>JADMNL010000029.1:37970000-38570000 GCA_016271365.2 Neoceratodus forsteri | reverse complement strand
TTTAAAGAGACTGCCTGGGTGTGTCTTCCAAGTTCTTTCTTTTTACATGTGATGTATATGTGGTTAAGTTGACAGCTGTTCATAAGCTTGATGGTGTTATTGAACTGGGAAAAGGTAAGAATATACCTAAGATCTTTTATAGAGTTTTAAGGGTTCATTTTGTATACCTGGTTAGGTGCCCTTAGGCGAAAGATATCTGGCATCCCCCAAAGAGCAGATTATCTGAGCCTATACCTTTGGATATGCTAGCATAAGGTTCACAGTTTGAATTCCCACAGAACTTGAGACTAAAGGTGAGTCAGACCCACAAGCAAACAGGAGGATTGCCCTGTCTGTTACCTGTTCACAATACCGCACTCAGAGGTTGGCACTGAGGGAGCAGAGGACCTGATCTGCTGAGTGCTGGTTGGTGACAGACTGGTTGGCAGTGTGAAAAATTTGGTAACGCAAGCTTTCACTGTTCACGGTGTCAGCTTAATACTGTACAGCTCACTTCTAAAAAAAGGTAGTGATTTATTTTTTAAAAAGGAAACAGAACTATATCATTTTGCTTATAGTCAAGTTCCTACCTGTTTTATTTTTTTTGAAAGTGCAAGTTAGCATAGCCATAGTTAGGGAAGAATATGGCTTCCAATTACAGTGGGCACACTGAAGACTACTTGAAGCAGTTGTGCCAGGACAGAGGAGTCCTGTATGATAGGAGAGCCACCAAGCAGAACCTCATGGATGTCTTGATGGCAACAGATGCCCACAGCATTGAGTCATCGAGTCACAGATTATGACTGTAAAAGACCAAACCTTGGGCATGGAGAGGCTAGCAGCCAGTGCAGTGTCCAGATCTGGTGAGGATGACAGCAGGGCCGGTGCCAGTGAAGGGCCACAGCAGCAGGAGAAGATCACCAGCATTCTGGAGCCAGAAGCAATCAGGCTGCAGATTGAGTTGCACAGAATGGAGCTGGAGTTCCAGAGAGAGAGGAGAAGCAAGAATAGTGAGCCGCAGAGGAGAAGAGAGAGTGAGAACAGCAAGAGGTGGACCATGAAGAGCATGAGCACCAGTGAGCTGCAGAGGAGAAGAGGGAGCGTGAACAGTGAGATGCAGACTGTGAGGAGCATGAGCACCTGGGGTGACATGAACTGGAGAAGCTACAACTCCAACCACCAGCACCTGAGCAGGTAAGTGGCTTGGGTTTAACTGGAAATACAGGACTGGGTTACAAATTGAATTCCAAATTAATAGCTGAATTTAAAGAGGGGGAGGATATGGTTGCCTTTTTAAATTCCTCTGAAAAAGTTTGTATTCAGGCTAAAATTCCTAGAGGGTCCTGGAGCTTTCAGCTATCCCTGCTACTTACCAGGAAAGCTTGGAATGCATTGGGTCAAATGGACAATGAGGACTGTAATGATTACAGCAAACTTAAAGCTGCACTTTTAAGAAATTTGATTTAATCGCTGAAGCATACAGAGCTAAATTTCGTAAGCTCAGGAGAAGCCCTGATGTGGGCTATGAGGAGATAGCAATGAAACAACGTCAGTTTTTAAAACATTGGTGGGAAGGAATTGAAGCAAACTATGTAGATAAAATTGAAAATGCTATTTTGTTAGAACAGTTTTTTTGGGCATGCCCAGCAGAGCTGAAAAACTGGCTAGAGGACCAAGATCCCAAAACAGTGCAAAAGGCTGCTGAACTGTTGGACCACTATACCAAGAGTAGACCTGCTCTGAGAGTCAATGGGGCGGGCATGGCAGCACAGAAAGGGAAAAGCGCACCTTCAGGTCAGCTAAAACCCTCACTGCCTCCACCAAAACCAGTTAGCGCCAGGTTTCAAAGAAAAGATTTCTCTGAGAAAAGAAATGAATTTTGGGTTTGTAAAGAAACTGGGCATATTGCCAGTCAGTGTCCCAGAAGGACAAGCAATACGCAGAACTGTGCTAGGAAAGAAGTGGGTTGTTTATGTGTCCCTGGAAGCATACCTCTGAACATGAGGGAACACATGCACCCAATCACGGTGAATGGGGTACAGACACAAGGGTTAAGGGACACAGGGCATCCCTGACATTGGTAAAAGGGGATCTGGTAGAGCCTGGTCAGCTTATACTCAATACATATGTCACTGTACAAGACTTCACTGGTGAGGAGAAAACATTGCCACTCGCTAGTGTTCTCCTAGACTGGGGTGAAACAGGGAGAACTGTGCAACAGGTGGCTGTACCCAAAACATTAGCAGTTGATGTCTTTCTTGGCAACAATATCAAACAGAGAATGGTGTGTGTAGTTACCCATAGCCAAGTGGGATGGGGAGATTGTTGTTCCCTGGACCCCACAGAAGCCAGTGTGGAAATCACTGGGAGGCTGATTCCCAGCCTGTGTCTCCTGATATGGAGACTACTGAAAAGCAGGTAGACATTTCCCCAGGAGCAGTTAACCACAGAGCTATGTAGGGTTATTCCAAAGAGGGAGAGGTGACCCACTGTCAGAGGGTTAGGGATGACAGTGATCCTGAGTACCCTGATGCTAGTGCTAGGGACCCTAGTTTAGAGACTGAAGGGGACCTGTCCCATGCCTTGGGAAAGGATGGGATTCACCTAAGAATTCTAAAAAAAACTAAGGGTAGAACTAGTGACACCACTGACTACTCTCTTTAACAAACCATGAGAGGATGGGGTGGTACCTGAGGACTGGAGGAGGGTGGATGTGATTCCACTTCACTAAAATTGGAGCAGAGGCATGAAACTACAGACCAGTTAGTTTTACCTCAGTGGTAGGAAAAATGATGGAATCACTTCTGAAGGAAAGAATTGTTCAGTACCTAGAGGTCAGTAGAGCACAGGACCCAAGGCAGCATGGATTCACAGCAGGAAGGTTGTATCAGATGAATCTAATAGATTTCTTTGACTGGGTGACCAAAGTAGTAGACCAAGGAGGGGCTGTGGACATGGCCTACCTAGATTTTAGCAAGGCATTTGATACAGTTCCACACAAAAGATTAATATACAAGTTAGCTAGCCTTGGAGTGGGTCCCAATGTGGTAGCCTGGATAAAAATTTGGCTGAACAACAGGACGCAAAGGGCAGTAGTAAATGGAGTCAACAGTGAAGAAAAGAAGGTTACTAGTGGGGTACCGCAGAGTTCAGTAATGGGACCACTCCTTTTTAATGTCTTTATAAGTGACATTGCAGAGGAACTGGAAGGAAGAGTATGTCTCTTTGCAGATGACACAAAGATCTGCAGCAGGGTTGATATACAAGATGGAGTGGAAAGGATGAGAAGGGACTTGGCAAGGTTGGAGAAATGGTCAAATGTATGGCAGCTTAGATTCAATGCAAAGAAGTGCAAGGTAATTCATCTAGAAACAAAACCCCAGGGAAGAGTACACACTGGGGGGTGAGATACTGATGACAACAAAAATGGAGAGGGACCTGGGGGTAATTATATTAGATGACCTAAAGGTGGGCAAGCAATGTGTGAAGGCAGTAAGTAGGGCTGGGGGGATACTGAGATGCATAGGGAGAGGCATCAACAGTAGAAAACAAGAAGTTGTTATCCCTCTGTACAGACAGTTGGCGAAACCCCATCTGGAGTACTGTGTGCAGTTTTGGATACTCCATCTCTGCAAAGACATAGACAGAGTGGAGGCTGTCCAGAGGAGGGCAACCAAAATGGTGCAGAGACATATAAAGAGAGACTAAAGGAGCTTAATGTGTATACTCTTGAGGAAAGAAGGGAGAAAGGGGGCATGATAGAAACTTTGAGTACTTCAAGGGAATCAACAAAGTCCAAGATGGTAGTAGCTTTCAGAAAAAGAGATGTGCAAGAACAAGTTGGCACAATTTGAAGATAGAGGGAGGACAACTCAGAGGTAATGTGAGGAAGTATTTTTTCACAGAGCGGGTTGTGGTTGCATGGAGCAGCCTTCCTGAGGAGATTACGTAGTCAAGAACAGTGGGGGAATTCAAGAATGCATGGGACAGACATAAGACAGTTCTAGTGGGGGGTAGGGGGAAGTAGGCTGTTGGTTAACTAGGATTTGCAGCTAATCCATCAGGTAGGAAAATGGGTAGACTAGGCGGGTCAAGTGGTTCTTATCTGCCATCAAATTCTATGTATCTATGTTTGTATGTTTGAGGAGTCTTTGAAGGATGGTAAGTGCCTGATGAAGTCTGAGAGGAACTTTGATGACCTACCTCAAAATCAGAGACTTTCAGGAGTGTGTGTGTGTGTGTGTGTGTGTGTGTGTGTATATATGTGTATATATATATATATATATATATATATATATATATATATATACACACACATACATATATGAAGATCTTGCAAAATGATTGCATTTTTTGCTTGAAGAAGTCTGAGGGGAACTCTGGGGCCCTTCTTTGGATTTGACAATGTAGGATGAATAGAAGCATTGTAGAGTATGGATGAGAAGGTCTTTGAGTCTGGATATGAGCTTCAAGAGTCTGAGGGTAGCCTTGAAGACCTTCTTTAGCATTGGAAGGTGGATTATCAATGAGAGTGGTGAAGGTCTGTGGCAAAAGGATGAGCATAGAAGTTCAAGGGAAACCCTGAGGACCTTTCTCGACCTGATATAGTATGAGCAACCAGTATGAGCAAAGAAGCTTTACGAATTATGGATGTGAAGGTCTTTGCTAAAGAGATGCATGAATGAAGAGGTCCATGGGAATCCTGAAGACCTTCTTCAGAATTCTTATGCAGTTCATGAGGAAGTGCTTCACTGGTGTAGTCAAAGAGGAGGTCTACCCCAAGCAGCTAGGGAGAAGTGCTGAATACTGACAAGGAGAAGAATAGCCTCAGAGGGCTGAAGTTGCTTTAAAGCTTTGAAGTTGCAGATCCATGGCTCTGGCAGGTAAAGTAGAGCCCTTAAATCACATCTGATGAAGAACTACTGGAACAAGGAGACATAATATAAGTCTGATATGATGCTGATGGCTTGAAGGGTGGAAAATCATATGACTAGCAAATGGAGATTAACTATTGGTGAGTTGCTGGTAGCAGATGGGCTATAGTTGTGGGATATCACAGTTGATAGATGAGTTAAGCCCTAGTGTGAGTTGAATATGATACAGATGGATTGGAAGATGAGTTGAGCCCTAGTGTCAGTTGAACATGGTACAGATGGTTTGGAAGTTGCGACTTCCATCCTTGGTGGATGAATTGAACCCTACCTACACTCATTGACCTCTCGAAGGTACAAGTTAGTAATATGGAGTATTGCAAGGCTGCTGGTGAGGGCTGTGAAGACATGGTAGGCAGTAAACTGCTAGTAGGAATTGAATGGACATGATATAGGAGTTGAGAGATTAGGAGGTTATAGTTGAAAGCTAGGAGTTGCGAGGAATGGATGAATAAGAGTGAAAAGGAGACACATTGAGGAAAGAGGTGATAATGATAGAGGGTGGCAGGAAGGGAAAAGGTTTGCAGACTACCGGGGGCATGAACAAGAAATTTAAAATCTGATCACAGGCTCAATGGAGAAAGGAATAAGTGGTTCTGAATGACTGAGAGGGGCTCTACGACAATCAACATGTTGTTTCATTCAGGGAGACCCCTGCTGACTGCATATACTGGGAGTTCTGAGTTAATTAAACATAGTTGCTCCTCCTAAATGTTTATTGCTGCTGCCCATGGGATGAATGACTAGGGTCCTATTAGGGTTCAGTAAGGCAAGTGATACATATAGCAATTAAAATGGGGAGCTAATTTAATTAGCTAAATAGAAAATGAAAGAATTTAAATTATGAAGAGCTATACTCTGGGGTTGGTAAGCTATGGTGCCCAATGAAAACAGTGCGGAAATAACAATACAGGCAAAAAAATGTGGCCCACTGAGGAACCTGAGCAGTGTCTGCAGCATTGTGCTATGTATCCAGTACATGAAACCAGTCCATTCCAGCATGAGATGCCCTAACCCAGTGAAATGCAATCTTTATGAAGAGTCAAGCCATGCTTACACTCAGTATCCTTGGGTACCCCACAACAAGGGCATGTACTATGATCAGGAAAACATGGTCCATCAAGCTCAGCATGAAAAGCAGCAGAATTCTGATCAAAGTGAAACATCCCACTCACAGCCATCCATGCCTACTGAACAATCACAGGGAAGCAAGATTGCCAGCACATCTGCAGTGAAGACCCCCCCCCCATCCAGATATCTGACTCTGGAAGAACAGACACAAGCAACAGAACAGTCTGAACCCCTAGAGGATCCTCTTCCTCCTCCACCCTCCCAAACAGAGCAGAATGTTGAAGACCCTTTATCAGAACAGATCCTGAAGGACATGGGACAGACTATAATACCCCCACCTCCTTGACCAAATGAGAATGTTTTACTATTTGGGGGCAGAAGAAGGAGTGATATGTTACAGCCAAAGACTAAGATGGCTAAGAGGGATGACATTACCACCATAAATCGTTTTGCAGCATTTCACATCTCAGGAGCAGATACAGAAGGAGAAGAAGGAGACTCGGAGTTGTCCTCAGTTGCTTCTTTGCAGAAAGACATTTCAGATATGGACAGCACTGTCCCGAAAGCTTCATATTTCAGAAAAATAAAAAGAACAGTTCTTTTATTCTCTAAAGTAATAAATGGAATTCCTCTCTAGCAATGTCTCTGGTTTCAATATTATATGGCTTCAAGATACTAGGCTTAAGGCTACTCATGGTATACAACAAGCTCAGCCAGAAAGGCAACGAGGACCATTAGTGTGGTCCATAGGAGAAGACCTATGCTCTGGGGGGTCTGGGTACAACTCCACCATGTGACTGTTAATGTCAACAGCACAGAAAACTATAGGAAGCAGTTAACAATATTTCCCATATTACAGTCAATACAGGGTATCACGTTTATTTGCAGGACACTAGCCTTAAAGCAGTTTAGGAACACTCTCATACCAGTAAATTATGGATGGCAGGGAGTTCTTACTGGTCACAGGGTGAGGAGTTGTGCGATGGGATTGGTCCTGTTCAAAGGTTCAAGCTTTAAAGTGTGAAAGGTGATTGATATCATGCCTGGTAGAGCTTTACTACTGCATGTGCTCTTGTAGACTTACAAACATTTGTACCCTGCAAACTCCTGCCACTAGAATTGCCTGATTCAAATTGGTTCAGCCTTATTTGCACACTCATACATTGGTTATGCTGGCAGGAGATTTCAATTGTGGGTTATCAGCATCTGATAGGGGAAGGAACACAGGTAAATTATATAGTGACACCAACTTTCTCAATGTGATATCCGCAGCTGGGCTTTTCGATGGCTATAAGTCTGCCAACCCAGATAGTGGGAGAACTTATCATACAGGTACACTGTTTGCTCGGATTGATTACATTTTTTTTCTCCACAACTACATATACAGAAGGCACAGACCATAACTGTGGAATCCTCTGACCATATGGCATTGGTCTGTAGTTGTAATATTGGTATGTCTTGGAGCCATAAACCCCCTTCTTGGAAATTAAATAGCACCTTACCTGAATATCCTGCAATCTGTCAAGGTTGTTGTAAACTTTTTCAAGCTTGCTTGTCTATATGGTGCACTTATGAGAATATTCTTGATTGGTGGGAGGAATCTTAAAAGGACTTCAAGTGTTATTTTCAACAGAGAGGTAGGAAAAAGGCAAAAGGTACCTTACTGTGAGAGTCCACTTACAATGTTTAATTTCACTATCTACAGAACGGAATGTAACATTTATGTCACTGACCAAATTACTATACTAAAACTAGATATGAATTGGGCAAAGGGCATAGATGACACCTAGATATATATAAGAGTTGTCAGAACAGGATATTTAAAAGAGTAATTACTGCACATTACCCCAGTCCTGGTGACCTGCTCTGTATGTACGATAACACACTACATGAGCGCCTATTACTGATCGACTCATTACGAGCGACTCAATAATAATGCTTGGAAGTAAAGCGAGTGGTGAAAGAAGTCACTATATCCTGTAGAACGAGTATAGCAGGGAGCTACACTCGCTAGAGCAGGATATAGCATGATGGTTGGGCTAGCACTGCCGAACTGCCCATGTAGCATGGCGGTATATGCTACTGTCCCTAAAGCGAGCAACCCAGGATTCGGTCTAGTGGCCGGAAAGGGAATATTTTTGTTTTTTAAATCTTCATGTTTTCCCCTAAGTCCGTGCCCCCTGTGGAGCTGATTATCTTTATTTTGGGGGTGTGGGGGCATAGCCCCCAGTATGTATATATATATATATATATATATATATATATATATATATATAGATCTATCTATATATCTATATATATATAGAGATATATATATATATATATAGAGAGAGAGATATATAGATAGATCTATATATATATATATATATATATATATATATATATACACACACACACATACATATCTTTTCTTTTTTTTGAGATGCAGTAAACCAGTCAACAACCACTGCTATTTGCAATGGTCACTCTACTGTCCATTACCTCTCAGGTCTGTCAGGCTGTTCTTGTTTCACTCTTTGTGGTCGCTGTTCATTAGGAGTCGCCATTATCAAATAAAACCCCTTGTATAGCACAGAAACACTGATCTAAAATAATGCTCAGTTCTGCATAAAATAAATTTGGGAGACCATCTAATGAGCCATGGCCTACAATGGACTTCCTGGGTTTTATGGTTCCAATACCCCAGAGGGTGTTACAGAGTCTATGGTGACTCCTATCACATTGTTGAAAGTTTCAGAGGCGATTAATGCTCTGTTCTCTAAAATAGCTCTAGGCGCAGATGGTCTAACACCAGAATCTTATAAAACCTTTTCGGATCAACTGCCAGCAGTTTTGGTAGATCCCTTAATTATGGGTTGCAGATAAGGTCAGGCATGAAGACTATGAATGAGGCCATTCTTATTTACCTGTTCAAACAAGGTGATGGTTGACAGTACCTTGAAATGGAGACCTTTGGGCCTTCTGAACAATGATACAAACTCATTATCCTGTGTATTAACCAACAGATTAGCGAAAGCAGCAGGATTTGTAATTTCCACATCTCAAACATGTGCAATTCCTAAGAGATTGACATTTGATAATCTTATCATGATTCTGGAAGTAATGCAAAGTGGGGCCTTAGGATGGGTCGGAATGTTTCTCCTGGCACTAGATGAGGAGAAGGCCTTTGATAGGATCATGCATCACTACTTATTCTTTGTCCTTAAAAAATATGGGATACCAGATACCGTTGTATCATGGATAAATACGGGGGCCTTGGCAGACCTGTTCAATGCTTCCCTGGTCTCAGGAAGTGTACCTCAGGACTGGAGGATGGCTCACGCAGTACCCCTACATAAGAGCGGTCCCAAAGATGAACCAGAAAACTACAGGCTGGTAAGCTTCACATCCAATATGAGAAAACTGATGGAAACAATCCTGAAGGAGAGGATGGTGTCCCTTCTGGAGACCATTGGGCTGCAGGACGTTAGACAGCATGGGTTTGTCATGGGCAGATCCTGTCAGACCAACCTGGTGGATTACTATGATTGGGTAACTAGACAGTTGGACAAGGGTCATGCAGTGGATGTCCTGTTTCTGGACTTCCATAAGGCTTTCAACTCGGTGCCACATGGGAAGCTGGGTAATAAGCTGGCAGGTACAGGTTCAGGGGCGGGAATTGTGGGATGGGTAGTAAACTGATTACAGGGAAGGCAGCAGAGGGGGGTGGTGGTGTTGGTGGAAGGGGAGCTCTCATCTCCGATGGCAGTGACAAGCGGAGTACCACAGGTCTCAGTGCTGGGACCGGTGTTGTTTGGGTTGTTCATATCAGACCTCTCAATGGGTATGAAGAGCAAGATCAGTTTGTTTGCAGATGACACCAAGATGGGAGCAGTAGTGGATGACCTAGGAGGGTGGCATGGGTTGCAAGATGATCTGTCAAAATTGGAGACCTGGTCGGACACCTGGCAGTTGGCATTCAGTGCCAAAAAGTGCAAGGTGCTACATTTTGGGGCAAAAAGCCCAAGTAGGAGCTACCAGCTGGGGGGGGGGGGGTCAGCTAACTGTGACAGAGGAGGAGAAGGATCTGGGGGTGATTATAACAAGTTCAATGAACAACTCAACAGAATGCAGGAAGGCAGCTGCAAAGGCCAACAAAATGCTGGGTTGTATTGCCAGGGGTATATCTTCAAGGAGAGGGGAGGTGATCCTGCCATTGTATAGGTCACTGGTTAGGCCACACCTGGAGTACTGCATGCAGTACTGGCACCTATATCTGAAGAGGGATATTAAGTTACTGGAGGGTGTGCAGTGCAGGGCAACAAAGATGATCCAGGGACTAGAGGACATACCCTACAGAAGCAGGCTGAGGGAGCTGAACATGTACTCACTGGAGGAGAGGAGAGATGGGGGGGATATGATTGAAACCTTCTACTACATGAAGGGAATAAACAAGACAGGAACGGAGGGACTATTCAAGTTAAAGGGGGGTAGGGACACTCGAGGTCACAATTTCAGACTGGAGTGGGGAAGGTTCAGGAGGGAATGAGAAGATACTTTTTTTCGGAGAAAGTGATATCTGGGTGGAACTCGTTGCCTGCAGAAGTGGTATCCTGTAGAACAGTGGACTGCTTCAAAAGTGGATGGGATAGTGTAAGAGGGAGAGCCAGGGGAGGGAGGGGCAGTATAATGGGTGCTAACTGGACACTCAAGCAGACTCGGAGGTGTGGGAATGGTACACTCACTTGTTTTCTTCTTTACTGTCTTTATTTACATGCATTTGGACTCCATCTTGGGACAGTCATGAAAAACGTGTGCATTCCTGATCCTAGAATGAATTTTGTCTTTTCTCCCAAACTGAGACCAAAGCACATTAAGACTTCCAGGAGTAGGGATGACTCGATACATTCCAGGTTCTTTAAGACACAGTCAAGTTAATATTCGGACTTTGAATATTTCCCCAATTCAAGTATCCTCCCTTACCTGGAAAGCATTGTATAAGACTGTTTTTGATATAATATGCTTTGAACCCATAAGCTTTCCAGAATGTTCCCCTCTGGACCATGCTTCAGCGCTAGCTGTATTGCAGGATAAAAGGGTGCCTGCAGCAATGTGGGACATCACATAGTTATGTATATATGGGAAAGTAGGGGTTAAACTTTTTTAAGCACAAAGCTGTGGAAGAAAGATTGTGTTTATGACCAACCTGCTCAGCAGTTCTAGAAACACAGGAACAGTTTTTATTTGACCGTCCGTTTTCCTTTTTGGACAACTTTAGCTGTGCTACAGAAAGCACCAACAATTGCACAGTCGGACTATGAAAGTGTAGTTCTGGGAATATATCGCTTCTATTGGAAGGCTTTCCATATAAGCACACTGAGGGTTTTATTTGCAACGTTTAAACATCACTTCTGGTAGGCCCCTTGTGCATTACCCCCACAAAACAAATATCTTTCTCGTTTAGAGGTAGTGAATCAGGTTACGAACACGCTGAGCGGAATGTATTAGATGAAAGAAAACCTCTTAACTGGAAATGATTTTTCAGTGTTACTGGGGTGCCTGTTCATGGGTCCCAAAAAGTGAAGGTTAGTTAGAGTGTGTATCTCCCACTATCTAATTCAAAACACAAAGTCTTTATACTGTGTAACCACTGACTGTTGATCTCATCTCTGCTCTGTGCTAATGCTTCACTATGATCTGTATAAGGAAAGAGTATTATTTGTTTTCCTTTATGTTCTGCATTTTTTGACAGTTTGTTTATTTTGCTTTGTTTTTTTCTCTTCAATTAAACTTCCCTACACTTCATCAGTCAGTGCCATGGAATTTTTTACTTCCATCCAGACAGTGACCAGAGAGGGACAGAAGTATCTCAGTTTAAAGAGCTGCTGATGCCTCCTGGAGAACTTTAAAAAATGCAATATTTGCACACAGTTCAGCTTATATTTCACATCAGCTCTGTATTTCTTCTCCCCCTTCTTTATTACTGTGAATAGATGCAAGAAAGTAGGATCTTTGTTTATTGAAAGTGCATCAGCTCCTCTTGCTTGTTCCATACCTGACGGCACAATGCTCTGCTTGTGCCATCACAGTTATTTCCATGCTAACAGACTGTGATGTCACAACAGAGGATTATGACTTCAAATTGGGAATAAACTTTAAGGGAATATGAACTCTTAGAGGTGAAGATCCAGTTTTTGTGCAAATTTCCTCAGTAATATAAAAGGGGAGGTGAAATAATCTTAGGTTTTCCACAGCTGTCCCAGAGGCATGAGTGGCTCTTTAAAATCTCATTCGAAGCATGGCATCTTAACAGTACGTACCCTCTCCCATACACTTCAGTACAGTGTTAGTTATGGGTATTTTTACTCAAGTACTGTACCTGGTGTCAGGGCTAGAACCCAGGAACTTCCAATCTTCTAACCCCAGAGGCGAGTCGGCTTACCATTACAGGGACAGAGCAAGATAGTTGATTGGTTGAATTTTATGTTGACTGCATATGAGCATCTGTACTCTAACTGCACTGCCACAAGAATGGCAATACCTGAAGTGGCCTGTTACTGGTTAAAATATGAAAAATCTTATAATGTTCATGGTATGATATGATTTCAATAACCAGACTTGCATATTGTTATCTTTTTATTCTGAAATGTACAGAGGTCAACAGGAAGTACACAACGGTATCACACATGAATGTATTACAACAACTGAAGCAATTAGGAAGGGGCAGCAAGTCATCATCATCATCATCATCATCATCACAACCACATAATACAGAGCATCCCAGACGTTTGTAATATGACACAGATTATAAATAATATTACCATCTGTTACAATCTGAGAAAGATTCTACAAACTTGTGTACCATGCCTTTCAGTAAGGAAAATACCTTGATTTTTGTATCAGACCTTTGATACAAACAGATTTACAAATCCGTATTCCTTCCAAGCACAATTCCCACAGCACTTCTGAAAATCCCTTCCTGGCACTTCTGAAAATCTCTTCCTGGCACTTCTGAAAATCCCTTCCTGGCACTTCTGAAAATCCCTTCCTGGCCTACACCAGGAGCTGCAATGGGCCAAGCTGCCTAAATGTGGGGACACGAAGTGACTTTTTATTGCTGCCTTCCCTGGCCCGGTATGAAAGAAATCTTTTCTCACTGTAGACCTTCTGTTTTCTTTTGCTGCATTATTTTTATACATTTATTGTAATTAGTTGACCATATGTGTTTTTTTTTAATTTATGCATTTATTTGATATAAAGGCACTCACTGATTTTAAAGAGTGCTCCAAATACAATCACTACCTACCTACCTACCTAGCGCTGTGCTAGAAAATGAACAGGAAGACATTAAGTAAATTTATTTATTTACTTTTTATTTATTTAGAATTCAGATTAATACCTTTGAGCTGGGGGTTCATTTACAAAGGCTCCAAGTCAACAAGGAATACAAGACATTTACAGGTGATGAAACACTGCAGAACAGAAAGACATCAACTAACAAGTAGTATTAATGTGCAGTTACAACATTAAGCAGAGTACAACAAGTGAGGAGAAACAGGACTGCTCTTGCGGAGAAAGATATTGATGCAGCACTAATTAAGTGTGGTACAGTGTTCAACAATCATGTTGTAGTTCAGACGGTTCACTTCCATTCTGCAGAAATGCAGTTTTAGCAGCCAAGGTGAGGTTTTGTCAAGGGGAGGTAGTAGGTGGTGGGAGGTGGGTAGTTGTGGAACAGGAGGGTGGGAGTGAGAGAGGGTAGTGTTTGACAGGTGCGAGAACGGCTGTCAGAGGCCATGGGTTAACAGAAACACTGTCAATCAGATTTACTGGCAAGAAGAGATCGAAGCCTATTTTTAAAGTGGCCAGGTCTGGGGGAGTCGGCAAGGTCTGCAGGCAGATCATTGAACCATTTAGGCCCACAGTAGGAGAGGGATCTAAGGCCAAGGTGTGGGTAAGTGTGGTATACAAGGAAATAAACCCACTGAGGGGGCTAACTAGATCATAAGCCCAAAGGATGTGTAGTTTTCTGATCTGGTTAGCCCCCATCTCAGCTTTATTTCTGAATGCAGCATACTTCCCCATGTATTGTTCTATAGAATACATTTGGATGGTTATGATTCATCCTTAACACGATTGTGCAGACAAGGAAAGAGTAAACAGGTAAATAACTGCTAAACACTTCTATGGGGAAAAAGTTCCTTGCATATAATAGTTATATGTATATGTGTATATAGATCTATATATCCATGCATACGCATATACTAAGAGATGCCAACATTTCCTTGCATCTCAACTAGAGATCCCAACATCTGATGAGAAGATTTAATTCAGAATATATTTCATGAATGGATCAGGTCTGTTCAGATTACTGCATTGCTCTGTTTATTTACCCAGGACTGTGCAGCTGATATTTAACTGCATATCCTACATTACATGATGCATGCTTTTCCAGTGATTTGATTTATATGGGGCACATTGCGTGGCGCCCTCCATCCACTGAGAGGGTGACCCCAGTAATAAAAGATGCTGCCTCGGAGGCCAAGAATGCGACTGTCTGTGCCACTTCATCAGATGTGCCTACTCTCCCCAGGGGATGAGTCTTCTTTTGGGCTTCAAGAAACTAGAGAGACACAAAAGTTATCAATTAAAAAAGTAAAATACCACAGAGACATAGGAAATACTAAATGAATAAAGATCACAGGTTTATTGCATTCATCTCCTATCATAAAAGCTGTCATAGCATTCAATAAAATGTGAAATACCTGTAGAACATTGTTTAATGCAAATTGTTACATTATATGAAAATTAATAGTTGGGGGGGCATTTCTGGGACTGGAGACTCTTCAAGGGTGATGGACTTCACCTGACAAGAGAGGGGGCTAGCACACTAGGGCAGAGGATTGACATCTACATCAGATGCTTAAACTGACCATGGGAGAGTCCAGTCTAGGGGATCCATGGTGGATTGTTAGCAGAAGGAGATCCTAGACAGAACTCCCCCACACACAGGGGACAGTAACTCTAAAGAGGGTACAGGGAATGCAGTAGGGTTTGCAGGATCAAGGGGAGGAATACCAGTGAGAAGTAAATAAAAGGTACAAGCACAAACAAGGAGGGAAAAAACATGAAAAGCAAAAGGACAGTAGCAGAGTTAGAGCAGGTGTCAAATGGAAGGGTATGATTTAACTCCAGGAGCCTAGGCAACAAACTCAGTGAGCTCCAGGCACTGATGACAGACACTGAAGTGGACCTGGTGGTGGTCATGGAAATGTGGGACACAGATAAAAATGACTGGGAGAGGACAGTGCCTGGGTATTCACTGTTTTGGAGGGATTGAAGAACTGGTGGGAGGGGGGAATTCACCCTTTTTATCAAGGAGGGCATTGAAGTGGCAGAAGATGTAAGTATTAGGGGTAGCAGTGGGGAGGCTGAGTCAGTATGTATGCAATGCATGGCAGTCTCAAGCAGGAAAATGCACTTAGTGGTGATCTATAGGCCTCCTGGACAAGGGCAGAAAAGAGACCGAGAACACGAGGGGAACAGAAAGAGGCAGCAAAAGGGGAATTGGTGGAGTTGGGTGACCAGAACCTGCCTGATGTCAACCGAGAGGTCCCGGTGGCCAAGAGTGACAGGAGTCAGACATTACTGGACGCCTTCCAAGAAGGTCTACTGGTGCATCTTGTTAAGGAACCTACCAGGCAGAATGCATTCCTTGATGTGGTGCTCACTGACTCAGAGATGGTGGGTGCTGTGGGAGTAGGGGAGCCACTAGGGAACAGCAACCACAACAACATATGGTTTGAATTTGCCCTCAGAGCCAGCAACCCACAATCAAGAACCAAAGTTCTTGACTTCAGAAGGGTGGACTTCAATAGGTTGAGGGAACTGGTCAAGAATAAGCTAATAGGAGTGGAGGCTAAAAATGTTTGCAGTTATATGCGTTCAGGAAACCTGGGCAAAAAATAGTTGTGACCAAATGTTGGAGGGCTACTCTGCCTGGGTGTCACCAGCTTATAAAGATAAAAAATATGGGCATTTTAAGTGGGGCTTAGTTATATTTGTGGCCACTAGCCTGGATTTCAGTATAATTGAAGTAAGCACTTACAATAAATAATTTATGTATATAGTAATTGCAAATGTTAGCACTAAACGGGTGATTTTCAATGTCTATATTCCACCTGCCTTAAATGCTATAAATTATTATAGAGTCATGGATGTAACTGAATGCAGTATTCAGTTGGTAAAATCAAGATTCCCCAGGGTTAAAACTTTTCTGACTGGAGACTTTAATGCCCACATAGGCCCAAAAATTAAGGCTATACAATGGACTGGTGTATTGATGATATTGTGAACATACCTTTAAGGCATTCTAAAGACAGTTCCATTTCTTAAAAGGGGAATATTCTTCTTGAGTTTTGAGGTAAACACAGTTTTAGAGTCCTTAACGGTTGCATAAATGAAGACTGGGAGGGTGAGTATTCCTTCCCAATTGGTAGCAAAGGTGCAGTTTTGGATCTATGCATAGTGGAGGCTACTGCCTACCCCTTAGCTAAGCTCTTCAAGTTATTAAATCCTGGGACAGTGATCACTATCCTGTTATGTGTTCCATCAGTTTTGGATTTGATAACTTTTATTTGATCATGCGAGAGAAGCTAAAGCTAACTCCCATATGTGTATTAGATATGGGGAAAAAAGATCAAATGGGATTCCTTTTCAAAGGGAGATACTGTATAATATTCTGTGCAATGTTCAAGTCAGCGGAAGCTTGCATATATTGCAAAATGGCAACCTTTTGGTAATGAAAATGTTAATCAAGGAATCTGATGACCTAATTTCTTAAACTGCCCTTGAGCTTAGTAAAAAGAAAAGAACTAAGAATCATGTTGATGTAAGTCTGGATAAGTCATGGCTCAATTGTGAACGCTACTTTATGAGGAGAGAAATTAAGAAAGTTGGGAAAATTAGGATTAAATCTCCATCTTATTAAATACTTGGTGCCTTTAAAAATCTTAAAATAGAACACAACCGTATGTTGGTCATGAAAAAAAAGGCTTATATATCCAATCAATGGGCAAAATTGCAGGAAATGAAAAGCACTGAAAGACCCGCACCTTTGCTAAAGGCTACAGCGTATGCCAACCAAGACTAAACAACTCTATTTCAGAGTGAAACTTACCAGCTCAGGCTTCTTATATCCAAATTCCTTTATTAAAGAAGATCACTAGAGCCATACAGTCCATAAAACCCACAGTTTGGAATACACATGCACCGCTTCCCACGGCTTTACTTCTACTTCCTGATCACCTGGTGCATTTCACCCAATCAGAGCAAAGGTGAAATGAGCAAGGTAAGCTAGTCCTTAAATACAGAAACATTTTTTAAAGAGACACACACTTAATTAAGATATGAGTGCACCAAAATATCATCTAAAAAGTGTCACAACAAGGTCAGGTATAAAAAGATCATACATAATCAGACAAATACTGTTAAAAATACATGCATAAACTAACCACAACTGCTGTTAATCTATATTTTGTTGAGTTTCAACACTCTACCCAGCCACGTTTTGGGTGGCTTATGAGTACCAACAGTTTATATTCTTTGATGATGAGCAGTTCATAAAATGTATTTCTGACATGTCTGTGGAAGAGTAGTAGCTCTGTTTATTTATTTTTATTTATTTACGTTTGATGGCTAGGTAAGTGCACTAGACAAAAACCTGCCTATTTTCAGGCACGACCTGAGAGAGTACATTACAGGCAACAAGGACATTACAGTAAGCAGGATTACAGAAGATATGAGTCTGGTACATTTTAGGGGGTTATAGTGGTAAGGATCAGAAATAATGGGGATTGAAACAGTGTTAGTCCACTGGCCCAGTGGCGTAGAGGGCTGAGGTGCTGGATGCCTTACATCATTCTATGCTGGTGACCCATGTTTGGGAATGAGCACGGGCCGCCGGGGGTCGGCAGGGGAGGAGAGGGATCGAGCGTCCAAGGGACTGCTCTCGCTCTCCGGGGGGGGGGGTCACCAGTAGTCAGTGCTTGACTGGCCCCTAGTGGTGGTTGGGGGACAGTGCACTGACTCTCCAGGAAGGGGAGGAGAGGAGGCAGACACCTGGAGGATCACATGCGGCCATGTGTGCGCTCTCTCCATAGGGCATCATGGCACACCTCCTCTTCAAAGGGGGAGAAAATGGAGGAAAAAGTGTCCTGGGCATGGCAAGATGAATGCCGATCCCTGCAGCCCCAGCTCCTGTGAACAGGCAGTAACGTCTGCACTGGATCCTTTCCAATGGGTTGAGGGATCCCCATTGACCCACCACGGTGGCATGCCATGGAGGAAGCGGAAGTGATTACAAAAAATATCCATATCATAATATATTGAAAAGCTTCTGACATTTTTAACATTAGCAAATATACAGACATTCATTTCACATGGATATTTCTTCTTATCGCAGTTAGGGGAGTACTGTTGATTTGATTTGATTTTGATTTGATTATTTCTGCTCAGTGTTTTTCTTGCTGTGTGTTTTGTTGCTTTTGAGAAATCTAGAAATTTAGGTGGAAGAATTTATCTTAACATATTTTAGGAAATCTTACCTGGGCATAATCCTCCTCACTCATACCTAGTTGTCTGAGAAAGTCAGAGACGATCACCCCAGGGCTGAAAAAAAAGTTTGCAATGAAAACTAACACAACTTAGTACACCACCATTTTTCTTTACATAATGTCAACGTGTTCTGGGAAGTCCACATGGTTCAATGGCTTGAACACTCATCTACATAGGTACAAACTATATGAGGAGTGGGCTAAGAGGTTGAAGCCCGTTCTAGGAAAACTGATAAAGGGGGAAGAGCCCCCCAATCAATTAGAGACATTTTGTTATGAGTTTTACTGGCCCAGTCTGCCTGTGTCTTTAACAAAATGTCTCCCTGTTCCCTTCTGCTCCAGGATAAGGCTGGCATCTGCATGCTGAGACAGGGAAAGCAATGAGAATTCCTTGATCCATGCTGCTCCTAATACGTCATGCTACCTCCCTCGAGCAGTATAACATGATTGCACCATTATTGTTACAAAAGCACAGGAGGTGCAGTGGCATGCTAGTGTTTGGAAAGATCTATAAAACAGCAGAATGCTTTCGCCAGAAGGAAATGTCCTGTGATCCTGCCCAGAATAGCAGCATATTGGCACAGGATCATGAAGAAGGTGAACATAATTTTGCACTCTGGGCTGTGGTCAGCTGGAGTGAGCGGGTGGGTCATGGTGGGCGTCCAGGTGATTATGGCTTGGTAGTGTGTGGCTGAAGGCAGGCCTTAAATCAGACAGTCTCGATGACTTGGTCCAGGCTGATGGCTGTTAGTTTTTCTTGGAGCCAGGATGTGGAAGG
The DNA here is from genome assembly GCA_016271365.2 of Neoceratodus forsteri. Lineage (NCBI taxonomy): Eukaryota > Metazoa > Chordata > Ceratodontiformes > Ceratodontidae > Neoceratodus > Neoceratodus forsteri. The sequence goes on along the minus strand of JADMNL010000029.1, from coordinate 38,550,648 downwards.
GGTTAAGGAGTGCTTGGGAATTAATATCTATGTAGCACCTTTCCATTAGAATGTTTAGGTATGCATTATCCCAAAATGATTTTCAATCAGTTGGTGATGGGGGTTGATGTGATGTAGCCAGATAAGCATACAGCAGTAGAATGTTTATAAAGAGAGAGATTTTATAGAGGTTAGCTGCAGGGAGGATATGTGACTTGAAAAGAGTAAGATGAACAAAGTGGGTGGTCTGATACCTTGTATTGGACCAACAAGAGATTTATCAAACACAAGCTTTCAGGCTACGCAGAGCCCTTCATCAGGAGTAGCAGTCAGGTTATACATACTGTAGAACAAGCTTCTTTGGATGGAGACTCTACTGGTTAATAAACTTTCAGACATGGGTACAACAGTTCCTTTGATAAGAGAGTATGCAGAGACAAAGAAACACTCTTTGAAATATTAAGTGGTTGTAAATCAGATTAGCGATGTAGACTCCTCTCTGGACATGGAATGTGACAGCAGGAAGCCTATAAATTATAATTTGCTTGTATTCAAAGAGCCTCCCTAAATACAGGAGAGTGTGTGTGTGTGTGTGTGTGTGTGTGTGTAAAACACTACAATAGAAAAAAAAAACTTGTTAATGTATGAGAAGAGTAAGAAATGGTTGTGACTCAGTAGCTACTTGGATTAAAACCTTGGCATGCAATTGGTCAGCTATGGGCAAGGCCCTGGAATTCTGTGGTTCTGCGGTTGTGAAATTTGCCGCAGAATTTGCATGATGCTGCAGAACATATATAGTGCTGCAGAATTCATTGTTTTTGGTGAATTTTCATATAAATATACTGTTCTTCCATAGTGTCAGGCCTTCTTTCCCATCTCGTTTATCCTGAAGCCCCTCCTCTATGCTCAACATATGATGTAATCGATGACATCACATTATATTTAGCCAATGACAGGACTGCGTTCTACCAGAGACCTCAATAAATTATGCCTCAGAAATCAGAAAATGCTGCCGCAGAAGCCAAGGAGCCCTGCCGCAGAAATCAGAAAATTCTGCCGCAGAGCACCAGGGGCCCTGGCTATGGGGGTCATCTTTTAACCAAGAAGTTAAACTAGTCTAATTCAGGAGATTGGGTCATTAGGGAACAGGGTCAATTTCCTGCTGCAAAATAAAAAAAAAAAAAAATCACACATATCCCCATATGTGAAAGCATCATGGGATGTATATGCAAATCACCATGAAATTTTAGGCTGGTTTGGCTACAAGAAGGAATGCATGGTGCCAAAGGACCTCTCAAATAATCTGCAAAGGGTGGAACCAGAAGACACAAACGCGTGTTTCGTCCTACCCAGGACTCATCAGTATGCCTTGTCTGTATCACACCCCCCAGGGGAAATGAAACAGCCCTGAGTTGGTCTTTTGGGGTTGAGTCATGGTGAGACCCAAAAAAATAAGCTAAAAGACATAGAACCTCAGTGCAGGAATCACCATGAAATTTTAGGCTGATTCAGCTTGGGGCCAGAGGGCCTCTCACACAATATGCGGATTGACAAAGATGTGCAGATCACGTGACAGGCCAGTTGGTATCATGCATTCCTGCTTAAAGTTGAACCAGCCTAAAATTTTGTGGTGATTTGCATATACAGCACATAATGCTTTGCATTATAGGGATATGTGTGATTTTGTATTTTTTTGAAACTTAGCTTTATTGCCAATGACCTTTGGGGTAACCCTTGCCTCAGTACTTTTGTACTTTGGTTCTTTGTCTAAAAAAAATAATTCCAGCATACCCTAGCATGACTCCCAAGCCAGGTAAAAAAAAAAATCCCACCTCACACAGCCCCATGATGATGGGGTGGGTTTTGTTTACTGGGCTGGGTATCTGTCTACATAAGGTGGTCTGGTGAAGGAGGATGTGGCAGCAGCCAATGAAGGCAACAAGTATATAAAGCATGTGAGGGAAAGTAAGTGTGTGAGTGTGTCTGTGTGTGTATATGTGTGTGTGTGTGTGTGTGTGTGTGCGTGTGTGTGTGTGTGTATCTTAGTGTCCAAATGATAAATTTCATAATCTTTGGTAAACTCCCACTGTTGTATCCTGTCAGAGCTAAAGTACTCAAAAACACTTACTAAAAAGCATCACTGAGTAAAAAAGTAAGTTTTCATTAAAACAGTATAATATAAGGGATGAACCATGAGAGGATGTGTGCTTATAAGAAAAGGACGCACATCTCGGGGGTTGTTACGCATGAGATGCAGCCAAGTGCAGCAACCAACTAAGAGTGCATTATTCCCTTACGATCATACACCCTGGAGTATATATCCCATTTATAAAATGGATATTTATTTGCTAAAAATATATCTGTCAGTCAAGGAGTGTTGTTGTCAAAGAATAATCAATGGTCATGTGACATATTTCGACCAATAAGGCAACAGGGTAATAATCAATGGTCATGTGACTTGTTTCAACCAAGGAGGCTACAGGATTTCCATGTCCCATTTCATAATTTAGATCAATGCAAACATACATTTTAGTTTTTTCATCACTTACTTCACAGCGTTTACTCTCACTTGCTTTGAGGCCAGTTCTGTGAAAAAAGTATTGAAACATTTAAAGTCTTCTGCTGTCCCAGATGCAATCAGCAGTAAAATACATAACACAGTAACGCAGCAAGACAAGGTCAGAAAGGACTCCAGGTCCATCACCTTCACCCCACCCCTTCCTCATAGAGAGGGGCAAAACAAGTACGCTCTCCCCACAGCTATAAAACTGATAGAAGCATGACCCCAGTGAAAATAAGATGCCTCATTTCAGCTTGACCATCCTGTTGCATAAACAGGTGATTTGCCAGGTATTTTTAGATGTCTAAACTTATTACTCTGTTAATTAAAATTGTAGGTCTTCACATCAACTAGCACTAAAAATCACTGAAGTAATCTTAACCAATCAGCTTCAAGAACAGCAGGGCCTCTCGTCCTGCGTGCAGTTGGTGTCTCATGCTGGTGCTTTAAGTGGAAGTTTCTACTTCAGCAATGCGGGAAAAGTGTGTTACATCATTTTTGTTTGTTTTTTCAAGAAAGAATATTTAAAACATACACAAGAGATTTATACTGTATTCATACCATAAGTGCTGTGTGAGGAATGGAAAAATAACATCTTGTGATGCTGGTTGGGCTGACCAATACTCAGCTTTGCTTTGTGGTCTTTTCATAGAATCAGTAAGAAAGGAAGGACATTATTTTTCTGTAAAACATACCCCTCACTACATATACTGCATCATCATACAAAACTGTTCAGATACTGTCGCTATTTGGGAGGCAATATAGCGTAGTGCTTAGTGGTACTGTGCTGCTAACCTGGAGACCTGTGTTTGAATCCCATCAGCAACAACTTGCATACTGTGTTCCCCTGAACAAGTCATGTAACCTCCTTGTGCTCCTAGGTCACACCTGGGAACAAGCTCTGGCTTTGTGTGCCTTTCCTGGTTAAACAATTTCCCTTCCCCTCCCCCATCTTGGTTGAATGACATTCACTTGTATTGGAAAGCAAGCAAACACATCCTTCAGACTCTCTACAACCTCAGAATTCAGATTCCTGCTCCTGTGATCTCTACTCTATACTCAAATGACAGACTAGAAGAAAATTATTTTTAGTCGTCTAGGATAAAAGAGAACTGTTTCTATAAGTAGAATCAGTGAAACTTCTGCTCTCTGATTTTCTTGTAAATCAAGGTGTTTCTTTTCCTGGATCCCCTACCGGCCCCCACTGGCCCCTGTCCTCCATGCCCTGTCATCCACATCCTCTGGGACTTACCTCTCCTGTGAGTCCCCATGGATTACCCTCCCATGGTAGATCATCGGGGTGCACAAGCCCTCCAAAGCACAATCTAAATGTGGAGTATGCACTCGGTCAGTGGGGTGAGGCCTGTGGGGGACCACAGCCCCATCCTGTCCAGTAGGGTGTTTTCCAACTACCTTTCTCCCTGGGGCTGCTGAATGTGCAGTGATGCCCCACACGTGCTTGCGATGTCATGCACACATGTATCAATGTCAGAAGGTAGCCCTCCCAGAGTGGACACTCCTGCTGTGCTAACACCCAGCTCCACCAGGCTGCAAACAAGTAGCAGAGTGACCTGTCTCTCTCTTCCCCAAGACAGCAGAGCCGTCCCTTGGAGGCTCCATCCCCCCCCCAGCTGGCTGGCCTAATGTGGCCTGGGTCCACTGCTGAACCGGAGCCACGAGCTCAGTACGCTGTAGTGCTGTTGCCATGCTACTGGCCAGATAAGGATGCCATTCATTGGGGTTTCTTACCTAAAGCCACACATCTTGTAAACTGATCCAGTGCCGATTTCGACAAGCTGTAGGCCAGAGCATTAGGGAACTACAAAAATAACAAATGATCATTTTGAAAATCACAGGAATTAACATATGGTAAATGCTATGAAACACATGACCTGGTTGTTCAAGATGGACTGTGTAAATCGTATATTTTTATATAGTATCTGGCTACTTTTCAGAAATCCTGTCCAACATATCTAAATCCCTGTCCACCATGCCAATATGCAGAGTGTCCCAGCTGCCATCTTCCCAGCCCCAAATAACTTCATCCAGTTGAAATCCTCATTGCTGAATGCATTGCTGACATTAGCCACAAGTGTGTCTGGGACATTTTGCACATCTGGATGTTGGATGGTGGTGGGATCAATCAAATTATATAGTAAAACTTCACAAAAGTAAGTCACAGGAAAATTATCTGAGGTCGTGATTTTGCTAACAGGGGCCAACCAATTTTAATATGAAGTAACATTTCCTTGCACTTCAAGTTTTATCAGTTTTCAGTTCATTTTTTCTATCTTTGAAATATCTACCTATATTTTTTATATCAGGCTTACTGTAAATTCCCTCATGCACCCTGGTATGCATATAATTACCCATTTTACTGTACTCTGGGGCCCCAAACACAGTCACAGGGGACTGGTGGCAGTCTAGGTGATTTACCCCTGAACAAGCTTTACCTGCATCGTTGCTAAACCCATTGGGAGTGCAGGGGGAATGGAGCCGGGATCACTGTGTGAATGGCATACAGTGGCGCATTCACAAAGCAAGGCAACTACCCAGTTTTGCAACAGTAGAACTGTTTTAGGCAGGTGGGAGGGGTTAGTATAAACGTGCGACGGGGTGAGTGAGGGCAGGCGCGGGACAGAGAGCATCATGGACAAAGGGGGAGGGATTCCAGTCGATACTATGGCGTGATACACGTCTAGGGAGCTGGACCACCAGAAATTTCATACTGAGTATGACAGAATCTCTGGCCCCCAATGTGTGGCAAACACACTGAGAGCAGAGAAAATGCAGATGCACTGCCTTCAATGTGCAAATAGATTCTCCTCCTCTCTGCACAACAAATCTCTACTCTGGCCCTCCTGCCCGCTGCCACCATCAACCTTTTCCACGAAGCCCTGTACTCCACCAGAAGCTCTCGCTCCATGATGCCACCATCTTCTTGTTGCCAGCTTTTACAACCCTCTCACTTCACCAATGAGTGACTACATTGGTGCGTCAGTGGGTCGTCCTAACGATGCATCCATGGCAACTGGATGAGGAAAGGCACATTATAACAAGAAGGAACTAAGACCCTGGATTTGAATTAAGTCTAGAGATGTGTTTCAGTGATAAAAAACAAATGTACATGTGGGTGCATATACACACACACACTCTCACATACACACACACACACACACACACACACACACAGTCACACACTCACACACACACATATTCGCACTCACACACACACACACACACACTCACACTCACACACACACACACACACACACTCACTCACACACACACACACACACACACACACACACACATTCTGCCTGTGAGCAGGGAATCCAACTAGAGTCTCCCGGTTCACAGGCTAGTTTAACTGTACCATCAAATCTAAAATTCAGTAAGTAATTCCTCCCTACCTAAATACCTCAGTCACCCTATGAGGGTTTCCAGGTCTGATTTTGTTGCCACTTGGGAGACTGAAATACATGTGTATGACAGAATTTCCCACTAGAGATGGGTGGGGGCTAAGTGCATTGTGTGGGGTAGGGGTGTTTGGCTCCCAGGAAGGGGGGGCACAACTCACCAGGTGTTTGCACCTCTCTGCCTACTGATTGAGGTGCAGCATTGGAATTAGCTTTGAAGGCCACCGCCCACCTGTCCCCCTTACTGGAGAAAGAGCACAGGGTACAGCTGCAGCAGTCTTAATTTTGGGAGTGGGTGACAAGGAGCAAGCAAATGAGGGGGCTGTATCTGTCTAGGCTAGCTTATTGTGAATATATATTTTTTTCCAATTGCTTAACCAGGTGAGACACACTAAGCTGAAAGCTTGTTTACAGATGCAACCTGGGAGCACAGGGAAGTTAAGTGACTTGCTCAGGGTCACACAGTATACAAGTGGGGGCTGTGGGATTCAAACCCAGGTCTCCAGATTTGCAGCTCACAGCCTTAAACCACTGCACTATACTGCCTCCCACTGCGCTATACTGCAGTCCGTGGCAGGGATATTCTGACCCCTTCACATAGGCTTGCATCAAACTGGATCCAACTCACTGTGGAAGCCTTCCCAGTGCTAGATACCGTATTATGTTCAGCAGCTGTCTGTCTTTTCTGTCGAAATAAGAGGACAAGGGTGGGCTTTTCCACATTCTACTGGGCCTTGTTCTTTAAACTTCCAGAAGCTTTTCATAGGACATCCCATATCACATGACAGTTCCGCTCTGCAAGGCAGACTGATCTAACTGTGTAGTGTTATCCAAGGAAACAGGAAGCTGAAGTAAGGGATTATCTTTCCTGCCTAACAGCTCCCGGTTTTCATATCTATAAGTCATTGGTTTCCATGTATGATACCCACATGGCATTTCTTGAGTACAGTGGTTCTTCTAGCAAAAATAAAATTACACATTCCATTTGGTGTGACAAATGTGTCAAATAATGGCTATGCTATCCAACATTTTACATGGCAGTTCTCATGATAATATAAGCGATTCTGCAGACAGAGTCAACTAAAATCACATGTTACAGTTCTTTAACTTTATGTAAACCACTTGCTTCTTCCTTGCAGAAAGACTGAGACAGCCATCCCAGTGGGTGGTAGTAGCACGCTACCCCCTGGAGGCCACTCTAGACTGCACGGTGGCTAGATGAGTACTGTGTATCACAGAAACATAAAAAAATAACAGCAGAAAAAGACCATTGGTTCATCCAGTCTGCACTTTTTTACCCTGTTCTACCACATGACTTAATGTCTAGTTGGGGTTATTGCCCTCGTCTCCCCTCCCCCTGCCCCCTGCCCTATTGCTTTCTCCCTGCATAACTATTAAGCCTTTTACTCAGTCCCAGCCACATCTGAAACCAGTAATGGTTCTGCCATCCATCACCTCTGCTGGTTGGCTGTTCCACAGCTCAACTATTCTTTCTATAAAATAAAACTTTCTTACACCCTTTCTGAATCTCCCCCTGCCCTCTTCTACTCATGTCAGAGGTAACATAACCCTTAGCAGTGCACTGTAAAATATGTCTTATTAAAGACGTTTAAAACAACCCAAAAATTGGAACCATAATAATGCACTGCATCAGTGCCAGTGACTTGGTGGATAATAGAGGGAGCATAACATTAGGAAGATATAGCCTGCTCACCAGAACGTGCTGGAGAATGGTGGATAGAGAAGGAGGCTGATAACAGAGGGAATTTCCAAAGAGAGAGACAGAGAGAGAATGGTACAGGAGGTCAGGTCGGTGGATAAGGAGGGTGGCAGATAATAAACGGGTGGATAATAGTTAGTGCACTGTATTTCAGTAGCCTTTGTACTAGCTCTCACATAAAGAGCCACTCCCCCTCCCCCTTTTTTCTCACCCAGTGACCCTTCTCACCATATCTTTATTAAATCTTCACTTTTCTGGCTGAAAGCAGGGAGGAATTTCTTTTCAGTTCTGAAGACTGTTTCCTCCTTCAGGCGTGTGTCAGGAGTGGGACAAGAGGTGATGCAGTTCTCGATCTACTGCTGAGTAATGGAGATGACACTGTCACGGCAGTCAGGGTGAGGATATCAGTGAGTAATTGCAACCATAATAAGATGGAGTTCAAGGTAATAGTAATAAGGTGCTTTAGGCATAGAAATGTAACCCAGCATGTCCTGATCCACATTCCCAGCACAGCGATGGACACAGCTGAAAACAGATCCTTGACCTAGCTTAATGTTTCAGGTAAACCAAATCCTTAAAGCAGCAGTGTTTGTTAGTCACTGTGTAGTTTTGTGATCAATAACTTTTTTCTGGCAAAAAACATCAGTATATCCATTTTTCTTTCTGTTTTCTGTTACCTGAACTGAGATAATGGGATTATTACATTTTTTAAAAATTTCCTGCTCCCGTGTCATATCGCACTGAGAAAAAATGAAATATTCTGGTACAGTGCTGTTTTGTTTGCCATCAGAAACATGTGGCAACACCACTCTAATACATCCACAGTATGAAACTAGTATGCATATTCATCACGTAGTTTCAGCTGAAGAGATTTTTAAAAATTGCTAGTGGCGGCCATCCAAATGACTTGTGTTATTAATGTCGATATTAGCTATAAAAGCAGTCTTAAAAATACATGAGAAGATAAAAAATACACTGAGGATGAATCTAAGGATGTTGGAAATACATTTTTTGCCAAAAAACCCTATATGATGAATTTTTTGCCTTTTAACAAGTACTGTTGCTTTAAAGGGGAACAGTCAGCACTAACAGCCCCACACCCAGCGGTATCTGTAGGACTGGAACCAATTTGCCTTTGTGTGCAACAACATTTGTTTGACTGACTGTTCACCGCAGTACAGTAGACTGTGTCAGAATTTTTCTGTTGACTGGCAAGCTGACATTTTCTGTCACTACAAATCCCAGAAGCCCCTGCAGCTGACATCAAAGGAGGGCTGCAGCAATAGGTGATTCAACAGCCTGCTGTGCATGTTAGAACTTTTATAAGATCTGATCAGAAGCTTGCTAGTCACGCATTTCTTCTGGTGCTAGTACTATATGCTGGGACTAGCCCAGGGAGGGCAGCAGGACCAGCAAACAAAAGATCAGAGCTTATAAAAGCTCTAACATGCACTACACAGACTACTGAACCTTCAACTGTTGAAGCCCACCTCTGATGTCTGCTGCAGGAGATTCTGGGATTTGTAGTTACAGAAACTGTCAGCTTACAAGCCAATAAAAACAATCTGATACAGTCTACTATACTGTAGTAAACAGTAACAGTAAATAATAAAAAATAAATGCAAGTTGGGATGAGCCCCGTACTTGGTTGTGGTGCTGACTGCTGACTGTTCCCCTTTAATCTAACACACATCCAGAGTGACCCTCACTGCATGACATGCAAGATGGAAAGGGGAGAATCCTGTTCCAGAAGGAGTGCAAATAAGCTAAAAACATAGGATGTGTTTTGAGTAAAACTGAATAAAAAATCAGTAATTCAATAGCTAAATAAATATGTTCCTATTACACCGTAGAAAATGCACTGGACCAAACCCCGGTCTATCAAAGATGAGCCCCTCCTTCTCATACCTGACATTAGTGTTCATGATTTTGTCATATTGCTCCAGATTGGTGTCTTCAATTGATCCAAATGCACCTATCCCAGCGTTGTTGACCAACACATCCAGCTGTCCATAATGTGCAATCGTATCCTGTATCATTTTTCTGGCTGCAGCTTCATCTGTTACATCACCGGGCACTAGGAAAGCCTGATGATGGAGGGAAAAAAAATGATGTGAACGATTAACAAACAAACAAAAAAAAAAATCACTGCATTGTTTTTAATCTGAAAAATGGGGATTTTTTTTATCATTTGGTAAAATGGTTGAGAAAGAACCTTGCCAAAATCCAGGCACTTCATTGGTCCAATTGTGTCACATGGCCTTTCCTTAAAAATCAAATAAAAAAAAGGTTTTACAGACTGTCAATAAAAACTTGAGGTCAAGTCCCTGTGTCATGACTAGCATTTCCTGAAAATATTATGCTGTTTGGTTTTGTGGTTTTCTTTAACTATCACATCAAAACGCTGCATTGTTGTCTGGCAATATAACACAAGATTGTTTAATGGATATAAAAGAAATCTAGAGTTTAAGTCATAGAAGTAGCGTGTCTTTGATGTAGCCTCCATGAATATGTTCATGTGAGAACAATACTGTTGATATGTCAGATTGACAAACAGGTGTCTGCCACCCTCTGCTATTTCAGGAACGTACTATATGAACTCACAAAATTCGGTTCTCTGAGGGATCCTGTGTGAAAATACATCATGTATATGTGTAACAAGAAATACTGTGTCATCCTGACGCCTGTCTCCTGCCCATCAGTTGAGGTTGTTGCACCCTGCTTCCCTCTGCCTCCCCCCCAAACAGGCACGGCCAAAGTCCCCTGTTTCACTCTCCACAAACAGGACTGCTGTGCTTTGCTAAGCCCAAGAGTCCCAGGGCTTTTCCTCCATAGTTGGGGCTGCTGCACCATGCTGCCCAAGGCCACAAAAGATGGGGCTTTTCCTGCAACCTGCTACCCACTTCCACTGCCCTAAATGGCAGGGCTACTGCATCATGTGCACTCTGTCTCACAGTCGGGGCTGCTGTACCCTGATGACACCTTTGGTCCTGTCACATGGTCAAGGCAGCTGCACCACATGTCCTCTGTCTCTGCCACCACACCCAAGGCTGTTGTACCCTGCAACACTGTCAACACAGTCAAGAATGCTGTGGTCTGTTGTGCCCTAGAGACCCATCCCTCCACAGTTAGGGCTTCTGCACCCTGCTACCCTCTTTCCCCACCCTATAACACAAGATGAAAGTGTTTTTCATTTTGTCTTTCAAGCAGCTTGGGTAGCGTACCAAAGGATTAGACTCTGGTGGCAGGGAGCAGCATGGTGCAACGACCCTAACTGAGGAAGCAAGAGGCTTTGTGATGCAGCAGGACACAGTGGTGGCAGGGGGCAGAGGACAGCATGATGCAGAAGCCTTGACTGTGGGACAGGACACAGTGGGGTATCAGGGTACAGCAGCCCTGACTGTGATACACAGTGCACGTGTTGCAGCAGCCCTGCCCATTTGTGTCAGTGGAAGTAGGTAGGAGGGTGCAGCAAACTCCCCACCTTTTGGTGGCCGGGGGCAGCATGGTGCAGCAGCCCCAACTGTGGAGGCAGAGGCCCTGGGACTCTAGGGCTTAGCAGAGCACTGTAGTTTTATCTGTAAAAACTGGAGCAGGTGGCATTAGCCGTGCCTGTGGGGGCTGGAGGCAGAGAGAAGCAGGGTGCAGCAGCCTCAACTGAGGGGAAGGAGACAGGGGCATCAGGATGACATGAAGTATTTCTAGTTACACACATACATGATGTAGTTTCACACAGAATCCCTCAGAGAACTGAATTGTGTGAGCTCATATACTGTAGTACGTTCCTGAAATAGTAAAGTGTGGCAGACATCTGTTTGTCAATCTGACATATCAACAGTATTGTTCTCACATGAACATATTCATGGAGGCTACATCAAAGACACACTTCCTCTATGACTTAAAGTTTAGATTTATTTTATATCCATTAAACAATCCTGCATTATATTGCCAGACAACAATGCAGAGTTTTGACGTGATAGTACTGACTGCTGTGATACACACGGGTGATTTCTCACACACAGTCATTTATAGCACTTCAGTGCACCACTGAAACACAAATGACCAACTCTTTCTGAGAACAGAATAATAGATTGTAAACTAATCAATTTAAACACAAACCAGATGGGTTAGTAACACTCTTGGAGTTAAGATAATTAGCCCTATAGATTGCTTTGACTGGGAATTGCAATAGCTTCTTCAGGCAATTAGGGACTAGCAACAGGCAGAACAAGTATGATGTCACTATTCACTGACAGAGACAGAAACATCTTCACTGTTTCTTCACTGTTTTCAGTTACTGCAGAGCACATTAACAGATGCTGATTTAAAGAAAACCACAAAACCAAACAGCATGATATTTTTAGGAAACACTAATCATGATACTGGGACTTGACCTCAGGTTTTTACTGGCAGTCTGTAAAATGTATTCATTTGATTTTTAAAGCAGTAGTGCAATTATTTGTTTCCAAAAGGCTAATTTCGGCCATGCTAAATAAAAATATTAACATACCTGTTAAGCCTACTTTTCCAGGTACCTCCTATGTTGCTTACAATGAGTTTTTCATTTCCTTGATCCTAACTATTGCTAAGTCTATAATGCTGCTTCTAATCCAAATAAGGTGACCATCTTTTTGTCTACAGAAAAAAATAATTAAAACATTTATAACATATGCCAGATTTAGCTGGAACTGAAAATGCTACCACCAAATAAAACTAGAAACTGCCAAGAACCTTTGATAGTGAAAAAAAAGAAACGCAGGGTCAAACTTTTGCCCTGTTCTATTGTACTGTTGCTTTAAAGAACTTCTGATTCCCTGCCGAAAACATTTAAAAAGCATAATGCAGTATTCTGACAGAAATTAACTCACAATTCAGATAGTTACTTTTTTACCTTCTCTTATGCTTTATTATTTTGGATATTTGAAAAAAAAAATGTTTTTTTTTCTCCCTTGGTATTCATCTCCCTCTGTTGTTTGCTTACATATGACATCAGAACCCTTTGCTCATCACAGCACAGCTGGCTGCTGCAGAAATGACTTCAGGCTGACAAGCAGAGGATTATGATGTCACTTGTGGACAAACAGCCAGAGCCACTGAGGACCAAACGACAGAAACACAGAATCTGATAGCAGATAAGGACCACTTGGCCCACCTAGTCTACCCGTTTTCTCTACCTACTGCAATATTCCAGATTCTACTTGATCTCTGGCTTTTGCCGTCTCTTTCCTACTGCTAGTGTTCCCTTGTGCCTATCCGACGCAGACAGAGAGTGTCTTTTCGTAAGAATTTAATAATTTATTTATTTTCAGGTTTTGGCCAGGAAAAAAATACTAGGCTTTGATAGCCTGCTTCCAGATGCATCCTGCCGGGGTGACTGAGTTTGACCTGTTTTATTGACGGGGCGCTTCAACCTGGACAGTAACCAGAGATTGGCATAAACGATGAAGGATTAATGTCTAATTTTATTTATTTTATTTTTATTTATTTCAGTTTGGGATTAATACCTTTGAGTCAAGGACTCATTTCAAAGGTCCCACATCAGTGTTGAACAAACTTTACAGAAATTACAAGGTTTACAGAACAAGAAACATTGAAACATATAGGGTCTGTTCATGAAAAGGGGTTACCAAAGTGTGACATGAGGGTCACATTTTCAGATTATTTCTAGATTTCGTTTGTGATGCATTTCATGATATTAAGACCCAAGTATGAAAAAAGAAACATATTGGGAGATAACAGTCTCACAGGTTCCTGAGATAAAATAACTGTATTGTGGTGAGTGTAACAAGTGACACCACACACTGTGGTGAATGTAACACCTGACACAAGACATCTGTTTTAGTAGTAAAAACTTTAATAAACATATGTAATGAGTAATATTAAAACATGAGAAACAAATACTTATAAGAATTACATTAATTACAAATTTGAAGTTTTCCATCATGTACCGTGGTAAATGCAACAAGTGACACCACACTTATGTTTCACTCACTAAAACTATACTAAACATGCTTAACAACTAGCATACATTTGCTAATGTCTGACATACTGCTATAAAACACAAACAAATTGACAGTTACATTACTGGCAAGTATGATTAGTAACACCACATATTGTGGTGAATGTAACGAGTGACACCACAAATTTGTTTCAGTTTTACAGAGTTTAGTTGACATGCCTAATGGCTAACATTCTACTAATAATAACTGACACAGTGCTACAAAGCCTGGAGATATCTGACAACAGTAACAGTACTGACAGGTGAGAAGTCTGACACCACATACCATTGTGAATGCAACAAGTGACACTACACATTTGTTTCAGTAGAAAAAAGTTTACTGAACATGGCTAATGGCTAACATGATACTACTAATGACTGACATACTGCTACAATGCCTGGAGAAATTTGACAACATTAATGTTCCTGATGGGTTTGATATCTGACTCCACATATCGTTGTGAATGTAACAAGTGACTCCACACTTATGTCTGGCTTACTGAAACTGTACTAAACATGCCTAACAGCTAACATACTACTAACTGACTGACATACTGCTATAAAACATGAAAAAAGTCAGCAATTACATTACTGGCAAGTGTGATGCTTAACACCACATAATGTGGTGAATGTAGCAAGTGACACCACACAGTTGTTTCATTTTTAAAAAGTTTACTGAACATGCCTCATGGCTATCATGTTACTACTAATAACTGACATAGTGTTACAAAACCTGGAGGAATTTGACAATAATAACAGTATTGGCAGGTATGATGGTTGACACCACACATTGTGATGAATGTAACAAGTGACACCACAAAGAAATTCCATTTTAACCCTCCACCCCATATACACTATATAATCCCTATTACAACTGATGCCCAGCACTTTCCCTAGACATGCAGTTGTCCCTGAAATATGCTCCCTGAAAATGTGCCCCCAAATCAGTGAATGATGGTAACCAAAGCCTACCTGTGGTGAATGTACCTGCAGCCCTTATTGTTGCATGCAGTGCTTATCTTCATGGAATGCAGCCCTACAGAATGAAGGAGCCACATGCAAATAATGGGTTTTAAACCAGAACTCAGCTCTTCCCTCTATGGTTGCTTCTGGGTTTTGATGGGCAGATTATGACTTTGCAATTGTCACAGACTGACAGGTAAACATTGGGCCTTATGTGACTCCAAGCAGAGTGAGGGTCAAAGGTTGCTCTCCCTTATGTGGGAAAGCTAGATCAAGCAGTAACACAGACAGTTATCACAAGGAGGCAAACTAGGAGAGAGAAGCCAGAAAATCTTTTAGAGTGCTAATAGCACAATTACAGATTTGGGGGCCACGCGGGTGAATGTAACGTGCTGTGATACCAACTGTTACATCAACCACACTAAATACAAAGCTGCACAAATTAAAATGGAGCATTAGAATGGGTAAAGAGTACATATAATAAAAATACAACTCCAGATTAGTAAGCAGAGTTATTTTATTAAGGGAAAACAGTAAATAAGGCTTGCAAAAACAATTAGTAAAACGTGTTTTTGCATGTCACACTTTTTCAGGTGAAAAAAGCAGCAAAATGGAACGGGACACCCCATCAAAAAAAAAATACAGAATTCTATAGTTATGTTATTTATCTGCACATATAGCCAGCATTCAGATTTAGTGAAAAACATATGCCTGACAGTTCTTGATTTTTAAAAATGTGGTATGCACTGTATGGTGGGCATTGGTGTAACCCCTTTTCATGAAGAGACATAGAAACATAGAAACATAGAAGTTGACGGCAGATAAGGACCTCAAGGCCCATCCAGTCTGCCCATTTCTTTTTCTACCTTATAAATGTGCCATCGACCTTTGCTCTGTCAGTGGCCTATCTATTCATACTCATTTGTATTGCTCCCTTATGCCTATCCCATGCCTGTTTGAAGCCCTGCACTGTATTCATAGCCACCACTTCCTGAGTGTGACCATTCCATGCATCTACCACCCTTTCTGTGAAAAAGAATTTCCTCACATTCCCCTTAATTGGCCCCCTCTAATCTCATGCTGTCCTCTTGTCCTGCTAGTTTTCTTATATTTAAACATGTTAGACTCTTTCACCTTGTTAATGCCCTTAAGGTGTTTGAATGCCTCGATCATATCACCTCTCTCCCTCCTTTGCTCAAGGGTATACATATTGAGCTCTGTTAATCTGTCCTCATATGTCTTCTGATGCAGTCCCTGCTCCACTTTGGTTGCCCTTCTCTGGACTGCCTCAATTTGGTTAATGTCCTTGTGTAGGTGTGGCCTCCAATACTGCACGCAGTACTCCAGATGGGGCCTACCCAGTGTCTTGTACAGAGGGATTATTACCTCCCTCTTACGACTTGTGATACCCCTACTAATACACCCTAACACCCCCTAGCCTTACCTACTGCTTTAGAGGTCTGCTTGGATGATTTCAGGTCATCAGTGATGATGATGCCCAAGTCTCTTTCTTCCTTTGTGACCCTATGCATACACAATTGGCAGTTGTAGTAGATTTGAAAATTAAACACAAAGATTAGAGCATATTTACAGTAAGACTGATTAGATAAAGGGGGGATTAGGGTGGTCAGCCAGAAGATGCATCGTCTGTGGGGGGTGGAGGAGATTTCAGCCAAGTGAGGCCCTGAGGAGATTTCAGCCAAAGTGAGGCCCTCGTCAGGTCATTGCTGGAGAGGGGTGAGGAGTAAGGAAAAGAAAGTGGAAAACTGAGGTGGAGTAGAGTTGTAAGAGGTGGCGGGGGGTAATGAGAAAATGAGGAACAAGGTACTGTCACGTTAACACAGACAGGTACAAGTCAGTTTAGAGCCAAGGAGAGATTTTAGCCCCTCTTTGGAAGTACTGACCTTATCAGTATCAGAGAGGTCAGCAGGAAGTTCATTGTACCATTTCAGTCCTTTATACAGAATGGAGTTCTGGGCAAGCTTTGTCCTTTTGAAGGGGATTACCACCTTGTCAGCAACTGCACTTCAGGCAGATTTCAATGGGACAGCCAGCTTAAAGTGTCCACCCAGCATGGGAGGGATGTCAGACCAAGCAGTACTTTTTTTAGGAGTAAGCAGGTTTGAAATTGCCCTCGAAGATGAAGAGGGAGCCACCCAGTATCAATGTAGAGTGAGCAGGTGTGGGTGTCGTGAGGAGCCCCCAAAGTGAGATGAAAGGCCTTATTAAGGAGTGTGTTGATCCTGTAAAGTGCAGCTTTAGCGCCCATCCCATATATTGACAACCCATAGTGAATGGTAGACAGTATTGAGCTACTAGTGGCAAATCTGAGTTCATCTGGAGTCATAGAATGTCTGTGGTGGTAGAGTATGCTGAGTTTTATATTTGCAGACTTGATTACAGCGTCAATGTGGCTTGAGAAGGTGAGCATGTCATCAAAGGTAATGCTGAGATATTTGAAATTACTTACTTGGTCTAGAATCTCACCCTTTTGATTATGAATAAGCAGGGGCAGGTGTTTCTTTTTGCTTTGGGAGGTAGTGAAGAGCATGCTCTTCATTTTTTGACATTTAATAGTAGCTTGTTATTCGTAAACCGAGATTCAAGTTAATGGAAGCTGCTTTGGAGTTCAGCTGTGATGGATTGTTGGTCTTTACCAGCGACTGAGATCACTGCATCATCAACGTAGAGAACTGTGCTTGTGGAGCATGCCAAAGGGTCTGAGTTGATAAAGAGGCTAAAGAGTAGAGGCCTGAGGACTGAACCCTGCAGAACCCCGAGGAGCACCTCCTTAGTTGTGGGTAGGGTATCGCCAGTTTTGAATCATTGTGATCTGTTGGAGGTAGCTGCCAAACCAAAGTACAGAATCCAGGGATAGACCTGTAGACAGAAGGCGTTTTAGGAGGAGGCTGTGATTAACAGAGTCAAAGGCCTTCATAAGGTCTATAAAGACTGATTCAGCTGCCTGACCACTAACCAAGGTGTCATATAGTTGGGATGAGTAATCAACAAGTGCGGTGAGTGTGGAGTGTTTTTTGCGAAAGCCATGCTGCTGTTGTGGGCAGAGTAGATTGTGGTTATCGAGGTATTCAGTAAGCTGCTCTGCAGCCATTCTTTCGAGTACATTCGAAAGAGGGGGAAGGATGGATATCAGTCAGTAGTTGGATGTTTGGGTTTTATCGCCCGCTTTCAAGACAAGCGTTACAATAGCTGAGTTCCATGCATTAGGAAAACTCCTGATTTTAAAGAGGCATTGAACACCGTGGTAAGAGGACCAGCATGTTCGTTCAGGAGAAGGCCAATCAGCTTCATGTCAAGCAAATCTGCCCCCATCCTTGTCTTGCCAAGCGCCCTTTTTATAAGCTTGATGGTTTTGGCTTTGGTGATACACCTAAAGTAAAAGGGTGGTACATCTTTCCTGGGGGGGGAGTCTTGCGAGGCAGTTGGGCGTTGCTGAACCAGCATATCCTTGAGGTAGTCACCAGGGAGTACACTAGAGAGGTCAGTGAATGCAGTGTTGAGTTCATTGGCAATGTTGATGGGTTCTTGTAGGGGCCCCATTGCCATCACTAGTAGGTCTGGGGAAGACTTGGGGGTTTTCCCCGTTAAGAATTTGAGAGTGACCCAAAAATCTCTTCCAGAGCCCCAGGTTTCGATTAGTAGATCCTTACTGTAGGAGGCTTTAGCCTGTCGGATGAGTCTGGTGCAGGTGTTTCTGGCAGGCTTGTAGGTATTAAATGCAGTCGGTGTGCCAGCTGCTTTTGCTATATGCCAAAGATTGCCTCTTTTTTTCATAAGACTAAGGGAGTTGGTGAGCCAGGAATTGGTTGTTCCCTTGATTGTTTCAATTTTGTATGGTGCAAAAATATCACATGCATGGTTGAAAGCCCTTATGAAATAGTTAAGGGCCTCATTACTATCAATATCCCCTACCAGTGGGTACCAGTCCAGTTGTGATACATACAGCTTGAAATGTTCAAGTAGCCCAGGCCTCAGGCAGCGGTGTTTACACACCTTAGGTGAACTCTTAGGGAAATTGTTCGACCAGGTACACTCAACAGGGAAGTGGTCACTGAGGCTGTCAGGCAGGACTGTAACATCAGATATATGCTCCGGAGCCAGTCTATGAGAGAACTGTTCCCTGTTTTGTAGTTAAGCCGGGTGTCATCAGTGACCATTCGTTTTAAGAAAATGCTTTTAATTAGCTCCATGCTAATCCAAAGGACCGCACTTCAACAGTGCACTACTACATCTTACTGCACTGCAGTGTCAGTTGTGGGTATTACCACCAAGTACAGTGCCTGCTGACTTGGGGCTAGAACCCATAACTGGCTGATATCCTGGTCTCAGAGGCGAGTGTGCTACCTGCTGAGCCACTGACACTGACAAGCAAAACATTGTCTGAGAAGGTAAAGTACATGAAATGTAGACTAAATTGTATCTATTTATTTTGGAAAATCACTCTTGTATATTAAAGGATCTTGCAGTAACCTACAAGTAGCCACCTTAAAATATGTGATAGTGAGTTAGTCAAAAAAGTCTTTAAAGGATTTTATTCCCTCCCTCCTTCCCTCGTGGGAAACTGCTTCGCATATCTCTCACCAGTTCCACATTACAAGGGATGTTCCTTACTTTAACCCTCAGCATTGCTCTGTCCTACATGGGAATGGGGCTGCCCATATAGAAAAGGTGTCACCTCATATTGTCAGGGCAGATTTTCATGCAGAAATTAACAACAACAATGAGATATCTGGTACATGAAGCTGTGTAACCACAATGGTGAAAATGTGACATAACTGGTAGAAAGGTGCATTAATGAGCTTCGATTACTTTTAGGCAAATAACATTAAACCCAATGTAAGGGAGAGTGCTGTTCTAAGCAGTTTTGAAAACAGAAAGTACAGATTTTATAAACCTTTACTTTTAAATTACCTTTTCTTTTTGGGCTCCATCACACTGCTGAGCTGTTTCTTTCAGTTTTTCCACATTTCGCCCGTTAAGGGCCAGTTTTGCTCCCAGTTTGGCAAACAAAATGCTCGTTCCAGCTCCGATCCCTGAGCTGGCACCAGTAATGAGCACCACCTTCCCTTTTAGGGAGAGCACCTTGCAAAAGCAAAGAGAAGGTTATGACAACAGCAATTTGTACCTTTATTTTCACTTATTCCCCCCCCCCAAGTTGTTCTCCTGAATCCCCTTCTTCCCCCATCACACTGTACTTAATTGTCTCTAGACCCCTGCTTGAACAGTGTCTAGTGTGGGCAGGATGTCTTCCCTAAATCAAGTCACTTCCCCACCCATCAACCACCTCCCTGTGGTTTAACATGGAGACAGGGACACAACTGAGTCACACAAGGGCAGAGGTATTAGATTTCAGAAGTGCAGACTTCGCCTAATTGGGTAGATGCATCAAAGTAGCCCCTGGGAAGGGCAGGGAATGTGGGGGGGGTGGATGAGGAGCAGTGGGGGAAACTGAAAGGGGCCACAGTGGAGGTGACAAACCAATGCATCAGGTTAGTGGCCGAGGGGAGAAGAAGAAGGAAGCCACTATGGTTCTCCAAAGAAGTGGCAGACAAAGTAAGGATGAAAAGAGTGAGTTTTAGGAAGTATATGTTTCTATGTATGTTATATGTTCCTGTAAGTGGACTCAAAAGGAGGAGGACAGGGATGTGTACCTTGAATGTCTAAGGGAAGTGGAGAAAGTTGTTAGGAGCGCAAAGGCATGGACGGAGGAGGGATTAGCACAGACAGTGAAAAAGAGGACAAGACATTCCATATGTCAGCAAAAGAAGAAAAACCAAGGGAGGGCTTGTAAGGCTCAAAGGGGAGAAGGGCGAGTGTAAGGAGGGAGACCTAGGTAAGGCAGAAATACTGAATAAGTATTTCTGTTCCATATTCACTAAGGAGGGGGAGGGTCAGGGAGCACAGCGAGGTAGCAGATGCAAAGGGGGGGAGTGGACACCAGTCTATTCACAGTGGAGAAAGTTCTGGAAGAACTCTCAAAGTTGAAGGTGCACAAAACTATGCGGCCAGATGGCGTACACCCAAGGATATTACGGGAGCTGCGAAGGGAGCTAGCAGTGCCTCAGGCAGACTTGTTCACTGAGTCACTCAACACAGGAGTGGTTCCAGAGAATTGGAGGAGGGCACATGTGTACCTCTGCACAAAAGCAGCAATATGGAAGAGGCAGGAAACTACAGGCCGGGCACCCTCACCTCAGTAATGGGGAAGATGATGGAGACACTGCTGAAGGAAAGGCCAGTGACACACCTAGAATCCCGCGTGCC
This sequence comes from Neoceratodus forsteri, assembly GCA_016271365.2. Taxonomy (NCBI): domain Eukaryota; kingdom Metazoa; phylum Chordata; order Ceratodontiformes; family Ceratodontidae; genus Neoceratodus; species Neoceratodus forsteri. The sequence continues at coordinate 38,529,724 of JADMNL010000029.1, read as the reverse complement.
CAGGATCAGAGGCAGCATGGAGTCACAGCAGGAAGGTCTCGTCAAATGAATCTTATTGATTTTTGATTGGGTAATGAGACAAATCAGGAAGGGACGGTGGACATCGCCTACCCTGATTCAGCAAACTCTTTGACACCGTCCCACACAGAAGGTTGATGAACAAGATAGGTAGTTTGGGAATGGAACAAAAGCTAATACACTGGGTTAGTAACTGTCTGACAGACAGGAGGCAGAGGGTGGCGGTAAATGGGATCCAATCAGGTGAGAGGGAGATGACCAGTGGGGTACCTCAGGGATTACTCCTGGGACCAATCCTGTTCAATGTATTCATTAATGAGATTGCAGAAGGACTGGAAGGAAAGGTTTGCCTGTTTACAGATGACACTAAGATCTGCAACAGGGTGGATACTCCAGAAGGGGTGGAGAGAATGAAGATGGAATTGGGGAAGCTTGAAAAGTGGTCAGAGGTGTGGCAACTTAAGTTCAATGCAAAGAAGAGCACAATATTGCACCTGGGAAGAGGAAACCCTGGGGAGAGCTACAGGATGGGTGGGGAAGGTGCTGACAATCACCAAAGAGGCAAGGAACCTAGGGTTATCATTCTTGATGGCCTAAGTGTGTCAAAGCAGTGCATAGAGGTTGCAGGGAGGGCCAGTAGCATGCTGGGGTGCATAGGCAGAGGGATCACTATCAGAAGGCGGGAGCTGGTGATGCCATTGTGTAAAACATTGGTAAGGCCTCTCCTGGAGTACTGCATGCAATTCTGGAGGCTACACCTGCACAAGGACATTGACAGAGTAGAGGGGGTCCAGGGAAGGGTGACCAGAATGGTACAGGGCTTGTACAACAAAACTTATAAGCAGAGACTAAAAGACCTCAATATGTACTCACTGGAAGAAAGGAGGGAGCGGGTGGGGGACATGATAGAAACTGTCAAGTACCTCAAGGACATGGACAAGGTGTGTATGTGGGGGACATACTCTTCCAATGAAGAAGGAGTACAAGAATGAGGGTCATGATATAAAATTGGAGGGGGGTAGATTAAGAGAGAACATGAGACAGTTTTTCTTCATGGAAAGTGTGTGGACGCATGGAATGGTCTGAAACAAGAAGTGGTGGAAGCGAGGGTAGTGGAGATATTAAGCATGCCTGGGACAGGCAAAAGGGAACCTTGACATGGAAGGGAGTGATGAAAGACATCAGACCAGATAGGGTTCGAGGTCACATACCAGGTTAGAGCTTACAGGTGGAAGGGAGTGATGAAAGACCTCAGACCAGATAGGGTCCAAAGTCACATACAGGGGTAGGGCTTACAGATGGGAAGGAGTGATGAAAGACCTCTGACCAGATAGGGTCCGAGATCACATGCAAGGGTAGGGCTTACAGGTGGGAGGGAGTGAGGAAAGACCGCTGGCCTGATAGGGTCCAAGGTCACATACAAGAGTAGGGCTTACGGGCAGACTAGATGGGGATAGCAGTCCTTATCTGCTGACGGTTTCAGTATTTCTGTGTTTCCCTGCTTGGCTTGGTGGTCCTCCTCCCCAAGGTTCCCTTCTTTTGGATAGTTTACACAACCCTATGTGTCCTCATAAGATAACACAATAAAGTCAAACCCTTTGCAGAAACCAGGGACCACAGATCAGATGTTTCTGTACAAAGAGGCCCAAAACGGAAACCCCCCATCATCCCAATGGCACACTACCCACATGGAGTACCAATGAACAAGAAGGGAGAAGTTTTGAAATCTCAGGCAGACTTTGGGTCTCAACTTTTGAGGCAAAACTTGACTAATTCAATTTGGGAGGGGGATCTCTCAGCCCCCCACAAATAACTTCCCTCCCTGCCACACTAACAGAGTACATCCATGTGAAATGATGACAACAGTCACTCCTGAAGCACACTCAAAAAATCCAGTGTATCTGAAATTCACTCACTCAGCTCAATGAGCTGTAAACAATGCAAGCAGCCAGATAGTACCCTCCACCCAACTGGGGCCCCAGGGAAACAGCACTGATGGTGTTGCAGTCAGCTCAGCTAGGGCATGGCCAATTCTTGCAGAAAACAACATGGCAAATTTAAGTCTCAACCAGAAGTAGTGCAGTATGCCAAAAAACAAGTTTTCCTCCTCAGATGCTGGGACGCTCGGTATGGCATTCACCACAGCAAGGTGAAACTAAGTGCAACATTGCAAAGCAGAGAGAAAGATTAGAGCTAAAAACTAACTGATTAATTCTTCAATCATAAAATACTGATTACTTTATAAGGCACTCCAGTTTGTGCAGAATTATGAGATCATGGCACTTCTCAGGTGCATAATGCCCTTGGCATTGCCTCATGCCTCACTTCCCAAGGCATGCAATCATCCTACAATAATGCAAACCCTGTCATGCCTCATTGCCTAATTAGATTTCTACTAAAATGTCAGTATAAGTTTACTTTTTGAAGTTCTAGTATATTATAACTTCTAACACTGTTTCCAGATGAACCAAAACATTAGATGTGAACTTTTATGGAAGCATAGGCTAAATTTCTGGAGTTTGGGCTGATTTCATGGAAATTGTTTTAGTGTGTCCCCCCACCACACCCCAAAAACCCAGCTGTGAAATTGTGAAGGAGACGGTCCTTTTATACAATGCAGAATGAAAAGTGCATATTAATAGAATGTTACTACCACTGCCTCACTTGGGTAATGCATTGTTCAGTATTTTTAATGCGGTAATGTGGTGGTATTAGCAGCTGGAAAAGGCAATGTACAGACTCTGTCAAGATGTTTGAATTTGTTGTACTAACATACTTCTAGCATTTTTGATATAATCAAAATGTACTGAAATGTTTTAATATGCAGGTCACATTCATATATCAATGATAGGATAAAATTAGAAAGCATAGACATTTTTTTGTTATAATCAAAATGTTTTGAAATTGTTCAATGTATTGTACAGACTTGATTCAAATTTCACTTAATAATAGAACTCTAAGCTGTTTTATGCTCTGTGTTACCCTTACCCAATGAAGAATAACTCTGAATTATGAAAATTCATTGGGGGTGTTATGTGAAAAGTAATGTCCTTGAAGTACAATAATAATAACTAATATATCTTTATTCATCCGATCATTTTATATGGGAGGGGAGTATTTCAAAAATTCCAACATGCACAATCCTGAGTGTCAGGAGCCCAAGACAAACTCTACAACACTCGGACTGCTGACACTCAGAATTTCCCCACCACAGAGTTGATTATAGTAAATATGGGGGGTACGGCAGTGAAGCCCCCCTGAAAACCTCCACCGCGGGCAAATTCCGAATGTCAGGAGTCCGATTGTCAGGAAGCTAGTGTCAGGCTCCTGACACTCGGGATTGTGCATGTCGGGATTCCATAATGAATCCCACGGGAGTGTAATCTGGGGATCACAGCCAATCATTTTACATGGGAGTGTAGTCTGGGGATAACAGACAATCATTTTTCATTGGAGTGTAGTCAGGGGACAATAGCCAATCATTTTACATGGGAGTATAGTCAGGGGACAACAGTTAACGATTTTACATAGGAGTGTAGTCTGGGGACAACAGCAAACCATCTTCCTTGGGAGTGTAGTCTGGGGACAACAGCCAATCATTTTACATGAGAGTGTAGTTTGGGGACAACAGCCAGTCATTTTATATGGGAGTGTAGTCTGGTGACAACAGCCAATCATTTTACACAGAAGCGTAGTCTGAGGACAACAGCCAGTCATTTTACATGGGAGTGTAGTCTGGGGACAGCAGTCAAAATCGGGCATGCGGGGGGGGGGGTCCACCATACCACCAGGAATATGATTATTCTCGCTACAGCCCATGATCAGGCATATGGGGAGGGAGGGGGATACACTAGACCACCAGGAATATGATTATTCTTGCTACTGCCTGTGGTCAGGCAGAGGATTATGTTTATTTGCACTACTGCCCGCAATCGGACATAGGAGTATGTTTATTGTTACTACTGCCCACGATCAGGCATACTGGGTGGGGGAGGGCCATTGGACTACCAGGGGGAACCGGGTGCTTGTGGACGGTGTTCCTGCTGGGCAGGTGGCCACCCATGGCTGGCGGCTGTTGTGTTGTGCCTTGCAAAACAGCCGCCTGCCTGTGGGTGCCCAGCATTTGAGCCTATATGTCACGGCTCAACTTTGAGCTCCAGTGTGCGGCGCAAAGAGGGATTGCGCCAGCATATGCACCGCACATTGTCGGCTGAATATTGGGATGTGCTGCATATGCATGGGCACACCCCGTGCATCTGTGCTACATAGGATTACCATGCGCCCCGGTGCATCGGGATTTGCACTGCGCCAGGCATCCTTTTCAATATCCCACCTGGGCACAATGCGGGGTTACGCCAGTGCAGCTCTGTTGCTCCAAGCGCAACCTCTTTGAATATCCCAGCTAAGAAGTTTTCTATTATTGTCTGAACTAGTTTTAAATGATATGTATAATACTAACCTCGTCCTGCCAAAATTTGTTCTATAACCAATGTCAGTAATGCAATTTGTTACTATATATAAGTGTGTTTATAAACTTCCTGTATGTTTCCCGGATTGTGAATGTGTGAATGGTATATGTGTAATTGTAAGGTTATATCGTTATTGTATACTGCATTTTGTTGAATGCATTTCTTTAATTCCAGGCTGAGCCTGTAAAAGAGCCATGTGGCCCAGTGCTGTTTGCCTGGTTAACAAAATAAAAATGAAATGAATGAATGAAACGAAGCTTAACATAGAAACACAGAATTTGATGGCAGATAAGGACTGCTTGACCCACCTATTTTGCCCATTAAATTAGTCTGGGGACAACAGCCAACCATTTTATATTGGTGTGCAGTCTCGGGACAACAACCAATCATTTTAAGTGGGAGTACAGTCTGGAGACAAACAATATATTCAGACTATACAAAACAGGGCAAAACACCAATAGAAGGGACGCTCGTACTGGTCTGTGAACACATACTAAAGACTTACAGAAATGCTCCCAGCAATAGCTGCAGTGCTGAGTTAAGTAATTTCCTCTATTGTTAAACATACACAAACAAACTGTCAAAGTTTGGTCTCGGCTACAGAGAATTTGTTTGTTTGTTTATTTATTTATTTGAAAACTGGTGATCAGGAAAGGCACATTGAACCATGGCATATTTCCAGGTGCAACCCAGGGGAAGGGAAAAAGGGAGCAAATACATAGCATAGATACAATACACAGTTAAATGCAATTACAAAGCACAAACACAATACACAGTTAAATGCAATTACACAGCTCACGGTACACAGTTAAATGCAATTACACAGCACAAACACTGTACAGTTAAATGCAATTACGCAGCACAAACACAATACACAGTTAAATGCAATTACACATCACACAGTACAGTTAAATGAAATTACACAGCACAAACACGGTACACAGTTAAATGCAATTACATAGCACAGAATACACAGTTAAGTGCAATTACACAGCATTGACACAGTTAATTGTTACAGTGAGGTGTAATAGACGGGAGTCAGTACAAGAACAAATGCCAAAAATCAGGCAATTCAGCCACACCCACACCAAGGTAGGAGGCAAATATAAGGGGGGCAGTCAGGTAGGGGGAAAACAGGAGCATGGGGGGAGGGAAGGAGTTATAACTGGAACCTGAGGAAAACAGGGGAGACAGTAAAATCGAGGGAAGGTGGGAGTAGGTTCCAGAGTGAAAGAGATGATAGGAGAAGGCTGACTGCCCAGCAGATGATCAGGGATGAGGAATGGCAAAAGTACAGGGATCCCTGGAGTGGAGGGAGCAGGAGTCGCAGGCAGTGGAGGAGAGGGAAGGGACCCAAACCAGAATTTAGATATAAATGAGGCACTGTGGGTCTCCTGGTGTGAAGGCAGAGGAAGACTAGATTAGGAGGAACAGCAGTGGTGTAGATTATGGGGGTGCAGGTTGGGCAAGCTGCCCCCCCTCAGCACTCAGAGCAGGACTGTCCGGGACTTCTGAAACTATCAGGAGTGTGAGCCTCTGAGGTTTTTTTTTAACTTGTATTGTTTCGCAGGTCTGTACTTGGGGGGGTCAGGATGGAGTTCGGATGACCCCACGCCCGCAAGACAGATTGCAGCAAGAAAGATGGAGCTCCACATTTGGATGTTTTTCTTTTTTTTTTTGTTAGATTGGGGCACGGCATGGGCACTATATGAGCCGGACATCGCCAGGGCACTCGGGGGGCATTTATGGGATGGACCACCACCGTTGGCTCAGCAGAGCGGATGTGACTGCGGGAAAACTAAAGGTTTTGCATTTAAACCTCTTACCACCACACGAAAGAGTGAGACACCTTGCCACTGCTTGCCCACTCCAAAAAAAGCGCCTCCTTGTTCCGGGGTCGGTCTTCCCTGCTTAGGGTGGGTGCCACAATTTACAGTTGGACTCGTTTGGAAGGTAGGAAAATCCTGGGGGAAAAAAAAACTTTTTTTGTTGCACTTCTGTTGAGATCTGCGGAGTCGGCTGTAATGGGCGGGGCATTGGGGCAATGATGCATCTGCAGTTTTCGGCTTGTGGTGTGGCCTGCTTATAGTGGTTTTGCCAAGTTCTGTTTCAAGCAGACTTGACTGCAGTTGACAGAGTAAAAGGTGGTTTATGCATGAAAAATATATATTTGGGAGCTTTTTTTGCAGCTGCTCTGAGGAGTGAAGCGAACCTCTTAAAAAATGTTCCTTGCCTAGTTGGTTTGGCACTGACTGGAGAGGAATTTATTTGTATTTCCATGTATAATTTTGAGTCCTTGCGCATAATTGTTTGGCATCATTACTTATAAAGTGTGTGCTGGGGGGGGGGGGACGTGGATGTATGCTACCCTACTTGCAAAGTGCAGCTTTTCATCATCAAAACATGGGACAAGTAGCGGGTCAAACGGCAGTTAGTCATACCTCACAACAATCTCTGATAAGATTTTTGCTTCAAAATTTACCTCTGTCATTACTAAACTTTGTATTTCCATGACTGAACAGTAGGGAATGTAAGCACAACGTATTAGCAAACAATGGAGTTATACGAATGTTCTTCTTTATAAAAATGTACTGTAGATCAAGCCCTTTATTCTACTAGCATCCTACTGCTGAGTATATGGTATGTGTGTGTGTGTTCTGGTTGACATGTTAGTTGTGGGGCTGTTGCACGGAGTCCACATGTATACAAGGATTACTGGGGGGGGCATGCAGCAGACATCATGTGGTCAGAGTGGTATGCAAATACCGACAGCGGGGCTTGTCGCTGACGTAATGCAGGTAAAGCTCAACTGAGCCAGGGCTTGAACTTCTCTCTGTCAGTGAAGCATTGGTATCGCTTGGGACAGAATGGCCACCTTCGAATCTCCACTGTGGGCAGAGGGGTGGGCCAGCGAGGCATCGCTGAAGGGCAGCACTTTTGTGTGGAAGGAGAGTAGCCTTCGGGGCCGGGCAGGTGGGTCCAGGCGGGGAGTGATCTTGAGATCAGCAGCTGGGGTGACTGCTTCTGGGATCAACCGGGATGGGTGATTGGTACTGTGATCATGCGGGAGGGGGCAGGGGTGATGGACTCACACCTGTGATTGCCCGGGCGGGGAATCTTGAGATCAGCAGCTGAGGTGATTGATTCTGGGATCACCCAGGATGGAGGATCGGTACTGCAATCATTCAGGAGGGCGCAGGGGCTGAGGGACTAGAACCTGTGATCTGCTGGGAGAGCAGACCAACATCGAGACAACTGGCATGAATCCTTCATAAAAGTGAAAATCACTTATATAGTTAAAGCAGCTTCCATACAAAATTTCTGCAGAAATAGTTTATTTTCCCTTGTGTTACTTGTTTTTTTTAATACTGAAACTTAAGAGCTCTAAAAGCCTGTACATTAGGGATTAGCTTGCTGCAGTCTTAGAAACATAGAAACATAGAATTTGATGGCAGATAAGGACCGCTTGTCCCATCTAGTCTGCCCATTTCTCTACCTAATGGATAAGCTGCAGATCCTAGTTAACCAACAGCCTACTTCCTCCTACCCCCCACTAGAATTGCCTTATGTCTGTCCCATGCATTCTTGAATTCCCCCACTGTTTTTGACTCTACGACCTCCTCAGGAAGGCTGTTCCATGCATCCAACACCCACTCTGTGTCGAAATACTTCCTCACATTACCTCTGAGCCGTCCCACCTCTATCTTCAGTTTGTGCCCCCTTGTTCTTGCACATCTCTTTTCTGAAAGATGCTACCCTCTTGGACTTTGTTGATTCCCTTGAGGTACTTGAAAGTTTCTATCATGTCACCCCCCCTCCCTCTTTCCTCGAGGCTATACATCTTAAGCTCCTTTAGTCTTTCTTCATATGTCTTCTGGTGCAGACCCTGCACCATTTTGGTTGCCCTCCTCTGGACAGCCTCCACCCTGTCTATGTCTTTGCGGAGATGGGGTCTCCAGAACTTTACACATTACTCCAGATGTGGTCTTAACAACTGTCTGTACAGAGGGTCAACAACTTCCTGTTTTCTACTGGTGATGCCTCTCCTTATGCATCCCAGTATTCCCCCAGCCCTCCTTACCTCCTTCTCACATTTCGGGCCCACCTTTAGGTCATCTGACATGGCTACCCCAGGTCCCTTTCAATTTTTGTTGTTGTCAGCATCTCACCCCCCATTGTGTACTCTCCCCTTGGGTTTTTTTTCCCAGGTACATTACTTTGGACTTCTTTGCATTGAATCTAAGCTGCCATACATTTGACCATTCCTCCAACCTTGCCAAGTCCCTTTTCATCCTTTAAACCCCACCTTGCATATCAACCCTGTTGCAGATCTTTGTGTCATCTGCAAAGAGACATACTTTTCCTTCTAGTCCCTCTGCAATGTCACTTATAAAGACATTAAAAAGGACCTGCCCCAGTATACTGAACCCTACGGTACCCCACTAGTAATCCCCCTTTCTTCACTGTGGATTCCATTTACTATTATCCTCTGTGTCCTGTTGTCCAGCCAGTGTTTTATCCAGGCTACCACCCTGGGACCCACTCCCAGGCTGGCTAATTTGTTTATTAATCTTTTGTGCAGGACTGTGTCAAATGTCTTGCTAAAGACTATATAGGCCATGTCCACAGACCCTCCCTGGTCTACTACTTTGGTCACCCAGTCAAAGGAATCAATTAGATTTGTCTGACATGACCTTGTCGCTGTGAATCCATGCTGTCTTGGGTCCTGTGCCCCATTGGCGTCTAGGTACTCAACAATTCTTTCCTTCAGAAGTGATTCCATCATTTTCCCTACCACTGATGTCAAAGTGACAGGTCTGTAGTTTCCTGCCTCTGTCTTGCTCCCACTTTTGTGAAGGGGAATCACACCCACCCTCCTCCAGTCCTCAGGTACCACACCATCCTCCCATGATTTATTAAAAAGGGTAGTCAGTGGTGTTACTAGTTCTTCCCTTAGTTCTTTTAGAATTCTGGAGTGAATCCCATCAGACCCCATTGCTTTATCCACCTTCAGTTTTAAGAGTTCTCTCAGAACCCTTTCTTCTGTGGAAGGACTGATATCAACCCGCCTATCCACAGTGCTTCTGTTGACTAGATTAGGTATCTCACCCTGATTTTCCATTGTGAATACTGAGCCGAAGTATTCGTTCAGTATCCCTGCTTTTTCACTGTTGCTCTCTGCCCAACCACCTTCCTTTTTATTCAGCCTCAGTATCCCGGTCTTAGTCTTTCTTTGCTCCCTAATGTACCTATAAAGGTTTTTATCCCCTTCTTAACTGAGTTGGCTATCTTTTCCTTGGTTTGGGCCTTTGCTATTCTGACTGCCTTCCTGGCTTCCTTCTGCTTTAACTGGTACATTTCTCTGTCCTGTTCCTTCTGTGTTTCCTTATACATCTTGAATGCTATCTTTTTCTCCCTAACCTTCCCTGCCACTTCTTTTCAGAAACATAGTGCTTGTTGCCTCTGTGATGGCTGTTTTGATGTTTCCCCATTGTTGCTCCATCCCACCTTCTTGCCTGTTTGCTAGTGCTTTTCTGAGACACTCTCTCGTTTCAATAAACTCAGCCCTCCTGAAATCCAGTACCTTCACTTTTGTATGGCTTGACTCTACAGCTAAGTTTATCGTGCACCATGCTGTTTGGTGGTCGCTTGTTCCCGGATGGCTACCCACTTCAAGATCGGAGATTCTCTCTCCATCCCCATTTGAGAGAATGAGGTCTAAGATTGCTCCCTCCTGAGTGGGTTCCAACACTAGCTGTCTGAGGCATGCCCCTTGTAGTGCATCCAGAATGGCCCTGCTCTTGGATGTGGCTGCAGCAAACATGCTCCAGTTAACATCTGGCATATTCAGACCCCAATCACTTGATTACCAGGCTCCCACCACTGCTGGATATCTCAACCCCCCCACCCCCAGTCACGTTACCCCTCATAGGTGTGCAGCCTCCAATGCTGAAGATCATTAATGTTTAAATATCAACAGGAACATAAATGGAATTGGACTGCATTGCACTGAATAAATGTTGTGTACTTTGTGAGGGATTTGCAGTTTTATAACCATTCATGTGTTTGTTTATTTGGTGATCCCTGGGCAAATTATGAGGTTTCATATTTCATTTGGTTAATGATCTGAATAACACAGTAATAAATATATTATCATAATACAGGCCAGAGTTCACTGAGGGTCTTTACCTGGAATGGGCTCTGACCTTCATTATGAATGTGTATTATTTGTGCTGCAGAATGTGTTTTTTAGACAAGCTGCTGTAGGCAGTGGCCAGGGACTGTTTGGGTTCTGCTGCATAGGGCTCTCTTTTAGTCTGGCTAGCAAGTTGCCACAATTTTACTTGAAACAAGAGAGACAGTGATAGACAAAAAGATCAGCCTAACTCATCTACAAAATGGTCTACTCTGTTCCCTTATCCTGTATTTTATTTTAACAGCATTGGTAAACCTCACGTACAATACGGTTACCAATGTGAACATTTTATACTAACATACTAACACATGTGGTGCCATTTCCAGTCTCCAAGGTGACCCACAGTGCCTTCAACCATATGGCTGAGTTTTCTGAATAAAAGATGTATGCAGTTTCCACTCCTTGATACTGGTCAAGAAAATGCTTTAGTTTTGACAATTTAAAAAAAAATTAAAGCTAGCTATTTTTATAGGAATAGTTGTCCTTTGTAACAAGTCAAAAAAGGCTTTAAAAGCAGCCCAATTGTGTGAAAATGACCCTCAAAATGCACCAGAATGCATCAAAAACCTGATGGCTTCCGGGGCCGCCTAGTCCCCCAGACCCCCAGCCTATTGATTTGGGATTTACTAGGAAAAGCAGGACTTTTAGCAGTCTTTGCCCCCCCCATCAAAAAAGCTAACTATGCCTCTGAGGAACAGAGTGAGCAATGATGGGTATGAGAAGGACAGTCAATAGCAAGATGACAGAAGACATTGCAGAGAGTGTCTAGTCTGGTCAGGGAGGAGGAGGGAGCAGTGCCATATACCAACATTGTAAAAGACCAGGAGAACCATTCTGGTGACAAGCTCATGGTGTACCTGCAGAGGCAGACAGTCTTTATTGTGGTACAAGGCACCAAGTTTGGGGTAGAGCTTGGTGTGGATGGTGTCAATGTGGGCAGTGAAGTCAAGTCTGCTGTCTAGTCACAAACCAAGGTATCTGAAGGAACGAATCACTTCAAGAGGGGGTGCCATACAAGGTAAAGAAGACAGGCAGAGTTGCAAGTCTGGCTGTTTTTTGACTGGTGCCAAAGGTCATGGACACAGTTTTTTTTGTGTTGACCTGGAGATGGTTAGACTGAAACCAGGACAGGACACTGTGGAAGTCTTGCTGGAGCAGACTTGAAATGGTTGTAGTGGAGGGACAGCACATGTAAATGACTGTGTTATCTGCATACAACTGGATATGCAAGGTGGGACAAGCTGCAGAACAGTCATTAAGGAAGCTGGAGAACATGTTGGGCCCCAGGATGGAGCCCTGTGGGACTTCAGCCTGGATGGGAAGTGAAGGTGATGGGGCACTACCAACTTGTACTGACTGCAGGTGGCCAGAGAGGTAAGAATGGAACCAGTCAACAGCAGGAGTTAAGAAGTCAATAGAACTCGACTTATCCAGGATGATAGGGTGGGACACCGAGTCAAAGACTATGGCTAGATCAATGAAAATGGCAGCTGTGATGTGCACCTGACCAATCCCTGAGCAGACAAAATCAGTTACATGCAGCAGGGAAAGATGGTGGAGTGATGCTTCCAGAAGCCAGGTACCTGGAAAAAAGGCTCCGGAAAGAAAGGATCTGGAAAAAACATCTGCAGACAAAAAGGCAGATGGGAAAATGGGCAAATGGAAAAAAAGCATGGGGAAGAAAAGGCTGTGATATGGCGTGAGACGTATTGTACCTCAAATCTCACTGGAGTGGTGATCTATGGTGCTGTGGTATTGTAATAGTAAACATGTACTTCCCTCAAATTGCCCTGGAGTGGTGATCCATGGCGGTGAGGTGTTATAATAGTAAATCTGCATTTCCCTTGAATGGTGCCATTTTTTCCCTCCTTTGTATTTGGTGCCTTTTTTTTTCGCATGCCCTTTTGTCTGTGCCCCTTTTTCCGGGGACGTTTTTTCCAGAGACATTTTTTCCTAAAACCAGAAGGCAGACTGGAATGAGGAGAGGAAATCAGTGGAGGACAGAAAATCGGAGTGTCTGGCATAGACACGCTTTTCTTTTTTTTTATTTATTTTTATTTATTGTATACTAGGATTACAAGTATCTTTCAACCAGAGGTTCATTTACAAAGGTTCTACATCAGAAGTATAAAAAAGAGCAATACAAGCAAAATGAGACAAAAAAGAATGCAAGGAACAACTGGATGCATGATTTAAAAGCAGTAGTAAGTAGTTATGACATTTTCAAATTAGAAAAGGATTGTAGGAGCAATGGGGAACAGGGACAAACAAGTAGGAGGCAGTCAGTTACAGGACTTTGTCATAAAGTGCAGGTTTCAATACTAAGTGCTGGGAGGACAAAAAGCAGAAGGGAAGGGGGGAAATTGGGAAAGTGAAGAGGGAGGTAAGAGAGAGAGAGAGAGAGAGAGAGAGGGAAATAGAGGTTAGGAAATGAGCAGATCAAGAAGGTTGGAGATGAGGAGGAGGGGAAGAGTGGGAGAGAAGAAGAGGTGGCCTAGCTGGGGCAGTCACAATTGCTAAAACTAGAGAGGTGCTGGTGTAGCTTACATTTGAAAGGACCAAGTCTAGTTTCAGACCAGACCTCAGGAGGGAGACCATTTACTAGAGAGGGGTCCCTGGCAAAAAAGGAGCATTGAGCTTGTGTGGTGTGACAAAAGTGGATCTGGAAAAAGGGTTTGTCAGCACTATGAGTGCAGCATGAATAGATGGCTGGTGGCATCAGGTCACGAGTGGCAGGAGGGTATGGCCAAAGCAGATTTTCTTGGCCAGGAGGCCGGTCTGTTGATGATCCTTCCTTCAAAATGGAGCTATGACACTTGTTTATAGAGCTCACAGGTATGGGTTCTTTTACCAGCACCTGTGGCAAGATGACAGCACTTGTTAAGAGCCCTTTTGATTCTTCTTAGCATGGTGTTGGTAGCAGCACCATAGAAGCTCAGTCCATAATCAAAAATCGAGATCACAGAGCTGGTAACAGCTACAAACATAGTCTCTTGGGTGAGACAGTTGTGATGGCGGTTGATAGCTCTAGAGATAAGTTTTACATGGACAGCATAGGAGAGTGATCTGTCAAGTGTAACGCTGAGGTAGTTAAACTCAAGGACTTGATCTAGAAGGAGGTGTTGCTTATTCTGGATATGTTCGTTAGCCTCTTTGTATTTGCTGTGGGTGTTGACAAACAGCATGGACTTGTTTTTTTTTTGTAGTTCATCAAATGTTTATATTGATCAAAACACTTTTTGACCAAACTAAAATGTAACTGCTGGTCAGAGGATAGTTCATCAGGGTTAGCATGTGTAGAGAAGAGGACAGCAGCATCCGAGTATAGGATTGTATTGGTGTTACATACAGCAGGAAGATTGTTTAAAAATAGGCTAAATAGAAGTGGTCCACGGATGGATCCTTGGGGCACACCAGAGCACACTGGGAGGCAGTCACAGAGAGAGCTCCCAGTTCTGACTTGTTGGTGCCTGCCCAGCAGGTAACCTTAAACCAGCCTGAAACTTCTGTGGATAGGCCTACTGTAGAGAGCGAAAGTAATAGAAGCTGGTGATTAACGGTGTCAGAGACCTCTGTCAAATCCACATACACTGCCCCAAGCAGCTGTCTGGAGTCCAAGGCCTTATGAATGTGCATTGTAAAATCAAGTAAGGAAGTGGTCGTACTATATGCTCTCCTAAAGCCGTTTTGTTGAGGGGACAGGATATTATACTTGTCCAGGTATTCAGTGAGTTGATCAGAAACTATGCACTCTAAAGCTTTAGAAAGCAGGGGGAGGATTGAGATTGCGTGGTAATTGAAATGTTGGGTACGCTCGCCACATTTGCGCACAGGCAGTACAGTGGCAGATTTCCAAGACTGGGGGAACCACCGGAAAGAGAGTGAGAGGTTTAGGAGTTTGGTGAGAGGGGATAAGACAACATCCATGGCGAGGTAGAAGAGCTTTAGGTCAAGGCAATCGCTGCTTGATCTGGTTTTTCCTAGCACTTTAAGCAGATATCAACAACCCACAAGAGACAGGGCTACCCTAGATCTAGTACTGACTAACAGGGAAAGGATCACAGATCTCCAGGTAGAAGGTCACCTGGGGGCCAGTGACCATCCCATGGTATATGGTTCAATTTGGCCACTAGAAATAAATCATCCCATTCCAAGGCAAAAATATGGGACTTCAGAGGAACTGACCTTGATAAGATGGCCAACAGAGTTAAGCTAGCCCTGGCAAAAAGAAATACAGGTGAGGGGGTACAAGCAAAGTGGGCAAGCATTAAGGATGCAATACTTGAAGCAATATCCCATTGTGTTAGAGAGAAAAGGAAGTGCAAAAGAAGAAGGAAACCACTTTGGTTCTCAAAAACAGTAGCAGAAAAGGTCAGCGCCAAAAGGCTGGCCTTCAGGAAATATAAGGGATCGCTGCAGGATGGAGATAGGAAGGCATACCAAACCTCCCTAAGGGAAGCAGGGAAGGCAATAAGGCAGGCAAAGACACAAACCAAGGAAACACTAGCACAAACAGTAAAAGATGGTGACAAGACTTTCTATAGATACATTAGTGAAAGGAGAAAGTCCAGACGGGGGATTGCTAAAATCAAAGGAGATAAGGGTGTATGTGAGGGGGAAGACCACGTAAAAGCATCTATCCTAAATAGATACTTTTGCTCAGTATTTACTGAAGAGAAGGTAGGGCAGGGCCCACAGCTCAGCACCATGGACACGGGGGAGGAGGGAGGTGTGCACTAGTCCCTTCACAAAAGAAAGGGTCCTACAAGAGCTTGATAAGCTCAGGGTGGACAAGACAATGGGACCTGATGGCATACATCCCAGGGTACTAAAAGAGATAAGGTTGGAACTAGCAGATCCATTATCAGAACTGTTTAGTGAGTCTCTGAGCACAGGAGAGGTTCCAGAAGACTGGAGAAGGGCTCATGTGATCCCGCTCGAAAGTGTGGCAGCAGGGAGGAGGCAGGGAACTACAGACCAGTCAGTCTTACCTCAGTAGTGGGCAAGATTATGAAGGCACTTCTTAAAGAAAGGATTGTGCAACACCAGGAATCCATAGGAGCACAGGATCCAAGACAGCATGGGTTTTCAAAAGGAAGGTCCTGTCAAACTAATTTCATAGATTTCTTTGACTGGGTAACCAGAGTGGTGGACTAAGTGGGAGCAGCTGATGTGGCAAACCTTGACTTCAGCAAAGCTTGATTGAAAATATGGATAGGCTTGGGGTGGGTCAGAAGTTGGTCAACTGGGTGGCAAACTTGTTGACAGGCAGAAAACAGAGAGTGATGGTAAACGGTATACAGTCAGAAGAGATGCACAAGTGGGGTACCTCACAGATCAGTCCTGGGGCCAGTCCTCTTCAGTATCTTCATCAGTGACATTGCAGATGGACTAGAGGGTAAGGTTTGTCTGTTTGTAGATGACACCAAGATCTGCAACAGAGTAGATGATCCAGATGGGGTGGACAGAATCAGAAAAGATCTGGATAAACTAGCAAAATGGTCAGAAGAGTGGCAACTGGGGTTTAATGCAAAGAAGTGCAAGATCATGCACACAGGGAAGAGAAACCCTGAAGCCACCTATTGGCTAGGAGGTGAGTTGCTGGCAGCCGCAAGGGAAGAAAGAGACTTGGGAATCATCATCACTAATGACCTGAAATCATCCAAGCAGACCACTAAAGCAGTAGGTAAGACTAGGGGATGTTGGGGTGTATTAGTAGAGGTATCACAAGTCATAAGAGGGAGGTAATAATCCCTCTTTACAAGACACTGGTTAGGCCCCATCTGAAGTACTGCATGCAGTAATGGAGGCCACACCTTCACAAGGATATTAACCAAATTGAGGCAGTCCAGAGAAGGGCAACCAAAATGGTGCAGGGACTGCATCAGAAAACATATGAGGACAGATAAACAGAGCTCAATATGTATACCCTAAAGCAAAGGAGGGAGAGAGGTAATATGATCAAAACATTCAAACACCTTAAGGGCATTAACAAGGTGAAAGAGTCTAACATGTTTCAAAATAAGAAAAATAGGACAAGAGGACAAAGCTTGGGATTAGAGGGAGGCCAATTAAGGGGTAATGTGAGGAAGTTCTTTTTCACAGAAAGGGTGGTGGATGCATGGAATGGCCTACCTCAGGAAGTGGTGGATACGAATACAGTGCAGGGCTTCAAACAGGCATGGTATAGGCATAAGGGAGCAATGCAGATGAGTATGAATAGATAGACCATTGACAGAGCAAAGGCCAATGGCACATTTATAAGGTAGAAAAAGAAATGGGTAGACTGGATGGGCCTTGTGGTCCTTATCTGCCATCAACTTCTATGTTTCTATGTTTCTATCTTTGAGCTTCGGAAATGGATATCTTTCTAAAGCACGAGGGGGTGTATTGGGGGAGGTGTAGATATTGCAGAGTTGGAAGGCAGGGTGGAGCTGGTAAAAAAATCAGGGGGGAGGACCGCACTGAGATCGGTGAAGGTGGTATTAAGGGAGTCAGCAATTAATTTGGGGTCTTAAGTTAGAGTGGCATTTAACTCCAGCATAGTAGGGGGGATTTACTACGTTTACGTGTTAGACTTTTTATATTATCCCAGAATTGTTTGCTATTACCCCAGCTGTTAGCACACCTTTGTAGTAGTCCTGCTTGGCTCTCCATATTGCTTAGGTGCACTGATTTCTGACAGCTTTGTACTGCTGCAGAATAGAGTGGAGGCCTGAGTCCATAACACGGTACCAAAGATTATCCCTATTATTCATCATCATTCCTAGGGCAGGGGAGATCCAAGGGTTAGCCACTCCCCATGGATTTACTTTCCTGAGTGGGGCAAATTTGTTACACACCACATTGAATTGCAAACTGAAGAAGTTTGGTGCCTTGTCAATGCAGTTCATGGTATTAAGGGGGGACCAGTCAATCAGGGAGAGTGTGTATAAAAATTGTGGGTGCTTCCCTTTTTCTAGAATACTATGGTAGGTGAAATTAGTTTTAGGTTTGGGCACCTTGTTGGACCACTGGCAGCGAACAGTTAAGAACACTTAAGGAGTCGGAGAGGACTCTAACATTATTGATTCTACTAGGGTGAGTGGTGAGAATCCAGTCCAGGAGGGAGCTAGACCCTGATCTGTAGTTCATTCGAGTTGACACGGTAATCATTTTTGCAATGTCAATTGTGGTAAGAGCTGCTTTATATGGTTCAGCTTCAGGGACAATCCAGTTTACATTAAAGTCCCCTAGAACCACAGTCTCAGTATGATGCATGAGATCATTGAAGTATTTGGTAACCATTTGAAAACCAGAGGCCTGGTTACGTGGGGGGATATAGACAGATATAATGGTGAGAGCTTTTCTGTGTCACCAAGGATAATTTTGACTGCAAGCATTGGGGATTTGCTGGCAGGTGGTGTTGTTGAGAGAACATGGCCCTTAAGGGTGTCTGCTAGATAAATGGCACAGCCACCACCACGCTTGCCAATACAGTGCAGTCTGAAGAGGACATAGCAGGGGATTTGTAATGCATTGTCAGGAACCTTGGGGGATAGCTAGGTTTCACTGAGAGATAGGATGTCTGGTTTGTGCAGTGTGACCCAGACTTGGAGTTCGTCAGTCTGAGGAAGCAGGCTCCATATTTTGATGGAGGCTAACGTGAGAGAACTTGGGGAGTTACAAGGGTGATTAGGTGTTACTTGGGGACCAGGGTTGGGGTGGACATTTCCTGAGAGAAGCAGTAAGAGCAAGGCAATCCTAAGAAGATACTGAGTGAGGAGTTTATTGATCTTGAGTTGTCACTGCCTGGGGAGTTTATAGGTATGGGTGTTGCAGTCAGGGGAGAGTAATAGTAAGAGATTGGAGTATTCAAGGGAGCTGAGTCTTATGCTCACTGAGATGGGGGTGGCAGTGACTATCAAGGCAGGGTAGAAGTTAAGGTATAATGTACTGGATGGAATGACTTTAAGGGGGGTAATGCGTGCCTAAAGTAGAGTGGGGGGGGCCACTGTAAAGGTTGGGTGAAAGTAATGAGGAACAATAGCAGAGGTGTGGTGATTACGTAGAACATAGCTGTAGCAGTAGGTGTTACAGGTTGCTAAAGAGGAGGGGAAATAAGTTATTATGCAAGTGTCGTAAGAGGAGGGAGCCAAGATATGCAACAGCTAGCAAAATAGAGACAGTTAATACAGATGTGCCAGAAGAATAAGGGTAGGCAGAGAGGTCAGTTCAATGGGGGTAGTGGACAGATTTATGAGTAACAGAGACCAGACTTAAAAGGTAGGAGAGTGGAGAAGTAGATTGTAGAAAGTGAGAGAACCGGTAGTGAGAAAAGCAGAGTAGATAGTCTGGGGGCAAGAGCAAAAGATCAAGATGGGTCACTTTAAGGGAAGAAAAGAAATCAGAGACAGTTGGAGGAGAAGAGCTGGAGGGTGGTGCCTGTGGGAGGTGCGCTATTTAATCGAGGTCAAGATTGGGGTGGGAGGGTGGGAAAAGTTTGGGATTGGGGGGGAGGGTGGAAAAACAATATTCAGAGAGCTAAGCAAGATTGTTTCAAATCAAGTGCCAGAGAAATCTGGCAAACAGAGTCAGAAGGGATTGAATCAGGCAGGAGCACAGTTTGTTTCCTGCCAATGGAGAGCTGCACTCAACCACTAGACAGCCTATGGATGTCTCAGCCTATGGATGTCTCAGTTAGGAGCCGAGCTGGTTGGACACTCTAACAGTGTACCTGGTTCAAGCAGGTGGGTGGGCAACAGGGAGAAGAGTCGGCTGGCTCAGTTCAGTGCTGGCCACACCGCAGAGCACCCATGGGGGAAGATACCTGAAAGGGAGAGACAGAGAGAAAAGGGGCTAGATAAGGACAATGAAAGCAGAACAGCTAAAGCTGGGGGTAGCTATGCTACCCATATTCACGGTCATTCTCTGGATTTAGTGTTCACCTTGGGTATGGAGATCACGGGACTGGTGGTGGAACCAGTTGGGTGGTCTGACCATCACACTGTAAGGTTCAATTTCGCGACCCCCCTTATGAGACCCACCCTTTTGGAGATGGTCCAGTACCGCCCTTTGAGGGGAGTTACCCCAGAGGGTCTGATGGCGGTGCTGGACCTATCGAATTGGCCGATGGAGTGCAGGGAACCAGATGCCTTAGTAGTGCACTATAATAATATGATGTTGAGGGCACTGGATTCCATTGCGCCTGTCCGTGTTGGCCCCCTCTCCCTCCACCCTCAATCCCTTTGGTTTGATGGGACTTTGAGGGAGTTGAGGAGGAAGGGGCGAAGATTGGAGCGCTGTTGGCGGAAATCCGGCCTGGAAGGTGACAAACTTAGATTGATGGCCCATTATGTGGACTATCAATCAGTGATCTCCCATAAGAAGGCAGAGTTCCTGTCCAGGGAGATAACTGCATCAAGAAACCGACCTGCTCAGCTCTTCCGGACCGTCGACAGACTGTGCAATCCACCCTGTTTGCGGAATCGGAGCGCTTTTTCACAAATACAGTGTGATGAGTTTGCTCGGTTCTTTGATGATAAGGTGTCGTCAATCAGATTGGAGATCCAGGCATGCATTCAAGCGAGCATTGCAGTGACCAACATGGGGTTACATGTCCTCGGCCTGTCTGGATGGACTTGACCAGCCAGCGATCATGGATATCATGAAGATTGTCCAAGGTCTGCGACCGACTTGCTGTAGTTTGGATCCTGGTCCTCACAGCCTCCTTGTGGGATGCATGGATGCGATTGGACCAATCCTTGCGAGGATAGTCTGGGGTTCTTTGGATCAAGGGGTGTTTCCGGAGTCCCTGAAAGAGGCTGTTGTGACACCCCTTTTGAAAACCTTCCCTTGACCCCGACTGCCTTGCTAACTACAGACTGATCTCTAACCTGCCCTTTTTGGGCAAGGTTATTGAGAAAGTAGTCGCGTTACAGCTTGATGACTTTCTTACCACCCATGAAGTCTATGATCCTCTCCAGTCCGGTTTCAGGAAGAGGCATAGTACCGAGACTGCATTAGTTCGGGTACTTAATGATCTCCTAATAGCAAGAGATCAGAAGAGCCGTTCGATCTTGGTTCTTCTTGATCTCTCTGCAGCGTTTGACACCGTGGACCATGGGATGTTGCTGGATCGCCTGCGGCTACTTTGTGGACTGTCAGGGACAGTCCTCAGATAGTTCCATTCTTTCCTCACAGGCAGAAGTCAAAGGTAGTTTCAGGATTTTTCTTCTGCCCCTTTGCTCTGTCTTGTGAGGTGCCGCAGGGCTCTGCTTTCTCCCATGTTGTTCACGGTGTACATGCTACCGTTGGGAGACATTATATAGTCATTATGGGCTGAGTTTTCACTGCTATGCAGATGATACTCAGCTCTATATGTCCTTTGTACCCGAACAAAATGATGCTGTCTCGGTTTTTAACAACTGCCTCACTGAGATTCAGGATTGGATGAGTGCGAACTGGTTGAGGTTAAATCCGGATAAGACTGAGGTATTAGTCGTTGACCCGGGTCATTATGCAAAGAAGTTGACTCCTGGGGTCCCCTCTGGTCTTTTATTAGGGGATACCCAGTTGAGACCTTCTGAACAGGTGCGAAATCTGGGCGTTATTTTTGACAGTGCACTGACACTAAATATGCAGGTGTCGGCCACTGTCAAATCTTCCTTTTACCATCTGAGGAATATCGCCCGGATAAAACACCTTGTTCCACATGATGACCTTACTGTGCTGGTTCACGCTTTTGTTTCTTCCCGTCTTGATTACTGTAATGCTTTATACCTAGGGTTGCCAGGGGTAGATCTCCGTTGCCTGCAGCTGGTGCAGGCTTAGCGGCAGCTGGGTTGCTGACAGGGCTACCAAGAACTTGTCATGTCACACACCTGTGCTGCGCGAACTGCACTGGCTGCCAGTCTGATGGATAATCACCTTCAAGGTCGCATTGCTGACCTATAAGACCCTACGGCCAGGGACCAGGCTATCACAAGATCTCCTTTTGTCCCTGCCTCCTCTCACCGCCACTCGCTCCACTGGCGAGGGATTGCTAGAGATTCCCAGGGTCTGTTATAAATCATCTGGGGCAAAGGGCTTTTTCCTTTAAGGCCCCGACCCTGTAGAATTCTCTACCTCGTCAGATTAGAGAGTGCCTGTCCTTGGAAGCATTTAAGAGATCCCTGAAAAGTTATCTATTTTTGCTGGCATTTGGTTAGTTTATTTTATGGTTATTTTACTGTTTTTATGTTTTTATTTATTAGTGTTGATGTTTTATCTCTGTTTTGTATTAGCGCTTTGATTTCTTGAAAAGCGCTTTATAAATAAATTTTGATTTGATTTGATTTGAAGAAAAAGGGGTGGGATAGGAGTATACAACAATAAGGACAGAGAGTTATGGCGCCTCAGGTTACAGCACCAGTTTTTCCAGCACCGGACACCGAGAAGGAGAGGTTGAGTAGGTCAGTCAGTGGATGTGCTATGGCAGATGCTGAGATTTGGAGCAGTTTAGGATCCAGTCCATCAGGACAGGATTTATGCAGGTTGAAGGAGTAAAGGGCAGTAAGGGTTACCTGGGTAGTACATGAGGACAGGATTTATGCAGGTTGAGGGAGTATTGCTGGGTATTAACAAGAGAAAGCAGAAACCAGTGGAAGGAAGATGAGAGGAAATGTGAGGAGGAGTTGTGGAGGTTGGAGGGTGAATGGAAGGAAAAGCACAAGTGGTAGACTTCACTGAAATGAACAGCAATAGAGGAGGAGTTGGACTCTGGTGAGCCATTTAGTAGAAGGACTGGAGGGGCAGACTGTGTTGGAGGAGTCAAAAGAAAGTGAATTAGCTCCCCGAACTTTGAGGGGACATTAACGTAAAAGTTGATCTTGAAATACTGTGACTTTGCAGCCCAGCTAACCTTAGTACAGGAATTTTTGATACCTCCATATAAGAGGAGGTCAAGAAGGAGGTGAGATAATTTGAAACGTGCCCAGGCAAAGTCACAGAACTTGCAGTGATCAATAATTTTAGGGGTAAACCAGGGTATTGATGATTTTTAACATTGGATTTTTTGAGTGGGGTGTCCTTGTCCCATACAGAGGAGAATTTGGACTGAAACAGGGAGAAAGCAATGTCGATATCCATGGTGGAGGGTACTGCTGTCCTGTCTTCAGCAGCAAGATCACTCAAAAGAGTGGAGGTGTTGAGTGAGCGAAGGGACCTGGGCCATACATATTTAAGGGAGGAGGGTGGATGCTTGATCTTTCTTTTTTTTTCTTCTATATTTTATACCTCCTTGGCTGGGGGGGGTGTTCCTTTGGATCCCCCAGTTCTGGCTTCCTTGCCTCGGTTGCTGCCCCGTACCCGGTCAGATCTCCGACCCTATAGCCCTGCCATCCCAGGTTGCTTCGCAGTGAGTATTTATCCTGTGCACTGTGGAAACCTGGAGGCCGGGGGCTGGAGTGAAGCTGCCTTGAGTAGAACTGCGGTGGCACTGATGGAGTCATCCGTCATCATGCCAGAGGATTGCTTTTTTGGACCCGTTTGTCTCCCTCTGGCCCAGGCGTGCCATGGCACCAAGAATGCTGCTGAGCACACTGAACGTCCACAGTATGCCCGACGCTTGCCTGTGCCAGCCCACAAACTGATCACTGAGCTACACCTGCCCCCAGCCTCTGCCAGGGGTCAGTGTCTTAGCGATCCTCCCACTCCACCCTTCCCAAAGGAGGAGAGCGGTCCATAGGATGCTTGATCCTCCTTCTCCCAGTCGACCCCCGGCGGCCTGAGTCCGCTTCTGAACCTGGGTCACCGGTGTGGTGCAGGGTGTGGCATCCAGCACCTCAACCTTCAGCCCCACCGGACTGGTTCAGACACTGGATCTTCCTGACTCTGAATGTCATGCAGTGGTAACTGAAAGCAACCAGCAGTATTCCTACGAACATACAAAATTTGCCAGCAAATAAAGGCCTAGCGGTCTATCAAGTCTGCTCGAATGTGCAGCTAGCTCCCCTTATTCTGCAGCTGCCCCTCCCTTCCACCCTTCCCCTTCATTAACCCTCCCCCTTGTCCTGTCCCAACCGCTTTTGAAGAAGTCCACTGTTCTACTGGATACCACTTCTGCAGGTAACGCATTCCACCCAGCCACCACCCTCTCTGTAAAAAAAGTGTCTCCTCATCTCCCTCCTGAACCTTCCTCCCTCCCTCCAGTCTCATATCATGGCCCCTGGTGGCCCTCCCCTCCCTTACTTTGAACAGCCCCTCTGTACCCGTCTTGTTTATTCCTTTCATGTATTTAAAGGTTTCAATCATGTCACCCCTGTTCCTCCTCTCCTTCAGTGAGTACATGTTCAACTCCCTCAGCCTCCTCTCGTATGATAAGTCCCCCAGCCCCTTGATCATCTTTGTCGCCCTGCGCTGCACCCCCCTCCAGTAACTTAATGTCCCTCTTCAGATACAGGCACCAGTACTGCACACAGTACTCCAGGTGTGGTCTAACTAATGACCTATACAGTGGCAGAATCACCTCCTCCCTCCTCGAGGATATACCCCTTGCAATACAACCCAGCATTTTGTTGGCCTTTGCAGCTGCCTTCCTACATTGTGTCGAGTTGTTCATTGACCCTGTAATGAGCACACCCAGATCCTTCTCCTCCTCTGTCTGGGCTAGCTGCACTGCCCCCAGCTGGTAACTCCTCCTTGGGTTCTTCATCCCAAAATGCAGCACCTTGCACTTTTTGGCATTAAACCCCAGTTGCCAGGTGTCTAACCAGGTTTCAAGCTTTGCCAGATCATCCTGCAACCCCTGCCATCCCCTAGGTCATCACCACTGTGCCTACAATATGGGGGTGGGACGAGAAGAACCCAGTCGAGGAGGGGTGGTTTGAGAGTTAGGGTTGACTCAGGCAGGTTAAGTGACAATCTGCGTGAGATTCTGGACACAACTTTGTGGATGGTCAGCCTGGAGGCTGGGAAACCAATTGACACTGAAGTTCCCTAGCAGGATGAGTTCACCAAAAGTGAAGAATATTGCTACCATTTCCAAGCACTAAATCATACTTCCAGTAGCTTTGTATGGAATCCGTACTATCCATTGCTTACCTGACACAAAATGGCCACCAGGAGATAATGAGTTAAAGCAGAGAACAGTCAAAAACACAACTCATTCCTATGTGTTCACACTCTTGCTTTGGTTGTAGTAATACTGACAAGTATACTACACCTAAACATATAGTATCCTGTCCAGAGCTTTAGAGACAGCCCTGAAAAAACAATTCATTCTGTATAATAGTATAAATAGCTAATCAAAAGTCAAAACAAAACTAGAGTGCTACAGATCCTTCAGTAGCTGTTTATCTGCATACCGTTAAAATTCTAAACAAATACAGAATCAGTGGCCACAGTTTAGAAATAGAAACAGAAACAGTCTTTCACAAACTAACCTGAAATCCTAAAGAAGTCTAACTCTTTACTCAGTAAGAAAGCTGCGAAATTGAAACAGAAACACATTTCATTCCCCACAGTACAAAGTATAACTGTATACGAGCACAACGTTTTCTAGAGCATAGAAAAAGAGAAGCAGATTTTCATCTCATGACTGATTGAATTAAACAATGCTTCGGGTCAGGAAGAGAATGATGCAGAAGAAATAGCTGCAAACAAAATGGCGAACTAGTAAAACATACCCCCTCCCCCAGCTTCCCTCACAGGCAAGGCACAGACTAAAACCAAAGGTATGCCAAGATAAAAAAAAAGCATGTATTTAAACATATATAGTGCTAAAAAGTGCAGGGCATAATGCTAAAGCTGAAGAGGAACGGACATCCAGCAGGAGTCACAGAACAGCTATACAGCACCCTGCTACCAGCTTCAACATACAACACAGATGCATTGTAATATGTTGCAGTGGGTTTATGTGTTATGATTAGTTTGATATATACACTTTGGCAATATCTGCATATCTTACATTGCAGTAAAATTATTTAATTTCAATATATAACTTTCAGATAACAATATAAGGACCCACGTTGTGCACGTGCCTATGAGTCTACAAAGTGCATAGCTGTTCAGAAAGTATATTTAAGGGAAAAAAGTTTTTACTAAACCAGTTCTTTATTGAACAGTAAGCTTATGCTGTATACTAAATAGTATAAGCAAACTCAGCACCAGTCTTTGACATACTACTGTCTCCACTAACTCATAATATCTGCAGAAACATGAATTTGTTACATTGTGAACTTACCTTACATGCCTGCTGTGTTTCTGCAGCCATGACGTCTCAAACAGATGGAGAGAAGAGTGGAACAAACTTATATAAGGCTGCTAAATGCAGAAATCCCCACCCCCTAGCAAACCTAAGTGGCTATGACAAGAAGGGAAGGACGGGGTGTGAGAGAAACATATACGTGCTATCTATCGTAACAGAGGTGTTCATTCAAAATTATTTTCCCAAGAAGTTTGTTTCATGTGAAAAGGAAGAAGATTTAGTTGCATACCTCTTGACCTGTCAGTGAAATGAGAGACTCAGACACTCAGAATAAGCAACAATGTGGGACACTGACCCTCAAAATAAAGGACACATCATTAAGTATAAAGATGCATACTGCATATCCAGACAGTGGAAACCAGTGCCTGTATTTCTTCAAAGTTTATTTTGCTTCAGCATCATATTAGAATCTCAAGACTTTCTGCTTTTAAGTCTGAGTTTACAGTGTCTCGGCTATGGGGGCAGCACCTTTTCAATGTGGGACGGAGCTCTTTTATTTTTTAACTCAGCTTTATTAATGAGAAGAGAGACGTCACAAGATGCAGATACGTCAATAAATGGAGAATCAAATAGGAAGGAGATGACAATGCATTATTAAGAGAAACCAGTAATCACTGGAGACAGTGAAGTCAGACAACCTGACGTGTATTGGCACACCAAGTAGATTAATAATTAACCAGCTGCTTCAGTTGGGACAGAGCTCCCTGTATTACCACACCAAGTAGACTAGCTGGGACAGAGCTCTTCTGAGGGATAAACTGAGAGAACTGCATTCATAACAAGGGATAGCTGAGAGGTTTGCTCAACTGAGATGCAGAAGCACTATAATGTAAGTTTATTCACCTGGTAAAGGTGTTTGTATGAGCACCATTTACAGCATTTTTGAAGTCCTTAGCAGTGGGTAAATGAGCTGATCCTATAGGCTGATGTATACATCAATCAAACTAAGCCTTCTCCAGTGCGTGACTCCTCCCCTGTTGCTGCTCCAGCCTGTTGAGTGTGATACACTTCCGAGCTGATGTGTAACACCAAGACTAAACTCCATCGTATCCTGCACATTCAGAACTTTATCTCAGGTTCATTTCATGATGTGCTGTAAATATGCATAACAAAACAATCCAGTGAAGGACTTTTAACAGTTAAAAGACCTCTAGACTCTAAATGTCATTAAACAACTTCCAACAAGATAATAATTAGAACAATAACATTTCCTCAGTTCTGAAGTGCCTCAATGGTTTTGTAACCAGGTGGCACGTGTATGTTGTGGTTACCAGCCCTGCCTTGTGGCTCAAACAAGGCTGAGGGTCTGGTTCGTTTAACTGCTGGTTGGGGTTCATGTCAAAGTTTAATAAATTGCATGTTGTCTCCATCCAGGAAAGGTTTCATGGGAGTTTGCCCAAGGGAGGCAGCCTAGGGAGGCAGCCAGCACCCGGACACGCTGCTCAATTAAGGTGCAACAGACTTGGACTCAGTAAAGGTAGTTATCTGTAGGACACCAAGGAATTTTTCACTACTTCATATCTGCAACTATTATTAAGTTTGTACGCAACCTGTGATATACCTTGGGTGAGCACAACATGAAGGCTGTTCACTTATCACAGGAAGTGAGTTTGTACACCATCTGTAGTGAGATATGATACTGTTTGATTAGTGGCTGTAAACACTGTCCTCATTGGCAGCTATTACTACCAAAATGTGCCATTCTTCAACCTTATACAGCAAAATGCACTGAGTATTCTCACCCTGCCCGAATATACACCTATAATTAGATTAGTAATCCTTAAAGCAGCACATTAGCCCACTGAACTGTTTCTGTGTAATCCAAACTACTGTTACTAAGTAATCTGCTGCTAAAATAATCCTAGTATTCCTGTTATATATCGTTACATCTTAGCCCACTGAACTGATTGTTTCTCCATGATCCAAACTTTTGCTTGTACATAATCTGCAGCTACAATAATCCTAGTATTCCTGTTATGTAATGCTACATCTCTGCCCACTGTACAGGAGGTATTCTGCATGATCTAAGCTACTGTCATTAAGTACTCTGCAATCCTTAAACTAATGTCTTGCACCTTCTCATTGTGAGCAATAGGATTCTAGCAATCGGTTTAGTGTCCCTAACTTTGTATGCAAGGTGCCTGTCCTTTAACTGCCCCACTAGTAGAATGGGCTAAATAATCTCTCTTCTGTGCTGAATCACCCTCTTCTAGCTAATCCACTTTTGGAGAATTCCGCCCTGTTTGACCTGTACTGGAAACCTGACAGACCCTGCTAACCCCCCCCCCCCACCACCACCACCACCACGTATTCCCCACCTGGATGGAATGTAAGTGACACCTAAAATGCTGGTTTTTCAATTACTGTAGTCATTGAAAATGAACAAAACCAGGCCCTGATTAATGTGACATCTTACCATAGGAGCAACGTAGTGAACATAGCCAGTTCAGGTGATGCCCTTGTTCCGCTCAGCCTCAAACCCCTGTCTCTCTCAGGAAAGCTATTAGCAGAGATTATTCTACCCCCAATTGTATTCTACTCTAAGCACCTCCCAGCCACACTCTGCACTGAAACTGTGCTGTCATATACCCCTGCTACAACAGTTCTCCAGATTGGTAATCAAAAAAGGTGTATACTATGCCCTAGCATATCACCTAACACGGACATTAACATGAAGACTCAGACTACCCCTAGGGCTACTACTAAGATCTATTACACTTTTATCACTGCTAACTGCTGGTGACATTGAGCCTAACCCAGGTGCAGGACAAAGCAATACTAGAATTGCTTCCCTCACCAACCCAGCCTGGGCCAATTCTAATGGTCTATAAGTCACACAAATAGATTTTAATAGCCTGCGAATAAAGAAGACTGAACTTGAGGCATGGATGAACTCATAGTCCCCTGATGTGCTTGCCATATCTGAAACCTAGCTCAGGCCGCATGTATTAACTAATGAAATTGACCTGCCCAGTTAAAATGTATTTAGGAAACACAGACATGGAAAGAAAAAGGAGGGTGTTCATCTATATATGGGACACCCTCTGAGCAACAGAACTCCACTTGCCTTCCCTGGATGCTTCACCATGTGACTGTATCCTTGTCAAGCTGCTCACTGGAAACACCAAACCACTGTACGTTTGCTGCAACTATAGTGTCGTTGAGTCACAGGCCAGGAAGCACAGGAAAACCTGGAAAATTTATAAAATTCACAAGTAGCAGTTTATTATTAATAATAACGGTAAAATAAAAAATAAAGATTCTTCAGTATAACTATTTACAAAGGCAGTACAAACAGAGAAAACAAAGTCTGAGGGTATCTCAGATTGCAAGTTTCAGTCTCTCCCCCCCAGCAAAGATTTTGCTACTCTTTTTATAACAAGTCTTTGCCCGATAATTAACTTCTTCATCCTAAGCTCGTTAAGGAGACATTCTGTTTTTCACAAAACGCACTTGCCAGGCTTCTTGCAGGTGCAACAAAACAGAACACGGTAAATCAAAACTGACCTCCTGCTGACAGTTCCACAAAGAGTCCGCAAACAAACCTGAGGGGAACTCAAACTGTATCTCAGGTCAACCCCCCAAATCCCAAATAGCTTTTTGCAATCATCTCAACAGTACAACTACAAACATTCTCAAACCAAGGGATACCAATATCACTTATAGTTTCACAGAGATCCACATACACTCCACAACCACAGATATACAACTGGGAAAAAGACAGAAACAGCAAGTGAAGGCAGAGAAATAGTGAGAGGCAGGGAATAGCGAGATCGTCAGAGTGATCATTTCCTAGGTCTCATGAGATCATTTGGTTGTGTGATGAGACAGACAAAAGACAGAAAAGAAGAGGATAGAACACATCCTTGCATTTATACTCTTTCTAAATAACAAATGGGACAGGTTATTCAACCCTGTCTCATATAGTCCTCCCACCAAAGCCAAGCCAGTTCTGATAGAGCTCATTGGCTGCCTGGATGAGATGTCCCTTACTGAACTCCTACTGCTGGGTGACTACAACCTAAACTGGCTTGACAAGGGACTCTTTGCTTTTAGAAATACACTAAATGATGCCCAACTCCATCACATCATCAAGGAATCTAAAAGACAAAACATTAAAACTGGAAACCATATCCTTGTCGACTGGGTACTGGTAAGTCAGCCTGACAGAGTCCATGTTGCTGGGATCTTCTCCGAGTCCCTAAATGACCACTCTCCCCCAGTATACTACACCTGAATCAATAGTTTCCCCAGAGTCTCCACTAGGATTACTCTGACCAGTGACTACTCAATGTTGAACAACAACGCCTGTCTGGAGGACCTCTCCAGTGCAAACTGGAAGGATTTGGGGACCATACAGGATGTCAGCCTTGCTCTTCACTTTCTGATTAACAGTTTCATTGCCATAGTAAATAAGCATATCATGCTGGTACAAAGAAGATACAAAGGTTTCTGCTTAAAGTGACTTACCACCTCCCTATGTAACTTAATGACATTGAGGGATAGGACTTGGGGTGCATACCCCTTTACGACAGCAAGACTGGCAGGTTTACAGACAACCTTGAAATTCATGCAAGCCATCCTTAAAAAAGGACAAGTTTAATTATATGAAGGACCTGCAGCTCATCAACTTGTAAAAGTCAAAGATCTTTTGAACTCAATTTAACCACCTTTTGAAATGGCTGACAGTTGTGTCAGCTCAAGAAGTCCTAAGAAATAATGAATATGTAAGTGATGCACTTTTAATTGCTCAAGAGTTTATTAGCTTCTTCATGACCCTGGTGTCTACAAAGACTGTTTTGCTGATCTGCCTCCCTCCTCTACCACTTCTCTTGCTGAGCACCCTAGTTTTCACTTCAAACTGATCACTATAAAGGAAGTCCTGGGGCAGCTACTAACAATGAAACCTGATATGCCAGCTGGCCATGATGGACTTGAAACCAGGCTCCTATGACTTGCTGCCACAGTATGGCCTCCCTGTTGGTCAAACTATTCAACATGTCTCTTCTCCAAGGGGAGGTACCCCAAAAATGGACTATAGCTCATGTTGTCCCAGTCCGCAAAGGAGGAAGCAAATCAATTATCGTCCCATATCAATATTCAGTGCGCTTTCAGAAATCCAAGAGAGGATAATTTACAACTCACAGCCTATACTGAGTCAGATTCCTTGCTCTCTGACATCCAGCATGGTTTCCAAAAGCATCATGGAACTGACACAGAACATGTTTGGTTCACCACAGATGACTTCAGGGCCACTGACAATAGAAAAGCTACAGCAGCTGTATTCATCGATTTAACCAATGCTTTCAACTTGGTTAACCATGAACTCCTGCTGACTAAATTGGCAAGGTTGGGACTTGATCAGTTATCCTTCACCTGGTTCAGGCACTATCTTACAGGCCATAACCAATCCATAAAATGGGGATCCAGCCTCTCCTGAAGATGCAAAATATATTATGGAGTACCGAAATGATCCATCCTAGGGCCCTTACTTTTCTCCTCATTTATCAGCAATCTACGCTCTAACTGCAGTAAGGCGAAAACACTATTGTACACAGACAATGCTGTGCTTTACAGAACTGACTCTGATGTTAAGTCAGCTGAAGCTGGCCTAAATGCTGACTTTACGCTAATGGAACAGTGGCTTATGACCAACCTCCTTGTTTGAAACGCCATGAAAACAAAGACAGTTCTCCTTGGATCCAGAAAACTAGGTACGGATAGGACAAAGTTCCTTAGCACCACCACCAATGAGGGTACTAGATCTGAGGTAGTCAACAACATAAAGTACCTAGACATTTTAATAGACCAGGAGCTTTCCTTTAGGACCCAATTAGAATGTGCTACTAGGTTAGTCTCTCTCAAAAACTAGGCCTATTCAAGCCAGCCCAGTGGCATGGAGGGCTGAGGTGCTCAGCACCTTACTTCCTGCCACACTGGTGACCCTGGTTCGGGAACAGACCAGGGTCATTGGTGGCTGGTTGGGGAAGGGATGATTGATCATCCAAATGATAGCTCGCTTTCCTCAGTGGAGGAGGGGGGGAATGTGTGACCCGCTGCTTGTCTGCCACCTGGGGGTGTTCATGTGGTAGCACAGTCCAGGCGCACATGCTGATAAGGCAGTCTTCGGTGTTTGAGGATGTCTCTGTGGAGGCGGAGCTTGCCTGTCATGCCATTGAATGTGCGTGGCTCAGGGAAAACACAACAATAGAGAAAAAGCCCCTCTGGCCACAGGATGAGTTCCGGGCCTTCACAGGCCCTGCTCCAGTGATCAGGCACCTGCCATAAGTCCTGCAAGCAAACAACACGAGGTGAGAAGGTAAGTCCCAGGGCAGTCAGATAGTGGGGCTGGGGGGATCAGACAGAAGGGGCAGGCCAGTGGTGAAAGGGGGATAAAATACTGATTGAAAAAAAAACTAGGCCTACTCTACCGCCCCAGTGCCTACCTTACAAATGAGGTCTGCCATTCTCTTGCCTGCTCACTGCTACTTACAGCTCTTCTCTACAGAGCTCCTATTCCTACACCCATAGTAAATTGGGTAGGTAGGTGGCTAGAGGGGAGGCAGCAGTGGGTCATGGTCAATGGGGTTAAATCAGAGGAGAGGGAGGTTTTAAGTAGTGTTCCACAGGGATCTGTCCTGGGTCCAGTCCTCTTCAACATGTTCATTAGTGACCTTGGAGAAGGAATTCAGAGCAGATTGTGTTTCTTCACAGATGACACAAAACTATTATGTGAGAGGGTGGATAATGACAAGGGCATAGCGGAAATGCAGATATACCTACAAAAGCTAGAGGGGTGCCCAAAGGTCTGGCTGTAAAAATTCAGCACTAGAAAATGCAAGGTAATGCACCTAGGTAAAAAGAACCCCAAAATGGAGTACTGGATGGGAGGAGAGAGAGACTTAGCACTACAGCCAAGGAATGGGATCTGAGAGTTGCCATTAGCAATTCACTTATAGTCAGTGCAACAAGGTCTATGGCAAGGCCAACAGGATGCTGGGATGTATTGGGAGGGGTAATGATTGCAGAGGAAAAGAGGTAATACTTCACCTCTATAGATCTCTGGTGAGGCCTCACCTAGAGTACTGCACCAAGTTCTGGATTCCTCACCTCAGAAAAGATAAGGATAGGTTAGAGACAGTGCAGAGCAGAGTAACAAAAATTATTCAGGGCTAGCAGAGCAGATCCTTTGAGGAGTGTCGCAAGGCACTAAATATGTACTCACTGGAGACCAGAAGGGAGAGGAGGAAATATGGCAGAGACCTTTAAGTTTCTTAAAGTAATTAACAAAGTGAACTGTGAGGAACTATTTAGCCTGAATACTAATTTGCAATCACATGGAAATGAATGGAAATTAACAAGCAGTAGGTTCATGAGAGGTGTGAGGAAGTACTGCTTTATGGAAAGGGTGGTGGAACCTTGGAACAGTCTGTCAGCCAAAGTGGTTGGAGCAGAAACAGTAAGGGGACTCAAGCGGGGGGGGGACATAATGAAGGTTACTGGGGACGACAGGACAAAGATGGAGACTAGAGACGGAATGGGGAAGATTAGTACCATGGAGAAACAGTAGGCTCCAGGGATTATAGGGAACTTGGGCAGACTGGATGGACCTATGGTCTTTTTCTGCCATCACTGTCTATGTTTCTATTCTCTCCACATTTAGGGAAGCTGAGCTAAGTAAACTCAAACTACTTTAGCATAGGGTAAGCAGGTTTGTGGCATGTACTGATAGCATTGAACACCATTGTGCTGCCCTTGCTTCCCACAACTGGCTCACCCTTGAAGAGAGACTGAATTACCCCATGCTTTGCCTCACATTCAGAATCCTTTGTGACTATTTTCCAAGCCTCAAGAATGCAGTGGTGTAAAGACATCACAAGAGAAACCTGCACTCTGCCCAACCTCTCTCAAGCTCCCAGAGCCAAGACCTCAACAGGCCAGTGATCTTTCTACTTTAAAGCCTCTCAGCTCTGGAACAAACTCCTGTTCTCTATCTAGGAGAGCACTTTGTTGGAAGTCCTTCAAAGGTTTGATCAAGGAGTGCTCCCCCTCGTAGCAGCGTGTACCTGTACCTGCTGTGCGATTGGTGAGAGAGCTATCTCCACCTTTGTTCCCCTCCCCCATGAATCAATAAGCCCAACTGTGCCTTACACTTCTAGAGTTGTATGATTTCATTATGGCACTTTGAGTTCCATTTGGTGTATTGTACAACTTTGTGTATTTCAGTTAACTGCTATGGTGTTCTCATGTCACTCGTCTTCTTGTTTATTTCTGCTGAACTGAACATTGTTATCCGTGTATACGTGACCCGCTCTCCCTGTTAACTGTAACTAAATCTGGGTCACTTCTCCTGAAAAAGGGACGTCTGTCTCTGTGAGCCAACCCAATTAACAAAATTCAAAAAATAAATAAATAAAAAGAAGGGGGCCTGTCAGTATGGCACAACCCTGTGTGATGTAATACCTCTCCACCTCTCCACCTCTCCAAAGGATTACCCTACCTATCAACCAATGCAGTGCAAGTGCAGTAAGTTACCCCAATTGGCATGCAGCTTATACATTAAAGAGCAGCTCTACACTGCAGCAGGTACTTTCATAAACATATTTCAGCTCTTACAGTTCACTAGATAATCCATTTTTTTCCTTGTAAGTTTTCTGCTTTAGGGTTTGCACCACATCTTGGTAGCCTGTCTATAAAGTCAGTCTCAGAGTACTTGACTGCTGTCTACTGATGTCATAGTGCTTTTATGACATCACTGTCCTCACCATGACAACAGACTGTGATGTAACAAACTGCAATTGTCAGGTAAGTAGAGCATAATCAAAGTAATTTTGAAAGGCACAAAGAAATGAGTACATAGTGTATTTAAGTGACCAACAGCAGGGAGAAATAAATAAATAATTTGGAAACACTAATCTTAAAGATATTTTGTTGTAAATACAATAGCTTTCAACATTTCATTTTAGTAGAGACCTGCTTTTTAAACCATAATTGCTCAGACAAGAATTTAAACAAGGAACTTTATTTAGGGACCAGGGCCCTAAATGGGAAAATGGGGGATTGCTGCAAAATGAGGTATTCCATACAATATGATTGGCTGGTCTTTGAGTGCACTATGTAGGCCTAGCCTAATGCATGTGGCCACTCTTCTTATGCCCTATGCAAGCATATTTAACTCAAATGATGACCTAGTCAGGGCATCTAAAAGCAGATTCACCTTCCATAGTGATAGAGGCGAGGTAGATTTGGGGCATAACATTTGGGCCACTTTTAAAAAGTCAATAACATCAGTGTAAGAATCTGTACCCTATCACCCAGGTAGCCATTATCTGGACCTTCTGTGAAGCTACTAATAGTACTTTGTCCCACCCATGTTATGAAAAAGACAACATGTACATCAGACATTACAGAGACCACAGGGTTGGAAAGTCCAAGTTGAGTCCTGAGGACCTTCTTCAGATCTGACAATGTAGAATTAGAGAAATGGTAGAAGCTTCAAAGAACATGGATTTGTAGGTCTTTTTTTTTTATCACTACTATTTTTTCCTTCTTGCTCCTCCTTGCTGTGGCACACTCCATTTTGGGCATCCAGCCGCCAGCTCCACCCACTCAGAGAGCTGGGTAGCTCGAATTGCACCTAGGAGGATCCAGAATGGCCATCATTGCTTCCTGCTGAAAGGCTCCCCTCTGCCTCTACCAGCCAGGACAGCCCTGGACCGTCCTCGACAGTACATTGCCAAAGTCCTCCAGGCAGCTTGGAGCACGGCCATCAAGCTGCATGGTCATGCCCAGCCATTTTTCCTCCTATTAGCCCCTGGAATGACATCCAGGCATGATGTGCTGACATCTGCCATGCTCCCCCTCTGTTGTCACCAATGCTAGAGGTGCCCCCGGGTGTTCCCAGGGGCTGCTACAGTATGGTGAAGTTCCGCAGCCCATCCCAGGACTAGGAGAGCAGTCTGCAGATGCTCAATTCCAGTCCTCCCCTGCCAGCCCGGGCTAATTCTCAAACTCAGGTTGCTGGTGAGGTGTGAGGTGTGGCATCCAGCACTTCAACCCTCAGCACCACCGAGCTGGCTGAATTCGTAGGTCTTTGAAAATAGATATAAGTTCAAGGAAGTACAAGGGGAACCCTGAGGACCTTCCTAGAGTTCAAGCTTTGAGTAGTGTATTTGTGGGATGAATTCATTGTTGAAGAACTACGAGGGGAATCCTAAAGGACCTTCTTCTGATCTGATGATGTAGAACCAGTAGAAGACAAAAACTTTGAGGAGTCTTTGAATGATGGATAAGTGCCTGAGGAAGTCTGAGGGGAACTCAAATGACCTACCTCAAAATCCAAGGCTATGAAGAGTATATATATGAAGATCTTGCAAGATGAATGCATTTTATTCTTGAAGAAGTCTGAGGGAAACACTAGGGACCTTCTTCGGATCTGACGATGTAGGACAATGAGAATATTTGTAAAGTATGGATGAGAAGGTCTTCGAGACTGGATATGAGCTATAAGAGTCTGAGGGGAGTCTTGAAGACCTTCTTCAGCATTGGAAGCTGGATTATCAGGAAGAGTGTTGAAGATCTGTGACAAAAGGATGAGCTTAGAGGTCCAAGGAAAATCATGAGGACCTTCATCGATCTGACATAGTACAACCAGTATGAGCAAAGGACCAACATGAATTATGGATGTGAAGGTCTTTGCTACAGAAGTGCATGAATGAAGAAGTCTTAGGAAATTCTGAAGATCTTCTTCAGAATTCTTATACAGTTCATGAGTAGGTGCTTCACTGGTGTAGTTGAAGAGGAGGTCTAGCCCAAGCAGCTAGGAAGAAGTGCTGAATACTGACAAGGAGAAGAATGGCTTCAGAGGGCTGAAGTTGCTTTATGGTTTTGAAGTTGCAGATCCATGTCTCTGGCAGGCAAAGTAGAGCCCTTAAACACACATCAGATGAAGAACTACTGGAACTAGGAGATGTAATATGTCTATGATGCTGAAGGGTGGAAATTATTTGACTAGCAAATGGAGATGAGCTCTTGGTGAGTTGCTGGTAGTAGATGGGTTATTGTTGCAGGATACCACAGATGACAGATGAGTCGAGCCCTAGTGTGAGTTGACTATGATACAGATGGATTGGAAGTTGCAGACTTCCATCTTTGGTGGATGAATTAAACCCTACCTACACTCATCAGCCTCTCAAAGGTACAGGTTAGGAAGATGGAGTATTGCAAGGCTGCTGGTGAGGGCTGTGAAGACATGAGAGGTAGTAAACTGCTAGTAGGAATTGAATGGATATGATGTAGGAGTTGAGATGAGATTAGGAGGTTATGATTAAAAGCTAGGACTTATGAGAAAAGGATGAAGAAGAGCTAAAAGGAGACACAATGAGGAAAGGGGATGATGATAGAGGGTGGCTGGAAGGAAAAAGGTTTGCAGAATACTGGGAGCATAAACAAGAAAGTGAAGATCCATTCACAGGCTCAAAGTAGAAATGAATAAGTGGGTCTGAATGACTGAGAGAGGCTGTATGACAATCAACATGATGTTTCATTCACTGAGACCCCTGCAGACTACATATGCTAGAAAGAGTTCTTAGTTAAATAAACATGGTTGCTCCTCCTAAATGTTTAATTTTTTATTGCTGCTGCCCATAGGAAGAATGACTAGGAGCCTATTAGAATTCAGCAAGGCAATTGATATGTTTATCAATTAGAATGGGGAGCTAACTTAATGAGCTAAATTGGAAATGAAAACATTTTAATTATGAAAAACTACACTTTGGGGTTAGTAAGCTATAATGCCCAATGAAAACAGCACAGGAATAACAGTATGGGCAAAAAAAGCATGGGAACAATAGTGCGGGTGACAATATCAACTGGCATAAAAACTTTGCGGGTCATTTGGTCACCATCTCTACCTTTGTTGTTGTGCCTCTGATTTGTGCTACGTGAAGTCTGTTTACATTCCAGTTGGAGGGCGTGGGGGTAAATCCCCCCAAATTACATGTGGTAGCGTGTATAGTTGTTTTTACTTCTTGCTCCAATGTCCTGCTGTTATTGCACTTGTTGTTTTGCCCATGCTGTTTTGTATTCGTTATTATCACCTAGTACTATAAGATAATGGTGGGGGCTTATGGAAAGCATCGCAACTGGTGCTCTTTAAGACTTCGCAGCTGCGAGAATGTTTTTGGCACACATTTTGCCAGGTAAAATTCTCTTCCGTATGGTCTCCATTTATAGTCATGCCCTCACCAAGCCCGCAGTCAAACAAGTGACCATCCTTTAAATAATGATGGAGTCAATATATCTGACATTCTGTTCTGCATGAAACAAGAAGCAGTTGTGTTAGATTGCCCAGTGAATTTGGACAAGAGGTAGAAGATCAGGGTCAGACGGCATACATTGGAACAGGGTACTCTCCATCTTCCCAGCAGCTTCTACATAGGGAGAGAAAATGGCTTTTATTTTCATGTAGGTCAACCCAAAACCTGCCATAGATGTGGCCCCCTGAGGAACCTGAGTAATGTCTGCAACTCTGTGCTATGTATCCAATGCATGCAACTAGTCCATTCTAACATGAGATGCCCTAACCCAGTGAAATGCAATCTTCATGAAGAGTCAAGCCATGCTTAGACTCAATATCCCTGGGTGCCCCAAAACAAGGGCATGTACTATGATCAGGAAGCCATGGTCCATCAAGCCCAACATGAAAAGCAGCAGAACTCTGATCAGAGTAAAACATCCCACTCTCAGCCATCCATGTCTACTGAACAATCATAGGGAATTAAGACTGCCAGCACATCTGTACTGAAGGTGGCCCCCTCATCCAGATATCTGGTTCTGAAAGAACAGACACAAGCAACAGAACTGTCTGAACTCCTAGAGGATCCTCCTCCACCCTCACAAACAGAGTAGAATGTAGAAGATCCTTTACCAGAACAGATCCTGAAGGACATGGAAAAGACTATAATATCCCCACCTCCTTGACTGAATGAGAAAGTTTTACTAAGTCGGGGCACGAGAAGGAGTGATAGATTACAGCCAAAGACTAAGATGGCTAAGAGGGATGACATTACCACCATAAATCGTTTTGCAGAATTTCAGACCTCAGGAGCAGATGCAGAAGGAGAAGAAGGGGACTCTGAGGCATCCTCAGTTACTTCTTTGCAGAAAGACTTTTCAGATATGGGTGGCACTGTCCCGAAAGCTTCATATTCCAAAAAAAGAAATAAAAATAAGGGCTCTTTTATTCTCTAAAGTAATAAATGGAATCACTAATTGCTCTCTTCTTGTGGCTTCTGATGCCTAAATCTTTGGTAGGTGAACTAATACTTACTTCTTTGAAAGAGCCATAAGTGGCAACAGGCTGTGTTTTCCCTCTCCAGCAATGTCTGGTTCCAGTATTATATGGCTTCAATATACTAGTCTTAAGGCTACTCATGGTATACAACAAGCTCAGCCAGAAAGGCAATGGGGACCATTAGTGTGGTCCATAGGAGAAGACCTATGCTCTGGGGTGTCTGGGTACAACTCCACCGTGTGACTGTTAATGTCAACAGCACAGAAAACTATAGGAAGCAGTTAACAATATTTCCCATATTACAGTCATTACAGGGTAACACGTTTATTTGCAGGACACTAGACTTAGTTTAGGAACACTCTCATGCCAGTAAATTATGGATGGCAGGGAGTTCTTTCTGGTCACAGGGTGAGGAGTTGT
The DNA here is from genome assembly GCA_016271365.2 of Neoceratodus forsteri. Classification (NCBI taxonomy): domain Eukaryota; kingdom Metazoa; phylum Chordata; order Ceratodontiformes; family Ceratodontidae; genus Neoceratodus; species Neoceratodus forsteri. The sequence continues at coordinate 38,490,101 of JADMNL010000029.1, read as the reverse complement.
GCGATGGGGTTGGTCCTGTTCAAAGGTTCAAGATTTAAAGTGTGAAAGGTGATTGATATCATGCCTGGTAGAGCTTTACTACTGAATGTGCTCTTGTAGACTTACAAACATTTGCACCCTGCAAACTCCTGCCACTAGAGTTGCCTTATTTAAATCGATTCAGCCTTATTTGCACACTCATATATTTGTTATGCTGGCAGGAGATTTCAATTGTGGGTTATCAGCATCTGATAGGGGAAGGAACACAGGTAAATTATATAGTGACACCACTTTCTCAATGTGATATCTGCAGCTTGGCTTTTCGATGGCTATAAGTCTGCCAACCCAGATAGTGGGATAACTTATCATACAGGTACACTGTCTGCTCGGATTGATTAATTTTTTTTTTCTCCACAACTACACATACAGAAGGCACAGACCATAACTGTGGAATCCTCCGACCACATGGCATTGGTCTGTAGTTGTAATATTGGTATGTCTTGGAGCCATAAACCTCCTTCTTGGAAATTAAGTAGCACCTTACTTGAAGATCCTGTGATCTGTCAAGGTTGTTGTAAACTTTTTCAAGCTTGCTTGTCTATACGGTGCACTTATGAGAATATTCTTGATTTGTGGGAGGAATCTAAAAAGGAGTTCAAGTGATATTTTTAACAGAGAGGTAGGAAAAAGGCAAAAGATTCATAATTTAAGTACCTTACTGTGAGAGCCCACTTACAATGTTTAATTTTATTACCTACAGTATGGAATGTAAAATTTATGTCACTGACCAAATTACTAAACTAAAACTAGATATGAATTGGGCAAAGGACATAGATGACACCTAGATAAATGTAAGAGTTGTCAGGACAGGATATCTGAAAAAGTAATTACTGCACATTACCCCAGTCCTGGTGATCTGCACTGTATGTACGGTAACACACTATATGAGTGCCTATTACTGATTGACTCATTATGAGCGACTCAATAATAATGCTTGGAAGTAAAGCGAGTGGTGAAAGAAGTCGCTGTATCCTGTAGAATGAGTATAGCAGGGAGCTACACTGACTAGAGCAGGATATAGCATGATGGTTGGGCTAGCACTGCTGAACTGGCCATGTAGCATGGCGATATATGCTACTGCCCCTGAAGTGAGCGACCCGGGATCAGGTCTAGTGGCCGGAAAGGAAATATTTTTGTTTTTTAAATCTTCATGTTTTCCCCTAAGTCCATGCCCCTGTGGAGCTGATTATCTTTATTTTGGGGCGTGGGTGGTGTGGGGGGCATAGCCCCAGCATATATATATATATATATATATATATTGTGTATATATATATATATATATATATATATATATATATATATATATATATATATATATACACTGACATACATATCTTTTCTTTTTTTTTGAGATGCAGCAAACAACCACCGCTATTTGTGATGGCCACTCTACTGTCCATTACCTCTCAGGTCTGTCAGACTGTTCTTGTCTCACTCTTTGTGGTCGCTGTTCATTAGGAGTCGCCATTATCAAATAAAACCCCTTGTACAGCACAGAAAGACTGATCTAAAATAATGCTCAGTTCTGCATAAAATAAATTTGGGAGACCATCTAATGAGCCATGGCCCACAATGGACTTCCTCGGTTTTATGGTTCCAATACCCCAGAGGGTGTTACAGAGTCTATGGTGACTCCTATCACATTGTTGAAAGTTTCAGAGGCGATTAATGCTCTATTCTCTAAAATAGCTCTAGGCACAGATGGTCTAACACCAGAATCTTATAAAACCTTTTCGGATCAACTGCCAGCAGTTTTGGTGGATCCCTTAATTATGGGTTGCAGATAAGGTCAGGCATGAAGACTGTGAATGAGGCCATTCTTATTTACCTGTTCAAACAAGGTGGTGGTTGACAGTACCTTGAAATGGAGACCTTTGGGCCTTCTGAACAATGATACAAGCTCATTAGCCTGTGTATTAACCAACAGATTAGCGAAAGCAGCAGGATTTGTAATTTCCACATCTCAAACATGTGCAATGCCTAAGAGATTGACATTTGATAATCTTATCATGATTCTGGAAGTAATGCAGAGTGGGGCCTTAGGATGGGTCAGAATGTTTCTCCTGGCACTAGACGAGGAGAAGGCCTTTGATAGGATCATGCATCACTACTTATTCTTTGTTCTTAAAAAATATGGGATACCAGATACCGTTGTATCATGAATAAATACTGTTTACAAACTAACAACATTACTACCTAATGTAAATGGGCATATAGGAAGTAAAATAAGGGTGCGGGGGGGGTGAAGCAGAGCTTCCCATTAAAACCCCTGCTTTACACCTTTGCATTACATCTGTTGTTACATATGATTCAGAATCACATTGATATACAGGGTACATCACTCCATGAAGGTGCCCTGCCATTAAAATATTTAGCTTATGTAGATGACATATGCATCATGATAAGAACGAAGGACTCTCACACTGCCATGCCCCAGGTTTGGCCCCAGGTTTTGGAAACCTTTTCTAAAGTATCAGGTACCAGAATAGATTTAAATAAGAGTAAAGTTTTGTGTACTGCGTCAGTGGCTGAGGACCATCAGATTACAGAAATTGCAGGAGTCCAAGCTGTAGACTGTGAAGGTATTGATAACTGGGAACTTCAAATTAACAAAACCTCTGTTCGAATCACAGTATGGAAAGCAATTTTTTAGCTAAGAAAAAAAAGGCTTCTTAGGAGCTCAGGCTAGCACAGGGCATCAAGAAGGGGAGAAGAAGTTCTTCAGGTACATCAGGGAGAAAAGGAGTTGTAGGGACAAAATTGTAAGGATTAAGAGGGATGGGTGGAAACAGGTGCAGAGCAGGCAGAAACACTTAATGAGTACTTCTGCTGATTGTTTACTAAGGAGAAAGGAGGGGGTCTAACAAGGGGGTGGGATGTCAGGCTCAGGGGGGGAAGAAGTGACAGATTGGGGGAATCACAGAAGGCAGAGTACTGGAGGGCCTGAGGGCACTGAGGGTGGACAAGACGCCAGGGCCGGATGGCATTCACCACAGGTTACCGAGACAGCTGGCATAAATCTTGGCGGGGGCCTTGGCAGACCTGTTCAATGCTTCCCTGGTCTCAGGAAGTGTACCTCAGGATTGGAGGATGGCTCACGCAGTACCCCTACATAAGAGCGGTCCCAAAGATGAACCAGAAAACTACAGGCTGGTAAGCTTCACATCCAGCATGAGAAAACTGATGGAAACAATCCTGAAGGAAAGGATGGTGTCCCTTCTGGAGACCAATGGGCTGCAGGATGTTAGGCAGCATGGGTTTGTCATGGGCAGATCGTGTCAGTCCAACCTGGTGGATTACTGTGACTTAGTAACTAGACAGCTGGACAAGGGCCATGCAGTGGATGTCCTGTTTCTGGACTTCCATGAGGATTTCAACTCGGTGCCACATGGGAAGCTGAGTAATAAGCTGGCAGGTGCAGGTTCAGGGGAGAGAATTGTGGGATGGGTAGTAAACTGGTTACAAGGAAGGCAGCAGAGGGTGGTGGTGGTGGGAGGGGAGCTCTCACCTCCGACGGCAGTGACAAGCGGAGTATCACAGGGCTCAGTGCTGTGACCAGTTTTGTTTGGGTTGTTCATATCAGACTTCTTAATGGGTATCAAGAGCAAGATCAGTTTGTTTGCAGATGACACCAAGATGGGAGCTGTAGTGGATGACCTAGAAGGGTGGCATGGGTTGCAAGATGATCTGTCAAAATTGGAGACCTGGTCGGACACCTGGCAGTTGGCTTTCAGTGCCAAAAAGTGCAAGGTGCTACATTTTGGGGCAAAAAGCCCAAGAAGAAGCTACCAGCTGGGGGGGTCAGCTAACTGTGACAGAGGAGGAGAAGGATCTGGGGGTGATTATAACAGGCTCAATGAACAACTCAGCAGAATGCAGGAAGGCAACTGCAAAGGCCAACAAAATGCTGGGTTGTATTGCCAGGGGTATATCTTCAAGGAGAGGGGAGGTGATCCTGCCATTGTATAGGTCACTGGTTAGGCCACACCTGGAGTACTGCATGCAGTACTGGCACCCATACCTGAAGAGGGATATTAAGTTACTGGAGGGTGTGCAGTGCAGGGCAACAAAGATGATCCAGGGACTAGGGGACATACCCTACAGGAGCAGGCTGAGGGAGCTGAACATGTACTCACTGGAGGAGAAGAGAGACAGGGGGGATATGATTGAAACCTTCTACTACATGAAGGGAATAAACAAGACAGGAACGGAGAGACTATTCAAGTTAAAGGGGATAGGGACACTCGAGGTCACAATTTCAGACTGTAATGGGGAAGGTTCAGGAGGGAATGAGAAGATACTTTTTTTTGGAGAAAGTGATATCTGGGTGGAACTCGTTGCCTACAGAAGTGGTATCCTGTAGAACAATGGACTGCTTCAAAAGTGGATGGGATAGTATAAGAGGGGAGGGAGGGGCAGTATAAGGGGTGCTAACTGGACACTCAAGCAGACTCGGAGGTGTGGGAATGGTACACCCACTTGTTTTCTTCTTTACTGTCTTTATTTACATGCATTTGGACTCCATCTTGGGACAGTCATGAAAAACGTGTGCATTCCTGATCCTAGAATGAATTTTGTCTTTTATCCCAAACTGAGACCAAAGCACATTAAGACTTCCAGGAGTAGGGATGACTCGATACATTCCAGGTCCTTTAAGACACAGTCAAGTTAATATTCGGACTTTGAATATTTCCCTAATTCAAGTATCCTCCCTTACCTGGAAAGCATTGTATAAGACTGTTTTTGATATAATATGCTTTGAACCCATAACCTTTCCAGAATGTTTCCCTCTAGACCATGCTTCAGTGCTAGCTGTATTGCAGGATAAAAGGGTGCCTGCATCAATGTGGAACATCACATAGTTATGTATATATGGGAGAGTAGGGGTTAAACTTTTTTAAGCACAAAGCTGTGGAAGAAAGATTGTGTTTATGACCAACCTGCTCAGCAGTTCTTGAATCACAGGAACAGTTTTTATTTGACCGTCCATTTTCCTTTTTGGACAACTTTAGCTGTGCTACAGAAAGCACCAACAATTGCACAGTCGGACTATAAAAGTGTAGTTCTGGGAATATATCGCTCCCACTGGAAGGCTTTCCATATAAGCACACTGAGAGTTTTATTTGCAACATTTAAACATCACTTCTGGGAGGCCCCTTGTACATTACCCCGTACAAAACAAATATCTTTCTCGTTTAGAGGTAGTGAATCAGGTTACGAACACGCTGAGCAGAATATAGTAGATGAAAGAAAACCTCTTAACTGGAAATGATTTTTCAGTGTTACTGGGGTGCCTGTTCATGGGTCCCAAAAAGTGAAGGTTAGTTAGAGTGTGTATCTCCCACTATCTAATTCAAAACACAAAGGCCCAGATATTCAAACTACGCCCAAAATGTGCGCAACAGCAGGAGCAAGCACAAATCAGTTGCGCATATGCGCAACAGACGCAATATTCAAACATGGAGCAGAACAAATTGCACAAGCAGCCAATGTCTGAATATCGCACAAACTGCGCCATAGCAACCAGGAAGGAAGCTGAGTGTAGGTTGCGCCCATAGCGCAACAAGGGCAGCCCAGCTGAGCAGTCTAGAGGTGCCATAGTGCAAGCAGAGCGCTCCCCCAGCAGAGCAATGGAACTGCACAACCAGGGAGGCAGGCTGGGGCCCACCGCCAGCCATGCCACACATGGGCACAGGAACACACTGCAGAACCAACAAGACACCTGCACACCCCAAGCACAGCATCACTGGGGGTGGGACGGATGATCTACTGGCCCATGGGGACAAGCCAACAAAGCACAGCAGGCCATGATGCCCCAGCACAACCACTGGCAGGCTGAGACTGCCACACAGGGGTTGACAACCACAGTGCACATCAGCCCCCGACACACAGCACACCCTGCACCGTGACCCCAAGACACCACCCATGTGCAGTGACTGGCACTGCAGGAAACACCATGCATCCCCCCCGGCACACGTCAACCCCGTGTAGCAGAGAAGCATACAAGCCAGACCCACCCTGTGCACCCAGCAGTGGGTGGCAGCAGATGGCAAGACCAACAGAAAGTCACTGCCATGCTGGAGACACCTCCCCATGCACACACACACGCGTGCACACATACACACACACACACCCAGGACCATACCACCCCAGATGGCATGCACACCACTGCAACTGAGCAACCATAGCCAGCTGCAAATCAGAGACCAACACAGTATTCATATCAAAATATAAATGTATTATAAAACTGTAAATTACAAAACCAACAACACCATAACTATTTACAAGGGGGGGTAGGGGTACAAGGTAGGGTGGGCAAGGGGTAGGGATGAACAACTTGGAGAGGGAAGGCAGGGTGGGAGGGATGGGTGAAGTGGGAAGGGGAATCTGGCCTAAGGCCTAGCAGGCTGGTCCTCCTCCGCCTGGTGCCGCCGTGTCTGGCCATGCCTCCTCCGGAGGCCATGGCACTAGATGCTGCTGAGAATGGTTCTGTTGTCCAAGGACACCTGTGTGAGCTGCTGCAGTGCCCGCTCTATCCTCCGGAGAACACTGAGGCCTAGGAAAATGGGAACACAGTCAATGGCTGTGACTGACCACAACCCTGAACACCACCCAACCTGCAAGCCATATAGCCCAATGTCCCGCACCTGTGATGGTATGCACCCACCCACAGTGAAAATGCACATGGCCATCACAAACAGGCGGCACCAGCTATGTGCACCACTGCACACACACTGCCCATTTCCATCACAGCACAAACAAGGCTGTCAAGTGACGTGACAAATGTGGTGCGATGCCAGTTACACAGCCATGTGCCCAGTGCATGCATGGACCACCAGTGACGCACACACAGACATGCAGTGACACTGGACAGTGATGAATGTCGCCTGTGTCATGCATGGTCGTGTTGTGCATGGCTGGTGGTCATGCCCACCCCCCCTCCAGCATGCAATAGCATCCATGATGTAATGATACTCACATTCTGCAAGAAGCTGTGTCTGCTGCTGCTGCTGCTGCTGCTGCTGTTGTGGCCCACCCCTTGCTGCACCACCGACTGGCACCGGGGCCCTGTCACGGCCCTCCTCACCACGTGCCTGCATCCTCACAGCCCGGCCTGTGGGAGACAAATGTTGAGAAAAACATCAGTGTGACTCCAAAGCAGACTGCCCCCTGCCCCAGTGAGAGTGCCTGCCCACACAGCCAGCCCATGCATCACACTGCACACACTGACACAGCCAACCATGTCAGAGCCATCACCTATGCACAGCCACCAAAACACTCACACCCCTACAGAGAATACAGGTGCATGAGGGCACACCCACCTGGCCTAGGCACCACGCCTCCTGGCACGTGACCGTAGTCAGCATGCGGTCAGGCTCCCTCCCGCGGAGGTCACTGTATCTGTGCCGGCACTGCTCAGCAGACTGGTGCTGCCCAGTGACCCCACCAGGTCATTGGCCACTTGCAGCCAGACCTGTGTCCTAGCCATGGTGAGGGCACCTCACCGCCTGGCGCCCATAGTGGGGCTCTACCAGGCCACCAGGTTGGCCACCTCCACGGGCTCCATTGCACTGCCTCCCGTGCCATGCTTCCAAGTTTACAGCAGGCAATATGGCCGGCTGCGGCAACCCCGTGGAAATGTTGCGAATAGACCACCATAGGGTTCCAATCGCGCTGTTCGTGACAGTGCCGTTAGGTCCACATAGCGCTGTCACCAACAGCGCAATAGGGCCGCATACATGGCAGCCGAACAGCGCCAGTGGGCAAAGGTCGGACACCAGGTCAGGGGTCTATGATGCAAGGCCACGCACAGCGCCATCTGACGTCTACGCATCCTGCGTGACCGACCACCTGTGTGACAGTGCCACAGAGGACTATTGCGCAGTAGTGCCACAGCACCATATAGTGCCCAGTGCTGTAGTGCCACTGGCACAATGGTGGCCATGGCCTGAATTGCCGATCGTGCACAGCACGTCATCAGTGCAGCAGATGCCTGCGCAAGCTACCTGGGCATGCGCAATGCAGTGTACCGCACAGTCACAGATCTGCGCTATTGGCTCAGCCGGCTCAACCGCCTTGCGAAAAGCGCAATGGCGCGATATGCAGCCGACACATGCAAATCATCTGATCAGCCATTCAAAGGCACAGTGGCGCAATTTGCATCTCATTACAGTTGCTCCTCTCCTAATTTGCATGCATTGCACTATAAAAGTGCGACAGTGGGCTGTGCTGGACAGAGTCGGTTACTGCAGGTGAGAGGTGAGTTGCATGCTGTGGGATGTTCTGGACAATGGGCATGGGATAATGCTGTAGACTGCACAGTGACAGGTGTCCACTTACACCCATACAGATCGCCATGACTGAGCAGAGACAAGGTGAGGGTGAGGATGGTGGGCAAAGGAGGAGGCTCAACTTCACCACGGCAGAGACTGAGGCCCTCTTCCAGGCCTACCTGGAGGAGGAGGCACTACTGAGTGGAAGCCGGGGCACCCCTCAGGCCCGTGCGGCTGCATGGGAGGAGGTAGCCCGGGCAGTGAACCTGCATGAAAGCCACCAGCGCTCCTTGCAGGAATGCAAGAAGAAGATTGGGACAGACCGCAGGAGGGTGAAGGAGAAGGTGGCAGCCCTCAGGGCGGCAAGTGCTGGCATTGGTGGGGGCCAGCCAGCGGTGGTGGAGCTGACCCCGGCTGAGGACCGACTGGCTGCAACTATGCAGCGCAGTGCTATTGAGGGCGTACCAGGAGGTGGATTCCAGACAGATGGAAGCCCATCACTGCACGGTATGACATGGTGGTGGTGTTGGGGGAAGGTTGTTCATATGCACTCACATGTCCTCTCTTTCTGTTACAGATCCAGTTCGTCTTCAGGGGATGGTGTGGTGGGTCCAGGCAGTGAGGATGACCTGCTGGACATGGAGGAGGGTCCATCCACCTCTGTCACCAGCCAGCATGCACTGCACCAGCATGCACGCTGTGCTGCCAACTCTGGTGTCGGTGATTCGGGTGTGGGGAGTGCACAGCCTGTGTCTCAGCAGTCTGGCATGCAAGCATGCCAGCACGCTGTGACTGTGGCTGTAGCACGTACCCTGCACCATTGATGATGCAAGGACTGCAATGGGCAGTGACATGTGTGTGTCCATGACGGACACACAGCAGGCCAGCACGCGCCCTGGGCCTTGCTGGTTCCAACTCAGTGCCAGCATGTCGGCACAGTCCCAGATCAGGCCTGTCAGCACCGTGGGGCAGCACCGTGGCTGTGCAGGTGTCTGGCACTGTTGCGCCACAGCGGTGGAACGAGTGGATTCTGGGCACAGCGTTGGAGGGCAGCAGCAGCAGTCACCCACCAGGTATGGGGGTACAGTGTCCAGCGGTGGCACATGCCCGCCACCCTTTGATACACCCATTCCTGGTCCTGGCGAACAGCGCCCACCCTCAAGGGGTGTTGTGCATCAGGACCTTCAACACCCTGGGGGACAGGATGCCATTGTGGCAGAGTACCCATTGGACGAGCACACCCGCCTGCTGCGGGAATCAGTACAGCAGCAGAGGCGGGTTGCAATGTCTGTGGAGGCACTGTCTGTGGCTGTGGAGCGGCACAGCAGGGAGTGTGCTCTGGACCGTGCAGAGATGGTCCACATGCGGATGGATGTGACCGCCGCCATTGACAGGCTGACCTAGGCAGTGGTCTCTGTCGTGGAGGCATTGGGCACACAGTCAGGTGACCCTGTACCGCACACCCCACACAGTTCATGCTCCACTCCCCATTCCCGGCGTCGTGCGACATCAGGCCTGTCGATGCCGGGTTCTGCTGTGGGCATCCCGAGCACCCCGGTGCAAGTATGTTCGGCATGCTGCAGACCCCTGTGTGGGCAAGGTCGCGTTCACACAGTGGGATCCCTGGTGGTCCAACAGTGCCACCCCATGTGGCTCCTGCTCAGCCTGCCAGTGCTGTTGGGTCATGGCGGGGCCGCCCACGCATCCGCGGTGGCCGTGAGACAGTGCTACATGACTGATCTGTCTCCCAGTGCGCGCCCTGTCTGGTGCTGCCCTGTGTGCAATGTGTGTCATGGTGGGCAGTGCACTGCTGGGTGCTCTGCTCAACACGCCAACACACGTACCACCTGCACACCCTCCCAACTGCTGTCCACAGGTGCATGTGCATGATGATGCCTGCATTGTACTGTACACCAAGGTGCAAGGGTGCCCAGAATCTGACACACGTACTTGAACAGTACAGGTAGTGGGGGTAGTCGGTGGTGCTGTGTGTTAGCAATGTCGATTCTGCTGTGCTGAGCATCTGCCCATGTACGCTCTGTGCCTGGTGTGTGTGTGTCCATATGAGTGTTCACCCCTCCCTGATGGTGTGTTTGTATGCCTGGACCCTTCCACTCCCCTGGCCGTCATGCACCCCTGGTGTGTTACCCTGTGTGCCTGTGGTTTGCGCCTGGACAGTGTTGGTTGCACATGGCCCCTTGACTTACCTGTGTCATGCATAGTGCTCCTCTGTGATGGTGTCCCGGTGCAGCTGAGCCTGCCGGATCAGTCGGGTGTCCCGCCATCCTAGGGGGGCTGCTCATCACCATCAACACCGGCGCCACTGGCGTCCCCATCGCTGTCCCCCTCTTCAACCTGTATGGCTATCCCACAGTCCTTGGCCATGTTGTGCAGGATGCAACAGGCCAGGAATATCCCACAGGCCTTTGGGAGGCTGTACTGTAGGGCACCGTCGGAGGTGTCTAGGCATCGGAAAAGCGTGCCTTGAGCATCCCAAACACCCGCTCTATGATGTTGCGTGTGGCGGCATGTGCCTCATTATAGTGTTGCTGCGATGGGGTCATGGGGCGCCAGTACGGTGTGAGCAGCCAGGGACAGAGTGGGTACCTGCTGTTACCTGTGTGGAGATAGTGGAGATCAGGGTCATGTTCAGGTCCATTTTGCCCATATCCCTGTATGCCACTACCATGGCACCTGTGGCATTCCCACCCTTGCCCCCAAGTTTGCATTCCATACATGCGTACTCACCCACTAGATGTCCTGTGCGGATGTCCCCACTCTCAAATCGATGGCACAATGCGGACTGATGCCATATGAAGGCATCATGCGCTCTGCCAGGGTGTGTGGCACAGACATTGATTATTTGCCCAGTGGCATCACACACCACCTGGCAGTTGACACTGGAGTAGCCCTTTCGGTTCCTATATGCTGTCCCATCGGGGCCAGGTGGTGTGCGAATGGCCACATGGGTGCAGTCTATGGCCCCTAGCACGCCAGGCATACGTGCTACCCTGTGGAACTCCCGCATGTTTGCTGTATGCTCTGCTGCGGTGCTGGGGAAATGGATGTACTCTGCAGTATGTGGCAGCAGTGTGCTGAAGAATTGGGTGAGGATGCGTGATGTGGCCGACTGTGTGATGCCTGTGGTGTCCCCTGTCAGCCTCTGGAAGGTGCCCGTGGTGAGCAGGCACATGCAGGCTGTCACCTTGGTCTCCACTGACAGAGCGTGACTCCGTCGTGAGGGTGCCTGCATCACATCACTGCTCAGCTCACAGAGGCGCCTCAGTATTGCCCTGTTCAGGCGGTACCGGCCCAAGATCTCTACATCTGTATACAGCTCATAGCTGATGCGGGCACGGTACTGCCTGTTGGGGGCGTACCGCCGATGGGCCCTTCCACAGCCTCATCCCCCTGCAGCTTGCATTCTCACCCCCCTCATTACAGCTTCCATGTGGAAGCTGGCACTGTCCATCTCCCTGGCTTCTGCCCCCGGCTGGTGTTGCTGTGTTACCCCCGCTGTCCTGACTGCTACTTCCACTGCACCGGGCACCTCCCGCTGGCCTCTGCAGCCTATGGCCCACAATGCTTGCCTTGCCTGCCCTAGCCTGTCACTGTCTGTCTGTCTCTCTCTATACCCCACTTGGCATCCTTGTAGCATTCTTGTGCCGCTTCCTTGAGCCTTTTTATTTTGGCTCATTTCCGCTAGTACGCAATTTCCGGCAGTTCCGCTCCTGCGCAATGCGCAAGTCTTTGAATTTCGCATTGCACTCTTTATGCATGGATCCACCCCCGTCGGTTGTGCATGCCTTCCTTTGCATTGCACTGTTGCTCAGCATGTTTTCAGTGGCGCAACTGCCTCCTGCTGAATATCGCAGAATGGCGCACTTTTGGTCTTGCGCAGGCGCAACCCTATTGCTCATGGCGCAACCCTTTTGAATATCCCACCCAAAGTCTTTATACTGTGTAACCACTGACTCTCATCTCTGCTCTGTACTAATGCTTCATTATGATCTGTATAAGGAAAGAGTATTATTTGTTTTCCTTTATGTTCTGCATTTTTTGACAGTTTGTTTATTTTGCTTTGTTTTTTTTCTCTTCAATTAAACTTCCCTACACTTCACCAATCAGTGCCATGGGATCTTTTACTTCCATCCAGACAGTGACCAGAGAGGGACAGAAGTATCTCAGTTTAAAGAGCTGCATATGCCTCTTGGAGAACTTTAAAAAATGCAATATTTGCACACAGTTCAGCTTATATTTCACATCAGCTGTGTATTTCTTCTCCCCCTTCTTTATTACTGTGAATAGATGCAAGAAAATAGGATCTTTGTTTATTGAGAGTGCATCAGCTCCTCTTGCTTGTTCCATACCTGATGGCACAATGGTCTGCTTGTGCCATCACAGTTATTTCCATGGTAACAGACTGTGATGTCACAACAGAGGATTATGACTTCAAATTGGGAATAAACTTTAAGGGAATATGAACTCTTAGAGGTGAAGATCCAGTTTTTGTGCAAATTTCCTCCGTACTATAAAAGGGGAGGTGAAATAATCTTAGGTTTTCCACAGCTGTCCCAGAAGCATCAGTGGCTCTTTAAAATATCATTCGAAGCATGGCATCTTAACAGTACATACCCTCTCCCATACACTTTGGTACAGTGTTAGTTATGGGTATTATTACCCCAAGTACTGTACCTGGTGTGGGGGTAGAACCCAGGAACTTCCAATCTTCTAACCCCAGAGGCGAGTCGCCTTACCATTACAGGGACAGAGCAAGATGGTTGATTGGTTGAATTTTATGTTGACTGTCTGCATATGAGCATCTGTACTCTAACTGCACTGCCACAAGAATGGCAATACCTGAAATGGCCTGTTACTGGATAAAATATGAAAAGTATTATAATGTTCATGGTATGATATTATTTCAATAACCAGACTTGCATATTGTTATCTTTTTATTCTGAAATGTACAGAGGTCAACAGGAAGTACACAACAGTATCACACATGAATGTATTACAACAACTGAAGCAATTAGGACGGGGCAGCAAGTCATCATCTTCATCATCATCATCATCATCACAACCACATAATACAGAGCATCCCAGACGTTTGTAATATGACACAGATTATAAATAATATTACCATCTGTTACAGTCTGAGAAAGATTCTACAAACTTGTGTACCATGCCTTTCAGTAAGGAAAATACCTTGATTTTTGTATCAGACCTTTGATACAAACAGATTTACAAATCTGTATTCCTTCCAAGCACAATTCCCATAGCACTTCTGAAAATCCCTTCCTGGCCCTTCTGAAAATCCCTTCCTGGCACTTCTGAAAATCCCTTCCTGGCCCTTCTGAAAATCCCTTCCTGGCACTTCTGAAAATCCCTTCCTGGCACTTCTGAAAATCCCTTCCTGGTCTACACCAGGAGCTGCAATGGGCCAAGCTGCCAAAACCTGGGGCAATGAAGTGACTTTTTATTGCTGCCTTCTCTGGCCCAGTATAAAATAAATCTTGTCTCACTGTAGACCTTCTGTTTTCTTTTGCTGCATTATTTTTTATACATTTATTGTAATTAATTGACCATATGTGTTTCTTTTTTTTAATTTATGCATTTATTTGATATAAAGGCACTCACTGATTTTAATGAGTGCACCAAATACAATCACTACCTACCTACCTAGCGCTGTGCTAGAAAGTGAACAGGAAGACATTAAGTAAATTTATTTATTTACTTTTTATTTATTTCAAATTCAGATTAATACCTTTGAGCTGGGGGTTCATTTACAAAGGCTCCAAGTCAACAAGGAATACAAGGCATTTAGTGGTGATGAAACACTGCAGAACAGAAAGAGATCAACTAACAAGTAGTATTAATGTGCAGTTACAACATTAAGCAGGGTACAACAAGTGAGGAGAAACAGGACCACTCTTGCGGAGAAAGATATTAATGCAGCACTAATTAAGTGTGGTACAGTGTTCAACAATCATGTTACAGTTCAGACGGTTCGCTCCCATTCTGCAGAAATGCAGTTTTAGCAGTCGAGGTGAGGCTTTGTCAAGGGGAGGTAGTAGGTGGTGGGAGGTGGGTAGTTGTGGAACAGGAGGGTGGGAGTGAGAGAGGGTAGTGTTTGACAGGTGCAAGAATGACTGTCAGAGGTCATGGGTTAACAGAAACACTGGCAATCAGATTTGCTGACAAGAAGAGATCGAAGCCCATTTTTAAAGTGGCCAAGTCTGGGGGAGTCGGCAAGGTCTGCAGGCAGATCATTGAACCATTTAGGCCCACAGTAGGAGAGGGATCTAAGGCCAAGGTGTGGGTAAGTGTGGTATACAAGGCAATAAACCCACTGAGGGTGCTAACCAGATCATAAGGCCACAAGGCCAAATGATGTGCAGTTTTCTGATCTGGTTAGCCCCCTCTTCAGGTTTATTTCTGAGTACAGCATACTTCCCCATGTATTATTCTATAGAATACATTTGGATGGTTATGGTTCATCCTTAACACGATTGTGCAGACAGGGAAAGAGTATACAGGTAAATAACTGCTAAACACTTCTATGGGGAAAAAAGTTCCTTGCATATAATAGTTATATGTATATGTGTATATAGATCTATATATCCATGCACACACATACACTAAGAGATGCCAGCATTACCTTGCATCTCAACTAGAGAGCCCAACATCTGATGAGAAGATTTAATTCAGAATATATTTCATGAATGCATCAGGTCTGTTCAGATTACTGCATTGCTCTGTTTATTTACCCCAGACTGTGCAGCTGAGATTTAACTGCATATCTACATTACATGCTGCGTACTTTTCCAGTGATTTGATTTATATGGGGCACATTGCGTGGCGCCCTCCATCCACTGAGAGGGTGACCCCAGTAATAAAAGATGCTGCCTCGGAGGCCAAGAATGCGACTGTCTGTGCCACTTCATCAGATGTGCCTACTCTCCCCAGGGGATGATTCTTCTTTTGGTCTTCAAGAAACTAGAGAGACACAAAAGTTATCAATTAAAAAAGTAAAATACCACAGAGACATGGGAAATACTAAATGAATAAAGATTACAGGTTTATTGCATTCATCTCCTATCATAAAGGCTGTTATAGCATTCAATAAAATGTGAAATACCTGTAGAACATTGTTTAATGCAAATTGTTACATTATATGAAAATTAACAGTTGGGGGGGGCATTTCTGGGACTGGAGACTCTTCAAGGATGATGGACTTCACCTGACAAGAGAGTGGGCTAGCACACTAGGGCAGAGGATTGACCTCTACATCAGACGCTTAAACTGACTGTGGGGGAGTCCAGTCTAGGGGATCCATGGTGGATTGTTAGCAGAAGGAGATCCTAGACAGAACTCCCCCACACACAGGGGACAGTAACTCTAAAGAGGGTACAGGGAATGCAGTAGGGTTTCCAGGATCAAGGGGAGGAATACCAGTGAGAAGTAAAGAAAAGGTACAAGCACAAACAAGGAGGGAAAAACAATGAAAAGCAAAAGGACAGTAGCAGAGTTAGAGCAGGGGTCAAATAGAGGGGTATGCTTTAACACCAGGAGACTAGGCAACAAACTCAGTGAGCTCCAGGCACTGATGGCAGACACTGAAGTGGACCTGGTGGTGGTCATGGAAATGTGGGACACAGATAAAAATGACTGGGAGAGGACAGTGCCTGGGTATTCACTGTTTAGGAGGGATTGAAGAACTGGTGGGGGGGGGGATTCGCCCTTTTTGTCAAGGAAGGCATTGAAGTGGCAGAAGATGTAAGTATTAGGGGTAGCAGTGGGGAGGCTGAGTCAGTATGTGTGCAACTCATGGCAGTCTCACGCAAGAAAATGCAGTTAGTGGTAATCTATAGGCCTCCTGGACAAGGGAAGAAAAGAGAAAGAGAACACGAGGGGAACAGAAAAAGGCAGCAAAAGGGGAAATGGTGGATTTGGGTGACCAGAACCTGCCTGATGTCAACTGAGAGATCCCAGTGGCCAAGAGTGACAGGAGTCAGACATTACTGGACGCCTTCCAAGAAGGTCTACTGGTGCATCTTGTTAAGGAACCTACCAGGCAGAATGCAATCCTTGATCTGGTGCTCACTGACTCAGAGATGGTGGGTGCTGTGGGAGTAGGGGAGCTGCTAGAGAACAACAACCACAACAACATATGGTTTGAATTTTCCCTCGGGGCCAGCAACCCACAATCAAGAACCAAAGTTCTTGACTTCAGAAGGGTGGACTTCAATAGGTTGAGGGAACTGGTCAAGAATAAGCTAATAGGAGTGGAGGCTAAAAATGTTTGCAGTAATATGCGTTCAGGAAACCTGGGCAAAAAATAGTTGTGACCAAATGTTGGAGGGCTACTCTGCCTGGGTGTCACCAGCTTATAAAGATAAAAAATATGGGCAATTTAAGGGGGGCTTAGTTATATTTGTGGCCACTAGCCTGGATTTCAGTATAATTGAAGTAAGCACTTAAAATAAGTAATTTATGTATATAGTGATTGCAAATGTTAGCACTAAACGGGTGATTTTCAATGTCTATATTCCACCTGCCTTAAATGCTATGAATTATTTTAGAGTCATGTATATGACTGAATGCAGTATTGAGTCGGTGAAATCAAGATTCCCCAGGGTTAAAACTTTTCTGACAGGAGACTTTAATGCCCACATAGGCCCAAAAATTGAGGATTATACAATGGAGTGGTGTATTGATGATATTGTGAACATACCTTTAAGGCATTCTAAAGACAGCTCCATTTCTAAAAAGGGGAAAATTCTTCTTGAGTTTTGAGGTAAACACAGTTTTAGAGTCCTTAACGGTCACGTAAATGGCGACTGGGAGGGTGAGTATACCTTCCCGATTGGTAGCAAAGGTGCAGTTTTGGATCTATGCATAGTGGAGGCTACTGACTACCCCTTAGCTAAGCTCTTCAAGTTATTAAATCCCAGGACAGTGATCACTACCCTGTTATGTGTTCCATCAGTTTGGGATTTGATAACTTTTATTTGATCATGCGAGAGAAGCTAAAGCTAACTCCCATATGTGTATTAGATATGGGGAAAAAAGATCAAATGGGATTCCTTTTCAAAGGGAGATACTGTATAATATTCTGTGCAATGTTCAAGTCAGTCGAAGCTCGCATATATTGCAAAATAGCAACCTTTTGGTAATGAAAATGTTAATCAAGGAATTTGATGACCTAATTCCTTTAACTGCGCTTGAGCACAGTAAAAGGAAAAGAACTAAGAATCATGTTGACATAGGTCTGGATAAGTCATGGCTCGATTGTGAATGGTACTTTATGAGGAAAGAAATTAAGAAAGTTGGGAAAATTAGGATTGAATCTCTATCCTATCAAGTACTTGGTGCCTTTAAAAATCTTAAAATAGAATACAACCGTATGTTGGTCAAGAAAAAAAAGGCTTATATATCCAATCAATGGGCAAAATTGCAGGAAATAAAAAGCACTGAAAGACCCGCACCTTTGCTAAAGGCTACAGTGTATGCCAACCAAGACTAAACAACTCTGTTTCAGAGTGAAACTTACCAGCTCAGGCTTCTTATATCCAAATTCCTTTATTAAAGAAGATCACTAGAGCCATACAGTCCATAAATCCCACAGTTTGGAATACACATACACTGCTCCCCACGGCTTTACTTCTACTTCCTGATCACCTGGTGCATTTCGCCCAATCAGAGCTTTCTCAAAGGTGAAATGAGCAAGGTAAGCCAGTACTTAAATACAGAAACATTTTTTAAAGAGACACACACTTAATTAAGATATGAGTGCACCAAAATATCATCTAAAAAGTGTCACAACAAGGTCAGGTGTAAAAAGATCCTACATTATCAGACAAATACTGTTAAACATACATGCATAAACTAACCACAACAGCTGTTAATCTATATTTTTTTCCTAGGATTCATATTCTATAGGATATATCCATTATCCTTCATATGTTAAAGATACTGGGGCCATTCTGAGAATATTGGAAGAAATAGCAATTGAAGACGATTGGTATTTGGTTACTCTGGATGTTACTTCATTGTATACCAATATTCCACATAAAGAAGGGCTTGAGGCACTAGAGTTTTTTCTAAACAGTACAGAGATTCTGGAACCAGCTACAGAAGTTCTTATACAATTGTCTGAATTTGTACCAACATGTAACACTTTCTTCTTTGAAAAAATAATTTTTTTTACAGAAAAAAGGAACAGCAATGGGGGCTAGTTTTGCCCCCAACTATGCTAATCTGTATATGCCAAAATGGGAACAGGATACAATACGTTCCGATAAGAATGTATATTTACAGAAGTTAGACTTATGGAAACGCTTTATTGATGATATTTTGATTATCTGGAAGGGCACATTAGAAGAATTAACCTGTTTCATCCAGTATCTGGAAGGTAGTAATTCAAATCTTCAGTTCAATATGTCTGTTGATTTGAAGGAAATAACATTTCTAGATCTGGTGGTAAAGGAGGATGGGTCAGGAGGCCTTTCAACTGATTTGTATCGAAAACCCACTGATGGAAATACCATATTATTGGCTAGTAGTAACCATCCAAAACATGTCATTAAGGCAATTCCTAAAGGGTAGTACAGTCGGACAAAAAGAAATTGTGGATCCACAGAAATGTATAACATGAGAGCTAGTGAACTCACTTCACGGTTAAGTGAAAGAGGATATTCCCCAAAACTTCTATATGAGATGCGAAGTGAGGTGGATGGGATCCCTAGAGAATCTTTATTAGAAGAAAAAGAAGAAATAAGAAGCAAAGTGGACCCACAGCTTGCTTTTGTCAGTACACATAACCCACAATCTAGACAGATTGCAGAAATCATTAAGAAACATTGGTATATAGCCAAACAAGATTCAGGCCTAAAAAACATTGATAAAATGGGGTGCAAAATGGTGTACAGGAAAGGAAAAACTATTAAGGATAAAATAGTACATTCCCTACAACCCATTAAGGATGCCTCGAGGATGTGGCTCCCAAAGAGAGGTGATGGCAATTACAAATGTGGCAATTGTAAATTTTGTTCAAAGTTAGTGACCACAAAATGTTATAGCCATCCTTTGAATGGTAGAAGTACACCTGTTAGAGGCTTCATTACATGCAGCAGTAAAGGATTAGTATATTTAGCAACTTGTAAGTGTGGCTGTTTCTATGTTGGAAAAACAAAACGTATGTTTAAATTAAGAATAGGTGAACATGAGAGCAATAGAAGGGGAAGATCTTACAAATTCTTTGGCAATGCATGTGTTTAAAACTAGATATAGGAAAAATCATATCTTTAGATACCTGGGCATTGTGAAACAAGTTATGTCCAGGAGGGTGGGTGATTATGACAATTTATTGCTGAAAAGGAAAGAGTATTGGATTTTTACCTTTAAAGCGATGGAAGGAAAAGGTTTGAATGGCAGAACTGAAGTGAAACCTTTTTTAAAGAAATGATTATTTGGAAAAAACATGTTTGTTGTGATTGATGTTTAATTTGTTTATCTGTTTTCTTTGTGATTGATGTTTAATTTGTTTATCTGTTTTCTTTCTTTTTGCAGAACTGATTTGCACCAGCAGCTCTCTGCACTGTTCTGAGTTTATCAAAAATTATGTGCAAATTCCTTTTCCTTCTTTCATTACCTTGGTCAGGTTTGCATTTTTAATTGTTTATAGAGATAAATTATGTTATACATGATAAGTATTGAGCCTCAATATTTGGTAATATTTACCTTGATTATTATTCATAGGACTAGAGAGTATGATTACCAGTTAATAATCCATAATAATGGATATAGCCTATAGAATATGAATCCTAGGAAAAAAATATAGATTAACAGCTGTTGTGGTTAGTTTATGCATGTATTTTTAACAGTATTTGTCTGATAATGTATGATCTTTTTACATCTGACCTTGTTGTGACACTTTTTTGGTGATATTTTGGTGCACTCATATCTTAATTAAGTGTGTGTCTCTTTAAAATCTTTTCTGTATTTAAGTACTGGCTTACCTTGCTCATTTCACCTTTGAGAAAGCTCTGATTGGGTGAAATGCATCAAGTGATCAGGAAGTAACATTAAAGCCATGGGGAGCAGTGTATGTGTATTCCAAACTGTGGATTTTATGGACTGTATGGCTTTAGTGATCTTCTTTAATAAAGGAATTTGGATATAAGAAACCTGAGCTGGTAAATTTCACTCTGAAAGTTGGACAATGGTTGCCTTTGGATGCAAGGGAAAATAATATTTCTTATAACATCTCGGGAACGATTAGTGAACAAATGTGGGCACAACACTTTAGCGAGGTGTTTAAAATTATACCAGGCTCTCACGAGGTACTTGGGGATGTCTGTTTTTTTTTCTTCGGGTAATTTTAACAGTGGTGGGTTCCAATTTCCCCCAATTAAGTTGAAAGGGCCATAATAGCACAAAAAAGAAATAAAGCTGCAGGTGTGGATGGTTTGCCAGCAGAAGTTTTTTTACACAATCCAGGCTACTGGGCCTCTTTCTGTGCCCCAATTTTTTACTATAATAAGTAATTGTTTAATACTACCGAAAAATTGGAACAGGGCACTGTGTTTCCCTTGTTTAAGAGAGGAAATAGGTGTGATCCGAAATGTTATAGACCTATTACTCTGCTCCCTACAGAAAATCTACTCAAGGCTAGTTTTGGATAGATTGATGGCCTGGGTAGAAGAGAATGCTCTACTCTCAAAATTTCAAGGGGGATTGAAGAAAAGCTTTAATACGCTTGATTTGCTCTTTTCTCTAAACTTTTTAGTTGATAAATATGTTTGGCAAAAGAAGGGTATTCTCTTTGTGAGTTTTTTAGATATTAAAAGTGCCTTTGGTTCCGTTAATAGAAGAAAGTTATGGGAGTCACTGGCGGAATTGAATATTGATCCCCAACTGTTAGGTATTATTAAACCATTTCATACTAATACTAGCATAAAGATTCGGTATGGGAGGGATGGGGCATTCTCAAGGGAATTGCCCATTAATACTGGCGTGAAGCAGGGCTGCTTATTGGCTCCAATCCTGTTTAACCTCTATATTGAAAAGTTAATTAAAAATATTATGTTTATCAATACTTTTGCACCAGCCATAAATAAGAAAGAAGTTAAAGGGATGCCGTACGCAAATGATGCCCTACTTATTTCTAGAACTCCGTTAGGTCTCAAACGTGCTATTTCTAATGTCATGAACACACTGATTCAGCTAGATTTCAAACTAAATGTTAATAAATCCAAGATTTTGGTAATTGGGAAATCAAAACAGTCTGAAAAAACATGGGTTATCGATGGCTGCAAATTCAAGGTGGTGAGGACTTTAAATATTTGGGTGTAAAGCTTGATAAGAATATGTCTTGAAATAATCATCTGGCAAATGTAAAATATAACGCCTCCCAAATAATGGGGGCCATTCATAATTTTGCGTCCAAATTTGCTAAAAACTCTTTTGTCTCCCTGAAGAAAACTTTTCAAAGCTATATTAATGAGTCAACTGCTCTATGGCAGTGAAGTGTGGGGTCTTTATTTGTACAAAGCCAATCTGGAAATTATACAGAATCATTTTTTGAGAACTACCTTAAATCTTCCTAGGGACTGCCCATCTTGCTTTCTCAGATTGGAGTCTGGGTTGAGCCAGGTAAAAATGAGAATATTGATAAGAGCTATTAAATACTGGGGAAGGCTAACGAAATTAAATAATACCTATCTTCCCCAGCTGTGCTGGGCTGAAGAAATGGGTAATATAGGAATGAGTGGGCAGTTTATATCTTGGTTTTCTAGATTGAATTTAGCCCTAAAACGCTTTGGGTTCTCTGACCTAAGGAGTGATCTTGTTTTGGCAAATATAGATGGCTTTATCATCGCAGCTGTACATAGGGTAAAGGACGTTGCAGTCCAGCAGGACTTCGCATCTATGCATGGTTTGGATACACATGGCCTCTATTCATCTATAAAGATTAATTGGGGCTTAGAACCTTTTTTGTCTCTGTGTGAAAATAGTGTACACAGGAATATCTTATGCAAAATAAGACTGGCGTGTTTAGGGAATTCCTATCACAACTTGAATAACTGTCATAACAGAAAATTCAAAAATAGTTGTGAGTGTATTAATTATTCTGTTGGTGGTATTTTGCACATTTTGTTTGATTGTAAAAAATGGGATAAGGAACAAGAACAATATATTTCCTCATTGCTCCCAAAGTACCTTTCCCTTCAAGGCCTAGAAGGTAAAAAAAAATCTGTGTCTTACGGTTAGATTCTGTGAAACTGATGTACAGTATTGCAAAATGTTGCTTATGTTAGGTCTATGCTGCTAGAATGTTTCCCTTGAAGGAAGTTATTTATTATTGGTCTTCATTTTATGCTGAGCTTTATATAGATTTTTAATTCATTTATTTATATTTACAAGTTTTGTCACTGTATATGTATGTTGATATAAAATGATTGAATGTAACAAACTTTGTTTTTATACATTAAATAAAGTAACTTGAACTTGAATATATATAGTTTATATATAATTTGTCTTTTTAGTAGTTTCAAAACTTTGAAAGCATTTGTGTTAGTAATGCATTTAGAAATACATGTTTTAATTGTCTTTACAGTTAAACATGCAGTTTCATGTCAGGGCACATTCTTTGGGGATGAGGTTCAAATTATTTTAATCATGAAGCATTGGTGTTAGTGATGCATTTAGAAATACATTTTTAATTGTCTTTACAGTTAAACATGCAGTTTCATGTCAGGGCACATTTTGGGGGAAGGGGGTTCAAATTATTTTAACCATGGTCGCAGTACTTTGTAAACACAGAGTTTGAGGATAAAATGTGTTTTTTTCTTTTAAGTTTGAGAAGTATGTGTTAGAAAACATTGAACAAGAAAATAATTGGTGATATTAAAAGCTATTTTTACCAAAGCTGACATTAAAAAAAAAATCTCAACTGTATTTTTTATTTAATTTTATCAGGGACTCTAGAAACAGGATGTTAACATTTACTCCCTGGAACCTGCTATTCAGGTTTTTTTATTGCATCTTGTCCCAGGCAATCTTCCCAGAGTGCAGCTTGTCAGGGTACTTTGGTGTTAGTAATGTATTTAGAAATACATTTTTTTATCGTCTTTGCAGTTAAACATGCAGTTTCAAGTCAGGGCACATTTTTTGGGGGGTACAAATTGTTTTAATTATGGGCACAGTACTTGGTAAATACAAACTTTGATGATAAAGTGTGTTTTTCATTTTTTGTTGAAGAAATAGAGAACTCCCTGTTGTGGTGGTGCCAAGTTCGAAATTAGAAAGGCTCCTACGATGCACAATGGGACAGCACACATCTCATTTCAATGGCGTAAGCAGACCTCCTTCATTTTCCATTTATGTGGGTTCAGTGATTACCGTTGGCACAATCTTGTGATACTAGTGCTAAGATAGCTCTTTATTGAAAATATTGGTGTCTCAATACAAGATAATAAAGAGCAGCTAGAAAAAATAACATCCATGTAGAAGTCTTATATATTTAAGACACCAGCTCAGCATCCAGCTGCTAAAATTCCCAACTGATGTTTTGTACTTTGTGCATCTTCAAAGCACTGTGCAGCAATTTGTTGGCTATGATTTAAGTTCTATCAGTGTGTATAATAACCTGGCAATGGCCTTTCATTGATCCAGTGCTTAATTATATGCCTACATTGCTTTGGCATATAATTGCTAGGCAACCATAATGTCACCTGTTAAACATTCATTCTTTGGCTCCTAAATGGCAAAACAGTCCATTATACACAATTAAAACAGCCATTTAAAATATGTTCTTTTCAGGCTAGAACAGAAGTCAAGATCAACATGAAATTTTTTCCATTTCAAAAATGGAAGCTGCAGTCCCAAACAACCCCCCCCCCACACACACACTGTTGTACCTATGCATGTCTTGTTGGTAGAATGACTGATCTGTGTGTGTTTTTTTTTTATAACAGCCTACTCTGTAGCCAATGAAGGAGCACACCTTGCTCCTGTGGACACTTAGCATATCCCAAACCACTGACTGTTATCATTCACATTAGTCCAGTCAGAAGTGAGGTGCTACTTCTTTTTATCATTAGATAAAAAAAAGAGGAAATGCCTAATATCTTGAAACAGATTTAAGAAAAATTATTCTGCACTTACTTTGGGACACATTTTCAGCTCTCCTCTTTATAGTCAGAGCTGCTGATGCCACAGTGAAAACTTTGAAAAACTAATAGCTTGGTACAACTCAGTTTCCATTTTAAATATATTTTGTAGATTTCTCCTATCTTTTATTACAGAAGAAATTTGGATGAATATATGATCTTTATCTGTTAGAGTTTATCTGCCTCTATAGCTTACTCCCTACTTCAAGTCATAATGCTATGTTGTGACATCACGGTCTGCTGTCATGGCAGTAACTGTGATGTCACAAGCCATACATTATGACCTCAGATAGGGAGAAAGCACCAGGAATAGATAAACACCTCAGGAGCAGCGGTCCTCTTTTCATGCAAATGACCTCAGTAAAAAATAATGGGTAGGGGAGGGATACAGAACTAATATGAAATATAAACTGAACTGTGTCTAAATATTATGTTTTCTTCCACTTATCCTGAAGGTGTCAGATGTTCTTTAAGACTGGCACTCTGCTTGGGGTGGGGTGATCATTGGAGCAAGGTGGCAACATGTATGTTACATGTATGTTTCAGTGCTAAACTATAACACAATTGCTTTCGTTGTTTTTCCCTGTACTATAACTGTTTTAAGTCATTCCAATACATGTTTAAACCCAGAGGCGATTACTGACTACAAAATAGTGCTGCTTGAAAAGTTTTTCAACCCAAATTAGTGAACATGACTGTGACTCTAGGGGCAGTTGCCTCTCCAAAGACTGTCATGACTATAACTTCTCCCTCTGTCTGTCTGTCTATCTACTGTATATGTCTATGTATTTATCTATATTTCTATCAATTGCATCTGTCCCTATTTTTACCTACTGTATATGTAAAATAAACCTGCATATCACATTTGCCTGCACTCTGAACACATACTTATGATACAATGCATACATGTACTCCACTCCTGTATAGACATCATACTGTCCAGATATTCCCTTTATCACAGGCATGACTACCTAAACCTTATCAGACCCCTTATAAAAAGTTACTATCATTTCTCTCTCTAATGAGTCCATCATTACACCTAACTGTCAGACATCAACATTACTTAAATATAACACATCACTGCATGGACAAACCGCCTGTTTTTCTCTTTAAAACTGTGTAAATAATCCCAAGACTGAACATATGCCAGCCATTACTTTTCATGTACTGCCACCTATTCTACCTGTCAAACCTATATTGCTTACCATTCCTTCCATTGAAATCTACAGCTCCATATCTTTTCCTAATATTGTGTCTGCCTTCCTTAGAATGCAAAATAAAACAAATCTTACTAGTTAAAAATCATCGTGTTGTTTGTCCATGTCTTCTTAACAGTTCCACACAATCCCATTAACTTCATTATGCAGCCATGGTGGATCTGACCAGAGTTTGTTATCTTTGTGATGGGCTTCACAGTCTGTCATGAACAGAAATACGTAAACCCCTAGCCTGAGTTAAACTGTTGAATTTATCACATTGCTTTTTCTACAGACTGATGATCCAGAGATTGAAAACACAGATCTCACTCAGTATGGAGCCAGAACTGGAACAAATGGTAATACATTTTATTAGCTTGCCAGCCAAGTAACATTTGCTTCCAGATGGGCTGTGGTGTCTGCCTCCAGGAGCAGACTCTGGTGCTGTGTATCTATAAACACATGGGTGGGGAGTACAAGAGAGGGAGGGAGGGGGAGAGAGAGAGGGACTCTCTATGATGGACCACACCATTGATGCATGGACCTCTGCCCATAGACTGTCTTTGAGTCAAAAGGGTAAGGTACATGGAAAGATAGATGAGTGGGAGTTAGACATAGGAAAACTAATAGTAGATTTCCAAACTTTGTACACATTGGGGCCGATTCTAGAAATGTTACACATGGCGCAAAGTGACTTGTGCCAATGAGATTGGTGCAAGGTGCATTTTGCACCATGAGTTGTGACATTTGAGATTCTGCAAAGTAGCCTGTGACTTGTTGCAGGCTGCTTGCACCAAACTGGAGTTACCCCACAATTTATGCCAAAACCCCCTTGCGACATGGCACAAGGGAGTTTACAGCAGCAGCTGTGCCCTATTCTGTGAGGACAGCTGTAAAGTCCATGATTTTGGTATTCTGCAACAATCCCCAGAGGACATCCATCAAAGTACATTTGCACCAGCTATTAGCTGGTGTAAGTGTACTTTGCATCCACCAGGGGTTGGCCAATATGCTGCCAGCCCATCCCTCAGTACATGTATCCCCCAAGACACAAACCCCCAAGATAGTTATAAACAGCAGCTCCCTCAGCACAGATTCCCCATAATATTCATATATAATATCCCCTTTCATCCCTGAGCCTCATAACATTAATACAATCCCCCTCCCAGCCCCAAGCCTGATCCAGGCCATACACCCATAACCCCCCAAGTAGTATGGCAATAGTAAAAAAATCCTAGTCCCAGTTATCCCTGGTAGTCTAGTGGCCCCTCATCCCAGCAGTGCCAGGCCACTCCGCTCCCTCCCCTACCCGTACCCAGCTGGCAACTGGCACATTCCACCACTCACCACCACGGCCAGTTGCTGACTGAGGCTCCACTATGGCGCATGCTGTAAATAGAGGCACTCAGTGAATGACAGCCTGTCATTCTGGCGCCCCTCCTATTACAATACGTGCTAATAGCAGAGCTCGGTTGGTGGCAACCACAGTGGTGAGAGGTGGGCTGTGCCAGTCACCAGCTGGATACAGGTGGGGGGAGAGCGGGGTGGTCTGGCACTGCCGGGTAGGGGGGACCACTAAACTGCTAAGGATAAAAGGGACTATGGGATATATATGTTTTGTTTTGTTTTTTAAATTTATGGCTGCCATACTACTCGGGATGTGGGGTGCATGGATTGGGATAGGGGCTCGGGGCTGAGAGGCGGGATTGTATTACTATTACAGGGGATCAGGGCTGAGTGGGGGATTATATGTGAATATTACAGGGGAATTGGGGCTGAGAGGGGGATTATATACGAATGTTACAGGGGATCATGGCTGAGAGGGGGAGTTTATAAATATTACAGAGGATCGGGGCTGGGGGGTGCTTTTGCCCTTTTAATGGGCAATGCCACAGGCTTGCAGCTATGTCTTCAGTTCTACCCTCTGCTTGGTGCAAGTCTCCTGTTGGTGTAAGCCACAGGACTTAGCCGCCGGGAGCCTGCCCGATAGAGAATCAGGCGCAGAGTCCCTGGTGCAACTGCACTCCTACGATGTTGCAACTTGCGACATGCATTGAGGTGCTTCTAGGATTGGGTCGATTGTATCTACAACCCTCATAATTTATTTCCAACCTTTGTTCAGTAGCAAAAACCCTCATAGTTTATTTCCAACCTTTGTTCGCTAGCAACCCTAATAAGCATCAACGTCATTTTTTTGCCATGAAGGATAAATATATAAAAAACTAGATGGGCCATCGCATTATATTTCTGGGGTTTTAGGTTGCCATGTGCAAATTATTCTTTTTTTTTTTTTTTACTTTTTTCCAATCAAGATTTTATTGAGAATTTAAAACTTAGAGAGAAAATATTACATGCCTATAAACATAACATTTTCCCTTTGTATAATCACAGATAAGAAGTGAATTCATCATCTTTCTTTCTACAGACATTTGGATAGAATTTAATTACCTCATTCTAACCTCTTCTTTAACCCTCATACATACTACATATAAATGAAATTAAATATTTTCCATACAAGGATGAGAAACATTTTTGCTACTTATATCTCTTAAAACCACATTCCGATAGAGTTATCTATTAGATTAGCTCACCCATGGGAGTTATGTATTTTAATAATAATGTAAACTGAAACTTAGTAAATATTTTCCAACATGGCCAAAATCGGTGACCAAGTGCTCTCAGAGAGATGGGATTTACCCGTAATAATATGTGCTATTCGTTCATTATTGATGGTCTCACTTAATTTATTGTACCATTCTTGGAGAGAAGGAGCACATTTCTTCACCACTAACACTGAAATGTCTGATGTCATAAAATACCCTCTCTAGTCTTTATATATGTATTTGGCTTGTAGGAATCATTACCTTAGCTTTTGAAACAGACAGTGACTTGATCATACATCCTACAAGAAACAAGTGTGCATTACAGTTTGAAGGGAATACATCTGATAGGTTTGTGGATGTGTCCTGTGCCACTTAGCAGTGCAAACAGCATTTTGAAACTTACAGTGGCGAGACTATGTACCTTGGTAGTTGAGTTTCAACACTCTACCCAGCTATGTTCTGGGTGGCTTATGAGTACCAACAGTTTATATTCTTTGAGGATGAGCAGCTCATAAAATGTATTTCTGACATGTCTGTGGAAGAGTGGTAGCTCTGTTTATTTATTTTTATTTATTTACTTTTGATGGCTCGGTAAGTGCACTAGACAAAAACCTGCCTATTTTCAGGCATGACCTGGGAGAGTACATTACAGGCAACAAGGACATTACAGTAAGCAGGATTACAGAAGATATGAGTCTGCTACATTTCAGGGGGTTACAGTGATAAGGATCAGAAATAACAGGGATTAAAACAGTGTTAGTCCACTGGCCCAGTGGCGCAGAGGGCTGAGGTGCTGGATGTCTTACATCATTCTATGCTGGTGACCCGTGTTTGGGAATGAGCAGGGGGCCAATGGGGGTCGGCAGGGGAGGAGAAGGATTGAGCATCCAAGGGACTGCTCTCGTTCTCTGGGGGGGGGGGTCACCAGTAGTCAGTGCTTGACTGGCCCCTAGTGGTGATTGGGGGACAGTGCACTGACTCTCCAGAAAGGGAAGGAGAGGAGGCAGACACCTGGAGGATCATGTGCGGCCATGTGCGCGCTCTCTCCATAGGGTATCATTGCACACCTCCTCTCCTAAGGGGGAGAAAATGGAGGAAAAAGTGTCCTAGGCACGGCAAGATGAATGCCGATCCCCTGCAGGCCCAGCTCCCATGAACAAGTAGTAACTTCTGCACTGGATCCATTCCAGTGGGTTGAGGGATCCCCATTGACCCACCATGGGGGTCAAGCCGTGGAGGAAGTGGAAGTGATTACAAAAAATATCCATATCATAATATATTGAAAAGCTTCTGACATTTTTAACATTAGCAAATATACAGACATTCATTTAACATGGATATTTCTTGTTATCACAGTTAGGGGAGTACTGTTGTTGGTAAAAGTGAATGTGATTATTTTTCATTATTTAATATTTAGAATTAATTGACAATAGTTATCTGGGGCTTAGATTCGTTAGCCTTTTTTTAAAGTTGTTTTAGATTTAGGCAACATTATTGAGTGCTTTATTTAAATATTTATTGGATGCACGTGTCATGATTAATGGTTATGCACGTCAGTATTTATTGGTGTCCCTATAAAAAGGGTGGGTTTGACACATGGGTTTCACCTCTGAAGAAGCTTCACCCAGTTGGAACGATACGTAAGGCCCATTTGCCAGCAGGTGAATGCTGTAGCTTAGGTCTGCCCTAATTTTACCCTTTTTCACCCCCTTGGGTGCTGTTTTGTCTTGCCTGTTTTGATAGTTGATATATTTTTTTTCATATATAGTTTTTTCGTTTTTTTTTTTTTGATATTTACTTAGCTACCCCCCCCCCGGGGCCACAGTGTACATGTGCGTGTACATGCACATACGTGCCAGGATTTGGTGGCTCCTTGCTCCCCTCCCCTCCCCTGACTTTTAGTCACCTCCTGTTACCACCTGCATGCCCACTGGACCTCCACCCAGTGGGAGCGGGACTGTGGATGGGCAGGTATCCACCCCTTGGAGGGGAGAGCCATGGCTCAATCCTGCTTCAGCCCTCTCCCCCCCAAAGCCAGCACCCCAGCGACCCAAGGTTGCTCCCAAACCCGGGTCACCAGCGTAGCATGAGGTAAGGCGCCAGTGCCTCAGCCCTCTGTGCTACCCGGGCCAGCCGATATTTGATATTTTATGGAAATGCTTTTCGCACTGGGAAAGAAAATGATGCCTTGGAGAAGTTTATAAATAAATACAAGTTTGTGAGTATATTTTCCTCATTTGTGGTTTTTTCTTTTTCTCAAAGAGCTGTATTTCAAATATCTATCACCTGAGCAGCTGTTAGTGGGTGCTCCTTACTCCTTTTGGTTATGTTTTGTACTTTTAGTGCAGCGCCACTAATTATGGGATGCTTAGTGGAGTACCAGGCTCTTCTGGTGTCTATTTAATTAAGCTGCAGGTTCTGATCTCTATGACCTGGCAGGAGGCTGTATGAAAATAAATGATATAGACACACACACACACATATATCTATATGTGTGTGTATATATATATATATATATATATATATAAATACAAAACAAATGCAAAGCATCATGGGCTACATAAACAAATCATCACAGAATATTATGCTGGTTTCAACTTTAAGCAGAAATTCCTTGGTGCCGAAGGCCTCTCACACAGTTGCAAAGGTGTACCCTTTGTAAACTGTGTTTCAGTCATTAACTCAGAGGGCATGTGTGATTTTGTATTTCCTTTGAAACTTGGCCGCAGCCAAATGCCCTTTGGGGTAACCATTTCCTCAGTGCTTGCTCTCAGAGGTTCTTTGTCTCATATATATATATATATATATATATATACTGCTTTTCTGTCAAGCTTTAAAGTAAGATCTCCTGCACCCTTACTGCCCCCTCTGCCCACTTCGTTCCGATGATGAGGGATTGCTGGAGATTCCCAGGGTGCGCTTAAAGACATCTGGGGCTCGGTCTTTTGCTTTTGCAGTCCCTACCCTGTGGAATTCTCTACCTCATCAGGTCTGAGAGTGTCTGACCAGCCAGAGTTTTAAAATAGCCTTAAAAACACACATTTATTTAGCCTAGCTTTCCTGGATTCTGGTACATGATTTTATTCCCGGTGTATGATTTTAGTTTATCACTGATTTATATTTGGTCTGGTTGGGAATTGATTGTTTTAAGATGTTTGTTTATATGGTTTTATGTACAAGCACTTTGGTTTTGAAAAAGCGCTTTTTAAAAATAAAGATTGAGTTGATTCGATTTTGATTTGATTATTTCTGCTCATTGTTTTTTTGCTGTGTATTTTGTTGCCTTTGAGAAATCTAGAAATTTAGGGGGAAGAATTTATCTTAACTTATTTTAGGAAATCTTACCTGGGCATTTTCCTCCTCATTCATACCTATTCGTCTGAGAAAGTCAGTGATGATCGCCCCAGGGCTGAAAAAAAAAAGTTTGCAATGAAAACTAACACAACTTAGTACACCACCATTTTTCTTTACATAATGGCAACGTGTTCTGGGAAGGCCACCTGGTTCAATGGCTTGAGCACTCATCTACATAGGTTCAAACTTTGTGAGGAGGGGGCTGAGAGGTTGAAGCCTGTTCTGGGAAAACTGGTAAAGGGGGTAGAGTCCCCCAGTCAATTAGATACATTTTGTTATAAGTTACTGGCCCAGTCTGCCTGTGTCTTTAACAAAATGTTTCCCTGTTCCCTTCTGCTCCAGGATAAGGCTGGCATCTGCATGCTGAGACAGGGAAAGCAATGAGAATTCCTTGATCCATGCTGCTGCTAATATATCATGCTACCTCCCTCGTGCAGTATAACATGACTGCACCATTATTGTTACAAAAGCACAGGAGGTGCAGTGGCATGCTAGTGTTTGGAAAGATCTATAAAACAGCAGAATGCTTTGGCCAGAAGGAAATGTCCTGTGATCCTGCCCAGAATAGCAGCATACTGGCACGGGATCATGAAGAAGGTGAACATAATTTTGTATTCTGGGCTGTGGTCAGCTGGAGTGAGCGGGTGGGTTATGGTGGGCATGCAGATGATTATGGCTTGGTAGTGTGTGGCTGAAGGCAGGCCTTAAACCAGACAGTCTCGATGACTTGGCCCAGGCTGATGGCTGTTAGTTTTTCTTGGAGCCAGGATGTGGAAGGGGTTAAGGAGTGCTTGGGAATTACTATCTATATAGCACCTTTCCATTAGAATGTTTAGGTATGCGTTATCCCAAAATGTTTTTCAATCAGTCGGTGATGGGGGGGTTGTTGTGCTGTAGCCAGATAAGCATACAGCAGTAGGATGTTTATAAAGAGAGAGATTTTATAGAGACTATTTGCAGGGAGGATATGTGACTTGAAAAGAGTAAGATGAACAAAGTGGGTGGTTTGATACCTTGTATTGGACCAACAAGAGATTTATCAAACACAAGCTTTCAGGCTACACAGATCCCTTCATCAGGCGTAGCACTCAGGTTATACAAACTGTAAAACAAGCTTCTTTGGATGGAGAATCTACTAATAAATAAATTTCAGATGTGGGTACAACAGTTCCTTTGATAAGGGAGTATGCAGAGAGAAAGAAACACACTTTGAAATACTAAGTGGTTGTAAATCAGATTAGCGATGTAGACTACTCTCCCAAAATGGAATGTGACAGCAGGAGGCCTATAAATTATAATTTGCTCATATTCAAAGAACCTCCCTAAATACAGGTGTGTGTGTGTGCATGTGTGTGTGTGTGTGTGTGTGTGTGTGTGTGTGTGTAAAACACTACAATATAAAAAAAAACTTGTTAATGTATGAAAAGAGTAAGAAATGGTTGTGACTCAGTAGCTACTTGGATTAAAACCTTGGTGTGCAGGTGGTCAGCTATGGGCAAGACCCTGGAATTCTGTGGTTCTGTGGTTGCAGAATTTGCTGCAGAATTTGCATGATGCCACAGAATATATATAGTGCCACAGAATTCATTGTTTTTGGTGAATTTTCATACAAATATACTGTTTTTCCATAGTGTCAGGCTTTCTTTCCCATCTCGTTTATCTTGAAGCCCCTCCTCTATGCTCAGCATGTGATGTAATTGATGACATCACATTATGTTTAGCCAATGACAGGACTGCGTTCTACCAGAAAACTCAATAAATTATGCCGCAGAAATCAGAAAATGCTGCTGCAGAGCACCAGGGGCCCTGGCTATGGGGGTCATCTTTTAACCAAGAAGTTAAACTATTCTAATTCAGGGGATTGGGTCATTAAGGAACAGGGTCAATTTCCTGCTGCAAAATAAAAAAAATCAAAAAAATCACACATATCCCCATAAGTGAAAGCATCATGGGATGTATATGCAAATCACCATGAAATTTTAGGGTGGTTCGGCTATAAGAAGGAATGCATGGTGACAAAGAACCTCTCAAATAATCTGCAAAGGGTGCAACCAGAAGACACAAACGCATGTTTCGTCCTACCCAGGACTTATCAGTATGCCTTGTCTGTATCATACCCAAGGGGAAATGAAACACTCCCGAGTTGGTCTTATGGGGTTGAGTCATGGTGAGACCCAAAAAAATAAGCTAAAAGATGTAGAACCTCAGTGCAAAAATCACCATGAAATTTTAGGCTGATTCAGCTTGGGGACAGAGAGCATCTCACAATATGCGGATTGACAAAGATGTGCAGATCATGTGTCAGGCCAGTTGGTATCATGCATTCCTGCTTAAAGTTGAAGGAGCTTAAAATTCCATGGTGATTTGCATATACAGCCCATAATGCTTTGCATTATAGGGATATGTGTGACTTTGTATTTTTTTGAAACTTAGCTTTATTGCCAATGACCTTTGGGGTAACCCTTGCCTCAGTACTTTTGTACTTTGGTTCTTTGTCTAAAAAAAATAATTCCGGCATACCCCAGCATGACTCCCAAGCCAGGTAAAAAAAAATCCCCACCTCACACAGCCCCATGATGATGGGGGGAGATTTGTTTACTGGTCTGGGTATCTGTCTGCAGAGGGTGGTCTGGTGAAGGGGGATGTGGCTGCAGCCAATGAAGGCAACAAGAATATAAAGCGTGTGAGGGAAAGGAAGTGTGTGTGCGTGTGTGTGTGTGTGTCTGTGTGAGTGTATGTGTCTGTGTGTGTGCATGCATATGTGTGTGTGTGTATGTGTGTATCTCAGTGTCCCTTATAAATAATTATGAATACCCAGTACCAACTTGGAATGACACATAATGATAAATTTCATAATCTTTGGAAACTCTCACTGTTGTATCCTGTCAGAGCTAAAGTACTCAAAAACACTTACTGAAAAGCATCACTGAGTAAAAAAGTAAGTTTTCATTAAAACAGTATAATGTAAGGGATGAAACATGAAAGGATGTGTGCTTATAAGGAAAGGATGCACATCTCAGGAGTTGTTACGCATGAGATGCAGCCGAGTGCAGCAACCACCTGAGCAGTACATTATTCCCTTACAATCATACACCCTGGAGTACATATCCCATTTATAAAATGGACATTTATTTGCTAAAAATAAATCTGTCAGCCAAGGAGTGTTGTTGTCAAAGGATAATCAATGGTCATGTGACATGTTTCGACCAATGAGGCAACAGGGTAATAATCAATGGTCATGTGACTTGTTTCAACCAAGGAGGCTACAGGATTTCCATGTCCCATTTCATAATTTAGATCAATGCAAACATACATTTTAGTTTTTGCATCACTTACTTCACAGCGTTTACTCTCACTTGCTTTGAGGCCAGTTCTGTGAAAAAAAGTATTGAAACATTTAAAGTCTTCTGCTGTCCCAGATGCAATAAGCAGTAAGATACATAACACAGTAACGCAGCAAGAAAAGGTGAGAAGGGACTCCAGGTCCATCACCTTCACCCCACCCCTTCCTCGCAGAGAGGAACAAAACAAGTATGTTCTCCCCACAGCTGTAAAACTGATAGAAGTATGACCCCAGTGAAAATAAGATGCCTCATTTCAGCTTGGCCTTCCTGTTGTATAAACAGGTGATTTGTCATGTATTTTTTAGATGTCTAAACTTATTACTGTGTTAATTAAAATTGTAGGTCGTCACATCAACTCGCACTAAAAATCACTTAAGTAATCTTAACCAATCAGCTTCAAGAACTGCAGGGCCTCTTGTGCTGCATGCAGTTGGTGTCTCATGCTGGTGCTTTAAGTGGAAGTTTCTACTTCAGCAATGCGGGAAAAGTGTGTTACGTCATTTTTGTTTGTTTTTTCAAGAAAGAATACTTAAAACATATGCAAGAGATTTATACTATGTTCATACCATAAGTGCTGTGTGGGGAATGGAAAAATAACATCTTGTGATGCTGGTTGGGCTGACCAATGCTCAGCTTTGCTATGTGGTCTTTTCATAGAAACAGTAAGAGAGGAAGGACATTATTTTTCTGTAAAACATACCCCCCACTACATATACTGCATCATCATACAAAACTGTTCAGATGCTGATGCTATTTGGGAGGCAATATAGCACAGTGCTTAATGGCACTGTGCAGCAAACCTGGAGACCTGGGTTTGAATCCCATCAGCAACAACTTGCATACTGTGTTCCCCTGAACAAGTCACATAACCTCCTTGTGCTCCTAGGTTGCACCTGGGAACAAGTTCTGGCTTTGTGTGCCTTTCTTGGTCAAACAATTTCCCTTCCCCATCCCCCATCCTGACTGAATGACATTCACTTGTATTGGAAAGCAAGCAGAAAACATCCTTCAGACTCTCTACAACCTCAGGATTCAGATTCCTGCTCCTGTGATCCCTACTCTATACTCAAATGACAAACTAGAAGAAAATTATTTTTAGTCGTCTAGGATAAAAGAGAACCATTTCCATAACTAGGACCAGTGAAACTTCTGCTCTCTGATTTTCTTGTAAATCAAGGTGTTTCTCTTCCTGGATCCCTACCGGCCCCCACTGGCCCCTGTCCTCCCTGACCTGTCATCCACATCCTCTGGGACTTACCTCTCCTGTGAGTCCCCATGGATTAACCTCCCATAGTAGATCATCAGGGTGTTCAGGCCCTCCAAAGCACAATCTAAAATGTGGAGTATGCACTCAGTCAGTGGGGTGAGGCCTGTGGGGGACCACAGCCCCATCCTGTCCAGTAGGGTGTTTTCCAACTGCCTTTCTCCCTGGGGCTACTGAATGTGCAGTGATGCCCCACACATGCTTGCAAGGGCATGCACACATGTATCAGTGCCAGAAGGTAGCCCTCCCAGAGTGGACACTCCTGCTGTGCTAACACCCAGCTCCACCAGGTTGCAAACAAGTAAAGTGACCTGTCTCTCCTCCCCAAGAAAGCAGAGCCATCCATTGGAGGCTCCATCCTCTCCCCCCACCCCCGGCTGGCTGGCCTAATGCAGCCTGGGTCCACTGCTGAACCGGAGTCACCAGCTCAGTATACTGTAGTGCTATTGCCATGCTACTGGTCAGATAAAGAAGCCATTCATTGGGGTTTCTTACCTAAAGCCACACATCTTGTAAACTGATCCAGTGCCGATTTCGACATGCAGTAGGCCAGAAAACCAGGGAACTACAAAACATAGCAAGAGATCATTTTGAAAATCACAGGAATTAATATAAGGTAAATGCTATGAAACACATGACCTGGTTGTTCAAGATGGACTGTGTAAATCGCATATTTTTGTATAGTATCTGGCTACTTTTCAGAAATCCTGTCCAACATATCTAAATCCCTGTCCACCATGCCAATATGCAGAGTGTCCCAGCTGCCATCTTCCCAGCCCCAAATAACTTCATCCAGTTGAAATCCTCATTGCTGAATGCATTGCTGACATTAGCCACAAGTGTGTCTGGGACATTTTGCACATCTGGATGTTGGATGGTGGTGGGATCAATCAAATTATATAGTAAAACTTCACAAAAGTAAGTCACAGGAAAATTATCTGAGGTCGTGATTTTGCTAACAGGGGCCAACCAATTTTAATATGAAGTAACATTTCCTTGCACTTTAAGTTTTATCAGTTTTCAGTTCATTTTTTCTATCTTTGAAATATCTACCTATATCTTTTATATCAGACTTACTGTAAATTCCCTCATGCACCCTGGTATGCATATAATTACCTATTTTACTGTTCTGTGGGGCCCCAAGAACAGTCACAAGGGACTGGTGGCAGTCTAGGTGATTTACCCCTGAACAAGCTTTACCTGCATCGTTGCAAAACCCATTGAGAGTGCAGGGGGAATGGAGCCGGGATCACTGTGTGAATGGCATACAGTGGCGCATTCACAAAGCAAGGCAACTACACACTTTTGCAACAGTAGAACTGTTTTAGGTAGGTGGGTGGGGTTATCATAAACGTGCGATGGGGGTGAGTGAGGGCAGGCGGGGGACAGAGAGCATCATGGAGAAAGGGAGAGGAATTCCATTAGATGCTATGGCGTGATACAGGTCTAGGGAACTGGACAACCAGAAATTTCCTTTAGAGTATGACAGAATCAGATCTGGTACCAACTCAGAAACAGGCCAAAAGTACAGGTCAGCAGGTGGGGGGAGATTAAGATGGCACGGGCAGTGTTGGTGCCCACAGGGTCTCTATGTGGTTGGTGGTATTGTACGCCATACAGAGAGCTTTCTTAGTTCCGCAATCCAGCATGTTATCATAGAAATATACTCTAGATGTTGACAACAAAAACAGACCTAATGCCCCAGTGAGTCTGCCCAGTACCTGCCTGCATCCACTTCCAGACTAATATTAGATCAGAGCTACCCGACCGATTGCCCTGACTATATTCTGATGCTTCCTTCCCTTGTCCACTCATCCCTCTCCCTCAACTGGCCACCCTCCTTGCATCTACTGGTTTGGACTATTCCTCTGCAAACGTCTCACTTCTTCATGCCAGCTCTCTGGCCTCCAATGTGCTGCAAACACACTGAAAGCAGAGAAAATGCAGATGCACTGCCTTCAATGTGCAAATAGATTCTCCTCCACTCAGCACAGCAAATCTCTTCTCTGGCCCTCCTGCCCGATGCCACCATCAACCTTTTCCACGAAGCCCTGTACTCTACCAGAAGCTCTCGCTCCATGATGCCACCATCTTCTTGTTGCCAGTTTTTACAACCTTCTCACTTCACCAATGAGTGACCACATGGGTACTTCAGTGGGTTGTCCTAACGATGCATCCATGACAACTGGATGAGGAAAGGCACACTATAACAAGAAGGAACTAAGACCCTGGATTTGAATTAAGTCTAGAGATGTGTTTCAGTGATAAAAAACAAATGAACATGTGGGTGTACACGCACACACACACACACACACACACACACACACACACACACTCACACACACACACACACACACACACACACACACACACACACACACACACACACACACACACACACACACACATACACACACACACACTGTGCTTGTCAGCAGGGAATCCAACTAGAGTCTCCTGGTTCACAGGCTAGTTTAACTATACTATCAAATCTAAAATTCAGTAAGCAATTCCTCCCTACCTAAATATCTCAGTCACCCTATGAGGGTTTCCAGGTCTGATTTTGTTGCCACTTGATAGACTGAAATACATGTGCATGACATAATTTCCCACTAGAGATGGGTGGGGGCTAAGTGCATTGTGTGGGGCAGGGGTGTTTGGCTCCCAGGAAGGGGGGCACAACTCACCAGGTGTTTGCACCCCTCTGCCTACTGATTGAGGTGCAGCATTGGAATTAGCTTTGAAGGCCACCGCCCACCTGTCCCCCTTACTGGAGAAAGAGCACAGGGTACAGCTGCAGCAGTCTTAATTTTGGGAGTGGGTGACAAGGGGCAAGCAAATGAGGGGGTTGTATCTGTCTAGGCTAGCATAATGTGAATATATATTTTTTTCCAATTGTTTAACCAGGTGAGACACACTAAGCTGAAAACATGTTTACAGATGCAACCTGGGAGCACAGGGAAGTTAAGTGACTTGCTCAGGGTCACACAGTATGCAAGTGGGGGCTGTGGGATTCAAACCCAGGTCTCCAGATTTGCAGCTCACAGCCTTAAACCACTGCACTATACTGCCTCCCACTGTGCTATACTGCAGTCCATGGCAGGAATATTCTGACCCCCTCACAAAGGCTTGCATCAAACTGGATCCAACTCACTGTGGAAGCCTTCCCAGTGCTAGATACCGTATTATGTTCAGCAGCTGTCTGTCTTTTCAGTCGAAATAAGAGGACAAGGGTGGGCTTTTCCACGTTCTACTGGGCCTTGTTCTTTAAACTTCCAGAAGCTTTTCATAGGACATTCCATATCACTTGACAGTTCCGCTCTGCAAGGCAGACTGATCTAAATGTGTAGTGTTATCCAAGGAAACAGGAAGCTGAAGTAAGGGATTATCTTTCCTGCCTAACAGCTCCCCGTTTTCATATCTATAAATCACTGGTTTCCATGTATGATACCCACATGACATTTCTTGAGTACAGTGGTTCTTCTAGCAAAAATAAGATTACACATTCCATTTGATGTGACATATGTGTCAAATAATGGCTATGCTATCCAACATTTTACATGGCAGTTCTCATGATAATATAAGCAATTCTGCAGACAGAGTCAACTAAAATCACATGTTACAGTTCTTTAACTTTGTGCAAACCACCTGCTTCTTCCTTGCAGAAAGACTGAGACAGCCATCCCAGTGGGTGGTAGTAGCACGCTGCCCCCTGGAGGCCACTCTAGACTGCACAGTGGCTAGATGCGTTTTCGCATGCTGCTCCCACTCTTTGGAACTCTCTACCATGCCGGTTACGACAGTGCACCTCCGTGGAGTTATTCAAGAAAGACCTGAAAACATATCTATGGAATATGGCCTTTTCAGATAACTTGGTTATTGTATTAATGTCTGGTTTTTATTATATATATGATATTTGGATGATATGCTGATTTTTATGGATGTTTTATGATTTTTATTTAGAGTTTTGGATTGTTTGAAAATTGTTCAGCACCTTGACACATTGAAAGGTGCTTTATAAATAAAATTATTATTATTATTAGTAGTACTGTATATCACAGAAACATAAATAATAACAGCAGAAAAAGACCATTGGTTCATCCAGTCTGCACTTTTTTACGCTGTTCTACCACATAACTTAATGTCTAGTTGGGGTTATAGCCCTCGTCTCCCTTCCCCCTTCCCCCTGCCCTATTGCTTTCTCCCTGCATAACTACTAAGCCTTTTACTCAGTCCCAGCCACATCTGAAACCAGTAATGGTTCTGCTACCCACCACCTCTGCTGGTTGGCTGTTCCACAGCTCAACTATTCTTTCTATGAAATAAAACTTTCTTACATCCTTCCTGAATCTCACCCTGCCCTCTTCTACTCATGTCAGAGGTAACATAACCCTTAGCAGTGCACTGTAAAATATGTCTTATTAAAGACGTTTAAAACAACCCAAAAATTGGAACCATAATAATGCACTGCATCAGTGCCAGTGACTTGGTGGATAATAGAGGGAGCATAATATTAGGAAGATATAGCCTGCACACTAGAACGTGCTGCCGGATGGTGGATAGAGACAGTGGCTGATAACAGAGGAATTTCAAGAGAGAGAGAGAGATGGTACAGGAGGTCAGGCGGTGGATAAGGAGGGTGGCAGATAATAAATGGGTGGATAATAGTGAGTGCACTGTATTTCAGTAGCCTTTGTACTAGCTCTCACATAAAGAGCCACTCCCCTCCCCCTTTTTTCCTACCCTGTCCTTTCTGAGGAGCAAATTCTGTAGGGGAATTCAAAAATGTATTGGATTTGAATAGGGGTACCCTAGTGATAGATGGTAGGAGAACAAAGCCAGAGATCAAGTAGGCTCTTTGGTTTTTGCAGCAGGTAGGGAAAATGGGCAGACTAGGTGGGCCTGACAGTCTTTATCTGCTGTCACATTTTATGTATCTATGTCCCGTGTTCTCACTTTGCCAGTCCTGCTAAATACTTCCTTGATATCCACTTTGTTCATTTCTATCAGGAACTTGAAAATCAACATCATATACTCCTTTATCCCTTTTGGTCACCAGTGAGTACATGTTCAGCACCTTAGACTGATCTTCGGAGGATCTGCCCTGCTCACTGTGAATCGTTTTTGTTACCGTACGCTGTATCATCTCTAGCTTCTCTTTGTCTTTTCTTAAGTGGGGGCTCCAGAACTGGGCACATCATTCCAGATGTGGCCTTATTAGTGATCTACAGAGAGGCAGTATCACCTCCTCCCTCCTACTGTTAAATCCCCTCCCAATACACCCCTGGTTGCCTTGCTGTTGACCTTGTTATATTGCCTAGATACTTTGAGGGGCTCACTTATGATGACTCCCCGGTCCCTTGCCTCAATGGTAGTGTCCAACTTAACCCCTTCCATCCAACATTCCATCCTGGGGTTCTTGTATCTATGTGTATCACCCTGCACTGTTTGACACTGAATTTCAACTGCCAAACTTCAGACCAAGTCTCTAATCTTTGCAGGCCCTTCTGCAACTCCCTAACCCAATCCTTGCTGTCTACCCTGCCACAGAGCTTAGTGTCATCTGAGAAGAGACACATTTTACCTTGTATCTCTTCTCCTATGTCACCAATAGACATATTGAAGAGGACTGACCCTAGGACTGAACCCTATGGCACCGCACTCGTGACCTCTCCCTCACATGACCCCATTTATCACCACCCTCTGCTTTCTCCCCCAGCCAGCTTACCAATGATCCGACTAGATTCTTCTCTGTTCCCAGATCCTCCAGCTTCTTCAGCAGCCTTCTGTGCAGTACAGAGTCAAATGCCTTGCTGAAGTCAAAGTACAGCAAATTTGCTGTTTGTCCGCAATCAACTGCATAGTTACCCAGTCAAAAAACACCATCATGTTGGTCTGACAAGACCTCCCTGCCACAGACCTGCACTGCTTGCTACCTTGGAGCTCACTTCTCTCTAGGCATTCCACAAGGTCCTCTTTGGCTAATGTCTCAATTAGTTTATCTGCTGTCATGGAAATGGGACTCTTACCCTCAGAGAGGGCGGGTATGGAGCCTGTAACATTCATGTGCCCCCTGCTTGCCAAATACAGCCAGATGTAGGGTGCAGTCATGGCAATACAGATTGCCGGGGTGAGGAACAAACAAAGAAACTGGAGGGAAGAAAATAATAACAACTAATAGTGAGAAAATGACAGAGTCATATCCACAGCATCTAGAATGCAAGAGTGACGAGTGGCCAGGGGTTTCCTTTCTAGTTGATGAGAACACACAAGCTGTGTGATTTGAGGCAAAAAAGAAGGAAAAACTCTTATCTCAAAGGAATGGAAAACAAGCATTAGAGTCCTTGTTACAGAAACTAGTGTCACCTTCTGCAGTAACTAGAGGACAGATAGAGTCAGAACCACACCATTGTATGGAATGTTACACCCCCTCAAGTCTAAAGGGCATTATGCATAAAATGGAAACCTCTTCCTTTTATCTTTTCATACTCACTGCTCTTAGTCCAGCAACGCTAGAGATATTCTCGATGCAACCTTTACTTTTGACCAGATGTGGCACTGCCAGATGAGTGAGATGGTATACAGCTCTGAAAGATAAGGCAAAATATATGGCGATCTTAGTATAGGAACTACTAAAAGGAATCTTATGCATTGTAAAGTGCTGTGTTAATAAACAATGTGCAAGCAATCTAACTGAAATTCCAATGGTAGAATTACCAGTGAGGTGGCAGATGAGGTAAGGAGAAGAAACATGATAAAGAAAGATGAAACAGATGGAGAAAAGTGAAGATTTAATAGAGATATGGTGAGAAGGGTCACTGGGTGAGAGAAGGGAACAGGTAAGTAATGACATGGAAGTCTCAGATGTGAGATAGTAGGGAATGGGAGGAGTAGATGCTGGAAGTATCAACTTGAGTCATAGGAT
Source organism: Neoceratodus forsteri (assembly GCA_016271365.2). Taxonomy (NCBI): domain Eukaryota; kingdom Metazoa; phylum Chordata; order Ceratodontiformes; family Ceratodontidae; genus Neoceratodus; species Neoceratodus forsteri. The sequence goes on along the minus strand of JADMNL010000029.1, from coordinate 38,446,925 downwards.
AGGGAAGAGGTTTTGAGTGAAAATGACTGGCTAAGTGGCTACAAGACAGTGATGACATCATTTAGAAGAGCATCAACCCTGGGAGTCTCGAGGAAATATAGTAAGGGAAAAGACTAGAGATTCATGAACACCTAGAGTGAGCAGTGAGAAAGGCAGACAAAAAGAAAGGGGAAAAAATGATAGGACAGGAATGTGATTGACAAACAGACAAAGAAAAACACCAACCAGTGAAAGATATAAGAGGAAATAGGAGATAAAGCAGTGTGAGGCAATGAAAATGATTATTGTTCCATATTTTTCCTGATCAAATGAGGTGCTGTTTTCTCATGTGTGTGAGACATTCTTATTCTGCAAAGAGTATCTCACGTGCTGGTGTTACGAAGATGTCCACCTCTGGAAACTTTTTTTAATATTGATTGACCTTGATCAAGACTATATGAGCTGCTCAGGCCATCTTACTGTTGTAACAGTGGTCTCCGTTCTTAGAGTAAGGGCTACCTTTGGATCACAGTTCTCCTATGCTAAGAATGCATGAGACCACTTTTACAACTTCAAGAGTGACCTTGGGAGAAATGCTCAACATAAAAAAGTATGGTAGACATCTATAACAGTCTCTGTAGTGGAGAGAGGCTTTATAGAGCAGTGGAAACAATGTAGTGGCAATCTGAGAATGCAGATATGTGTAATGTGGAGAGAGCTGGAAGGGTATTGTTTCTTTTGCAGGGAAAAAGAGGGCCATAGAGTGGATGGGTTGACCTGTAGAACAAGGAAGGGATGAGGCAAATAAAAAGAGGGTGTAAGAAACAACGGAAGCTCTACAGAATCCCTGTGGCTGGAAATAGCTTAAAGGGGCATAAAGAGGATTTGGGAAGTATGTTATAGACCACAAGTTAGTCCAGAGAATGAAACCTGGAATGGGTGAATAAAATAAGGAGGACAACTATTATGGGGCACTTGGTTGCCACACAATTTTTTAACCTGTCTGTCATTGGCCGGAAGGTAGTACGTGTCTGGCTGAAAGCAGGGAGGATTTTCATTTCAGTTCTGAAGACTGCTTCCTCCTTCAGGCGTGTGTCAGGAATGGGATAAGAGGTGATGCAGTTCTCGATCTACTGCTGAGTAATGGAGATGACACTGTCATGGCAGTCAGGGCGGGGATGTCAGTGAGTAATCGCAACCATAATAAGATGGAGTTTAAGGTAATAGTAATAAGGTGCTTTAGGCATAGAAATGTAACCCAGCATGTCCAGGACCGCATTCCCAGCACAGAGATGGACACAGCTGAAAACAGATCCTGGACCTAGCTTAATGTTTCAGGTAAACCAAATCCTTAAAGCAGCAGTGTTTGTTAGTCACCGTGTAGTTTTGTTGATCAATAACTTTTTCTGGCAAAACATCAGTATATCCATTTTCTTTCTGTTTTCTGTTACCTGAACTGAGATAATGGGATTATTACATTTTTTTTAAATGTCCTGCTCCCGTGTCATATCACACTGAGAAAAAATGAAATATTCTGGTACAGTGCTATTTTGTTTGCCATCACAAACATGTGGCAACACCACTCTAATACAGCCACAATATGAAACTAGTATGCATATTCATCAAGTAGTTTCAGCTGAAGAGATTTTTAAAAATTGCTAGTGGTGGCCATCCAAATGGCTTGTGTTATTAATGACAAAATTAGCTATAAAAGCAGTCTTAAAAATACATGAGAAGATAAAAAATACACTGAGGATGAATCTAAGGATGTTGGAAATACATATTTTGCCAAAAAACCCTATATGATGAATTTTTTGCCTTTTAACAAGTACTGCTGCTTTAAAGGGGAACAGTCAGCACTAACAGCCCCACATCCAGCGGTATCTGTAGGGCTGGACCCAATTTGCCTTTGTGTGCAACAACATTTGTTTGACTTACTGTTCACCGCAGTACAGTAGACTGTGTCAGAATTTTTCTGTTGACTGGTAAGCGGACATTTTCTGTAACTACAAATCCCAGAAGCCCCTGCAGCTGACATCAAAGGAGGGCTGCAGCAATAGGTGACTCAACAGCCTGCTTTGCATGTTAGAACTTTTACAAGATCTGATCAGAAGATTGCTAGTCACATGTTTCTTCTGGTGCTAGTACTGTCTGCTGGGACTAGCCCAGGGAGGGCAGCAGGACCAGCAAACAAAAGATCAGTGCTTATAAAAACTCTAACATGCACTACACAGACTACTGAATCTTCAACTGTTGAAGCCCACCTCTGATGTCATTTGCAGGAGATTCTGGGATTTGTAGTTACAGAAACTGTCAGCTTACACGCCAATAAAAACAGTCTGATACAGTCTACTATACTGTAGTAAACAGTAACAGTAAATAATTGAAAATAAATGCAAGTTGGGATGAGCCACGTACTTGGGTGTGGTTCCGATTGCTGGCTGTTCCTCTTTAATCTAACACACATCCAGAGTGACCCTCACTGCATGACATGCAAGATGGAAAGGGAGAATCCTGTTCCAGAAGGACTGCAAATAAGCTTAAAACATAGGATGTGTTTTGAGTAAAACTGAATAAAAAATCAATAATTCAATAGCTAAATAAATATGTTCTTATTACACCATAGAAAATGCACTGGACCAAACCCCGGTCTATCAAAGATGAGCCCCTCCTTCTCATACAGCTCTGACATTAGTGTTCATGATTTTGTCATATTGCTCCAGATTGGTGTCTTCAATTGATCCAAATGCACCTATCCCAGCATTGTTGACCAACACATCCAGCTGTCCATAATGTGCAATCGTATCCTGTATCATTTTCCTGGCTGCAGCTTCATCTGTTACATCACCGGGCACTAGGAAGGCCTGATGATGGAGGGAAAAAAAATGATGTGAACGATTAACAAACAAAAAAAAATCACTGCATTGTTTTTAATCTGAAAAATGGGGATTTTTTTATCATTTGGTAAAATGGTTGAGAGAGAACCTTGCCAAAATCCAGCCACTTCATTGGTCCAATTGTGTCACATGGCCTTTCCTTAAAGATCAAATAAAAAAGGTTTTACAGACTGTCAATAAAAACTTGAGGTCAAGTCCCTGTGTCATGACTAGCATTTCCTGAAAATATTATGCTGTTTGGTTTTGTGGTTTTCTTTAACTATCATATCAAAACTCTGCATTGTTGTCTGGCAATATACCACAAGATTGTTTAATGGAAATAAAAGAAATCTAAAGTTTGTTAAGTCATAGAAGTAGTGTGTCTTTGATGAAGCCTCCATGAGTATGTTCATGTGAGAACCATATTGTTGATATGTCAGATTGACAAACAGGTGTCTGCCACCCTCTGCTATTTCAGGGACGTACTACATGAACTCACAAAATTCAGTTCTCTGAGGGATCTTGTGTGAAAATACAGTACATCATGTATATGTGTAACAAGAAATACTATGTCATCCTGATGCCTGTCTCCTGCCCATCAGTTGAGGCTGTTGCACCCTGCTTCCCTCTGCCCCCCTCCACCACAGGCACTGCCAAAGCCCCCTGTTTCAGTCTCCACAGACAGGACTGCTGTGCTCTGCAAAGCCTGATCCCCAGGGCTCTGCCTCCACAGTTGGGGCTGCTGCACCATGCTGCCCAAGGCCATGAAAGGTGGGGCTTTTGCTGCAACCTGCTACCCACTTCCACTGCCCTTAATGCTGCCCTTAATCACATGCGCTCTGTCTCACAATCGGGGCTGCTGTACCCTGATGACATCCTTGGTCCTGTCTCATGGTCAAGGCAGCTGCACCATATGTCTTCTATCTCTGCCACCACACCCAAGGCTGCTGTACCCTGCCACCCTGTCAACACAGTCAAGAATGCTGTGGTCTGTTGTGTCCTAGAGCCCCATCCCTTCACAGTTAGGGCTTCTGCACCCTGCTACCCTCTTTCCCCACCCTATAACACAAGATGAAAGTGTTTTTCATTTTGTCTTTCAAGCAGTGTGGGTAGTGTACCAAAGGATCGGACTCTGGTGGCAGGGAGCAGCATGGTGCAACAACCCTAACTGAGGAAGCAGGAGGCTCTGTGATGCAGCAAGGCACAATGGTGGCAGGGGACAGAGGACAGCATGATTCAGAAGCCTTGACTGTGGGACAGGACATAGTGGGGTATCAGGGTACAGCAGCCCTGACTGTGAGACACAGTGCATGTGTTGCAGCAGCCATGCACATTTGGGTCAGTGGAAGCAGGTAGCAGGGTGCAGCAAACTCCCCACCTTTTGGTGGCCAGGGGCAGCATGGTGCAGCAGCCCCAACTGTGGAGGCAGAGGCCCTGGGACTCTAGGGCTTAGCAGAGCACTGTAGGTTTATCTGTAGAGACTGGAGCAGGGGGCATTAGCCGTGCCTGTGGGGGTGGAGGCAGAGGGAAGCAGGATGCAGCAGCCTCAACTGATGGGTAGGAGACAGGCATCAGATGACATAGTATTTCTGTTACACTTATACATGATGTAGTTTCACAGAAACCTCAGAGAACAGAATTTTGTGAGATCATATAGTACATTCCTGAAATAGCAGAATGTGGTGGCACCTGTTTGTCAATCTGGACATATCAACAGTATTGTTCTCACATGAACATATTCATGGAGGCTACATCAAAGACACACTTCCTCTATGATTTAAACGTTAGATTTCTTTTATATCCATTAAACAATCCTGTGTTATATTGCCAGACAACAATGCAGAGTTGTGATGTGATAGTACTGACTGCTGTGATACACGCTGGTGATTTCTCACACACAGTCATTTATAGCACTTCAGTGCACCACAGGAACACAAATGACCAACTCTTTCTGACAGCAGAATGATAGATTGTAAACTAATCAATTTAAACACAAACCAGATGGGTTAGTAACACTCTTGGAGTTAAGATAATTAGCCCCATTGATTGCTTTGACTGGGAAGTGCAATAGCTTCTTCAGGCAATTAGGGACTAGCAACAGACTGAACAAGTATGATGTCATTATTCACTGACAGGGACAGAAACATCTTCACTGTTTCTTTACTGTTTTCAGTTACTGCAGAGCACATTAACAGATGCTGATTTAAAGAAAACCACAAAAACAAACAGCATGATATTTTTAGGAAACACTAATCATGATACAGGGACTTGACCTCAAGTTTTTACTGGCAGTCTGTAAAACATATTCATTTGATTTTTAAAGCAGTAGTGCAATTATTTGTTTCCAAAAGGCTAATTTTGGCCATGCTAAATAAAAATATTAGCATGCCTGTTAAGTCTACTTTTCCTGGTACCTCCTATGCTGCATACCATGAGTTTTTCATTTCCTTGATCCTAACTATTGCTAAGTCTATAATGCTGCTTCTAATCCAAATAAGGTGGCCATCTTTATGTCTATAGAAAAAAATAATTAAAACATTTATAACATATGCCAAATTTAGCTGGAACTGAAAATGCTACCACCAAATAAAACTAGAAACCACCAAGAACCTTTGATAGTGAAAAAAAAAAGAAATGCAGGGTAAAACTTTTCCCCAGTTCTGTTGTACTGTTGCTTTAAAGAACTTCTGATTCCCTGCCAAAAACATTTAAAAAGCATAATGCAGTATTCTGACAGAAATTAACTCACAATTCAGATAGTTACTTTTTTACCATCTCTTATGCTTTATTATTTTGGATATTTAAAAAAAAATGTTTTTTTGTCTCCCTTGGTTTTCATCTCCCTCTGCTGTTTGCTTACATATGACATCAGAACCCGCTGCTTATCACAGTACAGCTGGCTGCTGCAGAAATGACTTCAGGCTGACAAGCAGAGGATTATGATGTCACTTGTGGACAAGCAGCCAGAGCTACTGAGGACCAAAAGACAGAAACACAGAAACACAGAAACTGATAGCAGATAAGGACCACTTGGCCCACCTAATCTGCCCGTTTTCTCTACCTACTGCAATAGTCCAGATTCTACTTGATCTCTGGCTTTTGCCTTCTCTTTCCTACTGCTAGTGTTCCCTTGTGCCTATCCCACCAGACAGAGAGTGTCTTTTCGTAACAAGTTAATAATTTATTTGTTTTCAGGTTTTGGCCAGGAAAAAAATACTAGGCTTTGATAGCCTGCTTCCAGATGCATCCTGCCGGGGTGATTGACTTTGACCTGTTTTATTGACAGTGGGAGCTTCCACCTGGACAGTAACCAGAGATTGGCATGAACGATGAAGGATTAATGTCTAATTTTATTTATTTTATTTTTATTTATTTCAGTTTGGGATTAATACCTTTGAGTCCAGGACTCATTTTCAAAGGTCCCATGTCAGTGTTGAACAAACTTTACAGAAATTACAAGGTTTACAGAACAAGAAACATTGAAACATATAGGGTCTGTTCATGAAAAGGGGTTACCAAAGTGTGACATGAGGGTCAAATTTTCAGATTATTTCTAGATTTTGTTTGTGATGCATTTCATGATATTAAGACCCAAGTATGAAAAAATAAACATATTGGGAGATAAAAGTCTCACAGGTTCCTGAGATAAAAGAACTGTATGGTGGTGAGTGTAACAAGTGACACCACACACCATGGTGAATGTAACACCTGACACAAGACATCTGTTTTAGTAGTAAAAACTTTAATAAACAAATGTAATGAGTAATATTAAAACATGAGAAACAAATACTTATAAGAATTACATTAATTACAAATTTGAAGTTTTGCACCATGTACCATGGTGAATGCAACAAGTGACACCACACTTATGTTTCACTCACTAAAACTATACTAAACATGCTTAACAACTAACATAAATTTGCTACTGACTGACATACTGCTATAAAACACAAAAAAATTGACAGTTACATTACTGGCAAGTATGACTAGTAACACCACATATCGTGGTGAATGTAACGAGTGACACCATAAATTTGTTTCAGTTTTACAGAGTTTAGTTGACATGCCTAATGGCTAGCATTCTACTAATACTAACTGACACACTGATACAAACCTGGAGATATCTAACAACAGTAACAGTACCGACAGATGAGAAGTCTGACACCACATACCATTGTGAATGCAACAAGTGACACTACACATTTGTTTCAGTAGAAAAAAGTTTACTGAACATGGCTAATGGCTAACATGATACTACTAATGACTGACATACTGCTACAATGCCTGGAGAAATTTGACAACATTAATGTTCCTGATGGGTGTGATATCTGACTCCACATACCGTTGTGAATGTAACAAGTGACACCACACTTATGTCTGGCTTACTGAAACTGTACTAAACATGCCTAACAGCTAACATACTACTTATTGACTGACATACTGCTATAAAACATGAAAAAAGTCAACAATTACATTATTGGCAAGTGTGATGCTTAACACCACATAATGTGGTGAATGTAACAATTGACACCACACATTTGTTTCATTTTTAAAAGTTTACTGAACATGCCTCATGGCTATCATGCTACTACTAATAACTGACATAGTGTTACAAAACCTGGAGGAATTTGACAATAATAACAGTATTGGCAGGTATGATGGTTGACACCACACATCGTGATGAATGTAACAAGTGACACCACAAGAAATTCCATTTTAACCCTCCACCTCATATACACAATATAATCCCTATTACAACTGATGCCCAGCACTTTCCCTAGACATGCAGTTGTCCCTGAAATATGCTCCCTGAAAATTTGCCCCAAATCAGTGAATGATGGTAACCAAAGCCTACCTGTGGTGAATGTAACTGTAGCCCTTATTGTTGCAGTGCTTATCTTCATGGAATGCAGCCCTACAGAATGGAGGAGCACATGCAAATAATGGGTTTTAAACCACAACTCAGCTCCTCCCTCTATGGTTGCTTCCGGGTTCTGATGGGCAGATTATGACTTTGCAATTGTCACAGACTGACAGGTAAACATTGGGCCTTATGTGACTCCAAGCAGAGTGAGGGTAAAATGTTGCTCTCCCATCTGTGGGAAAGCTAGATCAAGCAGTAACACAGTCAGTTATCACAAGCAGGCAAACTAGGAGAGAAGCCAGAAAATCTTTTAAAGTGCTAATAGCACAATTACAGATTTGGGGGCCATGCGGGTGAATGTAACGTGCTGTGATACCAACTGTTACATCCAAAACACTAAATACAAAGCTGCACAAATTAAAAAGGAGCATTAGAATGGGCTAAAGAGTACAGATAATAAAAACACAACTCCAGATTAGTAAGCAGAGTCATTTTATTAAGGGAAAACAGTAAATAAAGCTTGCAAAAACAATTAGTGAAATGTGTTTTTGTGGGTCACACTTTTTCAGGTGAAAAAAGCAGCAAAATGGAATGGGACACCCCATCAAAAAAAAAATAATTCTATAGTTATGTTATTTATCTGCACATATAGCTAGCATTCAGATTTAGTGAAAAACATATGCCTGACAGTTCTTAATTTTTAAAAATGTGGTATGCACTGTATGGTGGGCATTGGTGTAACCCCTTTTCATGAACAGACCCTATACATACACAATGGGCAGTCATAGTAGATTTGAAAATTAAACACAAAGATTAGAGTATATTTACAGTAAGACTGATTAGATAAAGGGGGGATTTGGGTGGTCAGCCACAAGATGCATCGTCTGGGGGGGGGTGGAGGAGATTTCAGCCAAGTGGGGCCCTGAAGAGTTTTCAACCAAAGTGAGGCCTTCGTCAGGTCATAGCTGGAGGGGGTGAGGAGTAAGGAAAAGAAAGTGGAAATCAGAGGTGGAGTAGAGTTGTAAGAGGTAGCGGGGGGTTAATGAGAAAATGAGGGAGCAAGGTACTGTCATGTTAACAGAGACAGGTACAAGTCAGTTTAGAGCCAAGGAGAGATTTTAACCCCTCTTTGAAAGTACTGACCTTATTAGTATCAGACAGATCAACAGGTAGTTCATTGTACCATTTCAGTCCTTAATACAGAATGGAGTTCTGGGCAAGCTTTGTCCTTTTGAAGGGGATTACCACCTTGTCAGCAACTGCACTTCAGGTAGATTTCAATGGAACAGCCAGCTTAAAGTGTCCACCCAGCGTGGGGGATATCAGTCCAAACAGTACCTTTTTTAGGCGTAGGCAGGTTTGGTATTGCACTCGAAGATGAAGAGGGAGCCACCCAGTATCAATGTAGAGTGAGCAGGTGTGGGTGTCGCGAGGAGCCCCCAAAGTGAGATGAAAGGCCTTATTAAGGAGTGTGTTGATCCTGTTAAGTGCAGCTTTAGCGCCCGCCCCATATATTGACAACCCATAGTGAATGGTAGACAGTATTGAGGTACTAGTGGCAAATCTGAGTTCATCTGGAGACATAGAATGTCTGTGGCGGTAGAGTATGCTGAGTTTTATATTTGCAGACTTGATTACAGCATCAATGTGGCTTGAGAAGGTGAGCATGTCATCAAAGGTAATGCTGAGATATTTGAAATTACGTACTTGGTCTAGAATCTCACCCTTTTGATTATGAATAAGCAGGGCAGGTGTTTCTTTTTGCTTGGGAGGTAGTGAAGAGCATACTCTTCATTTTGACGTTTAATAGTAGCTTGTTATCCATAAACCAAGATTCAAGTTTATGGAAGCTGCTTTGGAGTTCAGCTGCAATGGATTGTTGGCCTTTACCAGCGACTGAGATCACTGCATCATCAACGTAGAGAACTGTGCTTGTGGAGCATGCCAAAAGGTCTGAGTTGATAAAAAAGCTAAAGAGTAGAGGCCTGAGGACTGAACCCTGCAGAACCCCGAGGAGCACCTCCTTAGTTGTGGATAGAGTATTGCCAGTTTTGACTCATTGTGATATGTTGGAGAGGTAGCTGCCAAACCAAAGTACAGAATCCAGGGATAGACCTGTAGACAGAAGGCACTTTAGGAGGAGGCTGTGATTAACAGAGTCAAAGGCCTTCATAAGGTCTATAAAGACTGATTCAGCTGCCTGACCACTATCCAAGTTGTCATATAGTTGGGATGAGTAATCAACAAGTGCGGTGAGTGTGGAGTGCTTTTTTCGAAAGCCATGCTGCTGTTGTGGGCAGAGTAGATTGTGGTTATCAAGGTATTCAGTAAGCTGCTCTGCAGCCATTCTTTTGAGTACATTTGAAAGAGGAAGAAGGATGGATATCAGACAGTAATTGGATGTTTGGGTTGTATCGCCCACTTTAAAGACAGTGGTTACAATAGCTGAGTTCCATGCATTAGGAAAACTCCTGATTTTAAAGAGGCATTGAACACCATGGTAAGAGGACCAGCATGTTCGTTCAGGAGCAGGCCAATCAGCTTCATGTCAAGCTATTTCTGTCCCCATCCTTGTCTTGCCAAGTGCCCTTTTTATATGCTTGATGGTTTTGGCTTTGGTGATACACCTAAAGTAAAAGGTGGTACATCTTTCCTGGGGAGTCTTGTGAGGCAGTTGGGCATTGCTGAACCAGCATATCCTTGAGGTAGTCACCAGGAGTACACTAGAGAGGTCAGTGAATCGAGTGTTGAGTTCATTGGCAATGTCGATGGGTTCCTGAAGGGGCCCTTTGCCGTCACTAGTAGGTCTGGGGGAGACTTGGGGGTTTTACCGTTAAGGATTTGAGAGTGACCCAAAATCTCTTCCAGAGCCCCAGGTTTTGATTAGTAGATCCTTACTGTAGGAGGCTTTAGCCTGTCGGATGAGTCTGGTGCAGGTATTTCTGGCATCCTTGTAGGTATTAAATGCACACGGTGTGCCAGCTGCTTTTTATATGCCTCTTTTTCATAAGACTAAGGGAGTTGGTGAGCCAGGGTTGGTCGTTCCCTGGATTGTTTTAATTTTGTATGGTGCAAAAATATCACATGCACAGTTGAAAACCCTTATGAAATAGTTAAGGGCCTCATTACCATCAGTATCCCCTACCAGTGGGGACCAGTCCAGTTGTGATACGTACAGCTTGAAATGTTCAAGTAGCCCAGGCATAAGGCAGCGGTGTTTACACACCTTAGGTGAACTCTTGGGGAAATTGTTTGACCAGGTACACTCAACAGGGGAGTGGTCACTGAGGCTGTCAGGCAGAACTGTAACATCAGATATATGCTCAGGAGCCAGTCTATGAGAGAACTGTTCCCTGTTTTGTAGTTAAGCCGGGTGTCATCAGTGACCATTCGTTTTAAGAAAATGCTCTTAATTAGCTCCTTGCTAATCCAAAGGACCGCACTTCAACAGTGCAGTACTAACTCTTACTGCACTGCAGTGTCAGTTGTGGGTATTACCACCAAGTACAGTACCTGCTGACTTGGGGCTAGAATCCATGACCTGCTGATATCCTGGCATCAGAGGCGAGTGTGCTACCTGCTGAACCACTGACACTGACAAGTAAAACATTATCTGAGAAGGTAAAGTACATGAAATGTAGACTAAATTGTATCTATTTATTTTGGAAAATCACTCTTGTATATTGAAGGATCTTGCAATAACCTATAAGTAGCCACCTTAAAATATGTGATAGTGAGTTAGTCAAAAAAGTCATTAAAGGATTTTATTCCCCTCCTCCCCGTGGGAAACTACTTTACATATCTCTCACCAGTTCCACATTACAAGGGACATCCCTTACTTTAACCTTTAACATTGCTCTGTCCTACATGGCAATGGGGCTGCCATAGAAATGGTGTCATCTCACATTGTCAGGGCAGATTTTCATGCAGAAATTAACAACAATAACAAGACATCCGGTTCATGAAGCTGTGTAACCTTGGTGGTGAAAATGTGGCATAACTGGTACAAAGGTGCATTAATAAGCTTCAATTACTTTTAGGCAAATAACATTAAACCCAATGAAAGGGAGAGTGCTGTTCTAAGCAGTTTTGAAAACAGAAAGTACAGATTCTATAAACCTTTACTTTTAAATTACCTTTTCTTTTTGGGTTCCATCACACTGCTGAGCTGTTTCTTTCAGTTTTTCCACATTTTGCCCATTAAGGGCCAGTTTTGCTCCCAGTTTGGCAAACAAAACGCTCGTTCCAGCTCCGATCCCTGAGCTGGCACCAGTAATCAGTGCCACCTTCCCTTTAAGGGAGAGCACCTGCAAAAACAAAGAGAAGGTTATGACAACAGCAATTTGTACCTTTATTTACACTTATTTCCTCTCCCCCACACCCAGTTTTTCTCCTGAATCCCATTCTTCCCCCATCACACTGTACTTAATTGTCTCTAGACCCCTGCTTGAACAGTGTCTAGTGTGGGCAGGATGTCTCTCTAAGACAAGTCACTTCCCCACCCATCAGCCACCTCCCTGTGGCTTAACATGCAGACAGGGATGCAACTGAGTCACACAAGGGCAGAGGTATTAGATTTCAGGAGTGCAGACTTTGCCACAGTGGGTAGATGCATCAGAGTAGCCCCTGGGAAGGGCAGGGAATGTGGGGGGTGAGGAGCAGTGGGGAAAACTGAAAGGGGCCACAGTGAAGGTGACAAACCAATGCATCAGGTTAGTGGCCATGGGGAAAAGAAAAAGGAAGCCACTATGATCTCCAAAGGAGTGGCAGACAAAGTAAGGGTGAAAAGAGTGAGTTTTAGGAAGTATGTGTTTATATGTATGTTTATATGTTCCTATAAGGGGACCCAAAAGGAGGAGGACAGGGATGTGTATCTTGAATGTCTAAGGGAAGTGGAGAAAGTTGTTAGGAGCGCAATGGCATGGACGGAGGAGGGATTAGCATAGACAGTGAAAAAGGGGACAAGACATTCCATATGTCAGCAAAAGAAGAAAAACCAAGGGAGGGCTTGTAAGGCTCAAAGGGGAGAAGGGCGAGTGTAAGGAGGGAGACCTAGGCAAGGCAGAAATACTGAATAAGTATTTCTGTTCCATATTCACTAAGGAAGGGGAGAGTCAGGGAGCACAGCTAGGTAGCAGATGGAAAGGGGGGAGTGGACACCAGTCCATTCACAGTGAAGAACGTTCTGGAAGAACTCTCAAAGTTGAAGGTGGACAAACCTATGCGGCCATATGGCATACACCCAAGAATCCTAAAGGAGCTGCGAAGGGAGCTAGCAGTGCCTCTGGCAGACTTGTCCACTGAGTCACTCAACACAGGAGTGGTTCCAGAGGACTGGAGGAGGGCACATGTAGTACCTCTGCACAAAAGCAGCAATATGGAAGAGGCAGGAAACTACAGGCTGGTCAGCCTCACCTCAGTAATGGGGAAGATAATGGAGACACTGCTGAAGGAAAGGCCAGTGACACACCTAGAATCCCGCGTGCTCAGGATCAGAGGCAACATGGAGTCACAGCAGGAAGGTCTCGTCAAATGAATCTTATTGATTTTTTGATTGGGTGATAAGGCAAATCAGGGAGGGACGGTGGACATCGCCTACCTTGATTTCAGCAAAGCCTTTGACACCGTCCCACACAGAAGGTTGATGAACAAGATGGGTAGTTTGGGAATGGAACAAAAGCTAATACACTGGGTTAGTAACAGTCTGACAGACAGGAGGCAGAGGGTGGCAGTAAATGGGATCCAATCAGGTGAGAGGGAGATGACCAGTGGGGTACCTCAGGGATTACTCCTGGGACCAATCCTGTTCAATGTATTCATTAATGAGATTGCAGAAGGACTGGAAGGAAAGGTTTGCCTGTTTGCAGATGACACTAAGATCTGCAACAGGGTGGATACTCCAGAAGGGGTGGAGAGAATGAAGACGGAATTGGGGAAGCTTGAAAAGTGGCCAGAGGTGTGGCAACTGAAGTTCAATGCAAAAAAGAGCACAATATTGCACCGGGGAAGAGGAAACCCTGGGGAGAGCAACAGTATGGGTGAGGAAGGTGCTGACAATCACCAAAGAGGCAAGGAACCTAGGGGTATCATTCTTGATGGCCTAAGTGTGTCAAAGCAGTGCACAGAGGTTGCAGGGAGGGCCAGTAGCATGCTGGGGTACAGAGGCAGAGGGATCACTATCAGAAGGTGGGAGCTGGTGATGCCATTGTATAAAACATTGGTAAGGCCTCTCCTGGAGTACTGCATGCAATTCTGGAGGCTACACCTGCACAAGGACATTAGCAGAGTAGAGGGGGTCCAGGGAAGGGTGACCAGAATGGTACAGGGCTTGTACAACAAAACTTATGAGCAGAGACTAAAGGACCTCAATATGTACTCAATGGAAGAAAGGAGGAAGCGGGGGGACATGATAGAAACTGTCAAGTACCTCAAGGACATGGACAAGGTGTGTATGTGGGGGGGGGACATACTCTTCCAATGAAGAAGGAGTACAAGAATGAGGGTCATGATATGAAATTGGAGGGGGGTAGATTAAGAGGAAACATGAGACAGTTTTTCTTCATGGAAAGTGTGGACACATGGAATGGTCTGAAACAAGAAGTGGTGGAAGCGAGGACAGTGGAGATATTAAGCATGCCTGGGACAGGCAAAAGGGAACCTTGACATGTGAGGGAGTGATGAAAGATCTCAGACCAGATAGGGTTCGAGGTTACATACAGGGGTAGGACATACAGGTGGAAGGGAGTGATGAAAGGCCTCGGACCAGATAGGGTCCGAAGTCACATACAGGGGTAGGGTTTACAGATGGGAGGGAGTGATGAAAGACCTCTGACCAGATAGGGTCCGAGGTCACATACAAGGGCAGGCCTTACAGGTGGGAGGGAGTGAGGAAAGACCACTGGCCTGATATTATCCAAGGTCACATACAAGGGTAGTGCTTACGGGCAGACTGGATGGGGCTAGCAGTCCTTATCTGCTGACAGTTTCAGTATTTCTGTGTTTCCCTGCTTGGCTTGGTGGTCCCCTTCCCCAAGGTTCCCTTCTTTTGGATAGTTTACACAACCCTATGTGTCCTCATAAGATATCACAATAAAGTCAAATCCTTTGCAGAAACCAGGGACCACAGATCAGACGTTTCTGTACAAAGAGGCCCAAAACAGAAACCCCCATTATCCCGATGGCACACTACCCACATGGGGTACCAATGAACAAGAAGGGAGAAGTTTTAAAATCTCAGGCAGACTTTGGGTCTCAACTTTTGAAGCAAAACTTGACTAATTCAATTTGGGAGGGGGAGCTCTCAGCCCCCCACAAATAACTTCCCTCTCTGCCACACTAACAGAGTACCTCCGTGTGAAATTATGACAACAGTCACTCCTGAAGCACACTTGAAAAATCCAGTGTATCTGAAACTCACTCACTCACTCACTCACTCACTCACTCACTCACTCAGCTCAATGAGCTGTAAACAATGCAAGCAGCCAGATAGTACCCTCCACCCAATCGGGGCCCCAGGGAAACAGCACTGATGGTGTTGCAGTCAGCTCAGCTAGGGCATGGCCAATTCTTGCAGAAAACAACATGATAAATTTAAGTCTCAACCAGAAGTAGTGCAGTATGCCAAAAAATAAGTTTTCCTCCTCAGCTGCTAGTTCGCTCGATATGGCATTCACCACAGCAAGGTGAAACGAAGTGCAACATTGCAAAGCAGAGGGAGAGAGAAAGAGAAGAGCTAAAAACTAACTGATTAATTCTTCAACCATAAAATACTGCTCACTCTATAAAGCACTCCAGGTTGTGCAGAATTATGAGATCATGGCACTTCTCAGGTGCATAATGCCCTTGGCATTGCCTCATGCCTCACTTCCCAAGGCATGCAATCATCCTACAATAATGCACACCCTGTCATGCCTTATTGCCTAATTAGAGTTCTACTAAAATGTCAGTATAAGTTTACTTTTTGAAGTTCTTGTATATTATAACTTGTAGCACTGTTTTCAGATGAACCAAAACATTAGATGTGAACTTTTATGGAAGCATAGGCTAAATTTCTGGAGTTTGGGCTGATTTCACGGAAAGCGTTTTGGTGTACCCCCCCTCCACATCCCAAGAACCCAACTGTGAAATTGTGAAGGAGACGGTCCTTTTATACAATGCAGAATGAAAAATGCATATTAACAAAATGCTACTACCATTGCCTCACATGGCTAATGTGTTGTTCAGTATTTTTTCATGCAGTAATGTGGTGGTGGTGGCAGCTGGAAAAGGAAATGTATAGACTCTGTCAAGATGTGTGGATGATTTGTACTAGCATACCTCTATGCTTTTTTATATAATCAAAATATACTGAAATGTTTTAATATACAGGTCACATTCATATATATCAATGATAGGACAAAATTAGAAAGCATACACATTTCTGTTATAATCAAAATTTTTTGAAAATTGTTCAATATACTGCACAGACTTGATTCAAGTTTCACTTAATAATAGAACTCTATGCTGTTTTATGCTCTGTGTTACCCTTACCCAATGAAGTATAACTCTGAATTATGAAAATTCATTGGGGGTGTTATGTCAAATGTAATGTCCCTGAAGCACAATAATAATAACTAATCTATCTTAATTCATCCAATCATTTATATGGGAGGGGAGTATTTCAAAAATTCCAACATGCACAATCCCGAGTGTCAGGAGATCAAGACAAACTTTACAACACTCGGACTGCTGACACTCAGAATTTACCCACCACAGAGTTGATTATAGTAAATAAGGGGGGTACAGGGCAATGCCCCCCTGAAAACCTCCACCATGGGCAAATTCCGAGTGTCAGGAGTCCAATTGTCAGGAAGTCAGTGTCAGGCTCCTGACACTCAGGATTGTGCATGTCGGGATTCCATAATGAATCCCATGGGAGTGTAATCTGTGGATCACAGCCAATCATTTTACATGGGAGTGTAGTCTGGGGATAACAGACAATTATTTCACATGGGAGTGTAGTCTGGGGACAATAAGACAATCATTTTACATGAGAGTATAGTCTGGGGACAACAGCAAATCATTTTACATGAGAGTGTAGTGTGGGGACAACAGCCAATCATTTTACATGAGAGTGTAGTCTGGGGACAACAGGCAGTCATTTTATATGGGAGTGTAGTCTGGGGACAACAGCCAATCATTTTACATGGGAGTGTAGTCTGGGGACAACAGCAAACCATCTTCCATGGAGTGTAGTCTGGGGACAGCAGCCAATCATTTTACTTGATAGTGTAGTCTGGGGACAACAGCCAATCATTTTACATGAGAGTGTAGTCTGGGGACAACAGCCAGTCATTTTATATGGGAGTGTAGTCTGGGGACAACAGCCAGTCATTTTACACAGGTGTGTAGTCTGGGGACAACAGCCAGTCATTTTACATGGGAGTGTAGTCTGGGGACAACAGCAAAAATCGGGCATGTGGTGGGGGGTCCACCATACCACTAGGAATATGATTATTCTCACTACAACCCACGATCAGGCTTACGGGGAGGGAGGGGGGCACACTAGACCACCAGGAATATGATTATTCTTGCTACAGCCTGTGATCACGCAGAGGATTATGTTTATTTGTACTACTGCCCGCAATCGGGCATAGGAGTATGTTTATTGTAACTACTGCCCGCGATCGGGCATACTGGGTGGGGGCACTGGACTACCAGGGGGACCGGGTGTTTGTGTACGGTGTACCTGCTGGGCGGGTGGTCACCCACAGCTGGCAGCTATTGTGTTGCGCCTTGCAAAACAGCTGCCACCTGTGGGTGCCAGCAATTGAGCCTATATGTCACGGCTCAACTTTGAGCACCAGTGCGGTGCATATAGGGATTACATCCAGCATATCGCCGCACATTCCGGCTCGAATATTAGGATGTGCTGCATATGTATGGGCATGCCCCTGCATCTGTGCCACATAGGATTACCATGCACCCTGGCAGCATCAGGATTTGCACTCGCCAGGCATCCTTTTCAATATCCCACGGACACAATGCTGGGTTGCGCCAGTGCAGCTCTGTTGTGCCAGGCGCAATCTCTTTGACGATCCCAGCTAAGATGTTTTATGTTATTGATTGAACTAGTTTTAAACAATATGTATAATATTAACCTCATACTGCCAAAATGTGTTCTATAACCAATGTCAGTAATGCAGTTTGTTACTGTGTATGTAAGTGTGTTTATAAACTTCCTGTATGTTTCCCGGATTGTGAATGTGTGAATGGTACATGTGTAATTGTAAGGTTATATTGTTATTGTATGTTGTATTTTGTTGAATGCATTTCTTTAATTCCAGGCTGAGCCTGTAAAAGGGCCACGTGGCCCAGTGCTGTTTGCCTGGTTAACAAAATAAAAATGAAATGAATGAATGAAACGAAGCTTAACATAGAAACACAGAATTTGATGGCAGATAAGGACCGCTTGGCCCACCTATTCTGCCCATTAAATTAGTCTGGGGACAACAGCCAACCATTTTATATTGGTGTGCAGTTTCGGGACAACAACCAACCATTTTAAATGGGAGTGCAATCTGGAGACAAACAATACATTGAGACTATACAAAACAGGACAAAACACCAATAGAAGGGACGCTTGTACTGGTCTGTGAACACATACTAAGGGCTTACAGAATTGCTCCCAACAATAACTGCAGTGCTGAGTTAAGTAATTTCCCCCATTGCTAAACATACACAAACAAACTGTCAAAGTTTGGTCTCAGCTACAGAGAATTTGTTTGTTTGTTTATTTATTTATTTGAAAACTGGTGATCAGGAAAGGCACACTGAACCATGGCATATTTCCAGGTGCAACCCAGGGGAAGGTAAAACGGGAGCAAATACATAGCATAGATACAATACACAGTTAAATGCAATTACAGAGCACAAACACAGTACACAGTTAAATGCAATTACACAGCACACAGTACACAGTTAAATGCAATTACACAGCACAGACACAGTACAGTTAAATGCAATTACACAGCACAAACACAGTACAGTTAAAAGCAATTACATAGCACAGAGTACACAGTTAAATGTGATTACACAGCATTGACACAGTTAATTGTTACAGTGAGGTGTAATAGGCAGGAGTCAGTACAAGAACAAATGCCAAAAATCAGGCAATTCAGCCACACCCACACCAAGGTAGGTGGCAAATGTAAGGGGGGCAGTCAGGTAGGGGGAAAACAGGAGCAGGGGGGAGGGAAGGCATTTCAACTGGAACCTGAGAAAAACAGGGGAGACAGTAAAATGGAGGGAAGGTGGGAGTAGGTTCCAGAGTGAAGGAGATGATAGGAGAAGGCTGACTGCCCAGCAGATGATCAGGGATGAGGAATGGCAAAAGTACACGAATCCCTGGAGTGGAGGGAGCAGGAGTCACAGGCAGTGGAGGAGAGGGAAGGGACCCAAACCAGAATTCGGATATAAATGAGGCACCGTGGGTCTGCTGGTGTGAAGGCAGAGGAAGAACAGATTAGGAGGAACAGCAGTGGCGTAGATTATGGGGGGCAGGAAGCTGCCCCCCCCTCAGTACTCAGAGCGGGACTGTCCGGGACTTCTGAAACTCTCAGGATTGTGAGCCTCTGAGTTTTTGTTTTTAACTCGTATTGTTTCACAGGCCTGTACTCGGGGGGGGGGGTCAGGATGGAGTTCAGACGACCCCCACCTGCAAGACAGATCACAGCAAGAAAGATGGAGTTCCGCATTTGGAAGGTTTTCTTTTTTTTTGTTAGACTGGGGCTCGGCATGGGCACTATATGAGCTGGATATCTCCAGGGCACTCGGGGGGCATTTATGGGATGGACCACCACCGTCGGCTCAGCAGAGCAGATGTGACTGCGGGAAAACCAAAGACTTTGCATTTAAACCTCTTACCGCCACACAAAAGAGCGAGACGCCTTGCCACTGCTTGCCCACTCCAAAAAAAGCGCCGCCTTTTTCCGGGGTCGGTCTTCCCTAACTTAGTAGTCCTGCTGCTGCTTAGGGTGGGTGCCACAATGTACAGTTGGACTCATTTAGAAAGTAGGAAAATCCTGAGGGGAAAAAAAAACTTTTTTTGTTGCACTTCTGTTGAGATCTGTGGAGTCCGCTGTATGGGGCAGGGGCATTGGGGCAATGATGCATCTGCAGTTTTAGGCTTGTGGTGTGGCCTGCTTATAGTGGTTTTGCCAAGTACTGTTTCAAGCAGGCCTGAGTGCAGTTGACAGAGTAAAAGGTGGTTTATGCATGAAAAAAATAAATTTGGGAGCTTTTTTGCAGCTGCTCTGAGGAGTGAAGAGAACCTCTTAAAAAATGTTACTTGCCTAGTTGGTTTGTCACTGACTGAAGAGGAATTTCTTAGTATTTCCATGTATAAATGTTGAGTCCTTGCACATAATTGTTTGGCATCATTACTTATAAAGTGTGTGTTGGGGGACGTGGATGTATGCTACCATACTTGCAAAGTGCAGCTTTTCATCATCAAAACATGGGACAAGTAGCGGGTCAAATGGCAGTTAGTCATACCTCACAACAATCTCTGATAAGATTTTTGCTTCAAAATTTACCTCTGTCATTACTAAACTTTGTATTTCCATGACTGAACAGTAAGCACAACATATTAGCAAACAATGGAGTTATACGAATGTTCTTCTTTATAAAATGTATTGTAGATCAAGCCCTTTATTCTACTAGCATCCTACTGCTGAGTATATGGCATGTGTGTGTGTGTTCTGGTTGACACATTAGTTGTGGGGTCATTGCCCGGAGTCCACATGTATACAAGGATTACTGGGGGGGGGGGGCATGCAGCAGACAACATGTGGGCAGAGTGGTATGCAAATATCGACAGCGGGGCTTGTCGCTGACGTAATGCAGGTAAACCTCAACTGAGCCTGGGCTTGAACTTCTCTCTGTCAGTGAAGCGCTGGTATCGCTTGGGACAGAATGGCCACCTTCGAATCTCCACTGTGGGCAGAGGGGCGAGTCAGTGAGGTATCGCTGAAGGGCAGCACTTTTGTGTGGAAGGAGAGTAGCCTTTGGGGCCGGGCAGGTGGGTCCGGGTGGGGAGTGATCTTGAGATCAGCAGCTGGGGTGACTGATTCTGGGATCAACCAGGATGGGTGATTGGTACTGCGATCATGCGGGAGGGGGCAGGGGCGAGGGACTCTGCACCTGTGATTGCCCGGAGGGAATCTTGAGATCAGCAGCTGAGGTGATTGATTCTGGGATCACCCAGGATGGAGGATCGGTACTGCAATCATTCAGGAGGGTGCAGGGGCTGAGGGATTCGAACCTGTGATCTGCTGGAGAGCAGACCAACATCAAGACAACTGGCATGAATCCTTCATAAAAGTGAAAATGACTTATGTAGTTTAAGCAGCTTCCATACAAAATTTCTGTGGAAATAGTTTATTTTCCCTTGTGTTACTTGTTTTTTTTTTATACTGAAAGTTAAGAGCTCTAAAAGCCTGTACATTAGGGATTAGCTTGCTGCAGTCTTAGAAACATAGAAACATAGAATTTGATGGCAGATAAGGACCACTTGGCCCACCTAGTCTGCCCATTTCTCTACCTAATGGATAAGCTGCAGATCCTAGTTAACCAACAGTCTACTGCCTCCTACCCCCCCCACTAGAATTGCCTTATGTCTGTCCCATGCATTCTTGAATCCCCCCACTGTTTTTGACTCTACGACCTCCTCAGGAAGGCTGTTCCATGCATCCAACACCACTCTGTGATGAAATACTTCCTCACATTACCTCTGAGCCGTCCCACCTCTATCTTCAAATTGTGCCCCCTTTTTCTTGCAAATCTCTTTTTCTGAAAGATGCTACCCTCTTGGACTTTGTTGATTCCCTTGAGGTATTTGAAAGTTTCTATCATGTCTCCCCCCTCCCTCTTTCCTCGAGGCTATACATTTTAAGCTCCTTTAGCCTTTCTTCATATGTCTTCTGGTGCAGACCCTGCACCATTTTGGTTGCCCTCCTCTGGACAGCCTCCACCCTGTCTATGTCTTTGCGGAGATGGGGTCTCCAGAACTGTACACAGTACTCCAGATGTGGTCTTATCAACTGTCTGTACAGAGGGTCAACAACTTCCTGTTATCTACTGGTGATGCCTCTCCCTATGCATCCCAGTATCCCCCCAGCCCTCCTTGCCCCCCGTCTCACATTTATGACCCACCTTTAGGTCGTCTGACATGACTATCCCCAGATCCCTTTCCATTTTTGTTGTTGTCAGTATCTCACCCCTCATTGTGAACTCTCTCCCTGGGTTTTTATTTCCAAGGTACATTACTTTGGACTTCTTTGCATTGAATCTAAGCTGCCATACATTTGACCATTCCTCCAACCTTGCCAAGTCCCTTTTCATCCTTTCCATCCCACCTTGCATATCAACCCTGTTGCAGAACTTTGTGTCATCTGCAAAGAGACATGCTTTTCCTTCTAGTCCCTGTGCAATGTCACTTATAAAGACATTAAAAAGGACCAGCCCCAGTACTGAACCCTGCAGTACCCCACTAGTAACCCCCTTTCTTCACTGTGGACTCTATTTACTACTACCCGCTGTGTCCTGTTGTCCAGCCAGTATTTTACCCAGGCTACCACCCTGGGACCCACTCCCAGGCTGGCTAATTTGTTTATTAATCTTTTGTGCAGGACTGTGTCAAATGCCTTGCTAAAGTCTAGGTAGGCCATGTTCACAGACTCTCCCTGGTCTACTACTTTGGTCACCCTGTCAAAGAAATCAATTAGATTTGTCTGACATGATCTTCCCACTGTGAATCCATGCTGCCTTGGGTCCTGTGCCCCACTGGCCTCTAGGTACTCAACAATTCTTTCCTTCAGAAGTGATTCCATCATTTTCCCTACCACTGATGTCAAACTGGCAGGTCTGTAATGTCCTGCCTCTGTCTTGTTCCCACTTTTGTGAAGGAGAATCACATCTGCCCTCCTCCAGTCCTCAGGTACCACACCATCCTCCCATGATTTATTAAAAAGTGTACTCAGTGGTGTTACTAGTTCTTCACTTAGTTCTTTTAGAATTCTGGAGTGAATCCCATCAGGCCCCATTGCTTTATCTACCTTCAGTTTTCAGGGTTCTCTCAGAACCCTTTCATCTGTGAAAGTACAAATATCAACCCCCTATCCAGAGTGCTTCTGTTGACTAGATTAGGCATCTCCACCTGCTTTTCCATTGTGAATACTGAGTTGAAGTATTCGTTCAGTATCCCTGCTTTTTCACTGTCGCTCTCTGCCCAACCACCTTCCTCTTTATTCAGCCTCAGTATCCCTGCCTTAGTCTTTCTTTGCTCCCTAATGTATCTATACAAGTTTTTATCCCCTTCTTAACTGATTTGGCTATCTTTTCCTTGGTTTGGGCCTTTGCTATTCTGACTGCCTTCCTTGCTTCCTTTTGCTTTAACTGATACAGTTCTCTGTCCTGCTCCTTCTGTGTTTCCTCATACTTCCTGAATGCTATATTTTTCTCCCTAACCTTCCCTGCCACTTCTTTTGAGGACCATAGTGCTTGTTGCCTCTATGATGGTGGTTTTGATGTTTCCTTATTGTTGCTCCACCCCACCTTCTTGCCTGTTTGCTAGTGCTTTTCTGAGACATGCTCCCATTTCGATAAAATCAGCCCTCCTGAAGTCCAGTACCTTCACTCTTGTATGGCTTGACTCTACAGCTAAGTTTATCATGCACCACACTGTTTGGTGGTCACTTGTTCCCAGATGGCTACCCACTTCAAGATCAGAGATCCTCTCCCTGTCTCCATTTGAGAGAACGAGGTCTAAGATTGCTCCCTCCTGAGTGGGCTCCAACACTAGCTGTCTGAGGCATGCCCCCTGTAATGCATCAAGAATGGCCCTGCTCTTGGATGTAGCTGCAGCAAAGGTGCTCCAGTCAACATCTGGCATATTCACACCCTCCATCAGCAATATCTCCCCTTTCTCTGCCATCCTAAGGATGCCTTCTATCATTTCCTTGTCCATTTCCTCCCCTTAAGACAGGGGTCTGTATACAAACCCTGTGCAGATTATGGTGCCATTTCCAGTCTCCAGGATGACCCACAGTGCCTCCAACCATATGGTTGAGTTTTCTGAATAAAAGATGTATGCAGTTTCCACTCCTTGATACTGGTCAAGACAATTCTTTAGTTTTGACAATTTTATAAAGAAAATTAAAGCTAGCTATTTTTATAAGGATAGTTGTCCTTTGTAACAAGTCAAAGAATGCTTTAAAAGCAGCATAATTGTGTGAAAATGGCCCTAAAAATACAGCAGAATGCATCAAAAACCAGGCGGCCCCCAGACCCCCGGCCTATTGATTTGGGATTTACTAGGAAAAGCAGGACTTTTAGCAGTCTTTGCCCCCCCTCTCAAAAAAGCTAACTACGCCCCTGAGGAACAGAGTGAGCAATGATGGGTATGAGAGAGGGAGTTAATAGCAAGATGACAGAAGGCATTGCAGAGAGTTTTTATTCTGGCCAGGGAAAAGGTGGGAGCAGTGCCATAGACAAAGCTGACATTGTAAAAGTCCAGGAGAACTATTTTGGTGAGTCTGTCCAGTTTTTGGCTGGTGCCAAAGGTCATGGACACAGTTTTTTTGTATTGACCTGGAGATGATTAGACTGAAACCAGGACAGAACACTGTAGAAGTCTTGCTGGAGTAGACTTGAAATGGTTGTAGTGGAGGGAAAGCACATGTAAATGACTGTGTTATCTGCATACAACTGGATATGCGAGGTGGGACAAGCTACAGGGCAGTCATTAAGGAAGCTGGAGAACGTGTTGGGTCCCAGGATGGAGTCCTGTGGGACTTCAGCCGGGATGGGAAGTGAAGGTGATGGGGCACTACCAACCTGTACTGACTGCAGGTGGCCAGAGAGGTAAAAATGGAACCAGTCAACAGCAGTAGCTGAGAAGGCAGCAGAACTGGACTTATCCAGGAGGATAGGGTGGGACACCGAGTCAAAGACTATGACTATATCAATGAAAATGGCAGCTGTGATGTGCACCTGACCAACCCCTAAGAAGACAAAATCAGTTACATGCAGCAGGGAAAGATGGTGGAGTGATGCTTCCAGAAGCCAGGTACCTGGAAAAAAAGCTCTGGAAAAAAAGGATCTGGAAAAAACATCTACAGACAGAAAGGCACATGGGAAAATGGGCAAATGAAAAAAAAAGTTATGGGGGAAAAAAGGTTCTGATATAGCATGAGACATATTTTACCTCAAATCTCACTGGAGTGGTGATCTATGGTGGTGTGGTGTTGTAATAGTAAATCTGTACTTCCGTCAAATTGCCCTGAAGGGGTGATCCATAGCAGTGAGGTGTTGTAATAGTAACTCTGCACTTCCCTTGAATGGTGCCATTTTTTCCCTACTTTGTATTTGATGCCTTTTTTTCTGCATGCCCTTTTGTCCGTGCCCCTTTTTCAGGGGACATTTTTTCCGGAGACATTTTTTCCTAAAACCAGAAGCCAGACTGGAATGAGAAGAGGAAATCAGTGGAAGATAGAAAATTGGAGCATCTGGCATAGACAAGCTTCTTTTTTTTTATTTATTTTTATTTATTCTATACTAAGATTACAAGTACCTTTCAACCAGAGGTTCATTTATAAAGGTTCCACATCAGAAATATAAAAAAGAGCAGTACAAGCAAAACGAGACAAAAAAAGAATGCAAGGAACAACTGGCTGCATGATTTAAAAGCAGTAGTAAGTAGTTATGATATTTTCAAGTTAGAAAAGGATTGTAGGAGCAATGGGGATGAGGGACAAGCAAGTAGGAGGCAGTCAGTAACGAGACTTTGTCATAAACTAGAGGTTTCAATACTAAGTGCTGGGAGGACAAAAAGCAGAAGAGGAGGGGAAAATTGGGGAAGTGAAGAGGGAGGTAAGAGAGGGACAGGGAAATAGAGGTTAGGAAATGAGCAGAGAAAGAAGGTTGGAGATGAGGAGGAGGGGAAGAGTGGGAGAGGAGAAGAGGTGGCCTAGCTGGGGCAGTCACAATTGCTAAGACTAGAGAGGTGCTGGTGTAGGTTATGTTTGAAGGGACCAAGTCTAGTTTCAGACCAGACCTCAGGAGGGAGACCATTTACTAGAGAGGTGTCCCTGGCAAAAAAGGAGCATTGAGCTTGTGTGTTGCGACAAAAGGGGATCTGGAAAGAGGGTTTGTCAGCACTGTGAGTGCAGTGCAAATAGGTGGATGGTGGTATCAGGTCACGAGTGGCAGGAGGGTGTGGCCAAGGTAGATTTTCTTGGCCAGGAGGCCAGTATGTTGGTGATCCTTCCTTCAAAAATGGAGCCATGACACTTGTTTATAGAGCTCACAGGTATGGGTTCTTTTACCAGCACCTGTCACAAGATGACAGCACTTGTTAAGAGACATTTTGATTCTTCTTAGTGTGTTGTTGGTAGCAGCTCCATAGAAGATCAGTCCATAATCAATAATCGAGATTACAGAGCTGGTAACAGCTACAAGCATAGCCTCTTGGGTGAGACAGTTGTGATGGCGGTAGAGAGTGCCTATTCTAGAGTTAATAGCTCTAGAGATAAGGTTTACATGGGCAGCATAGGAGAGTGATCTGTCAAGTGTAATACCGAGGTAGTTAAACTCAAGGACTTGATCTAGAGGAAGGTATTGCTTATTCTGGATATGTTGGTTAGCCTTTTTGTATTTGCTGTGGGTGTTGACAAACAGCATGGACTTGTTTTTTTGTGTAGTTCATCAACAGTTTATATTGATCAAACCACTTTTTTCCGAAACTAAAATTTAACTGCAGGTCAGAGGACAGTTTGTCAGGGTTAGCATGTGTAGAGAAGAGGACGCGTCATCCACATATAGGATCATATTGGTGTTACATACAGCAGGAAGATTGTTTAAAAATTGGCTAAAAAGAAGGGGGCCAAGGATGGATCCTTGGGGAACACTAGAGCACACTGGGAGGCAGTCGGAGAGTGAGCTCCCAATTCTGACTTGTTGGTGCCTGCCCAGCAGGTAATGTTCAAACCAGCCTGAAAATTCTGTGGAAAGACCTACTGCAGAGAGCGAGAGTAATAGGAGCTGATGATTAACGGTTTCGAAGACCTTTGTCAAATCCACATGCACTGCCCCAGGCAGCTGTCTGGAGTCCAAGGCCTTATGAATGTGCGTTGTAAAATCAAGTAAGGCAGTGGTCATACTATATGCTTTCCTAAACCGTGTTGTTGAGGGGACAAGATATTATACTTGTCCAGATATTCAATGAGTTCATCAGCAACTATGTGCTCTAAGGCTTTAGAAAGCAGAGGGAGGATTGAGATTGGGTGGTAATTGGAATGTTGGGTACAGTCACCACATTTCTGCACAGGCAGTACAGTGGCAGATTTCCAAGACTGGGGGAACCACCCGAGAGAGATTGAGAGGTTTAGGAGTTTGGTGAGAGGGGATAAGACAACATCCAGGGTGAGGTAGAAGAGCTTTAGGTCAAGGGAGTCACTGCTTGATCTGGTTTTTCCTAGCACTTTAAGCAGGTATCTTCGAGCTTCAGAAAGGGATATCTTTCTAAAGCAGAAGGGGGGCATATTGGGGGAGGTGTAGATTTTTCAGAGTAGAAAGGCAGGGTGGAGCTGGTAAAGAAGTCATGAGGGAAGACCGCACTGAGATCGGTGAAGGTGGTATTAAGGGAGTCAGCAATTAATTTGGAGTCTTGAGTTAGAGTGCCACTGAACTCCAGCATAGTGGGGGGGGGAATTTACTACGTTTACCTGTTTGTCTTTTTATATTATCCCAGAATTGCTTGCTATTACCCCAGCTGTTAGCACACCTTTATAGTAGTCCTGCTTGGCTCTCCATATTGCTTCAGTGCACTGATTTCTGGCAGCTTTGTACTGCTGCAGAACAGAGTGGAGGCCTGAGTCCATAGCACGGTACCAAATATTATCCCTATTCTTCATCATCATTCCTAGGGCAGGAGAGATCCAAGGGTTAGCCACTCCCCATGGATTTACTTTCCTGAGTGGGGCAAATTGGTTACACACTGCATTGAATTGCAGAATGAAGAAGTTTGGTACCTTGTCAATGCAGTTCATGGTATTGGGGGGGCAGTCAATCAGGGAGAGTGCGTATAAAAATTGTGGGAGCTTCCCTTTTTTTAGAATACGATGGTAGGTGAAATTCGTTTTGGGTTTGGGCACCTTGCTGGACCACTGGCAGAGAACAGGGGAATGATCACTTAAGGAGTCGGAGAGGACTCTAACATTATTGATTCTACTAGGGTGAGTGGTGAGAATCCAGTCCAGGAGGGAGCTAGACCCTGATCTGTAGTTCATTCGAGTTGGCGAGGTAATCATTTTTTCGATGTCAATTGTGGTAAGAGCATCTTTATATGGTTCAGCTTCAGGGGTAATCCAGTTTACGTTAAAGTCCCCTAGCACCACAGTCTCAGTACGATGCATGAGATTATTGAAGTATTTGGTAACCATTTGAAAACCAGAGGCCTGGTTATGTGGGGGGGATATAGACGGATATAATGGTGAGAGCTTTTTTTGTCAGCCAAGGATAATTTTGACTGCAAGCATTTGGGATTTGCTGGCAGGTGGTGTTGTTGGGAGGACGTGGCCCTTAAGGGTGTCTGCTAGATAAATGGCACAGGCACCACCACGCTTGCCAATACAGTCCAGTCTGAAGAGGACACAGCAGGGGATATCTAATGCACTGTCAGGAACCTTGGGGGATAGCCAGGTTTCACTGAGAGCTGGGATGTCTGATATGTGCAGTGAGACCTTGACTTGGAGTTCATCAATCTTAGGAAGCAGGCTCCGTATTTTGATGGAGGCTAAGGTGAGAGAACTTGGGGAGTTACAAGGGTGATTAGCTGTTTTTTGGGGACCAGTGATGGGGTGGACATTTCCAGAGAGAAGCAGTAAGAGCAAGGCAATCCTAAGAAGAAACCGTGCAAGGAGTTTATTGACCTTGAGTTGTCACCAGCTGGGGAGTTTATAGGGATGGGTGTTGCAGACAGGGGAGAGTAATAGTAAGAGATTCGAGTATTCAAGGGGGCTGAGTCTTATGCTCACTGAGATGGGGTGGTGGTGACTATCAAGGCAGGGTAGAAGTTAAGGTATAATGTGCTGGATGGAATGACTTTAAGGGGTGGAACTCATGCCTGAAGTAGAGTAGGGGAGGCCACTGTAAAGGTTGGGGGGGGAATAATGAGGAACAATAGCAGAGGTGTGGTGAATAGGTAGAACATAGCTGCAGCAGTTGGTGTTATGGGTTGTTAAAGAGGAGGAGGGGGAAATAAGCAATTATGCAAGTGTTGTAAGTGGAGGGAGCCAAGATATGCAACAGCGAGCAAAATAGAGACAGTTAATACAGATTTGCCAGAAGTATAAGGGCAGGCAGAGAGGTCAGTTAAATGGGGGTAGTGGACAGATGTGTGAGTAATAGAGACCAGACTTAAAAGGTAGGACAGTGGAGAAGCAGATTGTAGAAAGTGAGAGAACAGGTAGTAAGAAAAGCAGAGTAGATAGTAGGGAGGCGAGAGCAAAAGATTGAGATGGGTTGCTTTAAGGGGAGAAAAGAAATCAGAGACAGTTGGAGG
Source organism: Neoceratodus forsteri (assembly GCA_016271365.2). Classification (NCBI taxonomy): domain Eukaryota; kingdom Metazoa; phylum Chordata; order Ceratodontiformes; family Ceratodontidae; genus Neoceratodus; species Neoceratodus forsteri. Next base: position 38,417,605 of record JADMNL010000029.1, on the reverse strand, counting down.
AGAAGAGCTGGAGGGTGGTGCCCTGTGGGGGAGATGCGCTATTTAATAGCGGTCGGGGTTGGTGCAGGAGGGTGGGAAAAATGGTCGGGATTCGAGCGGGAGGGTGGGAAAAACTAATATTCAGAGAGCTAAGCAAGATTCTTTCAAATCAAGTGCCAGAGAAAGCTGGGTAGTACATGAGGACAGGATTTATGCAGGTTGAGGGAGTAAAGGGCAGTAAGGGTTACCTGGGTAGTACATGAGGACAGGATTTATGCAGGTTGAGGGAGTAAAGGACAGTAAGGGTTTCCTGGGTAGTACATGAGGACAGGATTTATGCAGGTTGAGGGAGTAAAGTGCAGTAAGGGTTTCCTAAGTAGTAACAAGGGAAAGCAGAAACCAGTGGAAGGGAGATGACAGGAAATGTGAGGAGGAGTTGTGGAGGTTGGAGGGTGAGTGGAAGGGAAAGCACAAGTGGTAGACTTCACTGAAATGAGCAGCAATAGAGAAGGGGTCAGACACTGGTGAACCATTTAGAAGAAGGACTGGAGAGGCTGACTGTGTCAGAGGGGTCAAAAGGAAATGAATTAGCTTCCCGAACTTTGAGGGAACATTAAGATTGTTATAAAAGTTGATCTTGAAATACTGTGGCTTTGCAGCCCAGCTAGCTTTAGTACAGGAGTTTCTGATACCCCTGTATAAGAGGAGGTCAAGAAGGAAGTGAGATAATTTGAAACATACCCAGGCAAGGTCATAGAACTTGCACTGATCCATAATTTTAGGGGTAAACCAGGGTAACGATGATTTTTGACCTTGGATTTTCTGAGCGGGGTGTGCTTGTCCCATACAGAGGAGAATTTGGAATGAAACAGGAAGAGAGCAATGTCGATATCCATGGCGGAGGGTACTGCTGTCCCGTCTGCAGCAGCAAGATCACTCAAAAGAGTGAAGGTGTTCAGTGAGTGGAGGGGACCTGGTACAGATGTATTTAAGGGAGGAGGGTGGACGTTGGATCTTCCTCTTTTTTTCTTCTATATTTTATACCTCCTTGGCTGCGGCGGTGTTCATTTGGATCCCCCAGTTCTAGCTTCCTTGCCTCGGTTGCTGCCCCGGACCCAGTCAGAGCTCTGACCCTACAGTCCTGCCATCCCAGGTTGCTTTGAAGTGGAGATTTATCCCACACACACTGTGGAAACCTAGAGGCTGGGAGCTGGAGTGAAGCTGGCTTGAGTAGGACTGCGGCGGCACCAATGGAGTCATCCGTCATCATGCCAGAGGATTGCTTTTTTGGACCCGTTTGTCTCCCTCTGGCCCAGGTGTGCTATGGCACCAAGGATGCTGCTGAGCACACTGAATGCCCACAGTATGCCCGACGCCTGCCTGTGCCAGCCCACAAACTGATCACCGAGCTACATCTACCCCCAGCCTCTGCCAGGGGTCAGTGTCTTAGCAATCCTCCCACTCTACCCTTCCCAAAGGAGGAGAGCAGTCCATAGGATGCTTGATCCTCCTTCTCCTAACTGACCTCCAGTTGCCCAAGTCCATTCCTGAACCTGGGTCACTGGTGTGGTGTGGGGTGTGGCATCCAGCACCTCAACCCTCAGCACCACTGGGCCGGCTCGGACGTTGGATCTTCCTGACACCGAATGTCATGCAGTGGTAACTGAAAGCATCCAGCAGGATTCCTACTGCTACAATATGGTGGGGGGGGGGAACAACAGAACCCGGTCGAGGAGTGGGTGGTTATGAGAGTTAGGGTTGACTCAGGCAGGTTGAGTGGCAGTCTGCATGAGATTTGGGGACATGACTTTGTGGATGGTCAGCCTGGAGGCTGGGGAAACCAATTGACACTGAAGTTCCCTAGCAGGATGAGTTCGCCAAAAAGTGAAGAATATTGCTACCATTGCCAAGCACTAAATCATACTTCCAGTAGCTTCGTATGGAGTCCGTACTATCCATTGCTTACCTGACACAAAATGGCCACCAGGAGATAATGAGTTAAAGCAGAGAACAGTCAAAAAACACAACTCATTCCTATGTGTTCACACTCTTGCTTTGGTTGTAGTAATACTGACAAGCATACTGCACCTAAACATTATGGTATCCTGTCCCGAGCTTTAGAGACAACCGGGAAAAAACAATTAATTCTGTATAATAGTGGGAATAGCTAATCAAAAGTCAAACAAAACTAGAGTGCTACAGATCCCTTCCTAGCTGCTTATCTGCATACAGTTAAAATTCTAACCAAATACAGAATTAGTAACCACAGTTTAGAAATAGAAACAGTCTTTCACAAACTAACCTGAAATCCTAAAGAAGTCTGATTCTTTACTCAGTGGGAAAGATGCAAAATTGAAACAGAAACACATTTCATTCCCCACAGTACAAAGTACAACTGTATACGAGCAGAAAGTTTTCTAGAGCATAGAAAAAGAGAAGCAGATTTTCATCTCATGACTGATTGAATTAAACAATGTTTAGGGTCAGGGAGGAAATGATGCAGAAGAAATAGCTGCAAATGAAACGGCAAACTAGTAAAACATACCCACCCACCCCAGCCTCCCTCACAGGCAAGGCACAGACTAAAAGCAAAGGTATGCCAAGATAAAGAAAAAAAGTATGTATTTAAACTTATATAGTGCTAAAAAGTGCAGGGCATAATGCTAAAGCTGAAGAGGAATGGACATCCAGCAGGAGTCACAGAACAGCTATACAGCACCCTGCTACCAGCTTCAACATACAACACAGATGCATTGTAATATGTTGCAGTAGATTTATGTCTTATGATTAGCTTGATATACACTTTGGCAATATCTGCATATCTTACCATGCCAGTAAAATTATCTGAATTTCAATATATAACTTTCAGATAACAATATAAGGACCCACGTTGTGCACATGCTTATGAGACTACAAAATTGCATAGCTGTTCAGAAAGTATATTTTAAGGAAAAATAGTTTTTACTAAACTAGTTCATTATTGAACAGTAAGCTTATGCTGTATACTAAACAGTATAAGCAAACTCAGCACCAGTCTTTGACATACTACTGTCTCCACTAACTCATAATACCTGCAGAAACATGAATTAGTTACACTGAGAACGTACCTTACACGCCTGCTGTGCTGCTGCAGCCATGATGTCTCACACAGAAGGAGAAAGACGTGGAATGAACTAACATAACACTGCTAAATGCAGGAATCCCCGCCCCCTAGCAAATCTAAGTGGCTATCACAAGAAGGGAAGGGTGGCGTGTGAGAGAAACATATATGTGCTAACTATCGTAAGAGAGAGGTGTTCATTCAAAATGATTTTCCCAAGAAGTTTGTTTCAAATGAAAAGGAAGAAGATTTAGTTGCATACCTTTTGACCTATCAGTGAAGTGAGGGACTCAGAATAAGCAACAATGTGGGACACTGACCCTCAAAATAAGGGACACATCATTAAGCATCAAGATGCATATTGCATAGCCAAACAGTGTGGAAAGCAGGGACTCTATTTCCTCAAAGTTTAATTTTACTTTAGCATCATACAGTAAATGTCAAGACTTTCTGCTTTAAAGTCTGAGTTTACAGTGTCTCGGCTATGGGGGCAGCACCTTTTCAATGTGGGACGGAGCTCTTTTATTTTTTAACTCAGCTTTATTAATGAGAAGAGAGATGTCACAAGGTGCAGACACGTCAATAAATGGACAATCAAATAGCAAGGAGATGACAATGCATTATTAAGAGAAACCAGCAATCATTGGATACAGTGAAGTCAGCCAACCTGACGTGTATTTGCACACCAAGTAGATTAATAATTAACCAGTTGCTTCAGTTGGGACAGAGCTCCGGGTATTCCCACACCAAGTAGATTAATAATAAACTAGTTGCTTCAGCTGGGACAGAGGTTTTCAGAGGGGTAAATTGAGAGAACTGCATAGTTAATGAGGGACAGCTGAGAGGTTTGCTCAGCTGAGACGCAACAGCACTATAATGTAAGTTTATTCACCAGGTAAAGGTGCTTGCATGAGCACCATTTACAGCATTCTTGAAGTCCTTAGCAGTGGGTAAATGAGCTGATCCTATAGGCTGATGCATACATCAATCAAACTAAGCCTTCTCCTGCGCTTGACTCCTCCCCTGATTCTGCTCCAGCCTGTTGAGTGTGATACTTTCCAAGCTGATCTGTAACACAACACCATAGTATCCTGCACATTCTGAACTTTACCTCAGGTTCATTTTATGATGTGATGATGTGCTGTACACTTGCATAACAAAACAATCCAGTGAAGGACTTTTAACAGTTAAAAAGACCTCTAGACTCTAAATGTCATTAAAAGTTAAACTTTCATTGAACAACTTCCAACAAGATAATAATCAGAACAATAAAATTTCCTCAGTTATGAAGCGCCTCAACTGCTTTGTAACCAGGTCGCCGTGTGTGTTGTGGTTAACAGTCCTACCTTGTGGACTCAAACAAGGCTGAAGGGTCTGGTTCGTTAAACTGCTGGTTGGGGGTTCATATACAAAGTTTACAAAATTGCATGTTCCCTCCATCCAAGGAAAGGTTTCATGGGAGTTGGCCCAAGGGAGTCAGCCTAGGGAGGCAGCCAGCACCCAGACACGCTGCTCAATTAAGGCGCAATAGACTTGGACTCAGTAAAGGTTCCCTGTAGGACACCAAGGTATTTTTCATTACTTCATGTTTGCAATGCAGCCTGTGATATACCTTGGGTGAGCACAACATGAAGGCTTTTTACTCATTGTAGGAAGTAAGTTTGTGCAGTATCTGTAGTGAGATATGATACTGTTTGATTAGTTGCTGTAAACACTGTCCTGATCAGCACCTATTACTGCAAAAATGTGCCATTTTTCAACCTTATACAGCTAAATGCATTGAGTATTCTGACCTTCCTCGAGTACGCAGCTATAATTAGATTAGTAATCCTTAAAGCAGCACATTAGCCCACTGAACTGAATGTCTCTGCATAATCCAAACTACTATTACTAAGTAATCTGCTGCTAAAATAATCCTAGTATTCCTGTTATGGAACGTTACATCTTAGCCCACTGAACTGATTGTTTCTCCATGATCCGAACTATTGCTTGTAAGTAATCTGCAGCTACAATAATCCTAGTATTCGCGATATATAATGCTACATCTCCGCCCACTGTACAGGAGCTGTTCTGCATGATCTAAGATACTGTCATTAAGTACTCCGCAATCCTTACACTAAAGTCTTGCACCTTCTCATTGTGAGCAATAGGATTCTAGCAATCTGTTTTAGTGTCCCTAACTTTGTATGCAAGGTGCCTGTCCTTTAACTGCCCCACTAGTAGAATGGGCTAAATAATCTCTCTTCTGTGCTGAATCACCCTCTTCTAGCTAAGCCACTTTAGGAGAATCCCACCCTGTTTGACTTGTACTGGATGTCACAAACTCGCTCAGCCGGTCAGCCCTCTACTCCCAAAGTGCCAACCTCTGAGCGTATGATTTGTGTACAGTGAACAGAACAAGGTAGCCCTCTTGTCTGTTTTGTGGGTTCAAGCCACCTTAGTTTCAAGCTCTGGAGGGATTCAAACTGATACCTCTTGTTAGCGTACCCAATTATCAGGCTCAGATAATTTTGTCTTCAGGGGACCAGCTATCTTTGCCTACAGGCACCCAACCAGGTCTTTCAATTGAACCCTTAGAACTCTATGCAAGACTTTAGAGAACTCTATCCATTTCCCAGTTTGGTATACAATAAGCCCATACGTAGTGTTACCTATAACCTTTAAAAGCTCCACTTAAATAAAAATAAATGTCAAGGCAGTCCAGACAGTTCCGTTGTAAAAATATATCTTTACTTTAAAGATATCAAAACAGAACAAAGATTACAGAGCAAAATATATATCCCAACACATACAGCCTTAAAACAAACAGGAAAAAGTACAGTTTCTACAATACATACATTTAGACTGGTCTAATCTAATGCTTACTTTCTTTCAGTGCTTTGAGGGTCTCTCTTCTCTCAGTCAGAAATATTGTCTTGTGTCTCTGTCAAGGTTCTTTCAGCAATTAAAACAGTTCTGAGCTGGCCTTCTCATGATGTGATTAAACTCCACCTTGGAGTATTAAAAGTTATATTTTAAAGTGCAGGATGTCCCAACAAGATTTAAAAAAAATGATAAGTGACATACTCAATTTTCCTCTCCTCAGGTTAACTGGTCAGAACTGGTTTGTGCTCTGCTCCAGATATATCTCAAAAGTTTCTTTGATCTAAGTCACTGTATTCAAAGCAAAAGTGTATTTGTCTCTTTAATCCCATCTGGACCTTGGAATCTACACCTCAAAGGTCTCTCTGATGTAATTCAAGGGTTTTCTGAGAAGGTATATTTGGCTTTCCAAATTTGTCTGGGCTCTGTTTGGCCCAGCCATCAGCCTCTTTGATGAAATGAGCTGGTTCCTTGAAGGTTATTCATAACACAAGCATGCTCTTTTCATATGACAACTAGAGCAAAATCAAAGGATTCCTCTGGGGATGCCATGAATGGCTATTTTCTGGGATCAAAGCAAATTTAACATGCTAATTGAACCTCAGAGCTCTGTAGCTTAAAATACCTCCTGTCCTTTGAACTTATCCTAGGGTTTTTTTGGATGTGTCAGTTCAGCAAGACCGTAGTTTCTTCAAACTGACCTTCCCATCACATGTTTTATATGTAATAAAAAAAAAATTAATACAGAACTCAGAGCAGTCAAAGCTGGCTGTCTACGTCACACTCCTTCCCACCTAGACTGAATTTGGGGGCTCTATCCCCTACATGGGATGAGCTTCCCAAATCAGTTCACTCCTCATAGACCCTAGACAGTCCATCTGAGTTCTGGTTCTTGGCTCCGGCCCTATGTATGATTTTCAAATCATACCCTTGTAAAGCAAGGCTCCATCTGAGCAGTCTGCCATTGTTTTTCCCCATCTGTGTTAGCCAAACCAGGGGGTTGTGGTCAGTCTTGATTTGGTTAGGACAGAGCTGTCCCCAGCCTACCACATGCCCGAGGTATGCCACTTCCCCCATGGCCACCTGGCACTTCTCGGATTTGACAGTGAGCCTGTCCCTCTGTATTCTGCCCAGCACTTCCCTAAGGTGTGACAGGTGTTCCTCCCAGCTGGTACCAAAGATGGCAATGTCATCCAGGTACGCCACGGCGTACTCCTCAGCACCATTTAACACCTGGTTCACCAACCTTTGGAAAGTGGCTGGGGCATTCTTCTTTCGGAAAGGCATTACTTTGAACTCAAATAAGCCTATCGGAGTGATGAAGGCTGACCTCTCCCTAGCTCTGTCCATCAACTCTACCTGCCAATGCCCCTTTGTCAGGTCAATGGTCAGGAGGTAGGTCACCCCCAACTGTCCAGGAGTTTGTCCGTCTGGGGCATCAGGTGGGCATCTGACTTCATGACTGCATTCAGTCCACGATAGTCTACACAGAAATGAGTCGAGCCATCTGGCTTGGGTACAAGGACTACGGGTGAGGCCTAGGGGCTGTGGGATCTCTGGATTACCCCTAAATCCAGCATCTCCTCCACTTCCCTCCTAATGTCCTTTTGGACAGCCTCTGACACCTGATATGCTGTCTGCCGTTTGGGCATCTGTGTCCCTGTCTCCACATCATGTGTTGCTTAGGGGGTTAGTCCAGGCTTGGCGCTAAACAAGGAGGCAAAGTCTGCTAAAACCTCCTTCACTTTCTGGATCTGGTCTGGGATTAGCTGGGGAGACAATTTTACTGCCTCCACAGAGGACTCCTGCTTACTCTCTTCCAGAAAGTCCAGAAGGGGGTCTCCTTCATCCGTGCCCTCCCCATGACTACACACTGCGAACACCATGTCAGCCCTATTTGCATATGGCTTCATCATGTTGACATGGTACATCCTTTCTGTCTGTCTATGATCAGGTAACTCCACAATGTAGTTTATGTCATTTACCTTCCTAACCACTCTGTACGGTCCTGCCCATTCAGCTTGCAGCTTGTCTTTCCGGACTGGAATAAGGACCATGACTTCCTGACCCACCATGTACGAGCGAACTCTGGCTCTGCAGTCGTACCATACTTTTTGTTTCTGCTGGGCAGCTGCCAGGTTGCTCTGGGCTGTCCCCATAAGCTTCTTCAGCCTTTCCCTAAACCTTAGGATGTAATCCACAATGGGAGTTCCCTGGGTGGTGTGCTTGCCTTCCTAGTCCTCCCAGATCAAGTATAGGGGACCACGTACCCGGCGTCCATACAAGAGCTCGAAGGGGAAAATCCTGTCGACTCTTGGGGCACCTCCCTGTATGTGAACAACAGGTGAGGAAGGTATTTCTCCCAGTCCCTCCCATGCTGTTCAGAAAATGCAGGAGCATTGACTTTAGGTTACCATTGAAGTGCTCCACAAGTCCATTGGCTTGTAGATGATACAGTGTCGTGCATCGCTGTACTACCCCACACTTCTTCCATAGACATTTCATTAAGTCCAACATGAAGGAACCCCCTCGATCAGTGACTACCTCCTGCAGAAACCCAACATGGGAGAAAATCCTAAGCAAGGCATCTGCCGCTTTGTCTGTCCTCGGAGAGGATAGGGTGACAGCCTCTGGGTACTGGGTGGCATAATCCACCACAGTCAGGATGAACCTTTTCCCTGAGGAGCTGGGGGTATTTAAAGGCCTCACAATATCCATTCCAACCCTCTGGAATGGTTTCTCCACTATGGACAAGGGGATCAGGGTGACTTGGGTTTTCTTGCCCGCGCCTTCACTATTTCTTGGCACCGGTGATAAGACCTACAATACTCCTTCACCTGCTGGGTGAAGTTAGGCCAGTAGAAATTCTGGGCCAACTGCTGCATTGTGCACACAGTTCCCAGATGAACAGACAAGGAAATATCATGGGCAACCTTGAGCAACTGCTCACGATATCCCTGGGGAGCAACAAGCTGCCTGCCTAGCATCCCTCCCTCTGTCTGTACTGCCTGTGTATACATAAGTCCATTTTTCCAATAAACCCTATGTCTGCCATCACCTCCCTGTTCACCATCCCGAGTCTGCCCAAGCCCTCAGCTTCTCTAAACTAGGGTCACTTCTCTGAGCAGCTGAGAACCCCTCACACCTTCCCAAGGCATGGGACAGGTTCCCTTCAGTCGCTAAACTAGGATCCCTAGCACTAGTGTCAGGGCCCTCATGATCATTGTCAATCCCTTCCCTCTGGCAAGAGGTCACCCCTCCCTCTTCCGAGTAACCCTCTGTAGCTATATGGTTACTTGCTACTGGGGAAATTTCTACCCTCTTTTTATCAGTCTCCCCCTCTGGAGACACAGGCTGGGGTACCAGCCTCTTAGTATCTTCCCCAATGGCTTCTCAGGGGCTCAGGGAACTACAATTTTCCCTGGCCTCTTGGCTATGGGTAACTGCATATTCCACCCCCTGCTGGAGATTGTTACCCAGGATCACATCCACTGCTAATAAGTTAGCTACGGCCACCTGTTGTACAGTTCCCCCTGTTTCACCCCAGTCCAGGAGAATGCTGACCAGTGGCAATGTTTTCTCTCCACCCACAAAGTCCTGTACAGTCACGTATTGATTGGGTATAAGCTGACCAGGCTGTACCAGATCCCCTTTTACCAATATCAGGGATGCTCCTGTGTCCCTTAACCCCTGTGTCTGTACGCCATTTACCATGACTGGGTGCATGTGTTCCGTCATGTTCACTGGCATGCTTCCGGGGACACACAAACAACCAACTTCCTTTCTGGTACTACTTTGTGTATTATTGCTCACCCTTCTTGGACACTGTCTGGCAATGTGCTCAGTTTCTTTACATAACCAACAAACATTTCTTACTTCAGAGAAATCTTTTCTTTGAAACCTGGGGCTAACTGGTTTTGGTGGAGGCAGTGAGGGTTTTTGCTGCCCTGAAGGTGCGCTTTTCCTTTTCTGCCCTGCCACACTCACCCCATTTGCTCTCAGAACAGGTCTGCTCTTGGCATAGCGGTCCGAGAGTTCAGCAGCCTCTTGCACTGTTTTTGGATCTCAGTCCTCTAGCCAGGTTTTTAACTCTGCTGGGCATGCCCAATAAAACTGTTCTAATAAAATCACATTTTCAGTTTTATCAACAGTGTTTGCCCCAGTTCCTTCCCACCAACGTTTTAAAAACTGACGTTTTTTTGTGGCTGGCCCCTCATAGCTCATATCAGGACTTCTCCTGAACTTACGGAATTTAGCTCTGTATGACTCAGCAGTTAATTAAAACTTTTTTAGTAGTGCAGCTTTTAACTTGCTGTAATCATCGCTATCTTCATTGTCCATTTGACCCAATGCATCCCGAGCTTTTCCGGTAAGTAGCGGGGATAGCTGGAAGCTCCAGGACTCTTTAGGAATTTTAGCCTGAATACAAACTTTTTCTAAAGAATTTAAAAAGGCATTCATATCCTCCCCATCCTTAAACTCAGCTATTTAATTTGGAGTTCAATTTGTAACCCAGTCCTGCAGTCCCAGTTAAACCCAAGCCACTTACCTGCCCTGGTGCCGCTGGTTGGAGTCATAGCTTCTCCAGTTCATGTTGCCACTGGCACTTCTCTCTCCTCTCCTCTGCAGCTTGCCGTTCTCACTCTGCCTCTCTGCATTCTTGCTCTCTCTTCTCTTCTGCCTCTCGCTGGTGCTCATGCTCCAGCCGGTCTGCCTCTCACTGTTCCCTTTCTCTCCTCTCCTCTCCTGGGACTCCAGCTCCATCCTGTGCAACTCAAGTTGCAAACTGAGGACTTCTGGATTCAGAATACTGGTGACTTGTCCCTGCTGCTGTGGCCCTTCACTGACGGTGGCCCTGCTGTCCGCCTCATCAGATCGGGACCCCTCACTGGCCCGTTAGCCCTTCCAGACTTGAGGTTTGGTCCTTTTCACTCACTGTCTGTGACTCGCTGCACTGGGTATCAGCTACCATCAGGACCTCTATGAGGTTCTGTTTACTGGCTTTCCCCCAAAATGGGACTCCCCTTTTCCCACACAGCTGCTTTAAGAAATCTACAGTGTGCTTTCTGTAGTCAGAAGCATTTTCTTCTTCTCTCACTACTAATACTATTCTGACTGGCACTTCAGAGGAAACAAAATAAAATGGGTGGGAACTTAACTGTAAGTCAAGGGATATAGTTCTGTTTCCTTTTTAAATAAAACACTGCCTTTCTTTTTTTTTCAAGTGAGCTAAACGGTCTCAAGCTGACACACTGAATAATGAAGCTTATATCACCAAACATATTATGCCACCGCTGCCAACCAATTTGTCACAAACTCGCTCAGCCTGTCAGCCCTCTACTCCCAAAGTGCCAACCTCTGAGCACATGATTTGTGTACAGTGAGCAGAACAAGGTAGCCCTCTTGTCTGTTTTGTGGGTTCAAGTCACCTTAGTCTCAAACTCTGGAGGGATTCAAACTGATAACCTCTTGTTAGCATAACCAATTATCAGGCTCAGATAATTCTGTCTTCAGGGGGCCAGATATCTTTGCCTACGGGCACCCAACCAGGTCTTTCAAATGAACCTTTAGAACTCTATGCAAGACTTTAGAGAACTCTATCCATTTCCCAGTTTGGTATACAATAAGCCCATACACAGTGTTATTTATAACCTTTAAAAGCTCCACTTAAATAAAAAGAAATGTCAAGGCACTCCAGATAGTTCCATTGTAAAAATATCTCTTTACTTTAAAAATATCAAAACAGAACAATAATTACAGAACAAAATATATATCCCAACACATACAGCCTTAATACAAACAGGAAAAAATACAGTTTCTACAAAACTTACATTTAGACTGGTCTAATCTAATGCTTACTTTCTTTCAGTGCTTTGAGGGTCTCTCTTCTCTCAGTCAGAAATATTGTCTTGTGTCTCTGTCAAGGTTCTTTCAGCAATTAAAACAGTTCTGAGCTGGCCTTCTCATGATGTGATTAAACTCCGCCTTGGAGTATTAAAAGTTATATTTTAAAGTGCAGGATGTCTCAACAAGATTTAAAAAAAATGATAAGTGACATACTCAATTTTCCTCTCCTCAGGTTAACTGGTTAGAACTGGTTTGTGCTCTGCTACACATACATCTCAAAAGTTTCTTTGATCTAAGTCACTGTATTCAAAGCAAAAGTGTATTTGCCTCTTTAATCCCATCTGGAGCTTGGAATCTACACCTCAAAGGTCTCTCTGATGTAATTCAAGGGTTCCCCGGGAATGTATATTTGGCTTTCCAAATTTGTCTGGGTTCTGTTTGGCCCAGCCATCAACCTCTTTGATGAAATAAGCTGGTTTCTTGAAGGTTATTCATAACACAAGCATGCTTTTTCCATATGACACCTAGAGCAAAATCAAAGGATTCCCCTGTGGATGCCATGAATGGCTAATTTCATTTCCTGGGATCAAAGCAAATTTAACATGCTAACTGAACCTCAGATCTCTGTAGTTTAAATACCTCCTGTCCTTTGAACTTATCCTTGTTTTTTTTTTGGATGTGTCAGTTCAGCAAGACTGTAGTTTCATCAAACTGACCTTCCCATCACATATTTTATGTGTAATAAAAAAAATGAATACAGAACTCAGAGCACTCAGAGCTGGCTGTCTACATCACACTGGAAACCTCACAGACCCTGCTAACCCCTCCACCACATATTCCCCACCTGGATGGAATGTAAGTGACATCTAAAATGCTGTTTTTTCAATTACTGTGATCATTGCGCATGAACTGAACCAGACACTAATTACTGTGGCATCTTACCATTGGAGCAACCTAGTGAACATGGCCAGTTCAGGTGATGCCCTTGTGAAGCTCAGACTCAAACCTCCGTCTCTCTCAGGTAAGCTATTGGCAGAGATTATTCTACCCCAATGGTAATCTACTCTAAGTACCTCCCAGCCACACTCTGCACTGAAACTGTGCTGTCATATACTCCTAATACAACAGTTCTCCAGATTGGTAATCAAAAAATGTGTACCCTAGCATATCATCTAACATGGGGATTAACATGGAGACTCAGACTGCCCCTAGGGCTACTACTATGATCTGTTACACTTTTATAACTGCTAACTGCTGGTGACATTGAGTCTAACCCTGGTCCAGGACAAAGCAATACTAGAATCACTTTCCTCACCAACCCAGCCTGGGCTAACCATAATGATCTATAAGTCACACAAATAGATTGTAATAGCCTGCGAATAAAGAAGCCTGAACTTGATGTATGGATGAACTCACAATCCCCTGATGTGCTTGTGTATCTGAAACCTGGCTCAGGCTATATGTATTACCTAATGAAATTGACCTGCCCAGTTAAAATGTATTTAGGAAACACAGGCATGGAAAGAAGAAAGGAGAGGAAACATTCATCTATATGTAGGACACCCTCTGAGCAACAGAATTCCACTTGTCTTCCCTGGATGCTTCACCATGTGAATGAATCCTTGTCAAGCTGCTCCTTGGAAACACCAAACCACTGTATGTTTGCTGCAACTATAGTGTCATTGAGTCACAGGTCAGAAAGCACAGGAAAACTTGGAAAATTTATAAAATTCTCAAGTAGCATTGTATTATTAACAATAACAGTAAAATCAAAAATAAAAATGTTCAGTATAACTATTTACAAAGGCAGTACAGACAGAGAAAACATAGTCCTTTTTCTGAGGGTATCTCTAATTCCAAGTTTCAGTCTCTCCCCCCCAGCAAAGATTTTGCTGCTCTTTTTATAACAAGTCTCCGCCATATGATTAACTTCTTCACCCAGAGCTCATTAAGGAGACATTCTGTTTTTCACAAAATGTCCTTGTCACTTTTCTTGCAGGTGCAATAAAACAGAACATGGTAACCCAAAACTTACCTCCTGATGACAATTCCACAAAGGGTCTGCAAACAGATCTGAGAGGAGCTCAAACTGTATCCCAGGTCAACCCCCCAAATCCCAAATAGCTTTTTACAATCATCTCAACGGTACAACTGCAAACATTCTCAAACCAAGGGATACCAGTATCACTTACAGTTTCACACAAAGATCCACAAACACCTCCACAACCACAGATATGCAAGGGGGAGAAAAGACAGAAACAGCAAGTGAAGGCAGAGATATAGCGGGAGGCGGGGAATCGCAAGACCGTCTGAGTGATAAGTTCCTAGATCTCATGTGAAAATTTGGTTGTGCAACGAGACAGACAAGAGACCAAAAAGGAGAGGATAGAACAGATCCTTGCATTTAAACTCTTTCTGATTAAACAAATGGGACAGGTTATTAAACTCTGTCTCATATAATCCTCCCACCAAAGCCAAGCCAGTTCTGATAGAGCTCATTGGCTGCCTGGGTGAGATGTCCCTTACTGAACTCCTACTGTTGGGTGACTACAGCCTAAACTGGCTTGACAAGGGATTCTTTGCTTTTAGGAGTACACTAAATGATGCCCAACTCCATCAAGTCATCAAGGAATCTAAAAGACAAAACATTAAAACTGGAAACCATATCCTTGTCGACTGGATACTGGAAAGTCAGCCTGACAGAGTCCATGCACCTGGGATCTTCTCTGATTCCCTAAATGACCACTCCCCTCTCCCCCAAGAATACTACACCCAAATCAATAGTTTCCACAGAGCATCCACTAGGATTACTCTGACCAGGGACTACTCAAAGTTAAACAGTGCCTTTCTAGAGGACCTCTCCAATGCAAACTGGAAGGATTTAGGGACCATACAGAATGTCAATCTTACATAGAAACATAGAAACATAGACTTTGATGGCAGATAAGGACCACTAGGCCCATCTAGTCTGCCCATTTCCCTACCTACAGGATAGGCCGCAGATCCTAGTTAACCAACAGCCTATTTCTTCCTACCCCCCACAAGAATTGCCTTATGTCTGTCCTATGCATTCTTGAATTCTCCCACAGTTTTAGTCCCCACAACCTCCTCAGGAAGGCTGTTCCAAGCATCAACTACCCTCTCTGTGAAATAATACTTCCTCACATTGTCCCTGAACCGCCCTCCTTCTATCTTTAAATTGTGTCCCCTTGTTCTTGCAAGTCTCTTTTTCTGAAAAATGCTACCCTATTGGACTTTGTTGATTCCACTGAGGTACTTAAAAGTTTCTATCATGTCCCCTCTCCTTCTTTCCTCAAGGGTATACATATTAAGCTCTTTTTAGTCTCTAGTCTCTGGCTTCTCTTGCAGACCCTGCACCATTTAGTTGCCCTCCTCTGGACTGCCTCTATCCTGTCTATGTCCTTGCAGAGATGGGGTCTCCAGAACTGGACACAGTACTCAGATGGGGTCTCACCAACTGTCTGTACAGAGGATAACAACTTCCTGTTTTCTGCTGCTGATGCCTTTCTATACATCCTAGTATACCCCAGCCCTCCTACTGCCTTCTCACATTGCTTGCTAACCTTAAGGTCATCTGATATGATTACCCCCAGGTCCCTTTCCTTTTGTTGTTACTACCTCCCCACCCATTGTGTATTCTTCCCTGGGTTCTTGTTTCCCAGGTGCATTATTTTGCACTTCTTTGCATTGAATCCTAGCTGCCATACTCTGACCATTCCTCCAACCTTGCCAAGTCCCTTTTCATCCTTTCCATGCCTCCTTGTGTATCAACCCTGTTGCAGATTTTGTGTCATCTGCAAAAGGCATACTTTTCCTTCAGTCCCTCTGCAATGTCACTGATGAAGACATTAAAAGGACTGGACCCAACTGAACCCTCACAGCCCCCACTCAGTAACCCCCTTTTCTTCTTCAGAATGGACTCCATTTACAATTACCTTCTGTGTCCTGTTGTCCAGCCAATGTTTTACCCAGGCTACCACCCTGGGTCCCACTCCCAGGCTGGTTAATTTGACTATTAATCTTTTGTGTGAGACTGTGTCAAATGCCTTGCTAAAGTCTAGGTAGGCCATGTCCACAGCCCCTCCCTGGTCTACTACTTTGGTCACCCAGTCAAAGAAATCTATTAGATTCGTCTGACATGACCTTCCCGCTGTGAGCCCATGCTGCCTTGGGTCCTGTGCTCCACTGGCCTCTAGGTACTTGATTATTCTTTCCTTCACAAGTGACTCCATTACTTTCCCTACCACAAAGGTCAGACTGACAGGTCTGTAGTTTTCTGCCTCTGTCTTGGACCCACTTTTGTGAAGGGGAATCACATCCGCCTTCCTCCAGTCCTCGGGTAGTACACCATCCTCCCATGATTTATTAAAAGAGTAGCCAGTGGTTTCACTAGGTTCCTCCCTTAATTCTTTTTAGAATTCTGGGGTGAATTCCATCAGGACCCATTGCTTTGTCCACCTTCAGTTTTAGGAGTTCTTGCAGAACCCTTTCTTCTGTGAAAGGACTGGGATCGACCCCCCTATCAAGAGTGCTTCTGTTAATTGGATTAGGCACTTCCCCCTCCTCTTTTGTGAATACTGAGCAGAAATATTCATTCAGTATTCCTGCTTTTTCACTGTCCCCCTCTGCCCACCCACCGTTCATTCTATTCAGCCTCACTATCCCTCCCTTTGTCTTTCTACGCTCACTGATGTACCTATAAAAGGTTTTATCCCCCTTCTTAACTGAGTTGGCTATCTTTTCCTCAGTTTGGGCCTTTGCTATTCTGACTTCCCTCCCTGCTTCCTTCTGCCTTAACTGGTAGAGCTCTCTGTCCTGCTCCTTCTGTGTTTCCTTATACTTCCGGAATGCTATATTTTTCTTCCTGACTTGCTCTTCACTTTCTGATTAACAGTTTCATTGCCTTAGTAAATGAGCATGTCATGGTGGTACAAGGGAGGTACAAAGGTCTCTGCCCAAAGTGGCTTACCACCTTCCTATGTAACTTAATGACATTGAGGGATAGGGCTTGGGGTGCATACCCCTTTACGACAGCAAGACTGGCAGGTTTACAGACAACCTTGAAATTCATGCAAGTCATCCTTAAAAAAGGACAAGTTTAATTACATTAAGGACCTGCAGCTGATCAACTTGTAAAACTCTAAGAGCTTTTGGGCTCAACTTAACCACCTTTTAAAAGATCTGACAGTCATGTCAGCTCAAGAAGTCCTAAGCAATAATGAATGTGTAAGTGATGCACATTTGATTACTCAAGAGTTTATTAGCTTCTTCATAACTCTTGGTGTCTACAAAGACTCTTCTGCTGATCCCCCTTCCTTCTCTACCACTTCTCTTGCTGAGCACCCTAGTTTTTACTTCAAACTGATTACTATGAAGGAAGTCCTGGAGCAGCTACTAACGATCAAACCTGATAGGTCAGCTGGCCATGATGGACTTGTACCCAGGCTCCTATGACTTGCTGCCACAGTACGGCTTCCCCATTGGCCAAACTATTCAACCTGTCTCTTCTCCAAGGGGAGGTACCCCAAAAATGGAATATAGCCCATGTTGTCCTTGTTAACAAAAGAAGAAAGCAAATCAATTATCATCCTATATCAATACTCAGCACACCTTCAGAAATCCAAGGGAGGATAGTTTACAACTCACAGCCTATACTGAGTCAAATTCCTTGCTCACCGACATCTAGCATACAGTAGTTTCCAAAAGCATTACAGAACTGACACAGAACATGTTTGGTTCACCTCAGATGTCTTCAGGACCACTGACAATGGAAAAGCTACAGCAGCTGTAGTCATCAATTTAACCAAGGCTTTCAACTTGGTTAACCATAAACTCCAGCTGACAAAATTGACGAGATTGGGACTTGATCAATTATCCTTCACCTGGTTCAGGCGCTATCTTACAGGCCATAAGCAATCCATAAAATAGGGATCCAGCCTCTCCTGAAGATGTAAAATATATGATGGAGTACAACAAGGCTCCATCCTAGGGCCCTTACATTTTTCCCTATTTATCAGCAATCTGTGCTCTAATTGCAGTAAGCCGAAGGCACTACTGTAAGCAGACTATGCTGTGCTTTACAGAACTGACTCTGATGTTAAGTCTACTGAAATTGGCCTTAATGTAGACTTTGCACTAATAGAAAAGTGGGTTATGACCAACCTCCTTGTTCGAAACACCATGAAAGTAAAGACAATGCTCCTTGGATCCAGAAAACTAGGTATGGATAGGACAAAGTTCCTTAGCACTATCACCAACAGTGGTACTAGATTTGAGTTAGTCCAACAACATAAACAACCTAGGCATTTTAATAGACCAGGAGCGTTCCTTTAGGTCCCAATTAGAATGTGCTACTAGGTTACTCTCTCTCAAAAACTAGGCCTGTTCAAGCTCACCCAGTGGCATGGAGGGCTGAGGTGCTCAGCACCTTACTTCCTGTACACTGGTGACCCAGGTTCGGGAGCTGACCCGGGCCATTCAGTGCCTGGTTGGGGGAGGGATGATTGAGCATCTAAATGACAGCTATCTTCCCTCAGTGGAAGGGGGGGTTGTGGGACCCGCTGTTAGTCTGCCTCCTGGGGGTGTTCATGTAGTAGCACAGTCCAAGTGTACAAGTTGATAAGCCAGTCTTCGGTGTTTGAGGATGTCTCTGTGGAGGCGGAGCTTGCCTGTCATGCCATTGCATGTGAGTGGCTCAGGGAATACAAAACAATAGAGGAAAAGCCCCACTGGCCACAGAATAACATAGAATCATAAAAACGTAGAATTTAATGGCAGATAAGGACCGCTTGGCCCATCTAGTCTGCCCATTTCCCTACCTACAGGATAGGCCACAGATCCTAGTTAACCAACAACCTATTTCTTCCTACCCCCCCACAAGAATTGTCTTATGTCTGTCCCATGCATTCTTGAATTCTCCCACAGTTTTAGACCCCACAACCTCCTCAGGAGAGGCTGTTCCATGCATCCACTACCCTCTCTGTGAAATAATACTTCCTCATATTGCTCCTGAACACGCCCTCCTTCTATCTTTAAATTGTGTCCCTTTTTTGCAAGTCTCTTTTCTGAAAGATGCTACCCTCTTGGACTTTGTTGATTCCACTGAGGTACTTAAAAGTTTCTATCATGTCTCCCCCTTCTTTCCTCAAGGGTATACATATTAAGCTCCTTTAGTCTCTCCTCATACAGCTTCTCTTGCAGACCCTGCACCATTTTAGTTGCCCTCCTCTGGACTACCTCTATCCTGTCTATGTCCTTGCGGAGATGGGGTCTCCAGAACTGGACACAGTACTCCAGATGGGGCCTCACCAACTGTCTGTACAGAGGGATAACAACTTCCTGTTTTCTGCTGCTGATGCCTCTCCCTATACATCCCAGTATATGCCCAGCCCTCCCTACTGCCTTCTCACATTGCTTGCTAACCTTAAGGTCATCTGATATGATTACCCCCAGGTCCCTTTCCTTTTTTGTTGTTGATACTACCTCCCCACCCATTGTGTATTCTTCCCCTGGGTTCTTGTTTCCCAGGTGCACTATTTTGCACTTCTTTGCATTAAATCCAAGCTGCCATACTTCTGACCATTCCTCCAACCTTGCCAAGTCCTTTTCATCCTTTCCACGCCTCCTTGTGTATCAACCCTGTTGCAGATCTTTGTGTCATCTGCAAAAAGGCATACTTTTCCTTCCAGTCCCTCTGCAATGTCAGTGATGAAGACATTAAAAAGGACTGGACCCAATACTGAACCCTGCGGTACCCCACTAGTAACCCCTCTTTCTTCAGAGTGGACTCCATTTACAATTACCTTCTGTGTCCTGTTGTGCAGCCAATGTTTTGCCCAAGCTACCACCCTGGGACCCACTCCCAGGCTGGTTAATTTGACTATTAATCTTTTGTGTGGGACAGGCCCTACTCCGATGATTAGGCACCCTGTCATAAGTCCTGCAAGCAAACATCACGAGGTGAGAAGGTAAGTCCCAGCGCAGTCCGAAGGCAGGGCTGGGGGACCAGACAGAAGGGGGCAGGCCAGTGGCGACAGGGATAAAATACTAACTGAAAAAAAAAACTAGGCCTGCTCTACCGCCTCAGTGCCTACGTTACAAATGAGACCCGCCATGCAATTGCCTGCTCACTGCTACTTCCAGCACTTCTCTACAGAGCTCCTATTCTTACACCCATAGTAAATTGGGTAGGTAACTGGCTAGAGGGGAGGCAACAGTGGGTGGTGGTCAATGGGGTTAAATCAGAGGAGAAGGAGGTTATAAGCATTGTTCCACATGGATCTGTGCTGGGTCCTGTCCTCTTCAACATGTTCATTAGTGACCTTGGAGAAGGAATTCAGAGCAGGTTGTGTTTCTTCGCAGATGACACAAACCTATGTGGGAGGGTGGATAGTGACAAGGGCATAACGGAAATACAGATAGACCTACAAAAGCTAGAGCGGTGGTTAAAGGTCTGACAGCAAAAATTCAGCACTAGAAAGTGCAAGGTAATGTATCTAGGGAAAAAGAACCCCAAGATAGAGTACTGAATGGGAGGAGAGAGACTTAGCACTATAGCCGAGGAATGGGATCTGAGAGTTATCATTAGCAATTCACTTATAGTCAGTGCAACAGGGCTTATGGCAAGGCTAACAGGATGCTTGGATGTATTGGGAGAGGTAATGACTGCAGAAGAAGAGGGGTAATACTTCACCTCTATAGATCCCTGGGGAGGCCTCACCTAGAGTACTGCGCCGAGTTCTGGATTCCTCACCTCAGAAAAGATAAGGATAGGCCGGAGACAGTGCAGAGCAGAGTAATAAAAATGATTCAGGGCCAGCAGGGTGGGTCCTGTGAGGATTGCCTCAAGGCACTAAATGTGTACTCACTGGAGGCCAGAAGGGAGAGGGGAGGTATGATGGAGACCTTTAAGTTCCTTAAAGGAATTAACAAAGTGAACTCCGGGGAACTATTTAGCCTAAATACCAATTTGTGGTCACGTGGATATGAATGGAAATTAACAGGAGGTAGGTTCAGGAGAGATGTGAGGAAGTACTGCTTTACGGAATGGGTGGTGGAACCTTGGAACAGTCCGTCAGCTGAAGTGAGCAAAAGAAAAAAATGGTGCTGCAACTGGCTATTTCCACAAATCCGACTGGTGCAGTTCAAAGAAATGCGACTCACCCTTCACACATAACTAGTATCAAAATAAATAAACTGCACTCAGACCGCATAAAGAATCAGACTCAGTCAAATGGATTCATTTGGTGGATTTTATTCCACAACTTTACAAGCAGTCACAGTAACGTTAAATAAGCACTCCCCAGCGACAGGTCAAAAATGGAGAATAGAGACAGGATGGGGAAGATTAGTACCCTGGAGAAACAGTAGGTTCCAGGGATTATAGGGAACTTGGGCAGACTGGATGGACCTATAGGGTGGGATATATAGAAGGGCTGCGCGTGGCGCAACACAGATGTGCCATGCAAAATCCACTGATGCACCCGGCGTGATATTCATAAGGGGAAAGTGCGTGGCACAAATTCCAATGTGCCGGGGCTCATCAGTAATGTATGCAGTGCACGTGGGGGGGGGGAGGGCGTGCTCATGCATACTCCACACATCCCGATATTCAGTCCGGGATGTGCTGAGCGGATGCAGGTGTATCCCCTACCTGCGCCACACACAGTTGATCCAAAAAAACATGGAGCAACAGCGGGTCACCCACAGGTGAGCTGCCGTATTGCAGGGTGCAACAAGGCAGCTGCCAGCTGTGGGTGGCTACCCGAGCTCCGGCGGCACCATCCGTCTTGGTAGCGCTCCCCCACCTGATCATAGGTATATGTTTCAATGAACAATATTTCATTATTCCTGGTGGTCCAGTGGACCGTATCCAGCCCAATCGTGGGCACAAGTAATGAATCAGAAATGTCCTATATCCCTGGTGGTCCAGTGGACCGCTTCCAGCCCAGTCGCGGGTATACGTATTAAAATAATAAAGTCCTATATCCCTGGTGGTCCAGTGGACCTCTCGCAGCCTGATCATGGGCAGAAGTATAAAAATAAAGATAATATCCATCCCTGGTGGTCCAGCGGTACCCCTCCCCACCCTCCCACTGAGCCCACACCTACTTCCTCCCCTGTCAGCAGCAGGCGGCAGCTCCCCATTCACAAGCTGCCCGGCTGCCGCTAACTGACTGACAGGTTGGTACAGCTGCACGCCCATTGGTCCACAGCATGGCCAGTGGGCAGCAGACCGCATCGCTACCATACAGTCCAGATATGAACCACGCTGTGGACTAATGGGCATACGGCCGTATTGTACACTGTCAGTCGGCGAGCAACCGAGGGTGGCTGCGGTGCTGCACCACCGCTGGACCGGGGAGCGGGGTGGTGGGTATGTGTGGGCGGGTTGGAAGGGAGGTACGGGTACCACTGGACCACCAGGGAGTTAGACTTATTTTACAGCCCGCGTTTGGGCATGGAGTTAGGTCCACTGGATCACCAGAGAGTTTGCATTAGTTTACAGCCCGCTATCGGGCATGGAGTTAGGTTCACTGGACCACTGGGGAGTTTGAATTATTTTACAGCCCGCGATCAGACAATGGAGCGTGTTGCCGGTGAGGGGCAGGGGGCATCAGTCCCCAACAGCTGCAGCCTGGCAGGGCACCAGGTGCAAGTCACAGGAGATCGGTGCACCTGCATGCAAATGAGGCCATAATGACATGCAAATGGCCCCATTTGCACCTTACATACATTATGGCTCTATTTGCATGTCCACCACTGAATATCATGGTTGCTGCACCTAGCGCAATGGCATTTGTGCTAGCACATCCCCCTGCTCCTCTCTGGCCACTTGCACTGGTGCGGTGCCACTGCACCGTGCACAATGCGGGTGGCCATATTCAGTGGTGCGGAGCCATGGCGCAGCACTGTTGAATATCACCCAGACACCACCCTGGCACATCCCAGTTGCACTGCACCCGGCTTGCACCCCTGCCTAGCACCGTTCTGAATATCCCACCCCTTCTGTTTTGTTTTGCTGCATTATTTTTTACATTTATTATTAATTGACTGTGTGTGTTTTTTTATTTACATTTTATTTGATATAACTAAGGCACACAGATTTTAAAAAGTGCACCAAATACAATAACTACCTACCTAGCACTGTGCTAGAAGATGAACAGGAAGACATTATGTAAATGATGGGTAAGTGTGATATACAAGGAAAAAACCCACTTAGGGGGCTAACCAGATCACAAGGGCATGAGCCCAAAAGGATGTGTCATTTTATGACCTGGTTAGCCCCCTCCTCGGGTTTATTTCTGAATGCAGCAGACATCCCCGTGTTTTATTCTATATAATACATTTGGATGGTTATCGTTAGTCCTATCATGATTGTGCAGCCAGGGAAAGAGTATACAGGTAAATAACTGCTAACCCCTTCCATGGTGAAAAAGTTCCTTGCATGTAATAGTTATATATGTGTATGTGTATAGATATATATATATATATATATCCACGCACACACATACAGTACACTAAGAGATGCTGACATTACTGTGCATTTCAACTAGACAGCCCAATATCTGATGAGAAGGTTTAATTCAGAATATAATTCATGAATGGATCAGGTCTGTTCAGATTACTGCATTGCTCTGTTTATTTACCCAGGACTGTGCAGCTGAGATTTAACTGCATATCCTATATTACATGCCGTGTGCTTTTCCAGTGATTTGATTTATATGGGGCTCATTGCGTGACACCCTCCATCCACTGAGAGGGTGACCCCAGTAATAAAAGATGCTGCCTCGGAGGCCAAGAATGCGACTGTCTGTGCCACTTCATCAGATGTGCCTACTCTTCCCAGGGGATGAGTCTTCTAGCTGTGTTCAAGACGCGAGAGAGACACAAAAGTTATAAATTAAAAAAAAAGTCAAATATCACACTAACATAGGAAATGCTAAATGAATAAAGATCAATTGAGTTCATCTGCTATCATTAAGGCTGTCATAGCATTCAGTATCATGTGAAATACCTGTAGAACATTGTTTGATGTAAATTGTTACATTATATGAAAATTAGTAGTTCTGGGACTGGAGACTCTTCAAGGGTGTTGGACTTCACCTGACAAGACAGGGGACTAGCGCACTAGGGCAGAAAACAGACGTCTACATGAGATGCTTAAACTGACTGCAGGGGGAGTCCAGTCTAAAGGATCCATGGTAGATGGTTAGCAGAACGGGATCCTAGACAGAACTCCCCCACATCCAGGGACAGTAACTGCAAAGAGGGTACAGGGAAAGCAGTAGGGTTTACAGGACCAAGGTGAGGAATACCAGTGAGGAGGAAAGTAAAAGGTACAAGTACAAACAAGGAGGGAAAAACATGAAAAGCAAATGGACAGTAGCAGAGTTAGAGCAGGGGTCATATGGCAGTACCTGGGATTTCACTCTTCCGGAGGGATTGAAGAACTGGTGCTGAGGGAGGGTAGCTGCACTATTTGTCAAGGAGATCATTGAAGTGGCAGAAGATGGAAGTATTAGGGGTAGCAGTGGTGAGGATGAGTCAGTATGGGTGTAACTCACAGCAGTCTTAGGCAGGAAAGTACTCTTAAGGGTGATCTATGGGCCTCCAGGGCAAATGGAGGATAGAGACAGAGAACTTGAAGGGAACTTTAAAGAGGTGCAGCAAAAGGGAAACTTGTGGTGAGTGACCATAACCTGCCTGATGTCAACTGATAGGTCCCAGTTTGCCAAAAGTGACAGGAGTCAGACTTTGCTGGACACCTTCCAAGATGGTCTACTGGTGCAGCTTGTTAAGGAACCAACCAGGCAGAATGCAATCCTTGATGTAGTGCTCACCAACTCAGAGATGGTGGGTGCTGTAGGAGTAGAGGAGCCACTAGGGAACAGCGACCACAACTCTATGTGGTTTGAATTGGCCCTCGGGGCTGGCAACTCACAATCAGGAACCAAACTTCTTGACTTCAAAAGGGCAGACTTCAATAGGTTGAGGGAGCTAATGATGAATAAGTTAGTAGGAGTGGAGAATGTGCGGGGGTGGAGAAAAGATGAGGGATAATAAAGGGAGTCATCTTTGAGGCATCAAAGGCTAGCATAAGAACAGTATCTAAACAAAACAGGTTTAAGAGACCACTATGGTTCTCGCCTAGGGTAAGCCAAATGGTTAGAGCCAAAAAGAGGACCTTCTATAAATATAAGGAAAAGTGTGGGGGGGGCAGAAAGGGAGGTTTATCTATGGAAAAACAGGGAGATGAAGAGGGTCATTAGGGAGGCAAAAGCAGACACAGAGCCACATATCACTGAGGGGGTCAGGAAAGGAGAATTTTCTTTTTTAGATGTATCAGTGAAAAAAATTAAAAATGGGAGGGCATTGCATGGCTAGTTGAAAGTGATAGGGTGATAGAGGAGGATGAGCAAAAGGTTGCAGTCCTGAATGACTACTTTTGCTCAGTATTCACTAGAGAGGACTGTGGATCCATGCCAGAAAGTGGCATCAAAGCAGCTGCTAAGGGAGTCCAGAAAATAAGGGAGACAATATTTATTTGTGAGAGGGTCCGTAAAGGGCTGGCCGCCCTTAAGATAAATAAGACCCCAGGATGGGTTACATCCAAGGATACTTAGGGAATTAGCAGCAGAACTGGGTGAACCACTGGCTGGGCTGTTCAACAGCTGACTTAGGTCTGGAGATGTTCCTAGGAAATGGAGAATGACAGACATTGTACCACTTTGTAAGGGAAGGGGGTATAGGGAGCAACCTGGGAACTACAGGCCTGTCAGTCTAACCTTCATCGTGGGGAAGCTGATGGAATCACTAATCAAAGAAGACCTTATGGACTACCTAGAGAGCAACGGGCTCCAGGATAGTAAACAAATTGGTTTTATGTCAAGAAGGTCTTGTCAGACTAACCTGATATTTTTCCTTTGACTGGGTGGCCAAGGAAGTAGACAAGGGCCATGCTGTGGATCTGCTGTACTTTGACTTCAGCAAGGCTTTTGATTCTGTACTGTACAAAAGGTTGCTCAAAAAGATGCAAGACCTGTGTGTGGCTAAAACCACAGTGAACTGGGTGGACAGTTGGCTAGAAGGGAGACAACAGGGGATGGTGGTCAACGGGGTTAAAGCAGAGGAAAGGGAGGTTACTAGTGGGGTTCCACATGGATCTGTCCTGATTCTCATCCTCTTCAACATGTTCATTATTTTTTATTTATTTATTGAAATGTTTCACCAGGAATGGCACACAGAATAACAAGTTACTTGTCCCACAGTGTGTCCTGGGGAGAGAGGGTCACAACGGAGAACGCATAATGAAGTACATACATAGAGTAGCATAACAGTTGAATAGCTTAAGTGAACAGATTAATGGTGAAGACATACAAAATACTACAAAAATATATATACATCAGCCACATTAACATCAAGGACATTATCACATTGTAATCTGAAGTAGAGTGCTGAGTATACATGACTGTACATTGAAGTGCTGTGTAGAAATCAATTATACATAGAGTTATGAAGATCATTATGCATTATGTTAAGAAGTCGGTTACACATAATAATGAAAGAGAAGTGTATCCTTAATATGAGCAGTTAGCCCAGTAGGAGATAGAATCAGTGTGCCAGTTTGACAGGAGGAAATATGGGTTAGCCGCAGGTACAGTTTACTGCTAGAAAGCTTTGTAGGGCTAGTGAAATGGAGTATGAGGAGGAGTGACGAATCTATGGAGGGAGGTTATTCCATAACTTAGGGAGGCAATGTGAGAAGGCCATCTGCCCAACTAAGGTGGACTGATGTGGAACTTCTAGCAGTCAACAGTCACATGACATAAGTGAATGGGCTGGTGGGAGATAATAATAAGGGAGGAGATGAGATAAGGGGGAAGCGAACCAAACCAACATTTTGCCACAAATTTAGCACAGTGAAGGAGGAGTGATTTTCTAGGGAGGAGAGTATCATTATTAACACTGGTGAGGGAATCCAGGGCAGGCTGTATCTCTTTGCAGGTGACACAAAACTAAGTGGGAGGGTGGATAGTGATAAGGGAATAAGGGATGTGCAGAGGGACCTACAAAAACTAGAGGCGTGTAGTCAAAGGTTTAGCAGTTAAAATTCAATACCAAAAACTGTAAGGTATTTAGGGAAAAGGAATCCCAAGGTGGAGTACTGCATGGGTGGGGTGAGACTTAGCACTACAAAAGAGAAACAAAATCTAGGAGTTATCATCAGTAACCTCCTTAAACAAACGAGCCAATGCAACAAGGCCTACAGCAAGTCAAACAGGATGCTGCGATGAATCGAAAGAGGTATTGATAGCAGTGGAAAAGAGGTAATACCTCCCCTCTACAGATCCCTGGACAGGTCTCACCTGGAGTACAGCATCTAGTTCTGGAGCCCTCTCCTCAGAATGGAAAGGGAGAGGCAGGAAACAGGTCAGTGCAAAGTAACAAAAATGATTCAGCACCAGCAGGGCAGATCCTATGAGGAGCGCCTCAAGGCACTAAATAATATTCACTGGAAAGCAGAAGGGAGAGGGGAGATTTGATAGAGACCTTCAAGTTCCTTAAAGGAAAGCAAGGTAAACTGTGGGGAATTGTTTACCCTGAATACCAATTCGAGGTCACTAGTGGAAATTAACAAGAGGGAAGTTTAGGAGGGATGTGAGGAAGCACTTCTTTACAGAAAGGGCGGTGGAACCTTAGAACAGTCTGCTGGCCGAGGTGTGATTAAGGAATCCTCCCTCTCGTAGCAGCGTGCACCTATACCTGCTGCGCGAATGGTGGGCTTGCTATCTCTACCTTTGTTCCCTTCCCCCATGAATCAATAAGCCCAACTGTGGCTTACACTTCCAGAGTTGCATGAGTTCATTATGGCACTTTGAATTCCACGTGGTGTATTGTACAACTTTATGTATTTCAGTTAACAGCTATGTTGTTCTCATGTCACTCATCTTCTTGTTTATTTCTGCTGAACTGAACATTGTTATCCATGTATACGTGAACTGCTCCCCCTGTTGACTGTAACTAACTGGGTCACTCATGAAAAAGGGACGTCTGTCTCAGTGAGCCAACCCAGTTAACAAAATTCAATAAATAAATAAATAAAAAGAAGGGGGCCTGTTGTCAGTATGGCACAACCCCGTGGGATGTAATACCTCCCCACCTCCCCAAAGGATCACCCTACCCATCAACCAATGCAGTGTCAGTGCAGTAAGTTACCCCAATTGGCATGCAGCTTATATATTAAAAAGCAGCTCTACACTTTGGCAGGTACTTTCGTAAACATATTTTAGCTTTACAGTTCAGGAGAGAATGCATTTTTTTTCCTTGTAAGTTTTCTACTTCAGGGTTTATGCCACATCTTGGTAGCCTGTCTAAAAAGTCAATCTAAAAGTACTTGACTGCTTTCTATTGACCTCATAGTGCTTTTATATCATCACTGTCCTCACCATGGCAACAGACTGTGATGTCACAAACTGCAATCATCAGGTAAGTAGAGTATGATCAAAGTAATTTTGAAAGGAATAGTGAAATGAGTACATAGCATATTTAATTGACCAACAATAGGGAGAAGTAAATAAATAATTTGGGAAACACTAATGTTAAATATATTTTGTTGTAAATATAATAGCTTTCACTATTTTATTTTAGTAGAGACTTGCTTTTTAAACAATAATTGCTCAGACAAGGATTTAAGCAAGAAAAGAACAAGGAACTTTATTTAGGGACCAGGGCCCTAAATGGGTAAAAGGGGAGATTGCTGCAAAATGATGTATATGATTGGCTGATCTTCTGGTGCACTATGTAGACCCGCCCTAACACATGCGGCCACTCTTCTTGTACCCTCAGCAAGCATAGTTAACTCAAATGGTGACCTAGTCAGGGCATCTAAAAGAAGATTCACCTTCCGTGGTGATAGAGGTAAGGTAAATTTTGGGCATAACATTTGGGCCACTTTTAAAAACCCAATAACATCAGTGTGAGAATATGTACCTTCTCACCCCTGTAGCCATTATCTGGACCTTCTGTGAGGCTACCAATAGTTCTTTGTCCCACCCATGTTATAAAAAAAGACAACATGTACATCAGACAGTACAGAGACCACAGGTTTGGAAAGTCTGAGGTAAGCCCCAAGGATCTTCTTGAGATCTGACAATCTAGAACTAGAGAAATGGTAGAAGCTTCAAAGAACATGAATTTGTAGATCTTTCAAAATAGATACAAGCCCAAGGAAGTACAAGGGGAACCCTGAGGATCTTCCTAGAATTTAATATGTATACCCTAGAGCAAAGGAGGGAGAGAGAGGTGATATGATCGAAACATTCAAACACCTTAAGGGCATTAACAAGGTGAAAGAGTCTAACATGTTTCAATATAAGAAAAATAGCAGGACAAGAGGACACAGCATGAGATTAGAGGGAGGCCGATTAAGGGGTAATGTGAGGAAGTTCTTTTTCACAGAATGGTTGGTGAATGCATGGGACGGCCTACCTCAGGAAGTGGTGGATATGAATAAGTGCAGGGCTTCAAACAGGCATGGGATAGGCATAAGGGAGCAATACAGATGACTATGAATAGATACTCCATTGACAGAGCAAAGGCCGATGGCACATTCATAGGTAGAAAAGAAATGGGCAGACCGGATGGGCCTTGCAGTTCTCATCTGCCATCAACTTCTATGTTTCTGTGTTTCAAGCTTCAAGTTATGTATTTGTGGGATGAATTCATGATTGAAGAAGTATAAAGGGAATCCTAAGGACCTTCTTCTGATCTGATGATGTAGAACCAGTAGAAGGCAAAAACCTTGAGGAGTCTTTGAATGATGGATAAGTGCCTGAGGAAGTCTGAGGGGTACTCTGATGACATACCTCAAAATCTGAGGCTTTGAGGAATATATATATATAGATAAAGATCTTGCAAGATGAATGCATTTTTTTCTTGGAGAAGTCTGAGTGGAACACTGGCAACCTTCTTCGGATCTGACGATGTAGGATGAATAGAAGCTTCGTAGAGTATGGTTGAGAAGGTATTCGAGACTGGATATGAGCTTTAAAAGTCTGAGGGAGCCTTGAGACCTTCTTCAGCATTGGAAGCTGGATTATCAATAAGAGTGGTGAAGGTCTGTGGTAAAGGATGAGCATAGAGGTCTGAAGGAGCCCTGAGGACCTTCCTCGATCTGACATAGTACAACCAGTATAAGCAATGGAGCTTCATGAATTATGGATGTGAAGGTCTTTGCTAGAGATGCATGAATGAAGAAGTCCAAGAGAGTCCTGAGACCTTCTCCAGAATTCTTATACAGTTTGTGAGGAGGTGCTTTACTGGCGTAGTCGAAGAGGAGGTCTACCCCAAGCAGCTAGGGAGAAGTGCCAAATACTGGCAAGGAGAAGAATAGCTCTAGCTAGGGGTGAACTTGCTTTATGGCTTTGAAGTTGCAGATCCATGGCTCTGGCCGGGGAAGTAGACCCCTTAAACACACATCATATAAAGAACTACTGGAATGAAGAGATGTAATATGTCTGATATGATGATGATAGCTTGAAGGGTGGAAATCATTTGACTAACAAATGGCGATGAATTCTTGGTTAGTTGCTGGTAACAGATGGGTTATAGTTGCAGGATATCACAGTTGACAGATGAGTTGAGCCCTAGTGTGAGTTGAATATGATACAGATGGCTTGGAAGTTGCAGATTTCCATCTTTGGTGGATGAATTGAACCCTACCTACACTCATCAACCTCTCGAAGTAACATGTTAGGGAGATGGACTATTGCAAGGCTGCTGATGAGGGCTGTCAAGACATGAGAGGCAGTAAACTGCTAGTAGGAACTGAATGGACATGATGTAGGAGTTCAGATGAGGTTAGGAACTTACGGTTGCAAGCTAGGAGTTATGAGGAAAGGAGGAAGAAGAGGGAAAAGGAGACAGAGCTAGGAACGATGGGATGATGATAGAACATGGCAGGAAGGGAAAAGGTTTGTGATATACCGAGGGCATGAACGAGAAATTGAAGATCTGTTCACATGCTCAAAGGAGAAAGGAATAAGTGGTTCTAAATGATTGAGAGGGGCTCTATGACAATCAACATGATATTTCATTCAGGGAGACCCCTACAGACTGCATATGCTAGAAGGAGTTCTGAGATAATTAAACATAGTTGCTCCTCCAAAATGTTTAACTTTTGCTGCTGCTGCTGCCCAAGGGAAGAATGACTAGGAACCTATTAGGGTTCAGTAAGGCAAGTGATATGTTTAGCAATTAGAATAGGGAGCTCACTTAATTGGCTAAATAGGAAATGAAAAAAAATTAAATTATGAAGACCTACACTCTGGGGTTGGTAAGCTATGGTACAATTCTCTCCCTTATGGTCTCCATTTATAGTCATACCCCTCACCAAGCCCACACTTAAACAAGTGACCATCCTTTTAAAAAATGGTGGAGTCAATATATCTGACATTCTGTTCTGCATGAAACAAGAAGCAGATGTGTTAGATTGCCCAATAAATTTGGACAAGAGGAGGAAGATCAGGGTCAGACTGCATACATCAGAACAGGGTACTCTCCATCTTCCCAGCAGCTTCTACATAGGGAGAGAAAATGGCTTTTATTTTCATGTAGGTCAACCCAAAACCTGCCATAGATGTGGCCCCCTGAGGAACCTGAGTAATGTCTCCAACACTGTGCAATGTATCCAATGCATGCAATGAGTCCATTCCAGCATGAGATGCCCAAACCTGGTGAAATGCAATCTTTATGAAGAGTCAAGCCATGCTTATGCTCAATATCCCTGGGCACCCCACAACAAAGGCACGTATTATGAGCAGGAAGACACGGCACATCAAGCCCAACTTGAAAAGCAGCAGAATTCTGATCAAAGTGAAACATCCCATTCACAGCCATCCATGTCTACTGAACAATCACAGGGAAGTACGACTGCCAGCACATCTGTACCAAAGGCTCCCCCATCCAGATATCTGGCTCCAGAAGAACAGGCACTAGCAATAGAACAGTCTGAACCCCTAGAGGATCCTCCTCCTCCACCCTCACAAACAGAGCAGAATGTAGAAGACCCTTTACCAGAACAGATCCTGAAGGACATGGGACAGACTATAATACCCCCACCTCCTTGACCGAATCAGAATGTTTTACTAATTGGAGGCAGAAGAAGGAGTGACAGGTTACAGCCAAAGACTAAGATGGCTAAGAGGGATGACATTACCACCATAAATCATTTTGCAGCATTTCAGACCTCAGGGACAGATGCAGAAGGAGAAGAAGGGGTGTTGAGGCATCCTCAGTTACTTCTTTGCAGTAAGACTTTTCAGATATGGATTGCTCAATCCTGAAAGCTTCTTAGTCCAGAAAAAGAAATAAAAAGAAGAGTTCTTTTATTCTCTAAATAATACATGGAATCATTAATTCCCCTTTTCTTGTGGCTTCTGATGCCTAAATCTTTGGTAGGTGAACTAATACTTACTTCTTTGAAAGAGCCATAAGTGGACACAGGCTGTGTTTTTCTTCTCTAGCAATGTTTAGTTCCAGTATTATATGACTTCAAGATACTAGGCTTAAAGCTACTCATGATATACAACAAGTTCAGTCAGAAAGGCAATGGGGACCATTAGTGTGGTCCATAATATAAGACCTATGCTCTGGGGTGTCTGGGTATAACTCTTCACCCTGTGATGCTTCAATCAATCAGTCAATCAATCAATCAAAATCTTTATTTAACCAGGCGATCACTGTTGAGCATAACTCACTTTTGAGGTGGACCTGGGGTATACGGGATAAAAACAGGTCAGAAAGATACAATGAACAATATTCAAGGCAGGAAATAAATGCAACACTAGAAAAATATGTACAGGTATTAACAACAAGAGGCATGTACAGAAAAGACAGTTGGAATCTGGGTCAGGGAAATAAACTGATGACACATCTTGCAAAGTATATATAAATATCAACATGAAAAAATATAACAGTCAATGGGTACAGCAGCTTAAAAAGTGCTCAGTATACACTAAAAGTAAAGGCCCAGGGTAAGGATGAGGGTTAAAAGGCTACTCCAGATGGTGTTTTTGAGGAGGTAATAACAACAGAATAAGGGTAAGGTCAGGAATAGGGACATAGTGGAATTAAATGAAGAGAAGAAAACAAAGTTGATAAATGGACTGCAGCAGTAGCAGGCAAACTAAGTCCGGCCAACAAGAGGATTCCAGAGGAGGAGAGAGACAATGGGGTAAGGAGAATGGCAAGTAACTAAAAACAGGGTTAAACAAGCCAGAGATGACAGAAGAGGCGAAAGCAAGGGCATGAGAAGGGGAAGGCAAAGGGGGGGGCCCAAAATTATAAATATCAAACATAGTGTATCTGTAGAGGCAAGACACAAACTGGGCTAGAGTTATGTGGCTATGGGAGATTATGGGGTTATTATGGGACGCTTATTGTCAACAGCACAGAAAACTAAAGAAAGCAATTAACAATTTTTCCCATATTTCAGTCATTACAGGGTAACACATTTATTTGCAGGACACTAGACTTAAAACAGTTGGCAGGGAGTTCTTACTGGTCATAGGGTGAGGAGTTGTGTGATGGGGTTGGTCCTCTTCAAAGGTTCAAACTTCAAAGTGTGAAAGGTGATTGATATCATGCCTGGTAGAGCTTTACTGCTGAATGTGCTTTTTTAGACTTAGATATTTATACCCTGCAAACTCCTGTGACTAGAATTGCCTGATTCAAATTGGTTCAGCCTTATTTGCATACTTATACATTGGTTATGCTGGTAGGAGATTTCATTTGTGGGTTATCAGCATCTGATAGGGGAGGGAATACATGTAAACTATACAGTGATACCAACTTTCTCAAGGTGTTATCCACAGCTGGGCTTTTCAATGGTTATAAGTCTGCCAACCCAGACAGTGGGAAAACGTATCATACAGGTACACTGTCTGCTCAGATCGATTACATTTTTTTTCCTCCACAACTACATATCTGGAAGGCACAGACCATAACTGTAGAACCCTCCGACCATATGGCATTGGTTTGTAGCTGTAATATTGGTATGTTTGGGAGCCATAAACCCCCTTCTTGGAAATTAAATAGCACCTTACTTGAAGATCCTGTGATCTGTCATGTTGTAAACTTTTTCAAGCTTGATTGTCTATACAGTGCGTTTACGAGAATTTTCTTGATTGGGGGAAGGACTCTAAAGAGGACTTCAACTGATATTTTCAACAGAGAGGTAGGAAAAAGGCAGGAGAATCATAATTTCAGAACATAGAACATAAGAATGTGTCAGCTCTGTCCTCTAAAATAGCTCTATGCACAGATGGTCTAACACCAGAATTTTATAAAAACCTTTTTGGATCAACTATCACCAGTTTTGGAGAATCTCTTAATTATGGGTTGCAGATAAGGTCAGGCATGAAGTCTATGAATGAGGCCATTCTTATTTATCTGCTCAAACAAGGTGATAGTTAACAGTATCTTGAAATGGAGACCTTTAAGTCTGCTGAACAATGATATGAAAACATTATCCTATATATGAATTAACAGATTAGCAAAAGTGGCAGAATGTGTAATTTTCACTTCTCAAACATGTGCAATTCCTGAGAGATCGACATTTGATAATCTTATCATGATTCAGGAATTAATGGAGAGAAAGGCCTCAGGATGAGTCAGAATGCTTCTCCTGGCAGTAGATGAGGAGAAGACTTTTGACTGGATCACACATCAGTACTTATTCTTTGTCCCTAAAAAATATGGGATGTCAGGTACCTTTGTATCATGGATAAATACTATTTACAGACTGACAGCATTACTACCTAATGTAAATGGGCATACAGGAAGTAAAATAAAGGTGCAGAGGGAGGTGAAGCAGGGCTGCCCATCAATCCCCCTGCTTTACACCTTTGCATTACATCCACAATTACATATTATTCAGAATCACGTTGATATAAAGGGCGCATCACTCCATGAGGGTGCCCTGCCATCAAAGTATTTAGCTTATGTAGATGATATATGCATCATGATAATAGAAAAAGACTCTGGTACTGCCATGTCCAGGTTTTGGAAACGATTTCTGCAGTATCAGATACCAGAATAAATTTAAATAACAGTAAAGCTTTGTGTATTGCATCAGTGGCCGAGGACCATCAGATTACAGAAATTGCAGGAGTTCCAATTGTAGACTGTGAAGGTATAGATAACTAGGAACTTCAAATTAACAAACCCTTTGCTGAAATCACAATATGGAAAAGCAATGCTTTAGCTAAGAAAAAAGAGTATACTTAATAAAAAACCCTAGTAACCCCACAATTTTTGCATTTCAACTCGGTCTTTCCACCACCAAAAAAGTGTGAAAACTAAGCTGCCCAGCCAGTTCTTTGAAGGTCTTTGGGGCAGCTAGCTAAACCCCATTAAGAGAGAAGTCACATACAGACCAGTTTCCAATGGCGGTATGGGAATGGTACGCCCACTTGTTTTCTTCCTTACTGTCTTTTTTTACATGCATTTGGCTCCCATCTTGAGACACTCATAAAAAACTTTGGCATTCCTGATCCTAGAATGGATTTAATCTTTTCTCCCAAGCTGAGACCAAGGCACATTCAGACTTCCAGGAGTAGTGATGACTCAATATATTCCAGTTTATTTAAGACACAGTGTAATTAAAATTCAGACTTGGAAGAGTTCCCCAATTCACGTATCCTCCCTTACCTGGAAAGTATTATCTAAGACTGTTTTTAAAATAATTTGCTTTTAATCCATAACATTTCCAGAATGTTCCCCTCCAAACCATGCTTCAGCGCCAGCTGTATTGCAGGATAAAAGGGTGCCTGCATCAATGTGGGACATCACATAGTTATGTATATATGGGAGAGTAGGGGTTAAAACTTGTTTAAGCACAAAGCTGTGGAAGGAAGAATGTGTTTATGACCAACCTGCTCAGCAGTTCTTGAAACACAAGAACAATTAGCTTGTGGTACAAGACAAGGATGCCCACTGTCACCCTATTTGTTTATATTGGTGTTTAAACCACTAATTAGAAAATCAAACATTAGTACAGGGATCACGGGCATCAGGCTTGGCAAAACTAAACACAAATCATTTGCTTTTGTAGATGACTTATTGTTAATTTCTAGCTCTCCTGTTCAGTCATACCATAATGTTCAACTAGTCCTACATGTTTTTGAAGATATCTCAGGAGTTAGAATAAACTGGAGAAAAACACAGGTGTTATATAATAATTTGACCCAAACCATTAGAATTCAGTTAGAGAATAGTCTGGACCCTGAATGGCTTAAACCTAATATTATCTACTAGGTCTGCAGGTTATGACTAAGTTGAATACATTTCTTGACATTAATTATTTTCCAGTGATAGTAGATATAGTATTGGATCTGGAAAAGTGGGACAAGTTAAATCATATCTTTATGGGGAGTAGAATAAATGTGATCAAAATTATTGCTGCACCCAAAATTTCTATTTGTTTTAAAACCTGCCCATTTTACTTAATAAGTTTTACAAATTGTTAGATAGGGATCTTTAGGAAATTCATTTGGGGAACAAAACCACCAAGACTAGGAATTACAAAATTGAGAGCATCACAAAGAATGAGACAGTTTGCCCTACCCTGGTGGGAAAGGTACCAATTGGCTTTTATGTTTAAGCAGATGCTAAGGCATATAGAAGAACAAACAGTTAACTCAACAGAGAGATCCCATATTTAGCCACTGTGGCTGTTTATGGAACAATTTCTTCTGAAACCTAACTGTCTTATGGATTTCATGTATCTACCTCTCCACCAACTGGTGAAGGATAATCCATACATAAAAAAAAAGGCTCAGTATTAGCTTTTAGAATGGGCAATACTATTTTAAATCCAGAGAACGTAGCCCTTACTTTTATGCCGTTATGGGAAAATCCAGTAATTATCAATGATTGGCTGAGAGAGAGAGAGAGGGAGAGGAGAGAGAAAGCAGCAAACTTTAAATCAAGGAGGTTGTTTAATAGACTACACTGACTTGAATTATTACTTTTTGGACCGCTGTAAGTAACTAGTATTGATTCTCTGTTTTTGGGGTTGACTTTTCTTAGTTTAACTTTTATTTGCCAGGGAGGAACTGTAGCTGGGAGATATTTGCAGTCATTTGTGACTAGACCTGTTACTTAAACTCTGTGAAATAGGTGTATCTTAAGAGGAGGAGCTGAAAGGGGCCTGGTTGAACTGTGGATTTAAAACAGGAGTTGTTTGTG
The DNA here is from genome assembly GCA_016271365.2 of Neoceratodus forsteri. Lineage (NCBI taxonomy): Eukaryota > Metazoa > Chordata > Ceratodontiformes > Ceratodontidae > Neoceratodus > Neoceratodus forsteri. Next base: position 38,380,545 of record JADMNL010000029.1, on the reverse strand, counting down.
GTCTCTGTCTGCTGAGAGAGAGAGCAAGAGAGAGAGAGAGAGAAAGCAGCAAAGATTCCTTAAATCAAGGAGGTTATTTAATAGATTATACCAACTTGAATTATTACTTTTTGGAACTGCGTAAGTAGCTAGTATTGATTCTCTGTTTTGGGGGTTGACTTTTCTTAGTTTAACTTTTATTTCCCAGGGAGGAACTGTAGCTGGGAGATATTTGCAGTCATTTGTGACTAGACCTGTTACTTAACCTCTGTGAAATAGGTGTCTGAAAGGAAGGAAGGAAGGCACTCCTGGGGTGGAGGTTCAGAGTTGTAGTTGTTTCTGGAGGGACAGGTTACTCCCACCCACCCTGCCCCTCACCCCACCTGGCCCAAGTGCATAACATCCTTTATAGCAGGGGTTCTGACATCACTTCCCCAAAAACTGCTAACAACATTTACCTGTTCATATCCTTAAAAACACAGCACACTGAATAGGGGGTAGAGACACTCACAATCTTGCACACACTAAAACAAGAACAAAAAAAGGAAAGCATCTGTAACAGGAAGGGACACAGCCATGGGGAGTGGTGCAATGCACTGGCTGTGGGGCAGCAGTCTTCCGGGAGACATTCTGGAGACTGTGTTGCTGCCCTATTTGCAGGCACCCCTCTGGTCTGAGGGAGGAGGTTGCTCGTCTCCATGCTGACCTGGAAAAGATTCTGAAAATCTGCTCTCCCACCCAGGGACCACCCAGGCCACTGCCACTACCTCAGAGGTTGCCAAAAAAGAGGAGTGGTTGGACCACAGTGGCTCAGGGAGGGTGAGAGTGGTGGAACAGAGGTGCTTCCCTCCAGTTGTGCCTCTCCAGAATTCATTAACCACTCTGGCGCTGTGGCGGAGCATGGTTCCGCTATGGAGGCACCCACAGTGGAGACCAAGGAGGACACTGGGAACCTCTACAATGGAAACCAACAGGAGGTGGCACAGGACCCCACAGGGGAAGGAAACAACTCCTGGTGGTGGACTCACTTGTTAGGGGAGTAGAACTTGGGGAGGGAGGGGAAAGGGAGGTAAGGTGCCTACCTGGTGCCATGGCTTGGAGGGACAGGAAACAAATCCTCAGGATCATGGGAGCAGCTGCAAGAGGGAGTAAGCTGGATGCCATTATCCACCTAGGAACAAATGACCTGGCTGAGAATGGAATCAGAGTAGAGCAACAGGAGTTTGTGAAGTTGGGAAGGGGCCTTAGACAAGTAGCACACATGGCAACTTTCTCAGAAGTGCTACCTGTCTATGGCATGGATGAGATTAGGGTACTCCACACCATGGGATTCAATGACTGATTGAAAAACTGGTGCAGAGCTCATGGATTTGGCTTCATCGGGGACTGGGGCTGCACCTGGAGGGATGCAGGCATATACTGGCATGATGGTCTGTATCTATCCAGGAGGGGAACCAGGAACCTAGGTGATATGATTAAATGCTTCATTGTCAAGCATTTAAACTAGCCAAGGGGGAGGCACTGAAAAGGAGAAGAGAAATCCTAGCCCCCCCCAAAAAAATCAGGCTAGTTAGTGAGGTAAACACCAAGATAGAGCAGTCAATAGGGAGAAGTTCAGGGGTAAATGCAGAAAAAGACAACGGCAGTAAAGACAGGAATGGGGCAAAAAGTAATTATACCATAAAAAATGGAGGGTATTGAGTACCAATGCCTGTAGTCAAGGTAAAAAGCTCCCTGAAATGGTGACCTTGATGGAAGAGGGATGCCTGGATATGATGGCAGTAAAAGAAACATGATACACAGAGAACCATGACTGGGATGTCAACATACCAGGGTACACAATCTACAGGAGGGACAGGAAGGGAAGAAGAGGAAGAGGAGTAGCTCTCTATGTAAGGGAAGGGATTAAAGCAACAGAACTAAAGGGTAAACAGGGAGGAGAGGAGGCACTGTGGGTCACCCTGGAGACTGAAAATGGCACCACAATCCGCACAGGGGTTGTATACAGACTCCCATCTGAGGAGGAGGAAATGAACAATGAAATGATAGAAGGCATTCTTAGGATGGCAGAGAAAGGGGAGATATTGCTAATGGGAGACCTGAATATGCCAGATGTTAACTGGAGCACCTTTACTGCAGCCCCATCCAAGAGCAGGGCCTTTCCCGTTGCCCTATAGAGGGCATGCCTCAGACAGCTAGTTTTGGAACCCACTCAGGAGGGAGTAATCTTAGACCTAGTACTCTCAAATGGGAATGGAGAGAAGATCTCTGATCTTGAAGTGGGTAGTGGTCTGGGAACAAGCGATCACCAAACAGTGTGGTTCACGATAGACTTAGCTGTAGAGTCAAGCCATACAAAAATGAAGTTACTGGACTTCAGGAGGGCTGATTTTTGTCAAAATGGGAGAATGCCTCAGAAAAGCACTAGCAAACAGGCAAGAAAGTGGGGTGGAGCAACAATGAGGAAGCATAAAAACCACCATCACAGAGACAACAAGTCTTTGTGTGAAGCAAATAAGCAAATCAAAACGAAAGAAAAAAACCACTATGATTCTCAAAAGAAGTGGCAGGGAAGGTTAAGTAGAAAAAGATAGCATTCAGGAAGTATCAGGAAACACAGAAGGAGCAGCACAGAGAACGGTACCAGTTAAAGCTGAAGGAAGCGGGGAAGGCAGTCAAAATAGCAAAGGCCCAAACCAAGGAAAAGATAGCCAACTCAGTTAAGAAGGAAGATAAAACCTTTCATAGGTACATTAAGGAGCAAAGAAAGACTAATGCAGGGATACTGAGGCTGAATAAAGAGGAAGGTGGTTGGGCAGAGAACGACAGTGAAAAAGCAGGGATACTGAATGAATACTTCTGCTCAGTATTCACTTTGGAAGAGCAGAGGGAGATACCTAATCCAGTCAATAGAAGCACTCTGGATAGGGGGTTGATATTAGTCCTTTCACAGAAGAAAGTGTTCTGAAAGAACTCTTAAAACTGAAGGTGGATAAAGCAATGGGGCCTGATGGAATTCACCCCAGAATTCTAAAAGAACTAAGGGAAGAACCAGTAACATCACTGACTACTCTTTTTAATAAATCATGGGAGGATGGTGTGGTACCTGAGGACTGAAGGGGGAGGATGTGCTTCCCCTTCACAAAAGTGGGAGCAAGACAGAGGCAGGAAACTACAGACCTGTCCGTTTGACCTCAGTGGTAGGGAACATGATGGAATCACTTCTGAAGGAAAGAATTGTTGAGTACCTAGAGGCCAGTGGAATACAGGACCCAAGGCAGCATGGATTCCCAGCAGGAAAGATTTATTTGACTAGGTGACCAAAGTAGTAGACCAGGGAGGGCCTGTGGACATGGCCTATCTAGACTTTAGCAAGGCATTTGACACAGTCCCACATAAAAAGATTAATAAACAAATTAGCCAGCCTGGGAGTGGTTCCCAGGGTGGTAGCCTTAGTAAAACATTGACTGGACAACAGGGCACAGAGGGTAATAGTAAATGGAGTCCACAGTGAAGAAAGGGGTTACTAGTGGGATACCACAGGGTTCAGTACTAGGGCTGGTCCTTTTAATGTCTTTATAAGTGACATTGCAGAGGGACTGGAAGGAAAGTATGTCTCACTGCAGACGACACAAAAATCTGCAACACTGTTGATACGCAAGGTGGTATGGAATGGATGAAAAGGGACTTGGCAAGGTTGGAGGAATGGTCAAATGTATGGCAGCTTAGATTCAATGCAAAGAAGTGCAGAGTAATACACCTGGAAAACAAAAACCCAGTGGAAGAGTACTCAATGGGGGGTGAGATACTGACAACAACAAAAATGGAAAGAGACCTGGAGGTAGTCATATTAGACAACCTAAAGGTGGACCAGCAATGTCAGAAGGCAGTAAGGAGGGCTGGGGGGATACTGGGATGCATAGAGAGAGAAAGAGGTATCACCAGTAGAAAACTGGAAGTTGTTGGCCCTCTGCACAGACAGTTGGCAAGACCACATCTGGAGTACTGTGTACAGTTCTGGAGACCCCATCTCCGCAAAGACATAGTCAGGGCGGAGGCTGTCCAGAGGAGGGCAACCAAAATGGTGCAGGGTCTGCACTGGAAGACATATGAAGAAAGACTAAAGGAGCTTAAGATGTATAGCCCTGAGGAAAGGAGAGAGGGGACATGAAAAACTTTCAAATATCTCAAGGGAATCAACAAAGTCAAGAGGATACAGTAGCATCTGTCAGAAAAGAGATGTGCAAGAACAAGGGGCACAATTTAAAGATAGAGGGGGATGGCTCAGAGGTAATGAGGAAGAATTTCTTCACAGAGAGGGTTGTAGATGCATGGAACAGCCTTCCTGAGGAGGTTGTAGAGTCAAAAACAGTGGGGGAATTCAAGAATGCATGGGACAGACATAAGGAAATTCTAGTGGGGGGTAGGAGGAAGTAGGCTGTTGGTTAACTAAGATTTGCAGCTTATCCATTAGGTAGGGAAATGGGCAGACTAGGTGGGCCAAGCGGTCCTTATCTGCCATCAGATTCTATGTTTCTATGTAATGATAAAAAAGGGATCTTGAATGCAGCCTGGTTAGCAGCAGGTACATCCAAGATTAGTCATCCGGTTAATCAGGACTCTGGGGTTCTGTCTTCCTTTCAAGAGATCAGAGAAAAGTTCAGGCTACCAAAATATCATTTTCACTTTTACCTAACTATAAGAGAGATACTGAGAAAAAATGTGTTGTTGGATGGTTATACTTTAATTCAAAATACTGAATGGAATCAAATGGTTAAAATAGGGCCCCTGAAGAAAGGGGCTAGTCTTGCCTATACATTTCTAACCAGTAATATAGGATCTTCTTGCTTAACATTTCAGGCCAAGGAGTCCTGGGAGGAGGATCTATCCCTAGTGACCACTTTGAAGGACTAGGAGGATGCATGGGAAATGACCAACCAAAGTTATAAAGAAATGCAAGGTAGGATTATCCTGTTCATTGTCCTTCACAGGTTCTATTTAAGCCCCAATAAAATGCATGCATTGGGATACATGAATAAACCATGTTGATGGAAATGTAACTACAACTAGGCTAGCCTTGCGCATGTACTTTGGGACTGCCCCAAACTTTTTAACCTCTGGGATATCGTTTGTAAGCTGTGCTCAAAAGTTTCTAAAACTCATATCCCACACTCCCCATATATATATATATTTATATATATATATATATCTCCTCTGTATTTTCCCCGAAGGTATAGACCTGTATTTTCCCCGAAGGTATAGACCTGAATCTTCAACAGAAAATTTAGATTTGTCGTGCCTCGTTGAGCATCAAAAGACTTATTTTAAGCCACTGGAAAGAGCCACTCTTACCCACACTGCAAGAGTGGTATAATCAGATGGATTACATTTCCAGTAATGAAAGAACCTATTACTCCATGAATGATAGACTAGATACTTACCATAAGTTATGGTTACCCTTTATGGAAATGATGTGATAAATTAAGATAAACATCCTAGAGGGTATTAAGAATTACTGTTGCCAATTAATGACTTTAATAGTTATTTTACATCAATATTTATATGTTTCTACATATAAGAATGAGAATTATGTTCTTGCATGCGGACTGCTTAGAACCCTAAATGTATACTGAGAGTTAATGCAGATTTAATTGATGAAAGAATGTGTTTATGACCAACCTGCTCAGCAGTTCTTGAAACACAGGAACAGTTTTCATTTGACCGTCCATTTTCCAAAGACTTTTGGACAACTTTAGCTGTGGTACAGAAAGCACCTACAATTGCACAGTCGGGCTATGAAAGTGTAGTTCTGGGAATATATCGCTCCCACTGGAAGGCTTTCCATATAAGCACACTGAGGGTTTTATTTGCAACATTTAAACATCACTTCTGGCAGGCCCCTTGTGCTTTGCCCCTACAAAATAAATACCTTTCTCATTTAGATGTAGGGAACCAGGATACGAACATGCTGAGCAGAATATATTAGACATAAGAAAGCCTCTTAACTGGAAATGATTTTCAGCATTACTGGGGTGCGTGCTCATGGGTCCTAAAAATGAAGGTTAGTTAGAGTGTATTTCTCCAGCTATCTAACTCAAAACACAAAGTCCTTATACTGTGTAACCATTGACTGTTGATCTTGTCTCTGCTCTGTACTAACAGCTTCATTATGATCTGTATAAGGAAAAAGTATTTGTTTTCTTTTATGTTCAATGTTTTTTGACAGTTTGCGTTCGTATTTTGCTTTGTTTTTTTTCTGTTAAATTAAACTTCCCTACTCTTCATTGATAAGTGCCATGGGATCTTTTACTTCCACCTGGACAGTGACCAGAAAGGGGCAGAAGGACCTCAGTTTAAAGAGCTGCCAATGCTTCCTGGGCAACTTTAAAAACAACATAATATTTGCACACAGTTCAGGTTATATTTCACATTAGCTCTGTATTTCTCCTCCCCTTTCTTTATTACTGAGGATGTATGCATGAAAACAGGATTTTTGTTTATTGAGAATTCATCAGCTCCTCTAGTGTATTCCAAAGCTGATGGCACAATGCTCTGCTTGTACCATCACAGTTATATCCATGGTAACAGACTATGATGTCACAGCAGAGGATTATGACTTCAAATTGGGAATAAACTTTAAGGGAAGATGAATTCTAAGAGATGAAGATCCAGGTTTTGTGCAAATTTCTTCAGTAATATAAAAGGAGGTGAGATCATCATAGGTTTTCCACAGCTTTCCCAGAAGCAACAGTGGCTCTTTAACATCTCATTTGAAGAATGGCATCTTAACAGTATGTACCCCTCATACGGTACTCCCCCAACACTGTAGTACAGTGTCAGTTTTGGGTATTATTACCTCAAATATCTGGTGTTGGGCTAGAACCCAGGAACTTCATAATCTTCCAGCTCCAGAGGCAAGTGTGCTACCTACTGAGCCACTGATGTGTATTAACCTCATCTGTAAGCTAATGGATATTTCCACCAGATTGTAACGGTTCATGCATTGGCAAAGTCCATACAAAGCATAAAGAAGTCTTTTCAATAGTTTAATGTCTACAGAATGTGAATGTTTCATGAGAGGCATTTACCAGTCTGTGAAGGATTGGATAATTCATTGTTTCATTACTTAGCAGTTCCAGAACCGGTGACTTCAGCTGAGCAGAAGCTTCACAATAAAGTTTTCGTACAGGACTTTCAGGCAATTCATGCGCCAGTTCCAGAACTGCTAATTAAAAATGGATCTCGGGTGGGAAAAATGCTCATTTAAAAAGGGACCCTAAATAAGAGAAAATTGGATAATCTCAAAACAAAGACACAAAAAGAGGCTTTAAATATGCTACAAATGGCAAAACCGTAACCAGCAGGTTCTAGGTTGGCGTTACCATTACAGGGACAGAGCAAGATGGTTGCATTGAATTTTATGTTGACTGCATATGACTTTCTGCACTATAACTGCACTGCCGCAAGAATGGCAATACCTGAAGTGGTCTGTTACTGTTTAAAAATGATATTTCAATAACCAGACTTGCATATTATTATCTTTTTATTCTGAAATGCACAGAGGTCAACAGGAAGTACACAACGGTATCACACAACATGCATTTATTACAATAACTGAAGCAATCAGGAGGGGGCAGCAGGTCATCATCATCACAACCACATAATATAGAGCATCCCAGAAGTTTACAGTAACACAGAATATAAATGATATTACCATCTGTTTTGAAAATGAAACCACAATTTGAAAATGATTCTAATAAACTTTTGCTCCATGCCTTTCAGTAAGGAAAATAACTTGATTTTTGTATTACTTCTTTTATAGAAACAGATTTACAAATCCATATTCCTTCCAAGCACAATTCCCATAGCACTTCTGAAAATCCCTTCCCGGCGTGCACCAGGAGGTGCAATGGGCCAAGTTGCCTCAAAGTGGAGGCAATGAACTATCTTTTAATTGCTGCCTTCCCTAGCCCGATATAAAAAAATTTTTACTCACTCTAGACCTTCTGTTTTGTTTTGCTGCATTATTTTTATACATTAATTGTTATTAATTGACTGTGTTTTTTTAATTTAAGTTTTGTTTGATATAAGGCACTCACTGATTTTAGAGAGTGCACCAAATACAGTCACTACCTACCTAGTGCTGTTACTAGAAGATGAACAGGAAGACATTATGTAAATGATGGGTAAGTGTGGTATACAAGGAAATTAACCCACTGAGGGGGCTAACCAGATCATAAGGGCATGAGCTCAAAAGGATGTGTCATTTTATGTCCTGTTTAGCCCCCTCCTCAGGTTTATTCCTGAGTGCAGCAGACGTCCCCGTGTTTTATTCTATATAATACATTTGGATGGTTATAGTTAGTCGTTATCATGATTGTGCAGCCAGGGAAAGAGTATATGGGTAAATAAATGCTAACCACTTCCATGGGGAAAAGTTCCATGCATGTAATAGTTATATATGTGTGTATATATATATATATATATATATGCACACACATACACTAAGAGATGCTGACATATAGATATAGATATACATACACACACACACACACACATGTGTATATATATATAGATATACATATACATGTAGATATAGATCCACACACCTCACATACACTAAGAGATTCTGACATTACTTTGCATCTCAACTAGAGAGCCTGAGATCTGATGAGGAGGTTTAATTCAGAACATAATTCATGAATGGATCAGGTCTGTTCAGATTACTGCGTTGCTCTGTTTATTTACCCAGGACTATGCAGCTGAGATTTAACTGCATATCCTAGATTACATGCCACATGCTTTTCCAGTGATTTGATTTATATGGGGCACATTGCGTGGCGCCCTCCATCCACTGGGAGGGTGACCCCAGTAATAAAAGATGCTGCCTCGGAAGCCAAGAATGCGACTGTCTGTGCCACTTCATCAGATGTGCCTACTCTTCCCAGGGCATGAGTCTTCTTGCAGTCTTCAAGATACTAGAGAGACACAAAAGTTATCTATTAAAAAAAAAGTAAAATACCCCAGGGACATACAATAGGAAATGTTAAATGAATAAAGATCATAGGTTTATTGCAGTCATCTCCTATCATAAACGCTGTCATAGCATTCAATATAATGTAAAATGTCTGTAAATCATTATTTGATGTGAATTGCTACATTATATGAAAATTAGTGGTGTGGGGGGATTTCTGGGACACAGGACTCTTCAATGGTGATGGACATCACCTGACGAGAGGGAGCTAGTGCACTAGTGCAGAAGTTGACGCCTCCACCAAATGCTTAAACTGACTATGGGGGAGTCCAGATCTGGGGGGGGGGACCATGGTGGACAGTGAGCAGAAGATGATCCTAGACAGAACTCCCCCACACCCACGGGGCAGTAACTGTAATCAGTGTACAGGGAATGCAATAGGGTTTACAGGACCAAGGAGAGGAATACCAGTGAGGGGGGAAAGTAAAAGGTACAAGCACAAACAGGGAGGGAAGAAAATGCAAAAAGCAAAAGAACAGTAGCAGAGTTAGAGCAGGGGTCAAATGGAGGGGGTATGCCTTAACGCCAGGAGCCTTAGCAACAAGCTCAGTGAGCTCCAGGCACTGATGGCAGACACTGAAGTTGACCTGGTGGTGGTCACAGAAATGTGAGACACGAATAAAAATGACTGGGAGAGGACAGTACCTGGGTATTTACTGTTCGGGGAGACAGAAGAACTGGTAGGGTGGAGGAGTTGCCCTTTTTGTCAAGGAGGGCATTGAAGTGGTAAAAGATGGAAGTATTAGGGGTAGCAGTGGGGAGAATGAGTCAGTATGTGTGCAACTCATGGCAGTCTCAAGCAGGAAAGTGCACTTAGGGGTGATCTATAGACCTCCAGGACAAGGGGAGGAAAGAGACAGAGAACTTGAGGGGCACTAAAAAGAGGCAGCAAAAGGGGAAATAGTGGAGTCAGGTGACCAGAACCTGCCTGATGTCAACTGGTAGGTCCCGGTGGCCAAAACTGACAGGAGTCAGACATTACTGGGCACATTCCAAGACTGTGTACTGGTGCAGCTTGTTAAGGAACCTACCAGGCAGAATCTAATCCTTGATGTGGTGCTCACCAACTCAGAGATGGTGGGTGCTGTGGGAGTAGGGAAGGTGCTAGGAAACAGTGACCACAACAACATGTGGTTTGAATTGGCCCTTGGGACCAGCAACCCACAACCAAGAACCAAACTTCTTGACTTCAGAAGAGGGGGACTTCGATAGATTGAGGGAACTGGTCAGAAATGGGTTGGTAGGGGTGGATGATATGGGGGGCAAGAAGAGAGATGGAGGGCAATAAAGATATCCATCCTCAAGACATCAAAGGCAAGCACAAGAACAGTATCTAAAAAAAAAGTTTAAGAGAGAACTATGGTTCTCAGTTAGGGTGATGAAGTGGTGAGGGCCACAGCACACAAAGCCGGACATGTATATGTCACTGTGAGCATCCCATGCCAGAGGTGCAGTATCTGTGAGTCACACAACAGCATAACAGTAATGTCCACTGTCAGTAAACACCTGCAGGTTGTGCCTCTCACTATGTATAGTGCAGTCATCATCACTGCCCTACACACCATAGGCATTGCTGTGTCCACACACTACTGGCCCCCTTGCTACTGTAGTGTCTGCTGTGCACTGTAGCATGACCTACAGTGTGACAGTTGCATGCAGCACCACCACCAGCTGTGCCTATGCTGTGTTGTCCCAGTACAGCTGCAGGCAGCAGGGCATGTGGAAGTAGTGTTCAAAACTGTATAATATTCCCCAAGCTATTTGCACAGCACTAACACGTTTGCGCGGGTTTAGCGCAGGGCTAAACTGTTAGCCCGGCCAAACTGCATGCAAATCAGGGCATAATGAGGTGCTAATCTGGATGTTTGCCCAGAGACTACCTAAGTAGGCTCATTTGCATGTCACTTTTGAATATGGCAAAGTTTAACGCCAGGCAAACGTGTTTGCACCGGGCTAATGGTTTAGCCCTCCGCTAAACCTGCACAAATGTGTTAGTGCACTGCAAACAGTTTGGGGAATATTTTACAGTTTTGCGCACTGTACTTCCACATATACTGCTGCCTGCAGCTGTACTGGGTCCACGCATTTGCTGGCACACACATTGGCCACATAGTTCACCTCTACCTACCTTCACATTGCTGTGCACTGTGTTGCTGTTGTGGTTTGCACTTCCTGGTTGCCATATTCAGAGCTGTCTTATTCCAGGGCTAAGTTTGCCCTGCACTCCCAGCCCAGTTTGCCAAGCCTCATTCCCATGCTATATTCAGAAGCTGTTTGCCCTGGGCTATTCCTTTTGAATATGGCTTGCTTTGTGCTGGGGGCTACATTTGCCCGCCGGGCAGTGCTAATTTAGCCCTGGGGCAAAGTTTTGAATATCTGGCCCTCAGATTCCTAACATTGTTCTAATAAGTGATGAAATTAGAATTAGTCTCTTTTGAACTTTAAATTAGTAAATGGTTTGGATATATGAAAATAATTTCTATATTTTCTACATGTGCTACTAATGTAGCAGTTAGATTAAAATCCATTTATCGATACAATTTATTATTATGCATGAAATCATTATAACCCATTATTATGATAAAAATGTCTTTTTAAACAGTGGTGGGATTAGAGCCTTTCACCAATAAGAATTGTCACAATATGGAACATTTTTTTACTTCAGGACCAGTCCATGTAGGGCCTTGTAGGTCAGAAGCCTGACCTTGAAGGTGATCTGCCACTGAATATGCAGCCAGTGCAGTTCGAGCAGCACCAGTGTAATGTGACTCGCACGTGGGGTCCCCATCAGCAGCTGGGCTCCAGCATTCTGCACTAGCTGCAAGTGGCAGATATCTACCCTTGGAAGCCCTAGATAAAGAGAGTTGCAGTAGTCAAGGCGTGAGGTCACAAAGGCATGATTCAACATTGGAAGGTCGCCAGATGGAACAAGGTGTTTAATCCTGGCAATGTTCCTCAGATGGTAAAAAGAGGACTTGACGACTGCCGACATCTGCGGATGCAGTGTCAGCCCATTGTCAAGAATCACGCCTAGGTCTCGCACTCATTCAGAGGAAGGAAGCTGGATACCCCCTAGACAAAATCCAGCGAGTTGACCAGCTCCCAACCCCTCTGTCTGGCAACCAGGTTCCACTACCATCACTTCAGTCTTTCCAGAGTTTAACTTAAACCAGCTGGAGCACATCCAGTCCTGGATTTCAGCGAGGCAGTTGTTAAATACCAAACACGCACTATCCTGATGGGGTGCGAAAGACAGGTAGAGCTGGGTGTAATCAGTATAGCAGTGAAACCTTAGCCCATAGCTCTTACAATGTCTCCAAGGGGCACACCGCGAGCAACATGGGGGACAACACCGAGCCCTGAGGTACCCCACATGACAGAGAGAATGGGTCAGAGGAAAAAATCCCCAACACCACCTTCTGAGTTCTGCCAGTGAGGGAGGACTTAAACCATCTGAGAACTATACCAGACAGGCCACAGATAAATCTCAGGCACTCAAGAAGCACCCCATGGTCCACAGTGTTAAAGGCTGGTGAAAGATCAAGAAGTACCAAGATGGATCGGTGTCTCTGATCTCTCGCCATCAGGAGATCATTGAGCACCTGAACCAGAGCGGTTTCGGTACTGTGCCGCTTATGAAAACTGGATTGGAGAGGTTCGTAGATGTCATGGATAGTCAAGTGGTTCTACAGTTGTAGCGCTACAACTTTCTCAATTACCTTCCCAACAAAGGGGAGGTTAGAGACCGGTCTGTAGTTTGCAAAGCAGCTTGGGTCCAGAGCAGATTTCTTGAGGAGAGGTGTCACTACTACCTCCTTCAGGGAGTTAGGGAACTCATCAGACTCTAAGGAGCACCAAACTAGCCTTGCAAGGACCAGGCCAATGATCTGACAACAACCTATAATCAAGGGAGTTGGGCCCAGATCCAAAGTTACAACACGTTGGGCGCATACCCTGGGCAGTCCGCACAACATCCCTGATTTCCAGCCAGTCGAAGGAACTCCAGAGAACCTGAGTAGGGGTGACCATACACTGACTACTATCAGCTCCCATAGAGTGTTCTGGCTGGATCTAGGCCCTGATGCCAGCCAGTTATCCACAAAGAACCGAGCAAGCTCATCACACTCAATCTGTGAAAAGGCGCTTCGAACCTGCAGACAGGTTGGGTTGCACAGCCTGTCCATGGTTCGAAAGAGCTGAGCCGGTCGATTCTGAGCAGCAGCAATCTCACGGATAGGAACTTTGCCTTCTTACGGGTGATTGCTGATTGATAGACTTGGTAGCGTTCCATTAATCTAAGGTGGTCAGCTTCCAGGGCTGATTTCCACCAGCAATGCTCTAACCTTCTTCCAAGTTGCCGCAGCTCCTTCCGGGTCCCATCAATAGAGGGGGACTGAGGGCGAAGAGAGAGAGGGAGAACATGGACTAGAGTGATAGAGTCCAGGGCCATAGTAATGGCCTTGTTATAGGCCTGAATCAGGCTTTCTGGACTCCTACTTACCTACGGAATTACCGATAGGTCTAACACTGCCAACAGACCATCGGGACTCATATCCCGTAAAGGGTGGTATCTGACCATCTCCACAGGGGCAGACCTATACGGGGGGGGGAACATGAAAACTGAACCCCACAGTGATCCGACCATCTGACCAGTTCCACCACCAAGTCGGAGGTTTCAATCCCCAGGAGGAAGACCAAGTCAATGGAGTGACCACTCTTATGGGTAACAGAGGCAACCACCTGTGTAAAGCCCGGTGATGTCATGAACTGGAGAACGTCCTGTACAAATTTGCGAGAGTTCACCATTGACACAGATACTAAAGTCACCCAGGACCAGCACCCTTGGCGACCCAAATGCCATGTCAACCATGAAGTCCACTACTTCCTGAAGGAACTGCTTCTCATCCCTGTGTGGACGGTAGATGACAGCAATCCTACAGCCCACACCTGCAACCATGGTACACTCGAATGAGTTGGTCTCATCAACTGGCACACTTGTGAGGCCCTGTTCGGTCTTAAAACAGACAGCTATCCCTGCCCCCCCCCAATAGTCCGATCTTGAGCGGTGAATCACTGAGTACCTGGCCGGAACAGCAGCTTCTAATGAAGGGCCAGCATTATCATCCAGCCTAGTCTCGGTGATGCAGGCCAGATCAGCTGTTCCAACAAGATCTGCAATAATTGCAGTCTTGTTCTTAATAGATCTGGCATTGCATAACACTGCTCAAGTCGGTCGGGATTCCAGGGCCACCCGAACTACCTGCCCACCAATAGTGGAGCCCTTGGGTATGGAGACCAGACATAGTGGACCATGTTCCAGAATCCATTTCACCCCAGGGCATCTCCTGGACCTCACTACCCCGATGTGAGAACCCTGCTCATTCACCCACCGAAGTTTGCAACCTCCAGCCCATTGCCTCCCCCACTAGCAATTCCCAACACTCTACAACATTGATATACTGTGATGTGTAAGGGGGTACAATAAACGGGCAGAGGTCACAAAGTTCAGAGGGTGAGTAGCGCATCACCGGGGGGCAAATCCACCAACACATCTATGCACCCAAAGTCTCACGTCGCACACCCAGGACCCAGAACATTGAAAAGCACAGCTGCAACAAATAACTAAAGAGAAAATAAATTCTCAAAACCAGGATAGTACAATCCTCCACTCTCTCTCATAGAGTGAGGGACGACTTGAGAACAAACAAAACTCACATTTTAATAACTAAAACATCACCCCACATAAACAATCCAAAAGATTACAACCCTCCACTCTCTCTCACAGGGTGGAGGACAAATAAAATAAAATAAATAAAAATAAAATAACACAACCTAGAACCTACCCCTTCTAATTTCAAATAACTACTTATTCACTCTCACACAGTGGAAGGTATTAAACAAAGAAAAGAAAATATATAAGACAATTAATATATTACCCCCACATTCAATGTTAAGCAGTACAAAAATGATAAATGTTATAGCAGTAAACAAAGTAGTATTTTAACTGTGAACTATAAAAAGCAGTCACCGAATGTCTCACATATAAAATGATTAGTTCAAGGAGCTTCCACCTCCACAAATACTGTAAATGTCCAGTGTAATTTCTGTCCACACTGCCTCTCACGTAGGCTGGTTAGAACTATAGAATTATTTTATGTAAATTATTTGAACCCACCATTCTTACTGCCCCTAAAAAGTCGGGCATAAAAAAATAGAAAAAGAGGTCTGCCCGTCTCCAGGGTATAGTACCACTCAAACTTCCGATGTCTCCCAAGGAACAATGTTCTTCATACCAGGATTTATGGCCCACTAAACGCTGGTGAGAGGCCCAAATTAACTCTGCCCTAGGAGGCCACCCCCAGACATCTCCACAAGCATGACTTTGGCCCTCAGTAAATGTCAGCCCACCAGCTGACCACCCGAAGGCCTAGGAGCAACCTGAGGTTATTAGCCCACTCTCCAGCTGGCTGAGTTACCCCACCAGTTGTGCTAAACCCCCCGCCACATGGTGCAAGGGCGCTTATGGCAGCAGCTGTGCCCTATTCTGTCAAGACAGCTGCAAAGTGCACGATTTTGGTATTCTGCAACAACCCATGGTTGGACATCCATTAAAGTACATTTGCACCAGCTACTAGATGGTATAAGTGTATTTTGCGTCCACCAGGGGTTGGCCAATGTGCCGCCCGCCCACCCCTCAGTACATGTATCCCCCAGACATGAACCCCCAAGATAATTATAAACAGCACCCCCTCAGCACAGATGCCCCATAATATTAATACAATCCCCCCTCAGCCCCAAGTCCCCGTAATATTAATACAATCCCCCTCCCAACCTCAAGCCCCGATCCTAATCCACACACCCCGCAACCTGAGTAGTATGGCAGCCATAAATTAAAAAAAATAAATAAATCATATCCCGTAATCCCTGTTATCCCTGGTAGCCCACCACTCAACACCATGTCCAGACACTGACTGAGCTCTGCTATAAGTGCATACTGTAAATAGTACGCGCTCAGTGAATGACAGCGCTGTCATTCACTGAGCGCGTACTATTTACAGTACGCGCTCATAGCAGAGCTCAGTCGGCAGCTGGCCACGGTGGTAAGAGGTGGGCTGTGCCAGTCGCTAACTGGGTATGGGTTGGGGGGAGAGGTGGCTGGTCTGGCACTGCCAGGTGGGAGGGCCACTAAACTACTAAGGATAACAGGGACTACAGGATATGTGTTTTTTGTTTTGTTTTTTAATTTACGGCTGCCATACTACTCAGGTTGTGGGGTGCATGGATTGGGCTCGGGCTTGGGGCTGGGAGGTGGGATTGTATTAATATTACAGGGGATCAGGGCTGAGTGGAGGGATTGTATATGAATATTAAGGGGGAATTGGGGCTGCGTGGGGGGATTATACATGAATGTTACAGGGATCGTGGCTGAGAGGGGGAGTTTATGAATATTACGGGGGATCGGGGCTGGGGGGTGCTTTTGCCCTTTTACTGGGCAATGCTGCAGGCTTGCAGCTATGTCATCAGTTGCACCCTCTGTTTGGTGCAAGTCTCCTGTTGATGTAAGCCACAGAACTTAGCCAGCAGGACCCTGCTCGATAGAGAATCGGGCGCAGAGTCCCTGGCGCAACCGCACTCCTACAATGTTGCAACTTGCGACATGCGTTGAGATACTTTTAGAATCAGGCTGATTGTGTTTACAATACTGGCCATCACATGATATTTCTGGGGTTTTAGTTCACCATATGCAAATTATTCTGCACCA
Source organism: Neoceratodus forsteri (assembly GCA_016271365.2). Taxonomy (NCBI): domain Eukaryota; kingdom Metazoa; phylum Chordata; order Ceratodontiformes; family Ceratodontidae; genus Neoceratodus; species Neoceratodus forsteri. The sequence goes on along the minus strand of JADMNL010000029.1, from coordinate 38,363,770 downwards.
CTGACATTAAAATGTCTGATGTCATAAGATGCCCTCTCTAGTCTTTACATATGTATTTGGCATCTATGAATTATTAGCTTAACTTCTGAAACAGACAGTGACTCGGACATACAGTACATCTCACAAGAAACAAATGTGCATTACAGTTTGAAGGGAATACATCTGATAGGTTTGTGGATTACGCCTGCGCCACCGAACAGTGCAAACAGCATTTTGAAGCTTACAAAGGTGAGACTATGTAGCTTGGTATTTGAGTTTCAACACTCTACCCAACCACGTCTTGGGTGGCTTATGAATACCAACAGGTTATATTCTTTGATGATGATCAGCTCATAAGATGTATTTCTGACATGTCTGTGGAAGTGTGATAACTCTGTTTATTTTGATTTTATTTACTTTTGATAACCGGGTAAGTGCACTAGACAAAAACCTGTCCATTTTCAGGCACGACCCTCGAGAGTACATTACAGGCAACAAGGACATTACAGTAAGCAGGATTACAGAAGATATGAGCCTTGCACATTTGAGGGAGTTACACTGGCAATGATCAGAGTGCTAGTCCAGAAGATGAAAAACATTAAACAATAACAACAAATACGCTTCAGATGATACGTTTTCATGGTCTGGAAATGTTTTAAAAGACTGTTTTTATCTTTTTTTTAATGGTAATTTATCTTCTTTTTTAGGTCAGCCAGCCCTTAACACCTGGAACCCCCCAGCCTTGTCACCCGAGTTTAGCCCAGCGTTGTGTTTTGTGCTTAGTTACAACAGTAATTTACTTAGCTGAACTTGCGGATTGCTGTATAAAATTTGTACATTTGATGACATAAAAAATTTCTAATGTTTAATAGTATGACGTGATGTTAAGTAGTCTTTGAAAGTATGTTCTATTTTTATTTTTAGACACATTCCCTTCATTATTTCTGCATTCCTTTTCCCCTTTCTGTGACAAGCAAGCTTCATGGAGCAAGCAAAGACATCCATAATGAATGAATAAGAATTAAAGAGACAAAAAGTGAAGATGGATCTATTGAAGCTGAATTTGCTTTAGAATTTTAGTAAACTAGGGACATTAACTGAGATTAATTTTTGTATTATGTTAAATAAATGTCTATATATTTGCTAATGTTAAAAATCTCAGAAGCTTTTCAATGTACTGTTATAGGGATAGTTAGGGGAGTAGTCTTGTTGGTAAAAGTGAATGTGATTGTTTTTTATTATTAAATATTTAGAATTAATTGACAAGGGTTATCTGGGGCTTGGATCTGTTAGACTTTTTTAAAGTTGTTTTAGATTTAGGCAACATTATTGGGTGTTTCATTTCAACATTTATTGGATGCACGTGTCATGATTAATGGTTATGCACGTCAGTATTTATTGTTGTCCTAATAAAAAGGGTAATCTTGACACATGGGTTTCACCTCTGAAGAAGCTCAGCCCAGTTGGAATGAAATGTTAGGTCCAGTTGCCGGCAGACGAATGCTGTAGTTTAGGTCTGCCATAATTTAACCTTGGGTAATGTTTTGTCTTGCCTGTTTTGATATTTGATAAATATTTTTTTTCATATATAGCGTTTTCATTTTTTCTTTGTTTGGTATTTACTTACCTACCCCCCCGGGGCCACAGCGTACACATGCATGTATGCGCAAATACATGCCAGAATCCGGTGGCCCCTTCCACCCCTCCCCTGACTTTTAGTCATCACCTGTTACTGCCTGCACGCCCACCGGACCTCCACCCAGTGGGAGCAGGACTACAGATGGGTAGGTATCCACCCCTTTGAGGGGAGAGCCATGGCTGAATCCCACTCCAGCCACCCCCGAGTCGGCACCCTGGCAACCCGGGATCCACCTGAGGTCATTCCCGAACCTGGTTCGCTGGCATAGCATGAGGTAAGGTGCCAGTGCCTCAGCCTTCTGTACTACCGGGCTGGCCAATATTTGATATTTTATGGAAATGCTTTTTGTACTGGGAAAGAAAATGATGCCTTGGAGAAGTTTATAAATAAATACAAGTTTGTGAGTATGTTTTCCTCATTTGTGTTTTTTCCTTTTTCTCAAAGAGCTGTTTTTCAAATATCTATCACCTGAGCAGCTGTTAGTGGGTGCTCCTTACTCCTTTTGGTTATGTTTTGTACTTTTAGTGCAGCACCACTAATTATGGGATGCTTAGTGGAGTGTCTAGCTCTTCTGGTGTATATTTAATTAAGCTGCAGGTTCTAATCTCTATGACATGGCAGGAGGCTGTATAAAAATAAATGAGACACACACACACACACACACACATATATATATAAACTGCCTTTCTGTCAAGCTTTAGAGTATTATTTCTGCTCATTGTTTTTTTCTGTGTATTTTGTTGCCATTGAGAAATCTAAAATTGAGGTGGAAAAATTTATCTCAACATACTCTAGGAAATCTTACCTGGGCATAATCCTCCGTACTCATACCTGTTCGTATGCGAATGTTAGTGGGGATCACCCCAGGGCTGAAAAAAAAAAAGGTTGCAATGAAAGCAAACACAGCTTAGTACACCACCATTTTTCTTTACATAATGGCAACGTCTTCTGGGAAGGCTACATGATTCAATGGTTTGAGCACTGATCTACATAGGTGCAAACTATGTGAGGAAGGGACTGAGGGGTTGAAGCCCCTTCTGGGAAAACTGTTAAAGGGGGAAGAGTCCCCCAATCAATTAGAGACATTTTGTTATGAGTTTTGCTGGTCCAGTCTGCCTGTGTCTTTAACAAAATGTCTCCCTGTTCCCTTCTGCTCCAGAAAAAGGCTGGCATCTGCACGCTGAGACAGGGGAAGCACAGGGAATTCCTTGATCCACGCTGCTGCTAGTACATCATGCAACCTCCCTCATGTAGTATAACATGATTGCTCCATTATTATTATTACAAAAGCACAGGAGGTGCAGTGACATGCTGGTCTTTGAAAAGATATATAGAACAGACAAATGCTTTGGCCAGGAGAAACATGAATCCTTAAGTCAAAAATGTCCTGTGATCCTGCTCAGAAGAGCAGCATACTGGTGTGGGATGAAGAAGAAGGTGAACATCATTTTGCACTCTGGGCTGTGGTCAGCTGGAGTGAGCGGGTGGGTTATGGTGGGCGTGCAGGTGATTATGGCTTGGTAGTGTCTGACTGAAGGCAGGCCTTAAACCAGACAGTCTCGATGACTTGGCCCAGGCTGATGGCTGTTCGTTTTTCTTGGCACCAGGATGTGGAAGGGGTTAAGGAGTGCTTGGGAATTAATATCTATGTAGCACCTTTCCATTAGAATGTTTAGGTATGCGTTATCCCAAAATTATTTTCAATCAGTTGGTGATGGGGGGAGGTTGATGTGCTGTAGCCAGATAGGCATACAGCAGTAGGATATTTATAAAGAGCGAGATTTTATAGAGGTTCGCTGCAGAGAGGATACGTCACTTGAAAAGAGTAAGATGAACAAAGTGGGTGGTTTGATACCTGGTATTGGACCAACAAGAGATTTATCAAACACAAGCTTTCAGGCTACACAGAGCCCTTCATCGAGCGTAGCAGTCAGGTTATACTGTACATACTGTAAAACAAGCTTCTTTGGAAGGAGAATCTACTGGTAAATAAAGTTTCAGATGTGGGTACAACAGTTCCTTTGATAAGGTAGTAAGCAGAGACAAAGAAACACTCTTTGAAATATTAAGTGGTTGTAAATCAGATTAGTGATGTAGACTCCTCTCCTGAAATGGAATGTGACAGCAGGAGGCCTATAAATTATAATCTGCTTATATTCAAAAAGCCTCCCAATACAGTAGTTGTGTGTGTGTGTGTGTGTGTGTGTGTGTGTGTGTGTGTGTGTAAAACACTACAATATAAAAAAAAACCTTGTTAATGTGTGAAATGAGTAAGAAATGGTTGTGAGTCACTGGCTACTGGGATTAAAACCTTGGTGTGCAGGTGGTCAGCTATGGGGGTTCATCTTCTAACCAAGAGACTAAACTCTTCTAATTCAGGGGATTGGGTCATTAGGGAATAGGGTCAATTTTCTGCTGCAAAAAAAAAAATCACACATATCCCCATAAGTCAAAGCATCATGGGATGTATATGCAAATCACCATGAAATTTTAGGCTGGTTTAGCTATAAGCAGGAATGCATGGTGCCAAAGAACCTCTCATATCATCTGCAAAGAGTGCAACCAGAAGACACAAACATGTGCTTCGTCCTAGCCAGGACTCATCAGTATGTCTTTTCTGCATCACACCCCAGGGGAAATGAAACAGCCCTGAGTTGGTCTTATGGGGTTGCGTCATGGTGAGTCCCCAAAAAAACAAAAAACAAGCTAAAAGACAAAGAGCCTTAGTGCAAAAATCACCATGAAATTTTAGGCTGATTCAGCTTGGTGCCAGAGGGCCTCTCACACAATATGCGGATTGACAAAGATGTGCAGATTGTGTGAGAGGCCAATTAGTATCATGCATTCCTGCTTAAAGCTGACCCAGCCTAAAATTTCATGGTAATTTGTATATACATCCCATAATGCTCTGCATTATAGGGATATGTGTGATTTTGTACTTCTTTGAAATTTGATTTTTTTGCCAAAGCCCTTTGGGGTAACCCTTGCCTCAGTACTTTTGCAATGAGGTTCTTTGTCAATAAAGATCATTTCGGCATACCCCAGCATGATTCCCAAGCCAGGTAAAAAATCATCACCCCACACAGCCACGTGATGATGGGGTGGGGATTTGTTGACTGGGCTGGGTATCTGTCTGCAGAGGGTGGTCTGGTGAAGGGGGATGTGGCAGCAGCCAATGAAGGCAACTAGTATATAAAGCGTGTGTGGGAAAGGATGTGTGTGTGTGTGTGCACACGAGTGTGTGTGTGCGTCCACACGCTTGTGTGTGTGTGTCTCAGTGTCCCTTATGAATAGTTATGAATAGCTTGGTACCAACTTGGAATGACACAAAATGATACATTTCATAATCTTTCATAAACTCCCTGTCACAGCATGTGGGAATAAATGTCAGATGAGACACATTTACAGGTTTAAAGCACACCGTGGTGTGATATTTATTTTTCAAACGTTTGAAAAACAACAAATGAAAACAAAAAAATTGCAATGAAAGTCACTACTTAACATCAGTAGTTTCTCTCATGATACAGTCCTGGATCTTAGAGCTCCTAAGTCCCTTCTCATCTGCATTCAACAGCTTGTCTACAGTAGCAGTAGAACCTCCTCCTCCTCCTCCTCCAGGGTTGAGCCCCACTGGGCTGAACTGAACTAAACTCAATGAAGAGGTATTTATATATTTTGGTGGGGGGGTCACATGATTAAGCCCTTTCTATTTACAAGTCTGGTCATGTTGTTTCAAAACCAAGGGGTTGGGGATTGTGTCAGGGGATTTCCTGGTTCAGTTAAAGGTACAGTGTATATATCCACATATATTGACTTTCTATATCTCTGATCCACAGTGACTAAGCTATTTTACACATAGAACCTTATACAGTAACAGGTTTATAATGTGAATTTATGAAAATACCTTAAGGATTTCTTATAACTGTACTAATCATGACAATATTATTGTTTTATATGACTTCTGAATCCTTTTTCTTTAAAAAGGCTTTACTAACGGTATTCATTCCTATTTAAAACAGCCTTCATACTTTTTATACTCAAAATGCACTTATGCACTTTTTACAACACCTCTCTGGGTGTTTGGCATCATTCCAGGGACAGGATGGATGGAAATGGAACAAGAATGAAAAGAGAGAACTAGTAGGAAGTTTAGTAGGGACAGTAAAGAGCTATGCTAGGTGGCCAACTTGGGGTAGGGGGGAAAAGAAGAAAAGCAAAGAGAAAAGAGTTAACTGTTGCTAGGAAATATGGAGATACAAAAGTGGTCCATCAGTCACAGCCGAGGGTGTCGCCTAACTCTGCCACACTCCCACTGTTGTATCCTGGCAGAGCTAAAGTACTCAGAAACACTTACTAAAAAGCATCACTGAATAAAAAAGTAAACTTTCATTAAAACAGTATAATGTAAGGGATGAAACATGAAAGGATGTGTGCTTATAGGGAAAGGATGCACATCTCAGGAGTTGTGTTACGCATGAGATGTAGGTGAGTGCGGCAACCACCTGAGAAGTACATTATTCTCTTACAATCATATACCCTGGAATATATATCCCATTTATAAAATGGAATTTTATTAGTTAAAATTATAAATATCAGCTAAGGAGTGTTGTTGTCAAAGAATAATCAATGGTCAAGTGACATATTTCGACCAATGAGGCAACAGGGTAATAATCAATGGCCACGTGACTTGTTTCAACCAATCAGGCTACAGGATTTTCATGTCCCATTCCATAATTTAGATCAATGCAAACAGACATTTTAGTTTTTGCATCACTTACTTCACAGTGTTTACTCTCACTTGTTTTGAGGCCAGTTCTGTGAAAATATTGAAACATTTAAAGTCTTCTGCTGTCCCAGATGCAATAAGCAGTAAGATACATAACACAGTAACACAGCAAGACGAGGTCAGAAGGGACTCCAGGTCCATCACCTTCACTCCACCCCTGCCTCACAGAGAGGGACAAAACAAGTACACTCTCCCCCACAGCTGTAAAACTGATAGAAGCATGACCCCAGTGAAAATAAGATACCTCATTTCACCTTGGCCATCCTGTTGTATAAACAGGTGATTTGCCAGGTATTTTTAGATGTCTAAACTTATTACTCTGTTAATTAAAATTGTAGGTCTTCACATTAATTCACTTCAAAAATTACTTAAGTGATCTTAACCAATCAGCTTCAAGAACTGCAGGGCCTCTCATGCTGCATGCAGTTGGTGTCTCATGCTGGTAAGTTTTTACTTCAGCAATGCGGGAAAAGTGTGTTACATCATTTTTGTTTGTTTTTTCAAGAAAGAATACTTAAAACGCATGCAAGAGATTTATACTATGTTCATACCATAAGTGCTGTGTGGGGAATGGAAAAAATGACATCTTGTGATGCTGGTTGGGCTGACAAATACTCAGCTTTGCTTTATGGTTTTTTCATAGAAACAGTAAGAGAGGAAGGACATTATTTTTCTGTAAAACATACCCCTCACTACATATACTGCATCATCATACAAAACTGTTCAGATACTGACGCTATTTGGGAGGCAATATAGCGTAGTGCTTAATGGCACTGCGCTGCAAACCTGGAGACCTGGGTTTGAATCCCATCAGCAACAACTTGCATACTGTGTTCCCCTGAACAAGTCACATAACCTCCTTGTGCTCCTAGGTTGCACCTGGGAACAAGTTCTGGCTTTGTGTGCCTTTCTTGGTCAAACAATTTCCCTTCCCCTCCCCCATCCTGGTTGAATGACATTCACTTGTATTGGAAAGCAAGCAGAAAACATCCTTCAGACTCTCTACAACCTCAGAATTCAGATTCCTGCTCCTGTGATCCCTACTCTATACTCAAATGACAAACTATAAGAAAATGATTTTTAGTCATCTAGGATAAAAGAGAACAGTTTCTATAAGTAGAATCAGTGAAACTTCTGCTCTCTGATTTTCTTGTAAATCAAGATGTTTCTCCTCCTGGATCCCTACCGGCCCCCATTGGCCCCTGTCCTCCCTGCCCTGTCATCCACATCCTCTGGGACTTACCTCTCCTGTGAGTCCCCATGGATTACCCTCCCATGGTAGATCATCGGGGTGCACAAGCCCTCCAAAGCACAATCTAAATGTGGAGTATGCACTCAGTCAGTGGGGTGAGGCCTGTGGGGGACCACAGCCTCATCCTGTCCAGTAGGGTGTTTTACAACTACCTTTCTCCCCAGGGCTGCTGAATGTGCAGTGATGTTCCACACGTGCTTGCGATGTCATGCACACATGTATCAATGTCAGAAGGTAGCCCTCCCAGAGTGAACACTCCTGCTGTGCGGACACCCAGCTCCACCAGGCTGCAAACAAGTAGCAGAGTGACCTGTCTCTCTCTTCCCCAAGAGAGCAGAGCCGTCCCTTGGAGGCTCCATCCTCCCCCCTCCTGGCTGGCTGGCCTAATGTGGCCTGGGTCCACTGCTGAACCGGAGCCACGAGCTCAGTACGCTGTAGTGCTGTTGCCATGCTACTGGCCAGATAAAGATGCCATTCATTGGGGTTTCTTACCTAAAGCCACACATCTTGTAAACTGATCCAGTGCCGATTTTGACAAGCTGTAGGCCAGAACACCAGGGAACTACAAAACATAACAAGAGATCATTTTGAAAATCACAGGAATTAACGTAAGGTAAATTCTATGACACACGTAACCTGGTTGTTCAAGATGTACTGTGCAAATCGTATATTTTTACATAGTATCTGGCTACTTTTCAGAAATCCTGTCGGCATATCTAAATCCCTGTCCACCATGCCAATATGCAGAATGTCCCAGCTGCCATCTTCCCAGCCCCAAATAACTTCATCCAGTTGAAGTCCTCATAGCTGAATGCATTGCTGACATTAGCCACAAGTGTGTCTGGGACATTTTGCACATCTGGATGTTGGTTGGGAAGGGGGGGATCAACCAAATTATATATTAAAACTTCACAAAAGTAAGTCACAGAAAAATTATCTGAGGTCGTGATTTTGCTAACAGGGGCCAACCAATTTTAATATGAAGTAACATTTCCTTGCACTTTAAGTTTTATCAGTTTTCAGTTTATTTTTTCTATCTTTGAAATATCTACCTATATCTTTTATATCAAACTTACTGTAAATTCCCTCATGCATCCTGGTATGCATATAATTACCCATTTTACTGTACTCTGGGGCCCCAAACACAATCACAGGGGACTGATGGCAGTCTAGGTGATTTACCCCTGAACAAGCTTTACCTGCATCGTTGCAAAACCCATTGAGAGTGCAGGGGGAATGGAGCCGGGATCACAATGTGAATGGCATACAGTGGCACCATTCACAAAGCAAGGCAACTACACACTTTTGCAACAGTAGAACTGTTTTAGGCAGGTGGGTGGGGTTACCATAAACGTGCGATGGGGGTGAGTGAGGGCAGGCGGGGGACAGAGAGCATCATGGAGAAAGGGAGAGGAATTCCATTGGATGCTATGGAGTGATACAGGTCTAGGGAACTGGACAACCAGAAATTTCCTTTAGAGTATGACAGAACCAGATCTGGTACCAACTCAGAAACAGGCCAAAAGTACAGGTCAGCAGGTGGGGGGAGATTAAGATGGCATGGGCAGTGTTGGTGCCCACAGGCTCTCTATGTGGTTGGTGGTACTGTATGCCATACAGAGAGCTTTCTTAGTTCCGCAATCCAGCATGTTATCATAGAAATATACTCTAGATGTTGACAGCAAATACAGACCCAATGCCCCAGTGAGTCTGCCCAGTACCTGCCTGCATCCACTTCCAGACTAATACTGGATCAGAGCTACTCGACCGATTGCCCTGACTATATTCTGATGCTTCCCTCCCTTGTCCACTCATTACTCTCCCTCAACTGGCCACCCTCCTTGCATCTTCTGGTTTGGACTATTCCTCTACACACGTCTCACTTCTTCGTGCCAGCTCTCTGGCCCCTAATGTGCGGCAAACACACTGAAAGCAGAGAAAATGCAGATGCACTGCCTACAATGTGCAAATAGATTCCCTTCCTCTCTGCACAACAAATCTCTTCTCTGGCCCTCCTGCCCGACGCCACCATCAACCTTTTCCACGAAGCCCTGTACTCCACCAGAAGCTCTCGCTCCATGATGCCACCATCTTCTTGTTGTCAGCTTTTACAACCTTCTCACTTCACCAATGTGTGACTACATTGGTGCGTCAGTGGGTCGTCCTAACGATGCATCCATGGCAACTGGATGAGGAAAGGCACATTATAACAAGAAGGAACTAAGACCCTGGATTTGAATTAAGTCTAGAGATGTGTTTCAGTGATAAAAAACAAATGTACATGTGGGTACACACACACACACACACACACAGACACACACACACACATGCACACACACATACACACTCACACACACTCACACACACACACACACACACACACACACACACACTCACACACACACACACACACTCACACTCACACACACACTCACACACACACACTCACACACATTCACACACACAAACACACACACACACACACACACACACACACAGACAAACACACACACACAAACACACACACACACACAAACACACACACACACTCACACACACAAACACACACAAACACAAACACACAAACACACACACACATATACACTCACACACACACAAACACAAGGACACACACACACACACTCGCACACAAACACACACACACACACACACACACACACTCTGCCTGTGAGCAGGGAATCCAACTAGAGTCTCCCGGTTCACAGGCTAGTTTAACTGTACCATCAAATCTAAAATTCAGTATGCAGTTCCTCCCTACCTAAATACCTCAGTCACCCTATGAGGGTTTCCAGGTCTGATTTTGTTGCCACTTGGGAGACTGAAATGTATGTGCATGACAGAATTTCCCACTAGAGATGGATGGAGGCTAATTGCATTGTGGGGGTAGGGGTGTTTGGCTCCTGGGAAGGGGGACACAACTCACCAGGGTGTTTGCACCCCCTCTACCTACTGATCGAGGTGCAGTATTGGAATTAGCTTTGAAGGCCACCGCCCACCTGTCCCCCTTACTGGAGAAAGAGCACAGGGTACAGCTTTAGCAGTCTTAATTTTGGGAGTGGGTGAGAAGGAGCAAGCAAATGAGGGGGCTCTATCTGTCTAGGCTAGCATAATGTGAATACATTTTTTTTTCCAATTGTTTAACCAGGTGAGACACACTAAGCTGAAAGCTTGTTTACAGATGCAACCTGGGAGCACAGGGAAGTTAAGTAACTTGCTCAGGGTCACACAGTATGCAAGTGGGGGCTGTGGGATTCAAACCCAGATCTCCAGATTTGCAGCTCAGAGCCTTAAACCACTGTGCTATACTGCCTCCCACTGTGGTATACTGAAGTCTGTGGCAGGGATATTCTGTCCCCCTCACCTAGGCTTGCATCAAACTGGATCCAACTCACTGTGGAAGCCTTCCCAGTGCTAGATACCGTATTATGTTCAGCAGCTGTCTGTCTTTTCTGTCGAAATAAGAGGACAAGGGTGGGCTTTTCCACATTCTACTCGGCCTTGTTCTTTAAACTTCCAGAAGCTTTACATAGGACATCCCATATCACGTGACAGTTCCGCTCTGCAAGGCAGACTGATCTAACTGTGTAGTGTTATACAAGGAAATAGGAAGCTGAAGTACGGGATTATCTTTCCTGACTAACAGCTCCCCGTTTTCATATCTATAAGTCATTGGTTTCCATGTATGATACCCACATGACATTTCTTGAGTACAGTGGTTCTTCTAGCAAAAAATAAAATTACACATTCCATTTGATGTGACAAATGTGTCAAATAATGGCTATGCTATCCAACATTTTACATGGCAGTTCTCATGATATAAGCGATTCTGCGGACAGAGTCAACTAAAATCACATGTTACAGTTCTTTAACTTTTGTAAACCACCTGCTTCTTCCTTGCAGAAAGACTGAGACAGCCATCCCAGTGGGTGGTAGTAGCACTGTGCCCCGGAGGCCACTCTAGACTGCACGGTGGCTAGATGAGTACTGTATCACAGAAACATAAAAATAACAGCAGAAAAGACCACTGGTTCATCCAGTCTGCACTTTACCCTGTTCTACCACATAACTTAATGTCTAGTTGAGGTTATTGCCCTCATCTCCCCTCCCCCTGCCCCCTGCCCTATTGCTTTCTCCCTGCATAACTATTAAGCTTTTTACTCAGTCCCAGCCACATCTGAAACCAGTAATGGTTCTGCCACCCACCACCTCTGCTGGTTGGCTTGTTCCACAGCTCAACTATTCTTTATATAAAATAAAACATTCTTACATCCTTCCTGAATCTCCCCCTGCCCTCTTCTACTCATGTCAGAGGTAACATAACCCTTAGCAGTGCACTGTAAAATACGTCTTATTAAAGACGTTTAAAACAACCCAAAAATTGGAACCATAATAATGCACTGCATCAGTGCCAGTGACTTGGTGGGTAATAGAGGGAGCTCAACATTAGGAAGATATAGCCTGCACACCAGAACGTGCTGCCGGATGGTGGATAGAGAAGGAGGCTGATACTAGAGGGAATTTCCAAAGAGAGAGAGAGAGAGAGAGAATGGTACAGGAGGTCAGGCCGGTGGATAAGGAGGGTGGCAGATAATAAACGGGTGGATAATAGTGAGTGCACTGTATTTCAGTATCCTTTGTACTAGGTCTCACATAAAGAGCCACTCCCCTCCCCCTTTTTTCCTACCCTGTCCTTTCTGAGGGCAAATTCTGTAGGGGAATTCAAAAATGTGTTGGATTTGAATAAGGGTACCCTAGCAATAGGTGGTAGGAGAACAAAGCCAGAGATCAAGTAGGCTCTTTGGTTTTTGCAGCAGGTAGGGAAAATGGGCAGACAAGGTGAGCCTGGCAGTCTTTATCTGCTGTCAAATTTTATGTATCTATGTCCCGTGTTCTTGTTTTGCCAGTCCTGCTAAACACTTCCTTGATATGTACTTTGTTCATTTCTATCAGAAACTTGAAAATCAATATCATATACTCCTTTATCCCTTTTGGTCACCAGTGAGTACGTGTTCAGCACCTTAAAGTGATCTTCGGAGGATCTGCCCTGGTCACTGTGAATCGTTTTTGTTACCGTACGCTGTATCGTCTCTAGCTTCTCTTTGTCTTTTCTTAAGTGGGGGCTCCAGAACTGGGCACATCGTTCCATATGCGGCTTTATTAGTGATCTACAGAGAGGCAGTATCACCTCCTCCCTCCTACTGTTACACCCCACCCCCAATACACCCCAACTTCCTGGTTCCCTTGCTGTTGACCTCGTTATATTGCCTAGATACATTGAGGGGCTCACTTATGATGACTCCCAGGTCTCTTTCCTCAATGGCAGTGTCCAACTAAACCCCTCCCATCCAATATTCCATCCTGGGGTTCTTGTACCTATGTGTATCACCCTGCACTGTTTGACACTGAATTTCAACTGCCAAACTTCAGACCAAGTCTCTAATCTTTACAGGCCCTTCTGCAACTCCCTAACCCAATCCTTGCTGTCTACCTTGCCACAGAGCTTAGTGTCATCTGAGAAGAGACACATTTTGCCTTGTATCTCTTCTCCTATGTCACCGATAGACATATTGAACAGGACTGACCCTAGGACTGAACCCTATGGCACCCCACTCATGACCTCTCCCATGATGTGACCCCATTTATCACCACCCTCTGCTTTCTCCCCCAGCCAGCTTACCAATGATCTGGCTAGATTCTTCACTGTTCCCATATCCTCCAGCTTCTTCAGCAGCCTTCTGTGCAGTACAGAGTCAAATGCCTTGCTGAAGTCGAAGTATAGCAAATTTACTGTTTGTCCGCAATCAACTGCATAGTTACCCAGTCAAAAAACACCATCATGTTGGTCTGACAAGACCTCCCTGCCACAGACCTGTGCTGCTTGCTACCTTGGAGCCCATTTCTCTCTAGGCATTCCACTAGGTCCTCTTTGGCTAATGTCTCAATTAGTTTACCTGCTGTCATGGAAATGGGACTCTTACCCTCAGAGATGGCGGGTATGGAGCCTGTAACATTCATGTGCCCCCTGCTGGCCAAATACAGCCAGATGTAGGGTGCAGTCATGGCAATACAGAATGCCGGAGTGAGGAACAAACAAAGAAACTGGAGGGAAGAAAACAATAACAACTAATAGTGAGAAAATGATAGAGTCATATCCACAGCATCAAGGATGCAAGAGTAATGAGTGGGCAGGGGTTTCCTTTCTAGTTGATGAGAACACACAAGCTGTGTGATTTGAGGCAAAAAAGAAGGAAAAACTCTTATCTTAAAGGAATGGAAAACAAGCATTACAGTCCTTGTTACAGAAACTAGTGTCACTTTCTGCAGTAACTATAGAGGACAGATAGAGTCAGAACCACACCATTGTATGGAATGTTACACCCCCACTCAAGTCTTAAGGATGGTGTGCGCATAAAATGGAATCCTCTTCCTTTTATCTTTTCATACTCACTGATCTTAGTCCAGCAAGGCTAGAGATGTTTACAATGCAACCTTTACTTTTGACCAGGTGTGGCACTGCCAGATGAGTGAGATGGTATACAGCTCTGAAAGATAAGGCAAAATATATGGTGATCTTAGTATAGGAACTACTAAAAGGAATCTTATGCATTGCAAAGTGTTTTGTTAATGAACAATGTGCAAGCGATCTAACTGAAATTCCAAAGGTGGAATTACCAGTGAGGTGGCAGATGAGGAAAGGAGAAGAAACATGATAAAGGAAGACGAAACAGATGGAGAAAAGTGAAGATTTAATAGAGATATGGTGAGAAGGGTCATTGGGTGAGAGAAGGGAACAGGTAAGTAATGAAGTGGAAGTCTCAGATGTGAGATAGTAGGGAATGGGAAGAGTAGATGCTGGAAGCATCAACTTGAGTAATGGGATGGGGAAGAGGTTTTGAGTGAAAATGACTGGCTAAGTGGCTACAAGACAGTGATGACATCATTTAGAAGAGCATCAACCCTGGGAGTCTTGAGGAAATATAGTAAGGGAAAAGACTAGAGATTCATGAACACCAAGAGTGAGCAGTGAGAAAGGCAGACAAAAAGGAAGGGAAAAAAATGATAGGACAGGAATGTGATTGACAAACAGACAAAGAAAAACACCAACCAGTGAAAGATATAAGAAGAAATAGGAGATAAAGCAGTGTGAGGGAATGAAAATGATTATTGATCCATATTTTTCCTGATCAAATGGGGTGCTGTTTTCTCATGTGTGTGAGACATTCTTATTCTGCAAAGAGCATCTCACGTGCTGGTGTCACGAAAATGTCCACCTTTGGAAACTTTTTTAATATTGATTGACCTTGATCAAGACTATATGAGCTGCTCAGGCCATCTTACTGTTGTAACAGTGGTCTCCATTCTTAGAGTAAGGGCTACCTTTGGATCACAGTCCTCCTATGCTAAAAATGCATGAGACCACTCTTACAACCTCAAGAGTGACCTTGGGAGAAATGCTCAACATAAAAAAGTATGGTAGACATCTATAACAGTCTTTGTAGTGGAGAGAGGCTTTATAGAGCAGTTGATGCGATGTAGTGGCAATCTGAGAATGCAGGTATGTGTAATGTGGAGAGAGCTGGAAGGGTATTGTGTCTTTTGTAGGGGAAAAAGAGGGTCATAGAGTGGATGGGTTGACCTGTAGAACAAGGAAGGGATGAGGCAAACAAAAAGAGAGTGTATGAAACAACGGAAGCTCTACAGAATCCCTGTGGCTGGAAATAGCTTAAAGGGGCATAAAGAGGATTTGGTAAGTACATTATAGACCACAAGTTAGTCCAGAGAATGAAACCTGGAATGGGTGAATAAAATAAGGAGGACAACTATTATGGGGGCACTTGGTTGCCACACAATTTTTTAACCTGTCTGTCATTGGCTGGAAGGTAGTACGTGTCTGGCTGAAAGCAGGGAGGAATTTCTTTTCAGTTCTGAAGACTGTTTCCTCCTTCAGGCATGTGTCAGGAATGGGACAAGAGGAGATGCAGTTCTCGATCTACTGCTGAGTAATGGAGATGACACTGTCACGGCAGTCAGGGTGGGGATGTCAGTGAGTAATCGCAACCATAATAGGATGGAGTTCAAGGTAAAAGTAGAAAGGTGGTTTAGACATAGAAATATAACCCAAGAAGTCCAGGTCCGCAGTCTCAGCACAGCGATGGGCACAGCTGAAACAGATCCTGGACCTAGCTTAATGTTTCTGGTAAACCAAATCCTTAAAGCAGCAGTGTTTGTTAGTCACCGTGTAGTTTTGTTGATCAATAACTTTTTTTTCTGGCAAAAAACATCAGTATATCCATTTTTCTTTTTGTTTTCTGTTACCTGAACTGAGATAATGGAATTACTACATTTTTGAAACATGTCCTGCTCCCGTGTCATATCACACTAAAAAAAATGAAATATTGTGGTACAGTGCTATTTTGTTTGCCATCAGAAACATGTGGCAACACCACTCTAATACATCCACAATATGAAACTAGTATGCATATTCATCACGTAGTTTCAGCTGAAGAGATTTTTAAAAATTGCTAGTGGCGGCCATCCAAATGACTTGTGTTATTAATGACAAAATTAGCTATAAAAGCAGTCTTAAAAATACATGAGAAGATAAAAAATACACTGAGGATGAATCTAAGGATGTTGGAATATATTTTTTGCCAAAAAAACCTATATGATTAATTTTTTGCCTTTTAACAAGTACTGCTGCTTTAAAGGGGAACAGTCAGCACTAACAGCCCCACATCCAGCGGTATCTGTAGGGCTGGACCCAATTTGCACTTCATGTGCAACAACATTTGTTTGACTTACTGTTTACCGCAGTACAGTAGACTGTGTCAGAATTTTTCTGTTGACTGGCAAGCGGACATTTTCTGTCACTACAAATCCCAGAAGTCCCTGCAGCTGACATCAAAGGAGGGCTGCAGCAATAGGTGATCCAACAGCCTGCTGTGCATGTTAGAACTTTTATAAGATCTGATCAGAAGATTGCTAGTCACACATTTCTTCTGGTGCTAGTACTATCTGCTGGGACTAGCCCAGGTAGGACAGCAGGACCAGCAAACAAAAGATCAGTGCTTATAAAAACTCTAACATGCACTACACAGACTACTGAATCTTCAACTGTTGAAGCCCACCTCTGATGTCATTTGCAGGAGATTCTGGGATTTGTAGTTACAGAAAATGTCAGCTTGCAAGCCAATAAAAACAGTCAGATATAGTCTACTATACTGTAGTAAACAGTAGCAGTAAATAAAAAATAAACGATTATAAATGCAAAATGCAAGTTGGGATGAGCCCTGTACTTGGGTGTGGTGCCGATTGCTGACTGTTCCTCTTTAATCTAACACACATCCAGAGTGACCCTCACTGCATGACATTCAAGATGGAAAGGGAGAATCCTGTTCCAGAAGGAGTGCAAATAAGCTTAAAACACAGGATGTGTTTTGAGTAAAACTGAATAAAAAATCAGTAATTCAACAGCTAAATAAATATGTTCTTATTACACTGTAGAAAATGCACCGGCCCAAACCCCAGTCTATCAAAGATGAGCCCCTCCTTCTCATACCTGACATTAGTGTTCATCATTTTGTCATATTGCTCCAAATTGGTGTCTTCAATTGATCCAAATATACCTATCCCAGCGTTGTTGACCAACACATCCAGCTGTCCATAATGTGCAATCGTATCCTGTATCATTTTCCTGGCTACAGCTTCATCTGTTACATCACCGGGTACTAGCAAGGCCTGATGATGGAGGGAAAAAAAATGATGTGAACGATTAACAAACAAAAAAAAATCACTGCTTTGTTTTTAATCTGAAAAATGGGGATTTTTTTTATCATTTGCTAAAATGGTTGAGAGAGAACCTTGCCAAAATCCAGCCACTTCATTGGTCCAATTGTGTCACATGGCCTTTCCTTAAAGATCAAATAAAAAAGGTTTTACAGACTGTCAATAAAAACTTGAGGTCAAGTCCCTGTGTCATGACTAGCATTTCCTGAAAATATTTATGCTGTTTTTGATTTTGTGGTTTTCTTTAACTATCACATCAACACTCTGCATTGTTGTCTGACAATGAAACACAAGATTGTTTAATGGATATAAAAGAACTCTAAAGTTTGTTAAGTCATAGAAGTAGTGTGTCTTTGATGAAGCCTCCATAAATATGTTCATGTGAGAACAATATTGTTGATATATCAGATTGACAAACAGGTGTCTGCCACACTCTGCTATTTCAGGAACGTACTACATGAACTCACAAAATTCAGTTCTCTGAGGGATCCTGTGTGAAAATACATCATGTATATGTGTAACAAGAAATACTATGTCATCCTGATGCCTGTCTCCTGCCCATCAGTTGAGGCTGTTGCACCCTGCTTCCCTCTACCCCACCAACAGGCATGGCCAAAGCCCCCTGTTTCAGTCTCCACAGACAGGACTGTTGTGCTCTGCTAAGCCTGAGTCCCAGGGCTCTGCCTCCACAGTTGGGGCTGCTGCAGCATGCTGCCCAAGGCCACGAAAGGTGGGGCTTTTGCTGCAACCTGCTACCCACTTCCACTGCCCTAAATGGGCAGGGCTACTGCATCACGTGCACTCTGTCTCACAGTCAGGGCTGCTGTACCCTGATGACACCTTTGGTCCTGTCACATGGTCAAGGCAGCTGCACCATATGTCCTCTGTCTCTGCCACCACATGCAAGACTGCTGTACCCTGCAACATTGTCAACACAGTCAAGAATGCTGTGGTCCGTTGTGCCCTAGAGACCCATCCCTCCACAGTTAGGGCTTCTGCACCCTGCTACCCTCTTTCCCCACCCTATAACACAAGATGAAAGTGTTTTTCATTTTGTCTTTCAAGCAGCTTGGGTAGCGTACCAAAGGATCGGACTCTGGTGGCAGGGAGCAGCATGGTGCAACAACCCTAACTGAGGAAGAAGGAGGCTCTGTTATGCAGCAGGGCACAATGGTGGCAGGGGGCAGAGGACAGCATGATGTAGAAGCCTTGACTGTGGGACAGGACACAGTGGGGTATCAGGGTACAGCAGCCCTGACTGTGAGACACAGTGCATGTGTTGCAGCAGCCATGCCCATTTGTGTCAGTGGAAGTAGGTAGGAGGGTGCAGCAAACTCCCCACCTTTTGGTGGCCAGGGGCAGCATGGTGCAGCAGCCTCAACTGTGGAGGCAGAGGCCCTGGGGCTCTAGGACTTAGCAGAGCACTGTAGTTTTATCTGTGGAGACTGGAACAGGGGGATTAGCCGTGCCAGTGGGGGGGGGTGGTGGCAGAGGGAAGCAGGGTGCAGCAGCCTCAACTGAGGGGCAGGAGACAGGGTCATCAGGATGACATATAGTATTTCTAGTTACACACATACATGATGTAGTTTCACACAGAATCCCTCAGAGAACAGAATTTTGTGAGCTCATATAGTACGTTCCTGAAATAGCAGAGGGTGGCAGGCACCTGTTTGTCAATCTGATATATCAACAGTATTGTTCTCACATGAACATATTCATGGAGGCTACATCAAAGACACACTACCTCTATGACTTAAACATTAGATTTCTTGTATATCCATTAAACAATCCTGCATTATATTGCCAGACATCAATACAGAGTTTTGATGTGATAGTACTGACTGCTGTGATACACACAGGTGATTTCTCACACACAGTCTTTTATAGCACTTCAGTACACCACTGAAACACAAATGACCAACTCTTTCTGAGAACAGAATGATAGATTGTAAACTAATCAATTTAAACACAAACCAGATGGGTTAGTAACACACTTGGAGTTAAGATAATTAGCCCTATAGATTGCTTTGACTGGGAAGAGCAATAGCTTCTTCAGGAAATTAGGGACTTAATTGCAGCAGCAACAGGCTGAACAAATGTGATGTCATTATTCACTGACAGGGACAGAAACATCTTCACTGTTTCTTCACTGTTTTCAGTTACTGCAGAGCACATTAACAGATGCTGATTTAAAGAAAAGCACAAAACTAAACAGCATGATATTTTTAGGAAACACTAATCATGACACAGGGACTTGACCTCAGGTTTTTACTGGCAGTCTATAAAACGTATTCATTTGATTTTTAAAGCAGTAGTGCAATTATTTGTTTCCAAAAGGCTAATTTCGGCCATGCTAAATAAAAATATTAACATACCTGTTAAGTCTACTTCTCTAGGTACCTCCTATGCTGCATACCACGAGTTTTCCATTTCCTTGATCCTAACCATTGCTAAGTCTATAATGCTGCTTCTAATCCAAATAAGGTGGCCATCTTTTTGTCTACAGAAAAAAATAATTAAAACATTTATAACATATGCCAGATTTAGCTGGAACTGAAAATGCTACCACCAGATAAAACTAGAAACTGCCAAGAACCTTTGATAGTGAAAAAAAGAAACGCAGGGTCAAACGTTTGCCCAGTTCTATTGTACTGTTGCTTTAAAGAACTTCTGATTCCCTGCCGAAAACATTTAAAAAGCATAACGCAGTATTCTGACAGAAATTAACTCACAGTTCAGATAGTTACTTTTTTACCTTCTCTTATGCTTTATTATTTTGGATATTTGAAAAAAAAAACTGTTTTTTTTTCTCCCTTGGTCTTCATCTCCCTCTGCTGTTTGCTTACATATGACATCAGAACCTTCTGCTCATCACAGCACAGCTGACTGCTGGAGAAATGACTTTGGTCTGACAAGCAGAGGATTATGATGTCACTTGTGGACAAGCAGCCAGAGCCACTGAGGACCAAAAGACAGAAACCCAGATACATAGAAACTGATAGCAGATAAGGACCACTTGGCCCACCTAGTCTGCCCGTTTTCCTTACCTACTGCAATACTCCAGATCCTACTTGATCTTTGGCTTTTGCCCTCTCTTTCCTACTGCTAGTGTTCCCTTGTGCCTATCCCATGCAGACAGAGAGTGTCTTTTCGTAAGAATTAAATAATTTATTTGTTTTCAGGCTTTGGCCAGGAAAGAAATACTAGGCTTTGATAGCTTGCTTCCAGATGCATCCTGCCAGGGTGAATGACTTTGACCTGTTTTATTGACAGGAGGAGCTTCCACCTGGACAGTAACCAGAGATTGGCATGGGCGATGAAGGATTAATGTCTAATTTTATTTATTTTATTTTTATTTATTTCAGTTTGGGATTAATACCTTTGAGTCAAGGACTCCTTTTCAAAGGTTCCACATCAGTGTTGAACAAACGTTACAGAAATTACAAGGCTTACAGAACAAGAAACATTGAAATATATAGGGTCTGTTCATGAAAAGGGGTTGCAAAAGTGTGACATGAGGGTCAAATTTTCAGATTATTTCTAGATCTCATTTGTGATGCATTTCAAAATATTAAGACCCAAGTATAAAAAAGAAACATACTGGGAGATAAAAGTCTCACAGGTTCCTGAGATAAAAGAACTGTATTGTAGCAAGTGACACCACACACTGTGGTGAATGTAACACCTGACACAAGACATCTGTTTTAGTAGTAAAAACTTTAATAAACATATGTAATGAGTAAAATTAAAACACGAGAAACAAATACTTATAAGAATTACATAAATTAAAAATTTGAAGTTTTGCACCATGTACTGTGTTGATTGCAACAAGTGACACCACACTTTTGTTTCACTTACTAAAACTGTACTAAACATGCTTAACAACTAACATACATTTGCTACTGACTGACATACTGCTATAAAACACAAAAAAATTGACAATTACATAACTGGCAAGTATGATTAGTAACACCACATATCGTGGTGAATGTAACGAGTGACACCACAAATTTGTTTCAGTTTTACAGAGTTTAGTTCACGTGCCTGATGGCTAACATGCTACTAATAATAACTGACACAGTGCTACAAACCTGAAGATATCTGACAACAGTAACAGTACCGACAGGTGAGAAGTCTGACACCACATACCATTGTGAATGTTACAAGTGACACTACATATTTGTTTCAGTAGAAAAAAAATTACTGAACATGGCTAAGGGCTAACATGCTACTACTAATGACTGACATAGTGCTACAAAGCCTGGAGAAATTTGACAACATTAATGTTCCTGATGGGTGTGATGTCTGACTCCACATACCGTGGTGAATGTAACAAGTGACACCACACTTATGTCTGGCTTACTAAAACTGTACTAAACTTGCCTAACAGCTAACATATGACTATTACTGACTGACATACTGTATAAAACATGAAAAAAGTCAACAATTACATTACTGGCAAGTGTGATGCTTAACACCACATAATGTGGTGAATGTAACAAGTGACACCACACATTTGTTTCAGTTTTAAAAAGTTTAATGAACATGCCTCATGGCTATCATGCTACTACTAATAACTGACATAGTGTTACAAAACCTAGAGGAATTTGACAATAATAACAGTATTGGCAGGTATGATGGTTGACACCACACGTCGTGATGAATGTAACAAGTGACACCACACAGAAATTCCATTTTAACCCTCCACCCCATATACACAGTATAATCCGTATTACAACTGATGCCCAGCACTTTCCCTAGACATGCAGTTGTCCCTGAAATATGCTCCCTGAAAATTTGCCCCCAAATCAGTGAATGATGGTAACCAAAGCCTACCTGTGGTGAATGTAACTGCAAGCCTCATTGTTGCATGCAGTGCTTATCTTCATGGAATGCAGCCCTACAGAATGGAGGAGCCACATGCAAACAATGGGTTTTAAACCACAACTCAGCTCCTCCCTCTATTGTTGCTTCTGGGTTCTGATGGGCAGATTATGACTTTACAATTGTCACAGACTGACAGGTAAACATTGTGCCTTATGTGACTCCAAGCAGAGTGAGGGTCAAAGGTTGCTCTCCCTTCTGTGGGAAAGCTAGATCAAGCAGTAACACAGTCAGTTATCACAAGGAGACAAACTAAGAGAAGCCAGAAAATCTTTTAAAGTGCTAATAGCACAGTTACAGATTTGGGGGACACGAGGGTGAATATAACGTGCTGTGACACCAACTGTTACATCCACCACACTAAATACAAAGTTGCACAAATTAAAAATGGAGCATTAGAATGGGCTAAAGAGTACAGATAATAAAAACAAAACTCCAGATTAGTAAGCAGAGTTATTTTGTTAAGGGAAAACAGTAAATAAAGGTTGCAAAAATAATTAGTAAAACATGTTTTTGCATGTCACACTTTCTCAGGTAAAAAAAGCAGCAAAATGGAGTGGGACACCCCATAAAAAAAATATATAGAATTCTATAGTTATGTTATTTATCTGCACATATAGCCAGCATTCAGATTTAGTCAAAAACATATGCCTGACAGTTCTTGATTTGTAAAAATGTGGTATGCACTGTATAGTGGGCATTGGTAACCCCCTTTTCATGAACAGACCCTATACATATACAACTGGCAGTCATAGTAGATTTGAAAATTAAACACAAAGATTAGAGCATATTTACAGTAAGACTGATTAGATAAAGGGGGGATTTGGGTGGTCCGCCACAAGATGCATCGTCAGGGGGGGTGGAGGAGATTTCAGCCAAAGTGAGGCCCTCATCAGGTCATTGCTGGAGGGGGTGAGGAGTAAGGAAAAGAAAGTGGAAAAGAGAGGCGGAGTAGAGTTGTAAGAGGCAGCGGGGGGGTAATGAGAAAATGGGGGAACAAGGTACTGTCACGTTAGCACAGACAGGTACAAGTCAGTTTAGAGCCAAGGAGAGATTTTAGCCCCTCTTTGAAAGTACTGACCTTATCAGTATCAGAGAGGTCAGCAGGAAGTTCATTGTACCATTTCAGTCCTTAATACAGAATGGAGTTCTGGGCAAGCTTTGTCCTTTTGAAGGGGGATTACCACCTTGTCAGCAACTGCACTTCAGGCAGATTTCAATGGGACGGCCAGCTTAAAGTGTCCACCCAGCGTGGGGGATGTTAGTCCAAGCAGTACTGTTTTTAGGAGTAGGCAGGTTTGATATTTTTATTTATTTATTTATTTAGTTTTTGTTGACCGGGTAAGTGCACTAGACAAATCCTGCCTATTTTCAGGCATGACCCAGGGGACGGGGATACAGATGAATGCCAACTGACCTTGAACCAGATTAAGCTGTTGGTGGCATTTTTTGTGAATGAGGGAAATTTGGCCGGGACACCGGGGAAATTCCCCTACTCTTTTCGCGGGTGGCACTGTCCATCCGTTCGAGGAGATGGAGGATTCCAGTCGGTCGGTGGAGTCGGTGGAGGAAGGTTGTGGGGTCGTGGCTCCGACCTGCACTAGGATTGCGAGTATGCCTGACGAAGATATTCGGTTTATGGATGTCCTTTCTGCTGTGGTTATGGAAATGGAGGATTCGGAGCAAGATTTGGTTACGGATGACACGGCCAAATTAATTTTGCAATCAGAACTCGAGAAAAAAAAGCTGCACCTTATGGACTTAATCAATTTGGCAGAGAAGGATTTTCATTCCTGTCAGCAGAAGTTGGATGTCGAACGAAGCAAGAGAAAGCGCTCTCCTGTTAGCCCTGTTCTTGATGGAGGGAAGCGTTTCGGTCAACAGGTTGGCATTGTTAGGAACTCTGTTTCGGAAGGGGACATTGTTTCATCTGAATTGACTAGTCACCCGTGTTCTTTAGATCCTTGGTCCCCTGGAGAGGCGCTTCAACAGGTGGGTTGGGTATGGGCTGGGGAACGGTGGGTTCCCGACCCCTTAATACCTGTCCCTGGGCTTACTATACCACATCATCCTGTCTTAAAAGAGATGCATGTTTCATCAATTGCAGAGCCTAATTCTAAGTCCTTGGTCTCAGGTATTGTGAATGCGCAGTCCCAAGGTGAGGCTAGTGATTTTTCGAGTACGCAAGACGCCATGGGCGACCTGTTTCTCCAGCGATCTCTTCCATCTTCGTTGCCTTTCCTTGAAAACTCTGTATCAGGGTTACCTGTATTGGACTCCGAGACTGAATCTAGTTCTGTGCAGCTGGTTAGCGGTGAGATTTTACTGGAGACAGCAAGCCTCTCGAGTCCTGTGGGGCACAGTTCGAAATCTTTTGCTGGTTTGTTTAGAAAGCCGGTGGAATCTGCTAAACGTAGATTCTTAGTACGATTGAGATATAAGGGGCAGTTACAGGTAGCTCCTGACCGACTTTGGGTGGGGAAAGTTTTGCTTATTAATTCTATGGCTTTCTCACCTGCTGAAGTCTATGCTCTGATTCACCCTCCGGGAGATTACTATTATGATGTTAGTTTCTGTACAGGGATATCTCTGGACAAATTCTGGAGGTTGTATTATGATCTTCAGGATAGTGATCATTGGAGAGGCTTTCAAGCCATCCCAATCACAAAGCCTACAGTTAAGACGGTTACGATTCTTTTTCGGAACGAGGGTGTGAATATTTCTGACATTTTGTTTTGGTTGGAGAAGAAATGTTATGTGCAAGATAAGCCTAGACCTATTCTGGATGACAATGGTTTTTGGACTGGGGGTTGGACTTTTCATGTTCGGTTAATTCATGATGCTGAAGGGATCCAACATTTGCCTAGCTCTTTTTTTTTGGGAAGGGATAGGGGTATTATTTTTTATGCTGGTCAACCGAAGAGCTGTTTTAAATGTGGTTCTTTATCCCACTTGAACATTGCATGTGATTAGGTTAAGTGTTTTCATTGCGGAATGTTGGGCCACTCTATCATAGACTGCACAGCTCTCCCTGTATGTAATTTATGTAATGAGCTAAATCATGTTTTTTCCGATTGCCCTTAGAAACATTCTGATGTTACTGAATCCTCTGACCAGGAACATCTCTTGGCACAGGCTCGTAATTCTAGCAGTGTTTCTGATAGTTTGGAACCCGGCCCTGTGCTTAGAGGTAGACGTAGAGGTAGAGGGAGGGGTGGAATGATTCCTAATGACAGGCGTTCTAGTTTGTGATCTGGCCATGACCCTTTGATTATGGCTCCTTTAAGTATAGGATGTCCATTTACTGAACGTTCTCAGGAGGACCCCTTGCTCCTTGGCACAAGTCCAGGTGGGGACGATATGGCTACGCCCTTTGTAACCCCTCGAGGGTCCCCTACTAGGTCTAACTCAAGGCAGGGGTTAGAATCTGGTGGAGTTCTTCCTATGGTGGTACATGATAGTGTAAGAGATAGGGAGGCGACACAGGTTTCTCAGTGTACTTGGTGCCTAAAGTGGGCGGTGTGCCTAGGGTTACTCCGACCTCCCCCTTGACCCTGGTGAATAGGTTTTCGATCCTGACTACCTGGGGTGATCAAGTGGATAATGAGATCCCGGTTATAGAGCAAGATCCAAATGTGCCCAGTGTGGTTCCCTCGCTTGGTATATCTGGGAGCTCATCTAAACAGAAACAATTTGATACTAAGAAACGGGTAACCAGGTCTAGCAATAAAGTGCCCAAACCCCCCCTTAAATGCCTTTTCTGTTTACTGTAGCTTCTTTGAATGTTAATAGTATTAGATCTCATGGTAAATGCCAGTCGATGTTTGGGATTCTTTCCTTCTTAAATTATGATGTGTATCTTTTGCAGGATACACGTCTATATACTGTTTCGGAGACTGATATCGCTAGTAAACTCTGGCATTGGGGTGTCTCCCTTTGGTCTTTTGGTGTAGAACCTTGTAGTGGGGTCGGTATTTGCTTTACTACCTTGGATGTTACTCTTATTAGGTTGGTCAAAATTGAACCTGGAAGGGCGTTGTTGGTAGATGATAGGGTGCATGGCATTACTTGTCAGCTCATTTCCGTTTATGGCCCACAGCTAAAATCCCTGAGGATTGAATTATTATATAAAATTCAGCCTTTTTTGTATACAAGGGGCTATTTGTTTTTTGGTGGGGATTTTAACATTAATTTTTTGCAGAAGGGGACATTAGGTAAACAATACTGTGATAAGTCCTGTTTGACGACAATCCTTTCTCTTGCTGGTTTGAAAGATTCACATCAGGTTGGGAGGGTTTTGGCAAAACCTACCTTTTTTAAAGGTAATTTGGCTTCCCGCATTGATTTTATGTTTGTTCCGAAGTCTTTAAGCATTGATTGCTTGATTTATGATCCAGTAGAGACTTTGGACCATATATTGATTGGGGTAACGGTAGACTCTTCTCAGGATCGAAAGAAAGGTCCGGGATTTTGGAAATTGAATTCTTCTATCTTGAATGATGAGACAGTTATTGCAGATTTAAAATTGATTGTATGTGACCAAATTACAACTATTGGGTTATATGAAGATAGAGGGAGTTGGTGTTTTTTTTTTAAAAACTGCTTGGTTGGTTATTTTCAGTCCTATAGCCATTTGGAGGCGAGATCGAAAACTGAATGGTATTTGTTGCTCCACCGTTCATTACAATTACTGATTTCTAGACAGTATGAATGTGGTTTGGATTTATCCCGGGATATTACTCGGATAAAGATATCTATGTTACCATTTCAGTATGATCGTATGTCATCTTTACTTAAAGAGCAGTTGTTTGGGACACAGGGAAAATCGGCTCAGGTGAATCCCTTTTTGGCGTGTCAGTCAAGATAGAATAGTCACCTGTTTTCTAGTTTGTGTAGTGATGATGGTGTTTTGCTGTCGGATAACAAAGGCATTATGGATTTTTTGGATTTACATGTGGAGAGAACTTTTGGGACCCCCCACCCAGTTTCTTGTTTCACCTCTCAATTGTTGGAGGCTGCGGACCTTCCACAAGTTGATCGTGCTCTACAGTTTAGCATGATAGCGGCTTTTACAGAGATGGAGTTGGGTTTGGTGATTGCTTCTCTTAAAAGCGGGATTTTGCCAGGTTCCGATGGATTGCCAGGGGAATTATATAAGTTGTTGTGGAATATTGTGCCAGCAGAGTTATTGGCTTTGTATAATTCATTTCTCTCAGATATGATTTTGCCTACCCAGATGTACGAGGGTTTGTTAATTTTTCTCTTTAAGAAGGGGAACCGTACAGACATATGTAACTGGAGACCTTTAACTCTTTTGAATGTTGATTTTAAAATATTCTGTAAGCTTTTAGGGAATAGATTGTCTCTAGTGATGCCTGATATGATTAATGAACAGCAATTTTGTGCTGTGCCTGGGAGGAAATTGACGGTTGCCTTGATTTTTCTTAGAGAGGTCTCATCTTTATGTACGGATTCGTTGGGAGGTCTAGGGGGTTTCTTTGTAAGCCTGGATCAATCTAAAGCCTTTGATGAAGTATCACATGACTATGTATGGGCGTGTATGAAGGCGTTTGGTTTGCCACTTCAGTTTGTGAATTGGGTGCAATTATGCTATGCATTGGCTACTGTTGTCCCTTTAGAAAATGGGTGGAGAGGTGGGACTCATAGTGTCTTGAAGGGTGTTAGGCAGGGTTGCCCGCTTAGCCCCTTACTGTATGTTTTGGCTTTGGATCCATTATTGCAGATAATTAGTAAGTCTCCTTTGATTAGGGCTATTACAATAGACACGTATTGCCTGCCGAAGCTTATAGCTTATGCAGATGATATTTGCCTTATTTTACCTGATAGTAAGGCTATAGAGTTAGCTTATGATCTGCTTCATTCTTTGGGATTGATCATGGGTGCTCGCATTAATGGAGATAAAATGAAATGTATAGCTATTTCAGGGTTTCCAAACTGTCCGATGTTAATAGGACGTTTTTGGGTGGAAAGTAAACCTTGTAAAATTTTGGGACTTTATTTTGGAGGTAGGGAGGGAGCTCTGGATAATTGGAACAGGGCTTTACAGGATGGTAATGCTAAAGTTTCTCAATGGAATAGACATAGATTGTCAAAAAAGAAACGAATTCATTTGATTAAATCTTATCTCTTCCCTGTTTTTTTATTTGTAAGTAATGTGTTCTATATACCTAAGTCATTGGAAACATCCCTGATGCATTATTTTTTTAGTGGGGTTTGGGGCAGCCGTTTGAACCCCATTAAGAGGAACACGTTATATTTGGACATTAGAGGGGGAGGTTTGGGGATGATTCACCCAGTTGTGTTTTTTTTTACGAATTTTTTATATCTGAACTTGGTCCCAGTGGTATGTGGCATTTCGAAATTATGGATTATGCCATTGACGTCACAATTGAAAGGAGTTTTAGGTGAATGGCAGGAAGGACGGTTTTTACATTGTAATAAATGCCGTCCTCCTTTGATGGGTGTTTGGAGGTCGGTGTTTGATACGGTGAAATGTTGGGATGTACGTTGGGAAGCGGTAAAGAAGTTTCATAGGAAAGCTTTGTATGCCTCGATTTTGGGGAGTTTTTTTTCTGATACTCCGTTTGCATCCCTTCCTGTGGCAGTAAGTTCAAATTTGGCTAGTTATCTGACTGATCCCCGTATTCCGCTACAGATGTGGGATATTTTATGGTTGGGTATCCGCGGTAGGGTTAATGTCTGCAGTAATCAAAAGCATAAATCTATGCAAGAGCGATTTTGCCCAAGGGATAAGTGTATTGCCCTTTTGGAAACTATGGATCACTTGTATTTTGATTGTTTTTATGCCAAGGAATTTTGGGATATTCTTAAAGAACGCTGGAAAAATAAATTGGCTTTTCCGCCTTTAAAGGTGAGCTTGTACTATGGCATCTTTGCTACTGAACAACAGGGGGGCCGGTATGGTACTCTGCAAGTTCTCCATGTTTTTTTTCTCTATTGGTCGTGGATTAGTAGATGTAGACTTTTGTTACAACAACAGTTTATTTCTCCACTTACTTTGATTTTTATGATAGAATCTGAAGTGGGGAAGTTGATGTTTGCAGAACATAATCTGTTTTCTTCGGCTAGTTGGAGTTCTTTTTGGGATGGTTTTGATTTTTCCTGATCTTTTTCTAGGTATCTTATTCATTGTGGAAATGTATTTGTGTTCTGCTTGGCAAGGGACAACATATATATATATAAAAAAAAAAACATTTTATGATACCTGTTATATTGAATGTTGAGGGGAGTAGGGGTGGGGTGGCTTGTATGGTCTTTTCTTGAATGTTTTAGGTAGTTGAGTACGGTTATATGCACTTATGTGTTTTTCCTTTTTTCCCAATTTTTGATGTATCTATATTCTGATTGTCTTGTACATATTATTGTAAAGTTGTTGTTTAGTTAACAATAAAAAATTCCCCTGCTCTTTTCGATAATTGCCATGGGATCTTTAACATCCTTCTGAACTACCACCAATCCAGGCAGATGGGACCTCGGTTTAACGTCTCATCCGAAAGATGGCACCTCAGAAGTGCAGCACCCCTCTCATGCTGCACTACAGTGTCAGTACTGGGATATTAACCCAAGTGCCAGATGTGGGAACTGAACCCACAGCCCTCTGATCTCCCGGCCTCAGATGTGAGTGTGCTACCTACTGAGCCACTGAAACTGATATTGCCCTCGAAGATGAAGAGAGAGCCGCCCAGTATTAATGTAGAGTGAGCAGGTGTGGGTGTCGCAAGGAGCCCCCAAAGTGAGATGACAGGCCTTATTAAGGAGTGTGTTGATCCTGTTAAGTGCAGCTTTAGTGCCCATCCCATATATTGACAACCCATAGGGAATGGTAGACAGTATTGAGCTACTAGTGGCAAATCTGAGTTCATCTAGAGTCATAGAATGTCTGTGGCGGTAGAGTATGCTGAGTTTTATATTTGCAGACTTGATTACAGCGTCAATGTGGCTTGAGAAGGTGAACATGTCATCAAAGGTAATACTGAGATATTTGAAATTACGTACTTGGTCTAGAATCTCACCCTTTTAAATATGAATAAACAGTGACAGGCATCTCTTTTTGCTTTGGGAGGTAGTGAAGAGCATAGCCTTCATATTTTTGATGTTTAATAGTAGCTTGTTATCCGTAAACCAAGATTCAAGTTTATGGAAGCTGCTTTGGAGTTCAACTGCGATGGATTGTTGGTCTTTACCAGCGACTGAGATCACTGCATCATCAACGTAGAGAACTGTGCTTGTGGAGCATGCCAAAGGGGCTGATTGGATAAAGAGGCTAAAGAGCAGAGGCCCGAAGATTGAACCCTGCAGAACCCCGAGGACTGAACCCTGCAGAACCCCGAGGACTGAACCCTGCTGAACCCCGAGGATTGAACCCTGCAGAACCCTGAGGATTGAACCCCGCTGAACCCTGAGGACTGAACCCTGAAGAACCCTGAGGACTGAACCCTGCAGAACCCCGAGGACTGAACCCCGCTGAACCCCGAGGACTGAACCCTGCGGAACCCCGAGGATTGAACCCTGCAGAACCCCGAGGACTGAACCCTGCAGAACCCCGAGGAGTGAACCCTGCAGAACCCCGAGGACTGAACCCTGCAGAACCCTGAGGGCTGAACCCTGCTGAACCCCGAGGACTGAACCCTGCAGAACCCTGAGGATTGAACCCTGCAGAACCCCCAGGATTGAACCCCGCTGAACCCCGAGGACTGAACCCTGCAGAACACCGAGGACTGAACCCTGCAGAACCCCGAGGACTGAACCCCGCTGAACCCCGAGGACTGAACCCTGCGGAACCCCGAGGATTGAACCCTGCAGAACCCTGAGGACTGAACCCTGCAGAACCCCGAGGACTGAACCCTGCAGAACCCCGAGGACTGAACCCTGCAGAACCCCGAGGAGCACCTCCTTAGCTGTGGGTAGGGAAGCACCAGTTTTGAGTCGTTGTGATCTGTTGGAGGGGTAGCTGCCAAACCAAAGTACAGAATCCAGGGATAGACCTGTAGACAGAAGGCACCTTAGGAGGAGGCTGTGATTAACAGAGTCAAAGGCCTTTGTAAGGTCTATAAAGACTGATCCAGCTGCCTGACCACTAACCAAGGTGTCATATAGTTGGGATGAGTAATCAACAAGTGCGGTGCGTGTGGAGTGCTTTTTTCGAAAGCCATGCTGCTGTTGTGGGCAGAGTAGATTGTGGTTATCAAGGTATTCAGTAAGCTGCTCTTCAGCCATTCTTTCGAATACATTCGAAAGAGGGGGAAGGATGGATATCGGTCAGTAGTTGGATGTTTTTGTTTTATCTCCCACTTTAAAGACAGGCGTTACAATAGCTGAGTTCCATGCATTAGGAAAACTTCTGATTTTAAAGAGGCATTGAACACTGTGGTAAGAGGACCAGCATGTTCGTTCAGGAGAAGGCCAATCAGCTTCATGTCAAGCAAATCTGCCCCCATCCTTGTCTTGCCAAGCGCCCTTTTTATATGCTTGATGGTTTTGGCTTTGGTGACACACCTAAAGTAAAAGGGTGGTACATCTTTCCTAGGGGAGGAGTCTTGCGAGGCAGTTGGGCATTGCTGAACCAGCATATCCTTGAGGTAGTCACCAGGGAGTACACTAGAGAGGTCAGTGAATGCAGTGTTGAGTTCATTGGCAATGTCGATGGGTTCCTGTAAGGGCCCCTTTGCCATCACTAGTAGGTCTGGGGGAGACTTGGGGATTTTCCTCGTTAAGGATTTGAGAGTGACCCAAAAATCTCTTCCAGAGCCCCAGGTTTTGATTAGTAGATCCTTACTGTAGGAGACTTTAGCCTGTTGGATGAGTCTGGTGCAGGTGTTTCTGGCATCCTTGTAGGTATTAAATGCAGCCGGTGTGCCAGCTGCTTTTGCTATATGCCAAAGAGTGCCTCTTTTTTTCATAAGACTGATAAGGGAGTTGGTGAGCCAGGGGTTGGTTGTTCCCTTGATTGTTTTAATTTTGCATGGTGCAAAAACATCACATGCACGGTTGAAAGCCCTTATGAAGTAGTTAAGGGCCTCATTATCATCAATATCCCCTACCAGCGGGGACCAGTCCAGTTGTGATACGTACAGCTTGAAATGTTCAAGCAGCCCAGGCCTTAGGCAGCGGTGTTTACACACCTTAGGTGAACTCTTGGGGAAATTGTTCGACCAGGTACACTCAACAGGGGAGTGGTCACTGAGGCTGTCAGGCAGAACTGTAACATCAGATGTATGTTCAGGAGCCAGTCTATGAGAGAACTGTTCCCTGTTTTGTAGTTAAGCCGGGTGTCATCAGTGACCATCCGTTTTAAGAAAGTGCTCTTAATTAGCCCCTTGATTATCCAAAGGACTGCAAATTCAACAGTGCACTACTACCTCTCACTGCACTGCAGTGTCAGTTTTGGGTATTACCACCAAGTACCTGCTGACATGGGGCTAGAACCCAGGACCTGCTGATATCCTGTCCTCAGAGGCGAGTGTGCTACCTGCTGAACCACTGACACTGACAAGCAAAACATTATCAGAGAAGGTAAAGTACATGAAATGTAAACTAAATTGTATATTTATTTTGGAAAATCACTCTTGTATATTGAAGGATCTTGCAATAACCTACAAGTAGCCACCTTAAAATATGTGATAGTGAGTTAGTCAAAAAAGTCATTGAAGGATTTTATTCCCCTCCTCCCCCGTGGGAAACTACTTTGCATATCTCTCACCAGTTCCACATTACAAGGGACGTCCCTTACTTTAACCCTCAGCATTGCTCCATCCTACATGGGAATGGGGCTGCCCATGTAGAAAAGGTGTCACC
The DNA here is from genome assembly GCA_016271365.2 of Neoceratodus forsteri. Classification (NCBI taxonomy): domain Eukaryota; kingdom Metazoa; phylum Chordata; order Ceratodontiformes; family Ceratodontidae; genus Neoceratodus; species Neoceratodus forsteri. Next base: position 38,330,587 of record JADMNL010000029.1, on the reverse strand, counting down.
TTATATTGTCAGGGCAGATTTCCATGCAGAAATTAACAACAACAACAAGACATCCGGTTCATGAAGCTGTGTAACCACAATGGTGAAAATGTGACATAACTGGTAGAAAGGTGAATTAATAAGTTTCAATTAATTTTAGGCAAATAACATTAAACCCAATGAAAGGGAGAGTGCTGTTCTAAGCAGTTTTGAAAACAGAAGGTACAGATTTTATAAACCTTTACTTTTAAATTACCTTTTCTTTTTGGGCTCCATCACACTGCTGAGCTGTTTCTTTCAGTTTTTCCACATTTCGCCCGTTAATGGCCAGTTTTGCTCCCAGTTTGGCAAACAAAACGCTCGTTCCAGCTCCGATCCCTGAGCTGGCACCAGTAATCAGTGCCACCTTCCCTTTTAGGGAGAGCACCTTGCAAAAACAAAGAGAAGGTTATGACAACAGCAATTTGTACCTTTATTTTCACTTATTTCCCCCACCCCAAGTTGTTCTCCTGAATCCCATTCTTCCCCCATCACACTGTACTTAATTGTCTCTAGACCCCTGCTTGAACAGTGTCTAGTGTGGGCAGGATGTCTTCTCTAAGACAAGTCACTTCCCCACCCATCAACCACCTCCCTGTGGTTTAACCTGCAGACAGGGATGCAACTGAGTCACACAAGGGCAGAGATATTAGATTTCTGGAGTGCAGACTTTGCCGCAGTGGGTAGATGCATCAGAGTAGCCGTTGGGAAGGGCAGGGAATGTGGGGGGGGGTGAGGAGCAGTGGGGAAAATGGAAAGGGGCCACAGTGAAGGTGACAAACCAATGCATCAGGTTAGTGGCCATGGGGAAAAGAAAAAGGAAGCCACTCTAGTCTCCAAAGAAGTGACAGATAAAGTAAGGGTGAAAAGAGTGAGTTTTAGGAAGTATATGTTTCTATATATCTTTCTATGTTTCTATAAGGGGACCCAAAAGGAGGAGGACAGGGATGTGTATCTTGAATGTCTAAGGGAAGTGGAGAAAGTTGTTAGGAGCGCAAAGGCATGGACGGAGGAGGGATTAGCACAGACAATGAAAAAGGGGACAAGACATTCCATATGTCAGCAAAAGAAGAAAAACCAAGGGAGGGCTTTTAAGGCTCAAAGGGGAGAAGGGCGAGTGTAAGGAGGGAAACCTAGACAAGGCAGAAATACAGAATAAGTATTTCTGTTCCATATTCACTAAGGAGGGAGAGGGTCAGGGAGCACAGCTAGGTAGCAGATGCAAAGGGGGGGAGTGGACACTAGTCCATTCACAGTGAAGAACGTTCTGGAAGAACTCTCAAAGTTGAAGGTGGACAAACCTATGCGGCTAGATGGCGTACACCCAAGGATCCTAAAGGAGCTGCGAAGGGAGCTAGCAGTGCCTCTGGCAGACTTGTTCACTTAGTCACTCAACACAGAAGTGGTACCAGAGGATTGGAGGAGGGCACATGTAGTACCTCTGCACAAAAGCAGCAATATGGAAGAGGCAGGAAACTACAGGCTGGTCAGCCTCACCTCAGTAATGGGGAAGATGATGGAGACACTGCTGAAGGAAAGGCTAGTGACACACCTAGAGTCCCGCGTGCACAGGATCAGAGGCAACATGGAGTCACAGCAGGAAGGTCTCGTCAAATGAATCTTATTGATTTTTTGATTGGGTGATAAGACAAATCAGGGAGGGACGGTGGACGTCGCCAACCCTGATTCAGCAAACTCTTTGACACCGTCCCACACAGAAGGTTGATAAACAAGATGGGTAGTCTGGGAATGGAACAAAAGGTAATACACTGGGTTAGTAACTGTCTGACAGACAGGAGGCAGAGGGTGGCGGTAAATGGGATCCAATCAGGTGAGAGGGAGATGACCAGTGGGGTACCTCAGGGATTACTCCTGGGACCAGTCCTGTTCAATGTATTCATTAATGAGATTGCAGAAGGACTGGAAGGAAAGGTTTGCCTGTTTGCAGATGACACTAAGATCTGCAACAGGGTGGATACTCCAGAAGGGGTGGAGAGAATGAAGACAGACCTGGGGAAGCTTGAAAAGTGGTCAGAGGTGTGGCAACTGAAGTTCAATGCAAAGAAGAGCACAGTAATGCACCTGGGAAGAGGAAACCCTGTGGAGAGCTACAGGATGGGTGGGGAAGGTGCTGACAATCACCAAAGAGGCAAGGGACCTAGGGGTTATCATTCTTGATGGCCTAAGTGTGTCAAAGCAGTGCACAGAGGCTGCAGGGAGGGCCAGTAGCATGCTGGGGTGCATAGGCAGAGGGATCACTATCAGAAGGCTGGAGCTGGTGATGCCATTGTATAAAACATTGGTAAGGCCTCTCCTGGAGTACTGCATGCAATTCTGGAGGCTACACCTGCATAAGGACATTGACAGAGTAGAGGGAGTCCAGGGAAGGGTGACCAGAATGGTACAGGGCTTGTACAACAAAATTTATGAGCAGAGACTAAAGGACCTCAATATGTACTCAATGGAAGGAATGAGGAAGGGGGACATGATAGAAACTGTCAAGTACCTCAAGGACATGGACAAGGTGTGTATGTGGGGGACATACTCTTCCAATGAAGAAGGAGTACAAGAATGAGGGTCATGATATGAAATTGGAGGGGTAGATTAAGAGGAAACATGAGACAGTTTTTCTTCATGGAAAGCGTGGACACATGGAATGGTCTGAAACAAGAAGTGGTGGAAGCGAGGACAGTGGAGATATTAAGCATGCCTGGGACAGGCAAAAGGGAACCTTGACATGTGAGGGAGTGATGAAAGACCTCAGACCAGATAGGGTTCGAGGTCACATACAGGGGTAGGGCTTACAGGTGGAAGGGAGTGATGAAAGACCACTGGCCTGATAGGGTCCAAGGTCACATACAAGGGTAGGGCTTACGGGCAGACTGGATGGGGATAGCAGTCCTTATCTGATGACAGTTTCAGTATTTCTGTGTTTCCCTGCTTGGCTTGGTGGTCCCCCTCCCCAAGGTTCCCTTCTTTTGGATAGTTTACACAACCCTATGTGTCCTCATAAGATATCACAACAAAGTCAAATTCTTTGCAGAAACCAGGGACCACAGATCAGACGTTTCTGTACAAAGAGGCCCAAAACGGAAACCCCCCATCATCCCAATGGCACACTACCCACATGGAGTACCAATGAACAAGAAGGGAGAAGTTTTGAAATCTCAGGCAGACTTTGGGTCTCAACTTTTGAGGCAAAACAGGACTAATTCAATTTGGGAGGGGGAGCTCTCAGCCCCCCCACAAATAACTTCCCTCTCTGCCACACTAACAGAGTACTTCCGTGTGAAATGATGACAACAGTCACTCCTGAAGCACACTGGAAAAATCCAGTGTATCTGAAATTCACTCACTCACTCACTCACTCACTCACTCACTCGCTCGCTCACTCACTCACTCAGCTCAATGAGCCGTATACAATGCAAGCAGCCGGATAGTACCCTCCACCCAATCGGGGCCCCAGGGAAACAGCACTGATGGTGTTGCAGTCAGCTCAGCTAGGGCATGGCCAATTCTTGCAGAAAACAACATGGCAAATTTAAGTCTCAACCAGAAGTAGTGCAGTATGCCAAAAAACAAGTTTTCCTCCTCAGCTGCTAGGATGCTCGATATGGCATTCACCACAGCAAGGTGAAACTAAGTGCAACATTGCAAAGTAGAGAGAGAGAGAGAGAGAGAAAGATAAGAGCTAAAAACTAACTGATTAATTCTTCAACCATAAAATGCTGCTCACTCTATAAGGCACTCCAGGTTGTGCAGAATTATGAGATCATGGCACTTCTCAGGTGCATAATGCCCTTGGCATTGCCTCATACCTCTCTTCACAAGGCATGCAATCATCCTACAATAATGCACACCCTGTCATGCCTTATTGTCCAATTAGAGTTCTACTAAAATGTCAGTATAAGTTTACTTTTTGAAGTTCTAGTATATTATAACTTCTAACACTGTTTCCAGATGAACCAAAACATTAGATGTGAACTTTTACGGAAGCATAGGCTAAATTTCTGGAGTTTGGGCTGATTTTACGGAAAGTGTTTTGGTGTTTCCCCCCACCACACCCCAAGAACCAAACTGTGAAATTGTGAAGGAGACAGTCCATTTATACAATGCAGAATGAAAAATGCATATTAACAAAATGCTACTACCACTGCCTCACATGGGTAATGCATTGTTCAGTATTTTTCATGCGGTAATGTAGTGGTGGTGGCAGCTGGAAAAGGCAATGTACAGACTCTGTCAAGACATGTGGATGATTTGTACTAACATACTTTTAGCATTTTTTATATAATCAAAATGTATTCAAATATTTTATTATACAGGTCACATTCATATATGAATGATAGGACAAAATTAGAAAGCATACACATTTTTTGTTATAATCAAAATTTATTTTTAAATTGTTCAATATACTGCACAGATTCAAGTTTCACTTAATAATAGAACGCTAAGCTGTTTTATGCTCTGTGTTACCCTTACCCAATGAAGTATAACTCTGAATGATGAAAATTCATTGGGGTGTTATGTGAAAAGTAATGTCCCTGAAGTACAATAATAATAACTAATATATCTTAATTCATCCAATCATTTTACATGGGAGGGGAGTATTTCAAAAATTCCAACATGCACAATCCCGAGTGTCAGGAGCCCAAGACAAACTTTACAACACTCGAACTGCTGACACTCAGAATTTACCCACCACAGAGTTGATTATAGTAAATAAGGGGGGTACGGCAGTGAAGTCCCCCTGAAAACCTCCACCGCGGGCAAATTCCAAGTGTCGGGAGTCCGATTGTCAGGAAGTCAGTGTCAGGCTCCTGAAACTCGGGATTATGCATGTCGGGATTCCATAATGAATCCCATGGGAGCGTAATCTGGGGACCACAGCCAATCATTTTACATGAGAGTGTAGTCTGGGCACAACAGCCAATCATTTAACATGGAAGTGTAGTCTGGGGACAACAGCCAATCATTTTACATGAGAGTGTAGTCTGGGTACAACAGACAATAATTTTACATGAGAGTGTAGTCTGGGGCAACAGCCAGTCATTTTATATGGGAGTGTAGTCTGGGGACAACAGCCAATCATTTTACATGAGAGTGTAGTCTGGGGACAACAGACAGTCATTTTACATGGGAGCGTAGTCAGGGGACAACAGCCAAAATCGGGCATGTGGGGGGGAGTCCACCATACACCAGGAATACGATTATTCTCACTACAACCCATGATCAGGCATACGGGGAGGGAGGGGGGTACGCTAGACCACCAGGAATATGATTATTCTTGCTACAGCCTGTGATCAGGCAGAGGATTATGTTTATTTGTACTACTGCCCACGATCAGGCATAGGAGTATGTTTATTGTAACTACTGCCCACGATCGGGCATACTGGGTGGGGGGAGGGCCACTGGACTACCAGGGGGGACCGGGTGCTTGTGTCCGGTGTTTCTGCTGGGCGGGTGGCCACCCACGGCTGGCGGCTGTTGTGTTGCACCTTGCAAAACAGCCACCTACCTGTGGGTGCTCAGCATTTGAGCCTATATGTCACGGCTCAACTTTCAGCACCAGTGTGCGGTGCATATAGGGGTTGCACCAGCGCATGCACCGCACATTCCGGGCTGAATATTGGGATGTGCTGCATATGCATGGGCATGCCCCCTGCATCTGTGCCACATAGGATTACCATGCGCCCCACACATCGGGATTTGCACTGCGCCGGGCATCCTTTTCAACATCTACACAATGAGGGGTTGCGACAGTGCAACTCTGTTGTGCAGGGCGCAACCTCTTTGACTATCCCAACTAAGATGTTTTCTGTTATTGATTGAACTAGTTTTAAACGATATGTATAATACTAACCTCGTACTGCCAAAATGTGTTCTATAAACAATGTCAGTAATGCAGTTCGTTACGGTGTATGTAAGTGTGTTTATAAACTTCCTGTATGTTTCCCGGATTGTGAATGTGTGAATGGTATATGTGTAATTGAAAAGTTACATCGTTATTGTATATTGTATTTTGTTGAATGTATTTCTTTAACTTCAGGCTGAGCCTGTAAAAGGGCCACGTGGCCCAGTGCTGTTTTCCTGGTTAACAAAATAAAATGAAATGAATGAATGAAACGTAGCTTAACATAGAAACACAGAATTTGATGGCAGATAAGGACCGCTTGGCCCACCTATTCTGCCCATTAACTCATTCCTTCCTGATGACGCCATATGGCCATAAAAACATACCTTTTTTCCTGATGACGCCTATATGGCGCCTTAAATCATTTGTTGTAGTGCTTGATGACGCCAATTGCGCCCATATCTTTCTCTTGGTGCAGCTCAAGCATTTGTTTACATTTGATGAATTGAGTTGTACCAGCTAATAGGGACATCGTACTTACTGATTTTACCTAATATAATATGTGTTCCCATTGGCTATTTTGAGAAACAAGCCTTAATACATAAATAAATAAATTTACTATTTTTGCATGTGCTGTGAAAAATGTATTATGTTCATTCTGCCATTAGTTTGTATCAGTAACAGCAAATCATCTTGTTTTAGTTAACATGTTAACCTGATCAGGTTTACACTATAATTAATTTCATAATTTATTTATTTTGTTTTTATTCGAGCAATCCGATTGGTCGTCACCACTTTGGTGTATTTTTTTGTCTTTTGGGTATTTTTCACAATAACATGTTGTCACTGATATCATGATTGTTATAACTATTAGTCCATTTATACCACTAAGTGAGCTGAATATTTCTGTATTTAAAATCAAGCTCTGTGATTGGTCAGATTTTCTGACATCATCAATTCTGAATTTAACTGGTATAAAGGATTGTCTTAGATACAGGCACCATCCACTGATGAAGCCTTAGTTGTGAACACCAGGAACCTGCCCATGGATCTTTTGTTGTGCCTTCCACTATTCTATTCAATGTGTGTGCCTGAAACATTAGACTAAATTCTTATTTAGCATTCAAGCAAGGACTTGTATTTTTTTTAAAACCGTCACTGGAGGGAAAGTGGCTCTCTGGGCTTTGGAGTGTACAGTGATTTTTTTTTTTGATGTTTCAGTTAGGGGTGACAGCCTCACTGCACCGCCTAGCTCTGTAGTGCGTCACCATTTGGTCATATTGATCCTCACTGTTGCCATGCTTGCTCTATGCTTATTGTACACGTCACTATTTCCATTAACCAGTCAGAGCACACACTGGGGCAGGAAGACCATGGTGACTAGAAACTTAGATTCAAGATGGAGGCGCTGCTGTTATCCTAAAATACTCACTTCATTTCAGTGCCAAAACCTCGATTTGTAATCTGTATTTACTTTATTTGTTTTTATTTTTATTTATGATAAAAGTTTTCATAGTTGTTACTTTGTTCATTTTGGGATAATTTCTGGTCATCCTGTGTGATCACATCTTATGGATCCGGCTGGCATTCCTGATGGGAGAGAGTGTTTCTTGTGCATGTACTAGATGAGGTCACATGAATTCAGCACCTTTTGTTACTTTTTAAAGAGTTTATGTTCGGATTATGCTATATTAAAATCTATATGGCATGTCGCTCCCTGCGTTATGGATGATAAGTGGGTTAGGGTCAGTAGCATGTTTGTCTCATGCTCGGCACTTGAGTTTTCTCCCTAATACGTAGTTGCTGATTGTTTAAAATGAAAAAAATAATGGTGCTGCCTTCAACTTATCTGGCATCAGTCCAGCCCCAATCTCTGATGCATTGTAAAGGCCAAATCAGTTTTGAATCCCTCCACAGTCACTGGTGTTGTCCATCGACTCGTATGACGCCAGTCCAGACTCAACCTCTGATGCACTGTAAAGTGTTCTTTCAGGTTAAATCCTCCACAGCCACTTGTAAGATCTAGCCCTTACCATGCATCAGTCGAGCCCCAAACTGTAGTGAACAGTGAAGTGCATTTCAGGTTCAGATCCTCCTGAACTGATGGTGTTGTCCATCAACTTACCATGCATCAGTCCAGACCAATCCCATAATGCACTGTGAAGTGCATTTCATGTTCAAAACCCTCCACATCCACTGGTGTAGTCCATCAGTTCAGCCCCAATCTGTGATGCACTGTAAAGTATTCTTCAGGTTCAAATCCCTCCACAGCCACTTGTAAGATCTGTCTCCTTATCATGTGTCATTCGAGCCCCAAACTGTAGTGAACACTGAAGTGCATTTCAGGATCAGATCCCTCCACAGCTGATGGTGTTGTCCATCGACTTACCATGTATCAGTCCAGACCAATCCCATAATGCACTGTGAAGTGCATTTGATGTTCAAAACCCTCTACATCCACTGGTGTAGCCCATCAATTCATATGACATCAGTTCAGCCCCAATCTCTGATGCACTGTAAAGTATTCATCAGGCTCAAATCCCTCCACAGCCACTTGTAAAATCTATCTCCTTATCATGCATCCATCGAGCTCCAAACTGTAGTGAACAGTGAAGTGCATTTCAGGTTCAGATCCTCACAGCCAATGGTGTTGTCCATTGACTGATCTGGTGTCAGTCCAGCCTCAACCTCTACTGCACTGTAAAGTGCTGTTCAGGTTCAAATCCCACCAGAGTCACTGATTTAGTCCATCTGTTCATCAGTCTTCAGTCCAACCTTTATCTCTGACACTCTGTGATGTGCATTACTGGTATGGATCCCTCCTCAGTCATCATGGTGTAGTCCATTGTGCACATCAAGATTCATTCCAACACTAGCCTCAGATGCACTGTAATGTTCTATTCAAGTTCGAATTGCTCCACAACCACTTTAGTCCTTGTGCTCATAATGCTTCAGACCATCCCTTACCTCTGATGCACTGTGATGTGATCAGTGCCAGTGTATGACGTATACAGTCCATTCAAATGAAACATAGCACACAGTACACATGTGCACCAATGAGCATAACTCCATGGTGCAGGCACACCCACTCCCTTCCCACCACACAGTGCGCCATACTGAATGTTGCAACATATTACATGTGTATACAGGCAAACCATGTGACACAGCAACATAGTACACAACCTTTACAGTGTGTACATGTCATCACCCTGTATGTGTACTCCAATGTTTCAAGATGGCATATGAACACTATTGCTCAGGTGCAGGCAGCCCCACCTGCTTCCCTACAACTGAGCATACCCCAGGACAGGTGCCAATTCATGACACAAAATGACTGCAGTGCCTGTGAGCATCATTCCTTGGTACAGGCACACCCACCCCTTTCCCCATGACACAGTATACCCCAAATAACCAGTGTCTTTTCAGCAATTTCATCATCCTATACGTATACCCCTAATGTATCTACAGTGATGCATACAGCCCCTCTCATTTCCCCAGAACATATGAAGTGCATCTGAGCCTGTATTATAAATGCAGGACCCCCTCACCACCACTAACACACAGTGCTTCCTCATACAGTCATTCCCTCACCTTAAACCATCCCATAATACAACCCCAAAAAATAAACTATGCCAGGAAATTAAATAACACAGATTTATGTAACATGATGTTTACTGAAAGACTGTGAACCTTTACATGAACAACATCATGCTTCATTTACAGTATGATAAGACAACAGCACAAAAAATACAGTTTCCTATACTTATCATGGGATTTTATTGCAAAATAAAATAAAATAGTTTATTTCAATGAAATTATACATTTTAACTACAGCACATATGCAATTAATCATAGAGAGCCCTCCAGCACTAACAAATGTCTTCATTTCCTGTGTCAGCTCACTGACCTACACTGGAGGTGTTCTTCCTGTTTACATCACTTGACCTCACAAAGCACTTCCTTCCTGCATCACTTCCTGATATGTCCTTCTAAGGTAATGTGTAAATATGTTCATATTAAACTAGGGGAAAAACAAAAAAATTGATAATCAGATTCAGAAACTAAAATCAGTGGGTAGGAAGAATTGAACACTGCAAAATTCCAACCAGTGGAGTGGAACAAAAAACTCAAACTGTAATAACAAGAGATTCAGATATTGCTTTCTGACTAAAAAAATGGTAAAAAAACTTGCAAAATTTATCTTTAGACAATGAGAGATGTTTACTGTATACTTTTAACAATTTTAATCAATAATTTTACAGAAATTTAATATTTGTGCATGACTAAGTAAACAGAGCATAATTATATTTAGATAAAAATCAGAATTTATTAAAATATGAAAACAACCTCACACAACATTAAATCCAGTTAAATAGACATTACCAAACCTCAATCATTTTCAAAACTTTTGTCCTGAAAAACTTTTCTTTTACAGTTTTAAAATTGGATGTATGGTTTTAAGATATGTAGGTTTAAGCACAGTGTGTTTGTATGAATGCTGCAGATCTAAAACCCTTCAGGCACACAGGTGTTCTAGCAGCAGGCAGAGGGCACCTGAACATTCTAAGTGACAATAGGATAGAATGAGTTAAATTAGTCTGGGGACAACGACCAACCATGTTATATTGGTGTGCAGTCTGGACAATAACCAACCATTTTAAGTGGGAGTGCAATCTGGAGACAAACAATACATTCAGACTATACAAAACAGGACAAAACACCAATAGACAGGACGCTTGTACTGGTCTGTGAACACATACTAAGGGCTTACAGAATTGCTCCCAACAGTAACTGCAGTACTGAGTTAAGTAATTTCCTCAATTGCTAAACATACACAAACAAACTGTCAAAGTTTGGTCTCAGCTACAGAGAATTTGTTTGTTTGTTTATTTATTTATTTGAAAACTGGTGATCAGGAAAGGCACACTGAACCATGGCATATTTCCAGGTGCAACCCAGGGGAAGGTAAAAGGGGAGCAAATACATAGCATAGATACAATACACAGTTAGGTGCAATTACAGAGCACAAAAACAGTACACAGTTATATGCAATTACACAGCACACAGTACACAGTTAAACGCAATTACACAGCACAGACACAGTAAAGTTAAATGCAATTACACAGCACAGTTAAAAGCAATTACATAGCACAGAGTACACAGTTAAATGTGATTACACAGCATTGACACAGTTAATTGTTACAGTGAGGTGTAATAGACAGGAGTCAGTACAAGAACAAAATGCCATAAATCAGGCAATTCAGCCACACCCACACCAAGGTAGGTGGCAAATGTAAGGGGGACAGTCAGGTAGGGGGAAAACAGGAGCGGGGGGAGGGAAGGAGTTTCAACTGGAACCTGAGAAAAACAGGGGAGACAGTAAAATGGAGGGAAGGTGGGAGTAGGTTCCAGAGTGAAGGAGATGATAGGAGAAGGCTGACTTCCCAGCAGATGAGCAGGGATGAGGAATGGCAAAAGTACACGGATTCCTGGAGAGGAGGGAGCAGGAGTCGCAGGAAGTGGAGGAGAGGGAAGGGACCCAAACCAGAATTTGGATATAAATGAGGCACCTGGGTCTGCTGGTGTGAAGGCAGAGGAAGAACAGATTAGGAGGAACAGCAGTGGCGTAGATTATGGGGGTGGCAGGGGAAGCTGCCCCCCTCAGTACTCAGAGCCGGACTGTCCGGGACTTGAAACTCTCAGGATTGTGAGCCTCTGAGTTTTTGTTTTTAACTCCTATTGTTTCGCAGGTCTGTACTCGGGGGGGGGGTCAGGATGGAGTTCAGACAACCTCCCACCCACAAGACAGATCGCAGCAAGAAAGATGGAGTTCCGCGTTTGGAAGGTTTTCTTTTTTTGTTAGCCTGGGGCTCGGCATGGGCGCTATATGAGCCGGACATCGCCAGGGCACTCGGGGGGCATTTATGGGATGGACCACCACCGTTGGCTCAGCAGAGCGGACGTGACTGTGGGAAAACTAAAGGCTTTGCATTTAAACCTCTTACCGCCACACGAAAGAGTGAGACACCTTGCCACTGCTTGCCCACTCCAAAAAAAGCGCCGCCTTGTTCCGATGTCGGTCTTCCCTAACTTAGTAGTCCTGCTGCTGCTTAGGGTGGGTGCCACAATGTACAGTTGGACTCATTTGGAAGGTAGGAAAATCCTGAGGGGAAAAAAAAACTTTTTTTATTGCACTTCTGTTGAGATCTGCGGAGTCGGCTGTATGGGGCAGGGGCATTGGGGCAATGATGCATCTGCAGTTTTCGGCTTGTGGTGTGGCCTGCTTATAGTGGTTTTGCCAAGTACTGTTTCAAGCAGGCCTGAGTGCAGTTGACAGAGTAAAAGGTGGTTTATGCATGAAAAAAATATATTTGGGAGCTTTTTTGCAGCTGCTCTGAGGAGTGAAGCGAACCTCTTAAAAAATGTTACTTGCCTAGTTGGTTTGGCACTGAGTGAAGAGGAATTTCTTTGTATTTTCATGTATAATTTTTGAGTCCTTGCACATAATTGTTTGGCATCATTACTTATAAAGTGTGTGTTGGGGAACGGGATGTATGCTACCATACTTGCAAAGTGCAGCTTTCATCATCAAAACATGGGACAAGTAGCGGGTCAAATGGCAGTTAGTCATACCTCACAACAATCTCTGATAAGATTTTTGCTTCAAAATGTACCTCTGTCATTACTAAACTTAGTATTTCCATGACTGAACAGTAGAATGTAAGCACAACATATTAGCAAACAATGGAGTTATAGGAATGTTCTTCTTTATAAAATGTATTGTAGATCAAGCCCTTTATTCTACTAGCATCCTACTGCTGAGTATATGGCATGTGTGTGTGTGTGTGTGTGTTCTGGTTGACATGTTAGTTGTGGGGTCTTGCCTGAGTCCACATGTATACAAGGATTACTGGGGGGGCATGCAGCAGACATCATGTGGGCAGAGTGGTATGCAAATATCGACAGCGGGCTTGTCGCTGACGTAATGCAGGTAAACCTCAACTGAGCCTGGGCTTGAACCTCTCTCTGTCAGTGAAGCACTGGTATCGCTTGGGACAGAATGGCCACCTTAATCTCCACTGCGGGCAGAGGGCGGTCAGCAAGGCATCACTGAAGGGCAGCACTTTTGTGTGGAAGGAGAGTAGCTTTCGGGGCCAGGCAGGTGGGTCCGGTTGGGGAGTGATCTTGAGATCAGCAGCTGGGGTGACTGATTCTGGGATCAACAGGGATGGGTGATTGGTACTGCGATCATGCAGGAGGGGGCAGGGGTGAGGGACTCGCAGCTGTGATTGCCCGGGCAGGGAATCTTGAGATCAGCAGCTGAGGTGATTGATTCTGGGATCACCCAGGATGGAGGATCAGTACTGCAATCATTCAGGAGGGCGCAGGGGCTGAGGGATTCGAACCTGTGATCTGCTGGAGAGCAGACCAACATCAAGACAACTGGCATGAATCCTTCATAAAAGTGAAAATGACTTATGTAGTTAAAGCAACTTCCATACAAAATTTCTGCAGAAATAGTTTATTTTCCCTTGTGTTACTTGTTTGTTTTTAAACTGAGGCTTAAGAGCTCTAAAAGCCTGTACATTAGGGATTGGCGAGCTGCAGTCTTAGAAACATAGAAACATAGAATTTGATGGCTGATAAGGACCACTTGGCCCACCTAGTCTGCCCATTTCTCTACCTAATGGATAAGCTGCAGATCCTAGTTAACCAACAGCCTACTGCCTCCTACCCCCCACTAGAATTGCCTTATGTCTGTCCCATGCATTCTTGAATTCCCTCACTGTTTTTGACTCTACGACCTCCTCAGAAAGGCTGTTCCATGCATCCAACCCCACTCTGTGATGAAATACTTCTCCATTACCTCTGAGCCGTCCCACCTCTATCTTCAAATTGTGCCCCTTGTTCTTGCAAATCTCTTTTCTGAAAGATGCTACCTCTTGGACTTTGTTGATTCCTTGAGGTATTTGAAAGTTTCTATCATGTCTCCCCCTCCCTCTTTCCTCAAGGTTATACATTTTAAGCTCCTTTAGCCTTTCTTCATATGTCTTCTGGTGCAGACCCTGCACCATTTTGGTTGCCCTCCTCTGGACATCCTCCACCCTGTCTATGTCTTTGCGGAGATGGGGTCTCCAGAACTGTACACAGTACTCCAGATGTTGTCTTACCAACTGTCTGTACAGAGGGTCAACAACGTCCTGTTTTCTACTGGTGATGCCTCTCCCTATGCATCCCAGTATCCCCCCAGCCCTCCTTACCCCCTTCTCACATTTCTGGCCCACCTTTAGGTCATCTGACATGACTACCCCCAGGTCCCTTTCCATTTGTTTTGTCAGTATCTCACCCCCCATTGTGTACTCTCCCCCTGGGTCTTTGTTTCCAAGGTACATTACTTTGGACTTCTTTGCATTGAATCTAAGCTGCCATACATTTGACCATTCCTCCAACCTTGCCAAGTTCCTTTTCATCCTTTCCACCCCACCTTGCATATCAACCCTGTTGCGGATCTTTGTGTCATCTGCAAAGAGACATGCTTTTCCTTTTAGTCCCTGTGCAATGTCACTTATAAAGACATTAAAAAGGACCGGCCCCAGTACTGAACCCTGCAGTACCCCACTAGTAACCCCCTTTCTTCATTGTGGACTCCATTTACTATTACCCTCTGTGTCCTGTTGTCCAGCTAGTATTTTACCCAGGCTACCACCCTGGGACCCACTCCCAGGCTGGCTAGTTTGTTTATTAATATTTTGTGCAGGACTGTGTCAAATGTCTTGCTAAAGTCTAGGTAGGCCATGTTCACAGACCCTTGCTGGTCTACTACTTTGGTCACCCAGTCAAATAAATCAATTAGATTTGTCTGACATGATCTTCCCACTGTGAATCCATGCTGCCTTGGGTCCTGTGCCCCACTGACCTCTAGGTACTCAACAATTCTTTCTTTCAGAAGTGATTCCATCATTTTCCCTACCACTGATGTCAAACTGGCAGGTCTGTAATTTTCTGCCTCTGTCTTGCTCCCACTTTTGTGAAGGGGAATCACATCTGCCCTCCTCCAGTCCTCAGGTACCACACCATCCTCCCATGATTTATTAAAAAGGGTACTCATTGGTGTTACTAGTTCTTCACTTAGTTCTTTTAGAATTCTGGGGTGAATCCCATCAGGCCCCATTGCTTTATCCACCTTCAGTTTTAAGGGTTCTCTCAGAACCCTTTCATCTGTGAAAGCACTAATATCAACCCCCCATCCAGAGTGCTTCTGTTGACTAGATTAGGCATCTCCCCCTGCTTTTCCATTGTGAGTACTGAGTCAAAGTATTCGTTCAGTATCCCTGCTTTTTCACTGTCGCTCTCTGCCCAACCACCCTCCTCTTTATTCAGCCTCAGTATCCCTGCCTTAGTCTTTCTTTGCTCCCTAATGTACCTATAAAGTTTTATCCCTTCTTAACTGATTTGGCTATCTTTTCCTTGGTTTGGGCCTTTGCTATTCTGACTGCCTTCCTTGCTCCTTTGCTTTAACTGATACAGTTCTCTGTCCTGCTCCTTCTGTGTTTCCTTATACTTCCTGAATGCTATCTTTTCTCCCTAACCTTCCCTGCCACTTCTTTTGAGAACCATAGTGCTTGTTGCCTCTATGATGGCTGTTTTGATGTTTCCTATTGTTGCTCCACCCACCTTCTTGCCTGTTTGCTAGTGCTTTTTGAGACACTCTCCCATTTCGATAAAATCAGCCCTCTGAAAGTCCAGTACCTTCACTTGTATGGCTTGACTCTACAGCTAAGTTTATCATGCACCACACTGTTTGGTGGTCACTTGTTCCCAGATGGCTACCCACTTCAAGATCGAGATCCTCTCCCTTCCCCATTCATTGAGAGAATGAGGTCTCAAGATTGCTCCTCCTGAGTGGGTTCCAACACTAGCTATCTGAGGCATGCCCCCTGTAATGCATCGAGAATGGCCCTGCTCTTGGATGTAGCTGCAGCAAGGGTGCTCCAGTTAACATCTGGCATATTCAGGCCCCCCCATCAGCAATATCTCCCCTTTCTCTGCCATCCTAAGGATGCCTTCTATCATTTCCTTGTTCATTTCCTCCCCTTAAGACAGGGGTCTGTGTACAAACCCTGTGTGGATTGTGGTGCCATTTCCAGTCTCCAGGGTGACCCACACTGCCTCCTCTCCTCCCTGTTTACCCTTTAGTTCTGTTGCTTTGATCCCTTCCTTACATAGAGAGCTACTCCTCATCCTCTTCTTCCCCCCCGTCCCTCCTGTAGATTGTGTACTCTGGTATGTCGACATCCCAGTCATGGTTCTCTGTGTACCATGTTTCTGTGACTGCCACAATATCCAGGCATCCTTCTTCCATCAAGGCCACCATTTTGGAGAGCTTTTTACCTAGGCTGTGGGCATTGGTACTCATTACCCTCCATTTTGTATGACTTTATTTATTTTTGCCCCTTCCCTGTCCTTACTGCCTTTGTCTTTTTCTCCATTTACCCCTGCCTTTCTCCCTATCAACTGCTCTGTCTTGGTGTTTACCTCACTAACTACCCTGATTTTTGGGGGGCTAGCATTTTCCTTCTCCTTTTCAGAGCCTCCCTCTTGGCTAGTTTAAATGCTTGCCAGTGAAGCATTTAAACCTATCACCTAGGATCCTGGTTCCCCTCCTGGATAGATGCAGACCATTGCAACAGTATAGGCCTGCATCCCTCCAGGTGGAGCCCCAGTCCCCAATGAAGCCAAACCCTGAGCTCTGCACCAGTTTTCAACCAGTCATTGAATCCCATGGCAGGAGTACACTAGCCTCATCTGTGCCATAGACTTGTGGTGCAGACACAGGAAGGTGAAGCTAGTATGTGCTTGCAAACATATTGCACACAATCATGGACATCTGCATTCTGATGTGAGAAGGAGAAAGTGGAGCAAGACAGTGGCGAGGACCTGGATCTATTGGTGAGCACTAGGCAAATGGTGGTGATTAGGTGGCCTGACCGCTGTGCACCATCAAACATATGGTTTTCAGTATCTGAAACAGGGAGCATGGAGCAGAAGTGAAGCCGGTCTTAGACAGCTTCAGGCTGACAGACACAGCAGCAGCACTAGATGAAGCAGCAAGGTCCATCTAT
Organism: Neoceratodus forsteri; assembly: GCA_016271365.2. Taxonomy (NCBI): domain Eukaryota; kingdom Metazoa; phylum Chordata; order Ceratodontiformes; family Ceratodontidae; genus Neoceratodus; species Neoceratodus forsteri. Next base: position 38,313,592 of record JADMNL010000029.1, on the reverse strand, counting down.
ACCATGGTGGGTTCTGTTTGTGGAGTAGCCTGAAGGGAGGCATTCCACTGATTAGTCTCCAGCCAGCCCAAGTTCAATGTCAGATGGAATGATAAAGAGTGATAGGGGCACTGTCTGTGTGTCTGAGCTGAGGAAAATGTGGGTCAAGAGAAGCAAGCAGAACAGCCAGAGTGGACTGTATTAATGTGACCTTGTGATAAAATGTGATAAAAGATTTGTTATACATTTTATCACAAGGACACAGTAATACAGTCCACTCTGAAAATGTGTGACATGACACCTGTAATCACTTGATTACCAGGCTCCCACCACTGCAGGATATCTCAACCCCCTCACCCCTGGTCAAGTTACCCCTCATAGGTGTGCAGCCTCCAATGCTGAAGATCATTAATGTTTAAATATCAACAGGAACATAAATGGAATTGGACTGCATTGCACTGAATAAATGTTGTGTACTGTGTGAGGGATTTGCAGTTTTATAACAATTCATGTGTTTGTTTACTTGGTAATCCCTGGGCAAATTATGAGGTTTCATATTTCATTTGGTTAATGATCTGAATAACACAATAATAAATATATTATCATAATATAGGCCAGAGGTCACTGATGGTCTTTACCAGGATGGCCTCTGACCTTCATTATGAATGTGTATTATTTATACTGAAAAATGTGTTTTTTAGACAAGCTGCTGTGGGCAGTGGGCAGGGACTGTTTGGATTCTGCTGCATAGGGCTCTCTTTTACTCTGGCTAGCAAGTTGCCACAATTTTACTTGAAACAAGAGAGACAGTGATAGACAAAAAGATCATCCTATCTCATCTGCAAAATGGTCTACTCTGTTCCCTTATCCTGTATTTTATTTTAACAGCATTGATAAACCTCATGTACAATACAGTTACCAATGTGAACATTTTATACTAACATACTAACACATGTGGTGCCATTTCTAGTCTTCAGGGTGACCCACAGTGCCTCCAACCATATGGTTGCGTTCTCTGAATAAAAGATGTATGCAGTTTCCACTCCTTGATACTGGTCAAGACAACTCTTTAGTTTTGACAATTTTTTAAAGAAAATTAAAGCTAGCTATTTTTATAGGGATAGTTATCCTTTGTAACTAGTCAAAGAATGCTTAAAAGCAGCACAATTGTGTGAAAATTGCCCACCAGAATGCATCAAAGACCAGGCGGCCCCAGACCCCCGCTGATTGATTTGGGATTTACTAAGAAAAGCAGGACTTTTGGCAGTCTTTGCCCCTCCTCTCAAAAAAGCTAACAACGCCCCTGAGGAACAGAGTGAGCAATGATGGGTATGAGATGGGGAGTTAATAGCAAGATGACAGAAGGCATTGCAGAGAGTTTTAGTCTGGCCAGAGAGGAGGTAGGAGCAGCGCCATAGACAAAGCTGGCATTGTAAAAGACCAGGAGAACCATTCTGGTGACAAGCTCATGGTGTACCTGCAGAGGTAGACAGTCTTTATTGTGCAACAAGGCACCAAGTTTGAGGTAGAGCTTAGTGTGGATGGTGTCAATGTGGGTGGCGAAGTCAAGTCTGCTGTCTAGTCACAAACCAATGTATTTGAAGGAATGAATCACTTCAAGAGTGGTGCCATACAAGTAGAGAAGACAGGCAGAGTTGTGAGTCTGTCCAGTTTTTGACTGGTGCCAGAGGTCATGGACACAGTTTTTTGTGTTGACCTGGAGATGGTTAGACTGAAACCAGGACAGAACACTGTGGAAGTCTTGCTGGAGTAGACTTGAAATGGCTGTAGTGGAGGGACAGCACATTAAATGACTGTGTTATCTGCCTACAACTGGATATGCAAGGTGGGACAAGCTGCAGGGCAGTCATTAAGGAAGCTGGATAACATGTTGGGTCCCAGGATGAAGCCCTGTGGGACTTCAGCCTGGATGGGAAGTGAAAGTGATGGGGCACTACCAACCTGTACTGACTGCAGGTGGCCAGAGAGGTAAGAATGGAACCAGTCAACAGCAGGAGCTGAGAAGGCAGCAGAACTCAACTTATGCAGGAGGATAGGGTGGGACACCGAGTCAAAGACTATGGCTATATCAATGAAAATGGCAGCTGTGATGTGCACCTGACCAATCCCTAAGAAGACAATATCAGTTGCATGCAGCAGGGAAAGATGGTGGAGTGATGCTTCCAGAAGCCATGTACCCAAAAAAAAGCTCTGGAAAAAAAGGATCTGGAAAAAAACATCTGCAGACAAAAAGGAACATGGGAAAATGGGCAAATGGAAAAAATAGGCATGGGGAAAAAAGGCTCTGATATAGCATGAGTCATATTTTACCTCAAATCTCACTGGAGTGGTGATCTATGGTGGTGTGGTGCTGTAATAGTAAAACTGTACTTCCGTCAAATTGCCCTGGAGGGGTGATCCATAGCAGTGAGGTGTTGTAATAGTAACTCTGCACTTCCCTTGAATGGTGCCATTTTTTCCCCTACTTTGTATTTGATGCCTTTTTTTTCTGCATGCCCTTTTGTCCATGCCCCTTTTTCAGGGGACATTTTTTCCGGAGACATTTTTTCCTAAAACCAGAAGCCAGACTGGAATGAGGAGAGGAAATCAGTGGAAGATAGAAAATCGGAGCATCTGGCATTGATAAGCTTCTTTTTTTTTATTTATTTTTATTTATTCTATACTAGGATTACAAGTACCTTTCAACCAGAGGCTCATTTACAAAGGTTCCACATCAGAAATATAAAAAAGAGCAATACAAGCAAAATGAGACAAAAAAAGAATGCAAGGAATAACTGAATACATGATTTAAAAGCAGTAGTAAGTAGTTATGACATTTTCAAGTTAGAAAAGGATTGTAGGAGGAATGGGGACGAGGGACAAGCAAGAAGGAGGCAGTCAGTAATGAGACTTTGTCATAAAGTAGAGGTTTCAATACTAAGTGCTGGGAGGACAAAAAGCAGAAGGAGAGGGGGGAAATTGGGGAAGTGAAGAGGGAGGTAAGAGAGGGAGAGGGAAATAGAGGTTAGGAAATGAGCAGAGCAAGAAGGTTGGAGATGAGGAGGAGGGGAAGAGTGGGAGAGAAGAAGAGGTGGCCTTGCTGGGGCAGTCACAATTGCTAAGACTAGAGAGGTGCTGGTGTAGGTTACGTTTGAAGGGACCAAGTCTATTTTTAGATCAGATCTCAGGAGGGAGACCATTTACTACAGAGGGGTCCCTGGCAAAAGAGGAGCATTGAGCTTGTGTGGTGTGACAAAATGGGATCTGGAAAGAGGGTTTGTCAGCACTGTGAATGCAGCACAAATAGGTGGCTGGTGGTATCAGGTCACAAGTGGCAGGAGGGTATGGCCAAGACAGATTTTCTTGGCCAGGAGGCCGGTCTGTTGGTGATCCTTCCTTCAAAAATGGAGCCATGACACTTGTTTATAGAGCTCACAGGTATGGGTTCTTTTACCAGCATCTGTCACAAGATGACACCACTTGTTAAGAGACATTTTGATTCTTCTTAGCGTGGTGTTGGTAGCAGCTCCATAGAAGCTCAGTCCATAATCAATAATCGAGATCACAGAGCTGGTAACAGCTGCAAGCATAGCCTCTTGGGTGAGACAGTTGTGATGGTGGTAGAGAGTGCCTATTCTAGAGTTAATAGCTCTAGAGATAAGTTTTATATGGGCAGCATAGGAGAGTGATCGGTCAAGTGTAACACCGAGGTAGTTAAACTCAAGGACTTGATCTAGAAGGAGGTGTTGCTTATTCTGGATATGTTGGTTAGCCTTTCTGTATTTGCTGTGGGTGTCGACAAACAGCATGGACTTGTTTTTTTTTGTAGTTCATCAACAGTTTATATTGATCAAACCAGTTTTTGATGAAATTAAAATTTAACTGCAGGTCAGAGGACAGTTCTTCAGGGTTAGCATGTGTAGAGAAGAGGACGCATCATCCACGTATAGGATCATATTGGTGTTACATACAACAGGAAGATTGTTTAAAAATTGGCTAAAAAGAAGTGGGCCAAGGATGGATCCTTGGGGCACACTAGAGCACACTGGAAGGCAGTCAGAGAGTGCACTCCCAATTCTGACTTGTTGGTGCCTGCCCAGCAGGTAATGTTCAAACCAGCCTGAAAATTCTGTGGAAAGACCTACTGCAGAAAGCGAGAGTAATAGGAGCTGATGATTAACGGTTTTGAAGACCTTTGTCAAATCCACATGCACTGCCCCAAGCAGCTGTCCGGAGTCCAAGGCCTTATGAATGTGCATTGTAATATCAAGTAGGGCAGTGGTCGTACTATATGCTTTCCTAAACCGTGTTGTTGAGGGTACAGGATATTATACTTGTCCAGGTATTCAGTGAGTTCATCAGCAACTATGCGCTCTAAGGCTTTAGAAGGCGGGGGGAGGATTGAGATTGGGTGGTAATTGGAATGTTGGGTACGGTCACCACATTTGTGCACAGGCAGTACAGTGGCAGATTTCCAAGACTGGGGGAACCACCCAAGAGAGATTGAGAGGTTTAGGAGTTTGTTGAGAGGGGATAAGACAACATCCAGGGTGAGGTAGAAGAGCTTTAGGTCAAGGGAGTCACTGCTTGATCTGGTTTTTCCTAGCACTTTAAGCAGGTATCTTCGAGCTTCAGAAAGGGATATCTTTCTAAAGCAGAAGGGGGGCGAATTGGGGGAGGTGTAGATTTTGCAGAGTAGAAAGGCAGGGTGGAGCTGGTAAAGAAGTCATGAGGGAAGACCGCACTGAGATCGGTGAAGGCAGTATTAAGTGAGTCAGTAATTAATTTGGAGTCTTGAGTTAGAGTGCCATTGAACTCCAGCATAGTGGGGGGGGGGTTTACTATGTTTCCCTGTTTGACTTTTTATATTATCCCAGAATTGTTTGCTATTACCCCAGCTGTTAGCACAGCTTTATAGTAGTCCTGCTTGTCTCTCCATATCGCTTCAGTGCACTGGTTTCTGGCAGCTTTGTACTACAGCAGAATAGAGTGGAGGCCTGAGTCCATAGCACGCTGCCAAATATTATCCCTATTCTTCATCATCATTCGTAGGGCAGGAGAGATCCAAGGGTTAGCCACTCCCCATGGATTTACTTTCCTGAGTGGGCAAATTGTTTACACACCGCATTGAATTGCAGAATGAAGAAGTTTGGTACCTTGTCAATGCAGTTCATGGTATTTGGGGGTCAGTCAATCAGGAGAGTGTATAAAATTGTGGGAGCTTCCTTTTAGAATACGATGGTAGGTGAAATTGGTTTTAGGTTTGAACCTTGTTGGACCACTGGCAGAGAACAGGGAATGATCACTTAAGGAGTCGGAGAGACTCTAACATTATTGATTCTACTAGGTGAGTGTGAGAATCCAGTCCAGGAGGGAGTAGACCCTGATCTGTAGTTCATTCGAGTTGACACGGTAATCATTTTTGCGATGTCAATTGTGGTAAGAGTTGCTTTATGTGGTTCAGCTTCAGGGACAATCCAGTTTACGTTAAAGTCCCCTAGAACCACAGTCTCAGTACAATGCATTAGATTATTGAAGTATTTGGTAACCATTTGAAAACCAGAGGCCTGGTTATGTGGGGGATATAGACGGATATAATGGTGAGAGCTTTTCTGTGTCACCAAGGATAATTTTGACTGCAAGCATTTGGGATTTGCTGGCAGGTGGTGTTGTTGAGAGGACATGGCCCTTAAGGGTGTCCACTAGATAAATGGCACAGCCACCACCATGCTTGCCAATACAGTCCAGTCTGAAGAGGACATAGCAGGGGATTTCTAACACACTGTCAGAAACCTTGGGGGATAGCCAGGATTCACTGAGAGCTGGGATGTCTGATTCGTGCAGTGTGACCCAGACTTGGAGTTCATCAATCTTAGGAAGCAGATCCGTATTTTGATGGAGGCTAAGGTGAGAGAACTTGGGGAGCTACAAGGGTGATTAGGTGTTTTTTGGGGACCAGGGTTGGGATGGACATTTCCAGAGAGAAGCAGTAAGAGCAAGGCAATCCTAAGAAGAAACCGTGCAAGGAGTTTATTGACCTTGAGTTGTCACCAGCTGGGGAGTTTATAGGGATGGGTGTTGCAGATAGGGGAGAGTAATAGTAAGAGATTGGAGTATTCAAGGGGGCTGAGTCTTATGCTCACTGAGATGGGGTGGTGGTGACTATCAAGGCAGGGTAGAAGTTAAGGTATAATGTGCTGGATGGAATGGCTTTAAGGGGTGGAACGCATGCCTGAAGTAGAGTAGGGGAGGCCACTGTAAAGGTTGAGGGGAAAATAATGAGGAACAATAGCAGAGGTGTGGTGAATAGGTAGAACATAGCTGCAGCAGTTGGTGTTATGGGTTGTTAAAGAGGAGGAGGGGAAATAAGCAATTATGCAAGTGTTGTAAGTGGAGGAGCCAAGATATGCAACAGCTAGCAAAATAGAGACAGTTAATACAGATTTTCCAGAAGTATAAGGGCAGGCAGAGAGGTCAGTTAAATGGGGGTAGTGGACAGATGTGTGAGTAATAGAGACCAGACTTAAAAGGTAGGAGAGTGGAGAAGCAGGATTGTAGAAAGTGAGAGAACAGGTAGTAAGAAAAGCAGAGTAGATGGTAGGGAGGCAAGAGCAAAGATTGAGATGGGTCACTTTAAGGGGAGAAAGAAGTCGAGAGATAGTTGAAGGAGAGAAGTTGAGGGTGGTGCCCTGTGGGGAGAGCGCCATTAATAGTCAGGGTTGGTGGGTATGGTGTTGGTAGTGGGAGGGGAAAACTAATATTCGGAGAGCTAAGCAAGATTCTTTCAAATCAAGTGCCAGAGAAAGCTGGCAAACAGAGTCAGAGGGGACTGAATCAGGCAGGAGCAGAGTTTGTTTCCAGCCAATGGAGAGCCGCACTCAGCCACTAGGCAGCCTATTGATGTCTCAGTTGGGGCCAAGCTGGTTGGACCCTCTAACAGTGTACCTGGTTCAAGCAGGTGTGTGGGCAGCAGGGAGAAGAGTCAGCTGGCTCAGTTCAGTGCCGGCCATGCTGCAGCGTGCCCATGGGGGCAGATACCTAAAAGGGGGAGACAGAGAGAAAAGGGGTTACATAAGGACAGTGAAAACAGAACAGCTAAAGCTGGGGGTTGGACTACAGCAAAAAACAAAAGGGAAGGTGTTAGCAAGAAAAAGGGGTGGGATAGGAGTATACAACAATAAGGACAGAGTGTTGGGGGTGCCTCAGATTACATCACCAGCTTTTCCAGCACTGGACACCGAGAAGGAGAGGTTGAGTAGGTCAGTCAGTGGATGTGCTATGGCAGATGCTGAGATTTTGAGCAGTTTAGGATTCAGTCCATCAGGACTGGATTTATGCAGGTTAAGGGAGTAAAGGGCAGTAAGGGTTACCTGGGTAGTACATGAGGGCAGGATTTATGCAGGTTGAGGGAGTAAAGGGCAGTAAGGGTTACCTGGGTAGTAAGTGAGGACAGAATTTATGCAGTGTGAGAGAGTAAAGGGCAGTAAGGGTTTCCTGGGTAGTAAGTGAGGACTGGATTTATGCAGTGTGAGAGAGTAAAGGGCAGTAAGGGTTTCCTAAGTAGTAACAAGGGAAAGCAGAAACCAGTGGAAGGGAGATGACAGGAAATGTGAGGAGGAGTTGTGGAGGTTGGAGGGTGAGTGGAAGGGAAAGCACAAGTGATAGACTTCACTGAAATGAGCAGCAATAGAGGAGGGGTCAGACACTGGTGAACCATTTAGAATAAGGACTGGAGAGGCTGACTGTGTCAGAAGTGTTAAAAGGAAATGAATTAGCTTCCTGAACTTTGAGGGAACATTAAGGTTGTTATAAAAGTTGATCTTGAAATACTGTGATTTTGCAGCCCAGCTAGCTTTAGTACAGGAGTTTCTGATACCCCTGTATAAGAGGAGGTCAAGAAGGAAGTGAGATAATTTGAAACATACCCAGGCAAGGTCATAGAACTTGCACTGATCCATAATTTTAGGGGTAAACCAGGGTAATGATGATTTTTGACCTTGGATTTTCTGAGCGGGGTGTGCTTGTCCCATACAGAGGAGAATTTGGACTGAAACAGGGAGAGCGCAATGTCGATATCCATGGTGGAGGGTACTGCTGTCCCGTCTTCAGCAGCAAGATCACTCAAAAGACTGGAGGTGTTCAGTGAGTGGAGGGGACCTGGTCCAGATGTATTTAAGGGATGAGGGTGGACGCTGGATCTTGCTCTTTTTTCTTCTATATTTTATACCTCCTTGGCTGCGGGAGTGTTCGTTTGGATCCCCCAGTTCTAGCTTCCTTGCCTCGGTTGCTGCCCCGGACCCAGTCAGAGCTCTGACCCTACAGTCCTGCCATCCCAGGTTGCTTCGAAGTGGGGATTTATCCCACACACACTGTGGAAACCTGGAGGCCAGGAGCTGGAGTGGAGCTGGCTTGAGTAGGACTGCGGCAGCACCGATGGAGTCATCCATCATCATGCCAGGGGATTGCTTTTTTGGACCCGTTTGTCTCCCTCTGGCCCAGGCGTGCTATGGCACCAAGGATGCTGCTGAGCACACTGAATGTCTTCAGTATGCCCGACACCTGCCTGTGCCAGCCCACAAACTGATCACCGAGCTACACCTGCCCCCAGCCTCTGCCAGGGGTCAGTGTCTTTGCGATCCTCCTACTCCACCCTTCCCAAAGGAGGAGAGCAGTCCATAGGATGCTTGATCCTCCTTCTCCCAACTGACCCCCAGTGGCCCAAGCCCGTTCCTGATCCTTGCTCACCAGTGTGGCATGGGGTGTGGCATCCAGCACCTCAACCCTCAGTGCCACGGGGCTGGCTCAGACGTTGGATCTTCCTGACATCGAATGTCATGCAGTGGTAACTGAAAGCATCCAGCAGGATTCCTACTGCTACAATATGGTGCAGGGGGGAGGACAACAGAACCCAGTCGAGGAGGGGGTGCTTATGAGAGTGGGGGTTGACTCAGGCAGGTTAAGTGGCAGTCTGTGTGAGACTTGGGGACATGACTTTGTGGATGGTCAGCCTGAAATCTGGGGAAACAAATTGACACTGAAGTTCCCGAGCAGGATGAGTTTGCCAAAAAGTGAAGAATATTGCTATCATTGCCAAGCACTAAATCATACTTCCAGTAGCTTTGTATGGAGTCCGTACTATAAATTGCTTACCTGACACAAAATGGCCACCAGGAGATAATAAGTAAAAGCAGAGAACAGTCAAAAAACACAACACGCTCCTATGTGTTCACGCTCTTGCTTTGGTTGTAGTAATACTGACAAGTATACTGCACCTAAACATTAATGTATCCTGACCCGAGCTTTAGAGACAACTGTGAAAAAACAATTAATTCTGTCCAATAGTAGGAATAGCTAATCAAAAGTCAAATGAAACTGTAGTGCTACAGATCCCTTCCTAGCTGCTTATCTGCATACCGTTAAAATTCTAACCAAATACAGAATTAGTAACCACAGTTTAGAAACAGAAAGTCTTTCACAAACTAACCTGAAATCCTAAAGAAGTCTGATTCTTTACTCAGTGGGAAAGATGCAAAATTGAAACAGAAACACATTTCATTCCCCACAGTACAAAGTACAACTGTATACGAGCAGAAAGTTTTCTAGAGCATAGAAAAAGAGAAGCAGATTTTCATCTCATGACTGATTGAACTAAACAATGCTTAGGGTCGGGGAGGGAATGATGCAGAAGAAATAGCTGCAAATGATATGGCGAACTAGTAAAACATACCCCTTCCCCCAGCTTCTCTCACAGGCAAGGCACAGACTAAAAGCAAAGTTATGCCAAGGTAAAAACATTATTTATTTAAACTTACATAGTGCTAAAAAGTGCAGGGCATAATGTTAAAGCTGAAGAGGAATGGACATCCAGCAGGAGCCGCAGAACAACTACATAGCACAGTGCCACCAGCTTCAACATACAGCACAGGTGTATTTAAGTATGTTGCAGTAGGTTTATGTCTTATGATTAGTTTGATATATACACTTTGGCAATATCTACATGTCTTACATTCCAGTAAAATTATTTGAATTTCCACATATAACTTTCAGACAACAATATAAGGACCCACACTGTGCACATGCTTATGAGACTACAAAATTGCACAGCTGTTCAGAAAGTATATTTTAGGGAAGAAAAGTTTTTACTAAACCAGTTCTTTATTGAACAGTAAGCTTATGCTGTATACTAAATAATATAAGCAAACTCAGCACCACTCTTTGACATACTACTGTCTCCACTAACTCATTAATCTTGCAGAAACATAAATTAGTTAGTTACATTGTGAACTTACCTTACATGCCTGTTGTGCTGCTGCAGCCATGGTGTCTCAAACAGATGGAGAGAGGAGTGGGACAAACTTATATAAGTCTGCTAAATGCAGAAATCCCCGCCCCTAGCAAATCTAAGAGGCTATGGCAAGAACGGAAGGGCGGAGTGTGAGAGAAACAAATATGTGCTACCTATCGTAAGAGAGAGGTGTTCATTCAAAATGATTTTCCCAAGAAGTTTGTTTCAAATGAAAAGGAAGAAGATTTAGTTGCATACCTTTTGACCTATCAGTGAAGTGAGGGACTCAGAATAAGCAACAGTGTGGGACACTGACCCTTAAAATAAGGGACACATCATTAAGCATCAAGATGCATATTGCATACCCAAACAGTGTGGAAACCAGTGCCTGTATGTCATCAAAGTTTAATTTTGCTTCAGCATCATATTATAATGTCAAGACTTTCTGCTTTAAAGTCTGAGTTTACAGTGTCCCGGCTATGGGGGCAGCACCTTTTCAATGTGGGACGGAGCTCTTCTATTGTTTTAACTCAGCTTGATTAATGAGAAGAGAGAAATCACAAGGTGCAGATACGTCAATAAATGGAGAATCGAATAGGAAGGAGATGACAATGCATTATTAAGAGAAACCAGTAATCATTGGATACAGTGAAGTCAGACAACCTGACGTGTATTTGCACACCAAGTAGATTAATAATTAACCAGTTGCTTCAGTTGAGACAGAGCTCCGGATATTCCCACACCAAGTAGATTATAATAAACTAGTTGCTTCAGCTGGGACAGAGCTTTTCAGAGGGGTAAATTGAGAGAACTGCATGCATAGCAAGGGACAGCTGGGAGGTTTGCTCAGCTGAGACGCAGCAGCACTATAATGTAAGTTTATTCACCTGGTAAAGGTGCTTGTATGAGCACCATTTACAGCATTCTTGAAGTCCCTAGCAGTGGGTAAATCAGCTGATCCTATAGGCTGATGCATACATCAATCAAACTAAGCCTTCTCCTGTGCTTGACTCCTACCCTGTTGCTGCTCCAGCCTGTTGAGTGTGATACTTTCCGAGCTGATCTGTAACACAACACCATAGTATCCTGCACATTCTGAACTTTACCTCAGGTTCATTTTATGATGTGATGATGTGCTGTATACATGCATAACAAAACAATCCAGTGAAGGACTTTAACAGTTAAAAATGTCATTAAAAGTTAAACTTTCATTGAACAACTTCCAGCAAGATAATAATCAGAACAATAAAATTTCCTCAGTTATGAAGCGCCTCAACTGTTTTGTAACCAGGTCACTGTGTGTGTTGTGGTTAACAGCCCTACCTTGTGGACTCAAACAAGGCTGAAGGGTCTGGTTCGTTAAACTGCTGGTTGGGGTTTCATATACAAAGTTTAATAAACTGCATGTTCCCTCCATCCAGGGAAGGGTTTCATGGGAGTTTGCCCAAGGGAATCAGCCTAGGGAGGCAGCCAGCTCCCGGACACGCTACTCAATTAAGGTGCAGCAGACTTGGACTCAGTAAAGGTTCCCTGTAGGACACCAAGGAATTTTTCATTACTTCATGTTTGCAACGCAACCTGTGATATACCTTGGGTGAGCACAACATGAAGGCTGTTTACATATGGTAGGAAGTAAGTTTGTGCGGTATCTGTAGTGAGATATGATACTGTTTGATTTATGGCTGTAAACACTGTCCTCATCAGCTATTACTGCAAAAACATGCCATTTTTCAACCTTATACAGCAAAATGCACTGAGTAATCTGACCCTCCCCGAATATGCAGTTATAATTAGATTAGTAATCCTTAAAGCAGCACATTAGCCCACTGAACTGATTGTTACTGCATACTCCAAACTACTGTTACTAAGTAATCTTCTACTAAAACAATCCTAGTATTCCTGTTGTATAACATTACATCTTAGCCCACTGAACTGATTGTTTCTCCATGATCCAAACTATTGATTGTAAGTAATCCGCAGCTACAATGCTCCTAGTATTCGCGATATATAATGCTACATCTCCACTCACTGTACAGCAGCTGTTCTGCATGATCTAAGCTACCGTCATTAAGTACTCTGCAATCTTTAAACTGATGTCTTGTACCTTCTCATTGTGAGCAATCGGATTCTAGCAATCTGTTTAGTGTTCCTAACTTTGCATGCAAGGTGCATGTCCTTTAACTGCCCCACTAGTAGAATGGGCTAAATAATTTGTCTTCTGTGCTGAATTACCCTCTTCTAGCTAAGCCACTTTAGGAGAATCCCACCCTGTTTGACCTGTACTGGATGTCACTAACTCACTCAGCCGGTCAGCCGTCTACTCCCAAAGTGCCAACCTCTGAGTGTGATTTGTGTACAGTGAACAGAACAAGGTAGCCCTCTTGTCTGTTTTGTGGGTTCAAGTCACCTTAGTCAAGTTCTGGAGGGATTCAAACTGATAACCACTTGTTAGCGTACCCAATTATCAGGCTCAGATAATTCTGTCTTTGGAGGACTAGATATCTTTGCCTACGGGCACCCAACCAGGTCTTTCAAATGAACCCTCAGAACTCTATGCAAGACTTTACAGAACTCTGTCCTTTTCCCAGTTTGGTATACAATAAGCCCATACACAGTGTTACTTATAACCTTTAAAAGCTCCACTTAAATAAAAATAAATGTCAAGGCATTCCAGACAGTTCCGTTGTAAAAATATCTCTTTACTCTAAAAATATCAAAACAGAACAATAATTGCAGAACAAAATGTATATCCCAACACATACAGCCTTAAAACAAACACGAAAATGTACAGTTTCTACAATACATACATTTAGACAGGACTAATGTAATACTTACTTTCTTTCAGTGCTTTGAGGGTCTCTCTTCTCTCAGTCAGTAATATTGTCTTGTGTCTCTATCAAGGTTCTTTCAGCAATTAAAACTCTTCTGAGACGGCCTTCTCATGATGTCATTAAACTCCACATTGGAGTATTAAAAGTTATATTTTAAAGTACAGGATGTCCCAACAAGATTTAAAAAAAATGATAAGTGACATACTCAGTTTTCCTCTCCTCAGGTTAACTGGTCAGAACTGGTTTGTGCTCTGCTACACATACATCTCAAAAGTTTCTTTGATCTAAGTCATTGTATTCAAAGCAAAAGTGTATTTGCCTCTTTAATCCCATCTGGACCTTGGAATCTACACCTCAAAGGTCTCTCTGATGTAATTCAAGGGTTTCCCAGGAATGTACTGTATATTTGGCTTTCCAAATTCGTCTGGGTTCTGTTTGGCCCAGCCATCAACCTCTTTTATGAAATGAGCTGGTTCCTTGAAGGTTATTCATAACACAAGCATGCTCTTTCCATATGACACCTAGAGCAAAATCAAAGGATTCCCTTGGGGATGCCATGAATGGCTAATTTCATTTCCTGGGATCAAAGCAAATTTAACATGCTAATTGAACCTCAGATCTCTGTAGTTTAAATATCTCCTGTCCTTTGAACTTATTCTTGTTTTTTTTTTTGGATGCATCAGTTCAGCAAGACTGTAGTTTCCTCAAACTGACCTTCCCATCACATATTTTATATGTAATAAAAAAAAATAATACAGAACTCAGAGCACTCAGAGCTGGCTGTCTACGTCACACTGGAAACCTCACAGACCCTGATAACCCCCCCCCCACCACCACCACCACATATTTCCCACCTGGATGGAATGTAAGTGATATCTAAAATGCTGGTTTTTCAATTACTGTAATCATTGCACATGAACTGAACCAGACCCTAATTACTGTGGTATCTTAACATAGGAGCAACCTAGTTTTTTATTTATTTATTTTTATTTATTTAGCTTTTGTTGACCGGGTAAGTGCACTAGACAAATCCTGCCTATTTTCAGGCACGACCCGGGAAGGGGGGACACAGATGCATGCCAACTGACCTTGAACCAGACTAAGCTGTTGGTGGTATTTTTAGTGAACATGGACAGTTCACGTGATGTCCTTGTGAAGCTCAGCCTCAAACCCCTGTCTCTCTCGGGCAAGCTATTGGCAGAGATTATTCTACCCCCAATGGTAATCTACTCTAAGCACTTCCCAGCCACACTCTGCACTGAAACTGTGCTGCCATATACTCCTAATACAACAGGTCTCCAGATTGGTAATCAAAAAAGGTGTACCCTAGCATATCACCTAACATGGGGATTAACATGGAGACTCAGAATTCCCCTAGGGCTACTACTATGATCTGTTACACTTTTATAACTGCTAACTGCTGGTGACATTGAGTCTAACCCTGGTCCAGGACAAAGCAATACTAGAATCACTTTCCTCACCAACCCAGCCTGGGCTAACCATAATGATCTATAAGTCACACAAATAGATTGTAATAGCCTGCGAATAAAGAAGCCTGAACTTGAGGTATGGATGAACTCATAGTCCCCTGATGTGCTTGCCGTATCTGAAACCTGGCTCAGACTATGTAAATTAACTAATGAAATTGACCTGCCCAGTTAAAATGTATTTAGGAAACACAGACATAGAAAGAAAAAAGGAGGGGGAGTGCTCATCTGTATATGGGACACCCTCTGAGCAACAGAACTCCACTTGCCTTCCCTGGATGCTTCACCATGTGACTGTATCCTTGTCAAGCTGCTCCTTGGAAACACCAAACCACTGTACGTTTGCTGAAACTATAGTGTCATTCAGTCACAGGTCAGGAAGCACAGGACAACCAGGAAAATTTATAAAATTCACAAGTAGCATTTTATTATTAACAATAACAGTAAAATCAAAAATAGAAATTGTTCAGTATAACTATTTACAAAGGCAGTACAAATAGAGAAAACGAAGTCCTTTGTCTGAGGGTATCTCTAATTCCAAGTTTCAGTCTCTCCCCCACCAGCAAAGATTTTGCTGCTCTTTTTATAACAAGTCTCTGCCCTATAATTAACTTCTTCATCCTGAGCTCGTTAAGGAGACACTCTGTTTTTCACAAAATGTCCTTGTCAGTTTTCTTGCAGGTGCAACAAAACAGAACTTGGTAACCTAAAACTGACCACTTGTTGGCAGTTCCACAAAGAGTCTGCAAACAAACCTGAGAGGAGCTCAAACTGTATTCCAGGTCAACCCCCCAAATCCCAAATAGCTTTTTGCAATCATCTCAACGGTACAACTACAAACATTCTCAAACCAAGAGATACCAATATCACTTACAGTTTCACACAAAGATCTGCATACACCTCCACAACCACAGATATGCAAGGGGAGAAAAGACAGAAACAGCAAGTGAAGGCAGAGATATAGCGAGAGGGGGGAATCGCAAGACCGTCTGAGTGATCAGTTCCTAGATCTCATGAGAACATTTGGTTGTGCAACGAGACAGACAAGAGACCGAAAAGGAGAGGATAGAACAGATCCTTGCATGTAAACTCTTTCTGATTAAACAAATAGGACATGTTAGTCAACTCTGTCTCATATAGTCCTCCTACCAAAGCCAAGCCAGTTCTTATAGAGCTCATTGGCTGCCCGGGTGAGATATCCCTTAATGAACTACTACTGCTGGGTGACTACATCCTAAACTGGCATGACAAGGGACTCTGCTTTTAGAAATACATTAAATGGTGCCCAACTCCATCAAATCATCAAGGAATCTAAAAGGCAAAACATTAAAACTGGAAACCATATCCTTGTCAACTGGATCCTGGTAAGTTAGCCTGACAGAGTCCCTGCACTTGGGATCTTCTCCGATTCCCTAAATGACCACTCCACTCTCCCCGCAGTATACTACACCTGAATCAATAGTTTCCACAGAGCATCCACTAGAATTACTCTGACCAGGGACTACTCAAAGTTAAACAGTGCCTTTCTGGAGGACCTCTCCAGTGCAAACCGGAAGGATTTAGGGACCATATAGAATGCCAGCCTTGCTCTTCACTTTCTGATTAACAGTTTCATTGCCCCACTGGCCTCTAGGTACTCAACAATTCTTTCCTTCAGAAGTGATTCCATCATTTTCCGTACCACTGAGGTCAAACTGACAGGTCTGTTGTTTACTGCCTCTGTCTTGCTCCCACTTCTGTGAAGGGGAATCACATCCACCCTCCTCCAGTCCTCAGGCACCACACCATACTCCCATGATTTATTAAAAAGGGTAGTCAGTGGTATTACTTGTTCTTCCCTTAGTTCTTTTAGAAGTCTGGGGTGAATCCCATCAGGCCCCATTGCTTTATCCATCTTCAGTTTTAAGAGTTCTTTCAGAACACTTTCTTCTGTGAAAGGACTAATATCAACCCACCTATCCAGAGTACTTCTATTGACTGGATTAGGTATCTCCCCCTGCTTTTCCATTGTGAATAGTGAGCAGAAGTATTCGTTCAGTATCCCTGCTTTTTCACTGTCGCTCTCTGCTCAACCACCTTCCTCTTTATTTATTCTATGTTTCCTTATTTTTCCTGAATGCTATCTTTTTCTCCCTAACCTTCCCCGCCACTTCTTTTGAGAACCACAGTGTTTTTTTCTTTTGTTTTGATTTGTTTATTAGCTTCACACAAAGGCTTGTTGCCTCTGTGATGATGGCTTTGATGTTTACACATTTTTGATGCACCCCACCTTCTTACCTGTTTGCTAGTGCATTTCTGAGGCACTCTACCATTTTGACAAAATCAGCCCTCCTGAAGTCCAGTACCTTCACATTTGTATGGCTTGACTCTGCAACCAAGTTTATTATGAACAACCATACTGTTTGGTGGTCGCTTGTTCCCAGATGGCTACCCACGTCAAGATCGGAGATCCTCTCTCCATCCCCATTTGAGAGTACCAGGTCTAAGATTGCTCCCTCCCGAGTGGATTCCAAAACTACCTGTCTGAGGCATGCCCCCTGTAGGGCACCGAGAATGGCCCTGCCCTTGGATGTAGCTGCAGCAAAGATGCTTCAGTTAACATCTGGCATATTCAGGTTCCCCATTAGCAATATCTCCCCTTTCTCTGCCATCCTAAGGATGCCTTCTATCATTTCCTTGTCCATTTCCTCCTTCTCAGATGGGGGTCTGCATACAACAACTGTGCGGATTGTGGTGCCATTTACAGTCTCCAGGGTGACCCACAGTGCCTCCTCTCCTCCCTGTTTACCCTTTAATTCTGTTGCTTTGATCCCTTCCTTTACATAGAGAGCTCCTCCTCCTCCTCCTCTTCATCCCTCCCTGTCCCTCCTGTAAATTGTGTACCTTGGTATGTTGACATCCCAGTCATTGTTCTCTGTGTACCATGTTTCTGTGACTGCCACGATATCCAGGCATCCCTCTTTCATCAAGGCCACCATTTCAGGGAGCTGTTTACCAAGACTATGGGCATTGGTACTCATTACCCTCCATTTTTTATGGCTTTATTTCTTTTTGCCCCATCCCTGTCCTTACTGCCTTTGTCCTTTTCTCTATTTACCCCTGCCCTTCTCCCTATCGACTGCTGTATCTTGGTGTTTACCTCACCTACTACACTGAATTTTTTTGGGGGGGGCTAGGATTTCTCTTCTCCTTTTCAGTGCCTCACCCCTTGGCTAATTTAAATGCTTACTAATGAATCATTTAAACCTATCACCTAGGATCCTGGTTCCCCTCCTGGATAGATGCAGACCATCGTGCCAGTATAGGCGTGCATCCCTCCAGGTGGATCCCCAGTCCCCAATGAAGCCAAATCCCTGAGCTCTGCACCAGTTTTTCAACCAGTCATTGAATCCCATCTTACTGAGTGCCCATGCCTGATCCATGCCATAGGCAAGTAGCACTTCTGAGAAAGTTACCATGTGTGCTACTTGTCTAAGGCCATTCCCCAGCTCTGCAAACTTCTGTTGCACTGCTGAGATCCCATTCTCAACCAGGTCATTTGTCCCTAGGTGGATAATGACATCCAGCTCACCCCCCTTGCAGCTGCTCCCATGATCCTGAGGATTCACTTCCTGTCCCTCCATGCCATGGTACCAAGCAGCACCTTACCTCCCTTTCCTCTTCCTCCCCCAGTTCTACCCCTAACAATTGAGTCCCCCACCAGGAGTTGTTTTCTTCCTCTGTGGGGTCCTGTGCCACCCTCCTGTGGGTCTCCATTGTGGAGTTTCCCAGCATCCTCCTTGGTATCCACTGCGGGTGCCTCCATAGAGGAACCATGCTCCACCAGAGTGGTGAATGAATTGTGGAGAGGCACAACTGAAGGGATGCACCTCTGTTCCACCACTCTCACCCTTCCTGAGCCCACCATGATCCAAACACTCCTCTTTCTTGGCAACCTCTGAGGTAGTGGTGGTGGCCTGGGTGGTCCCTGGGTGGGGGAGCATGTTTCCTGAATCCTTGCCAGGTCAGCATGGAGATGAACAATCTCCTCCCTCAGACCAGAGAGGTGCCTGCAAATAAGGCAGCAATGTAGTCTCCAGAATGTCTCCTGGAAGACTGCTGCTCCAAAGCCAATGCATTGCACCACTCCCCACATGTCTGTGTCCCTTCCTGTTACAGAAACTTTTTATGTTTGTTCGTTTTGTTCTTGTTTTAGTGTGCATAAGCTCGTGAGTGTCTCTACCCCCTATTCAGTGTGCTGTGCCTTTAAGGATATGAACAGGTGTATGTTGTTAGCAGTTTTGGGAAGTGATGTTAAAACCCTGCTATAAAGGAAGTTATGCACTTGGGGTGGGTGGGGTGAGGGGTAGGGTGGGTGTAAACCAATGCCTCCAGAAATAATCAACTACAACTCTGACCCTCCACCCCAGGGAGTGCCTTCCTTCCTTTCAGGTACCTATTTCAGAGAGGTTAAGTAACAGGTCTAGTCACAAATGACTGCAAATATCTCCCAGCTACAGTTTCTCCCTGGCAAATTAAAGTTAAACTAAGAAAAGTCAACCCCCAAAGCAGAGAAGCAATACTAGTTGCTTACACAGGTCCAAAAAGCAATAAATTCATTTCAGTGTAGTCCAGAAAATAACCTCCTTAATTTAAGGACACTTTGGCTGCTTTCTCTCTCTCTCTCTCTCTCTCTCTGTCTCAGTAGAAATGTGGTAGCCATGCTAGTCTAGTCAACAATGTAGAGAAAAAAAACAACAAATATGTTGGAGGTGATACCTTTTCTTGGACTAACAAAATTATTTTTAAGACTAGCTTTTGAGAGATAAGACTCTCTTCCTCAGGTCAAAGTGGAGACAGCTGAGCAGTATGACAGATATAAAGATTGGATGTGGATTCAAAACAGAACTGGAAAAACTATGGAAAATAATTAAAGATCTACAGCCACTACTGTCTGAAGATGAAACTCTAAAAAATATATTTCCCACTCCACCAGTGCTTACCTTCTGCCAACCACCAAACCTGAAGCAGAAACTGGTGCAAAGCAAACTTCTCTCTGAGCTCCAACTAGGTGGCAAAGGTACAAAACCATGCAAAGCACCTTGCTGCAAACTATGTATACATACCTCTCCTGAGACATGTGTCAGTCACAATGGGAAAACATTTACAATCCAAAACTTGTATACCTGTTCTTCTAGCAATGTAGTATACATGATACAATGTAGAAAATGTGAGAAAGGCTGCTATATTGGTGAAACCAGACAGGAACTCAAAACAAGAATGAATCACCACAGATTCACAGTTACCCATAAAAATGAAAATACGCCAGTAGGGGAACATTTTTCTAGACCAGTTCACTACACCAGTGATTTTACTGTCAGAGTGTTAAAAGGTAACGCCAAAAACAGCCAGGATTGGCAAACATTTGAAATAAAAATGATACAATATTTTGACACCAAAGAAAAAAGATTTAATAAAGATGTTGGTTTTTTAATACACTACCAGTGATTATGCTTAAAGCAGTGCTTCAGAGTTTCTTTTTAAACCCTCACATCAGTACCCTCTGGCTCTTTTAACAGGTACCTTCTTAAAACAATGGTATACATTTTTTTTCTGTCTTGACTTTTTAGAATTGTTAACTGATGGTCCAGAGTCAGAGTAAAATTAAGCAGCCATTGGATCTTACAAGTTGATCTCTCCAACAGACACACTTCAGTGAAAATTGGTCTTCCTGTTTGTAAGAGGTGCAAATTGACTGCAATGCTTTGATCTGTAAACTGCTAGTCTGTTTTGAGTCCACATCCAACCTTTATATCTGTCATACTAGTCAGCTGTCTCCACTTTGACCTGAGGAAGAGAGTCTTAGCTCTCGAAAGCTAGTCTTAAAAATTATTTTGTTAGTCCAATAAAAGGTATCTCCTGCAACATATTTGTTGTTTTTTTTTCTCTCTGCACAAACTAACATACAAATTGAGACACATCCAACAGCAATTTCAAACATCAGCCAGAGTGAAAGAGGAGAGAAAGAAGAAAACAAAGTGATCTTTGTCACAGAATTGAATCTCTATGCTGGCCAAGTAGGTGGATTTGTAAATGAATACTGATCCGTACTTTTGTCTGATACCATTTTAAAACATGAGATAAATGAATAAAGAATTTCTAAACTATAAAAATTGTTTAAAATGTCTTAATGTGCTTCCTACATATTTGCATGTTTAAATTAAAAGAAATTTAGGGGCCAGCCCAGTCACATGGAGGGTTGAGGCATTTGTGCCTTACCTTCTGCCACACCGGTGAGCCGTGTTCATGGTGTGAGAGGGCCACCAGGGGTCGGCTGGGGAGAGAGAGGATTGAGCATCCAGAGGACAGCTCTCCTTTCCCGAGGAGGGATGGGGATGGAGTATGCTGCTTGCCTGGCCCCTAGTGGTGGCTGGGGGCTGGTGCAATGGACCCAAAGATGAAGGGGGTGGACGTGGGGCAGACGCTCGGCATGTCATGTGCGGAAGCATGCATGGATTGGCAATTGGCGTCATTGCACACAACCACACTGCACCCAGAGGACAGGAAGAAAAATGGAAAAATCCCGACTGGTGAAATGATGCCAGCCCCTTGCAGGCACTGCACCCAGCCAGCTGGCACCTCATAAAGGCCAGAGGTGAGTTCAGTGGATGCCAGGAGTTATGGGGCTGGGGGGGTGGTCAGGATGGTGAGAAAGAAGCAAAAAAAAAAAAGAAAGAAATTTAGTCTCCTTAGTTTGCCTTTAGAATTCCTCCCTGCCTCCTACACCCTCCTTCCTCCCCACCCCCATTTTTTAATGAACAAATGAATAACGCTTAGTTGGATATAAAGTTCAAATATTATCCAGCAGTGTTTGTGTTGTTAAAATAGAATAAATTTATCTTCATTTCATTATTAGTCACACCCAACCCCCCCATTAATTACTAACTTAAGATTTTCAAATATATCAACACTGACCTATGAAACATAAAATAATTTAAACTTCATAATAAAATGGATTCATTTGTATGCTAATAGAATATTCAAATATGGTTGTGTTGTGATAATGACTTCAACTTTAATAGTTTTTTGTAAATCATGATAGTGTGGATTTCCTTAATACTGTCTGCTGTTTTAAACCACTATTGGGTGCGTAGCGTGTTAATTGTAATTTGTATAAATGTGGAGCATGTTTGTGTGGTCCTCAGACCTGCCCCCTTAGGAAGGCCCAGTGAAGGGTTGATGGGCTGGGGCTATTGGGTGCTCTCCAGGCACTTACTGAATTCAACATTGCACTTTGCGTTTAAAAGATCTCTCCATGAGTGCAGAGTTGTTCTTTATTTTGTAGGGCTTACCGGCAGACTGGATGGGGCTAGTGGTCCTTATCTGCCAACAATTTCCATGGTTCCGTGCTTGGCTTGGCTTGGTGGACCCCCTACCCAGTGTTCTCTTCTTCTGGATACACAACCCTATGTATCCTCATAAGATATCACAATAAAGTCAAATCCTTTGCAGAAACCAGGGACCACAGATCAGAAGTCTCTGTAAAAGAGGCCCAAAATGGAAACCCATCCATCTCGATAGCACACTATCCCCAGGGGGTACCAATAAACAAGAAGGGAGTAGTTTTAAAATCTCAGGCAGACTTTGGGTCTCAACTTTTGAGGCAAACCAGGACTGATTCAACTTTGGAAGGGGAGATCTCAGCCCCCCACAAACAACTTCACTCCCCGCTATCCCTCCCTGCCACACTAACAGAGTACCTCAGTGTGAAATGATGATGACAGCCACTCCTGAAGCACACTTGAAAAATCCAGTGTATCTGAAATTCACTCACCCAGCTCAATAAGCTGTAAACAATGCAAGCAGCCGGATAGTACCCTCCACCCAATCAGGGCCCCAAGGAAACAGCACTGAAGGTGTTGCAGTCAGCTCAGCCTGGAGCCAGGGCATGGCCAACTCTTGCAGAAAACAACATGCTAAATTTAAGTCTCAACCAGAAGTAGTGCAGGATGCCAAAAACTCTTTTTCCTCCTCAGCTGCTAGGACGGTCAGTGTGGCATTCTCTACAGCAAGGTGAAACTAAGTGCAGCACTGCAAAGCAGAGAGAAAAGTAACACTGCTAAAAACTACCTTCTTAAATTCTTCTACTATGAAATAGTGCTCACTCTATAAGGTACTCCAGGTTGTGCAGAATTATGAGATCATGGCTCTTGTCAGGTGTGTAAGACCCTTGGCATTGCCTCATGCCTCACTTCCCGAGGCATGCAATTATCCTACAATAATGTCATGCTTTATTGCCTAATTAGATTTCTACTAAAATATCAGTATAAGTTTGCTTTTTGAAGTTCTAGTATATTAAAACTTCTAACACTGTTTTCAGATGAACCAAAACATTAGATGTGAACTTTTGTGGAAGCATAGGTTAAATTTCTGGAGTTTTGGCTGATTTCATGGAAAGCTTTTTGGTGTGTCCCCCCACCACACCCCAAGAACCCAACTGTGAAATTGTGAAGGAGACAGTTCTTTTATAAAATGCAGAATGAAAAATGCATATTAATAAAATGTGAAATAAAATTTAGGGCAGCCAGAAACCTCTGCACAAAGCTTGTCAGAAGCATTAAGGCTAATTACTTCCAGTTAACTCTGGATTCCTCCACCAAGGACCCTGCCAAATTCTGGCAAACCCTTAGAGATATTCAAGGTCATGCTTCATCAGGTTCTCTCCCTACCAAGATCTTATACGAAGGATCCCTCATTACCGAGAAGGCAAAAATCCTTGAATGCTTTAATTATAATTTTGTTACCGCAGGTATGGCCTTTGACATTTCGCCTGTAAATAATCTATTTACAAAGTTCTCATCACAAGGACCAGCAAGTCCTCCCCATGTCCACAGTACTCCTGTCATGGGCTTCTCCTTCCAACCGGTAACTTACAAGGAAGTGGATGACCTACTCCTTCAGCTGGATGCCAGAAAAAGCGCATGAGCAGACCTCATTGCCCCTTTTTTCCTAAAGCTCAGTCACCAAGTGCTGGCAGCTCCATTAATGCACCTCTTTAATATGTTCCTCAGCTTGGGAAAACTCCCTTCTGTCTGGAAGACTGCCCACGTTTTACCACTCTTCAAATCAGGAGATGCCAGGGACCCAAATAACTACAGGCCAATCTCCTTACTTCCCACCCTATCAAAACTGCTTGAGAAATTAGTGACTTGCCAACTTAGAAACTACATTGATGCCTCAAATCTGCTAAACCCTGTGCAATCAGGCTTTAGGCCATGCAGCAGTACAATCACAGCTCTGGCTAAAGTCACACATGACTGGCAGAGAGCCCTAGACTTAAAGAATCACATATGCAAGGTATTCCTCGACTTAAGCAAGGCCTTTGATACTGTCGACCATGCGTTTGCTCTTAGTTGCTCTGCACAACATTGGTCTGGATGGACCTTCCCTAAAATGGTTCTCATGCTACCTGGCAGAGCAGATGCAGCAAGTAAAAGCAGTAGGAGATCTCACCACCCTAAAACAGATTAGCAGAGGCATATCTCAGGGCTCCACCTTGGGGCCCTTACTTTTCTCACTTTATATCAATAACATCAGCCATGGAATCAAACTTTCCAGTGTACATCTCTTTGCAGATGACATGGTCCTTTACACTGCCAGGCCTACTCCCAAAAGTACCTGCTCGGACTTGCAAGCAGATTTCCTTACGCTGCAACAAAACCTCCTAAGTCAAGAGCTCCTATTGAATGCCAAAAAGACCAAGGCTATGTTGTAATCCCCAACAACCAAGTCCATAAATTCTCGTAAGCATGACAATCTTCCCACTATCACCACCCTGCTTGACGAGTCACTTGACTATGTGACCAAGTTCAAGTACCTGGGTATGTGGATTGACAACAGACTTTGTTTTGCTGATCATATAGACGAGCTCTCAAAAAAACTTAGAGGCTTGGACTTTTTCTTTGGAATCAAGCATCTGCTTACCCAGGAGGCCAGAAAAAGCTTAGTACAAACCACATTCCTAGCTATTTTGGACTATGCAGACTTCCTGTATGGCCAATTCCCCCAAACCACCTTATCTAAGCTTGACACCCTTTATCATAGGGCCTTATGTTTCATCTCAGGTGAAGAATATAATACTTATCACTGTGTACTCTATTCCACGGTAGGAAGGACCTCACTTATGTTCAGGAGGCAAAGGAATGCTATACTATGGATCTATAGATCTATATCCAAGATGCTACCCTCCTACATTTCTGACTGTCTGCCCTCCTGCACCTTAAGAAACTATGCCTTGAGAAGCCGTTCGTACATCTCACTAGTTGTGCCTAAAGTCTTCTCCCATTTTGGCAGAGCCTCCTTCAGTTATGTGGTGCCCCAGCTGTGGAACAACATCCAGAAATCCATTAAATTGGTGCATCCTATTGGTGTAGCGGAATTCAATTCACTCTATTAGAGATACTTCTGGGAGTCTTGTCAATGCCCTCCCTGTCACTAAACTGTAGCCATACATTGCTATTCTTACAGTCAACCCTCTACACTTTCTGTCCTCTCGTTAGAATTACCCTAAGCCATGTTCCTGGATTCATCCTTGCGTTCTGCTTGCTGCTGAGCCCCCAGCTTGCACCGTCGCTAGCATTAACTCTGCTCTGCTAGAGCTATCAGTGTCTAAAATCACTGGTTCGGCACATTATTGCTGACTTGCTTCTACCTCTCTGCTGTACTGTTTACTGGGATGAGGCTTCACCTTATGACCGGGCCTCATTGATTATCCTTGTACCTAGTTTTTATTGCTATGTATTGTATTACTGCCCATTTGTGCTCTATGTTCTATTGTGCTACTGTATTATTTATTCTGTACTTACCAGGCCCTCCTTGAAAATGAGCTTGCTCAATGGAATTTCCCTGGCTAAAATAAATAAAGATAAAGATAAATAAAGATAAAATGTTACTACCACTGCCTCACATGGCTAATGCATTGTTCAGTACTTTTCATGCGGTAATGTGGTGGTGGTGGCAGCTGGAAAAGGCAATGTACAGACTCTGTCAAGACATGTGGATGATTTGTACTAACATACTTCTAGGCTTTTTTATATCATCAAAATTTATTGAAATGTTCTAATATACAGGTCACATTCATATATCAATGATAGAACAAAATTAGAAAGCATACACATTTTTTTGTGATGATCACAATTTGTTGAAATTGTTCAATATACTGTACAGATCTCATTACATTTTCACTTAATAATAGAACTCTAAGCTGTTTTATGTTCTGTGTTCCCTTTACCCAGTTGAGTAGCACTCTAAATGATAAAAATGTGTTGGGGGGTGTTATGTGAAAAGTACTGTCGCTGAAGCACAACAATAATAATAATAATAATGAACATATCATGATTCAGCCAATCTTTTACATGGGAAGGGAGTATTACAAAATTCCAATATGCACAATCCTGAGTGTCAAGAGCCCAGGACAAACTTCCCGACACTCGGACTCCCGACACTCAGAATTTACCCATGGCAGATCTGATTATCATAAATAAGGGGGGTGCGGAGGAGAAGCCCCGCAAAAAAACCTCCGCCGTGGGCAAATTCCAAGTGTCGGGAGTCCGAGTGTCAGGAAGTTAGCCTCGGACTCTTGACACACGAGATTGTGCATGTCAGGATTCCATAATGAATCCCATGGGCGTGTAATCTGGGGGCCACAGCCAATCATTTTACATGGGAGTGTAGTCTGGGGGCAACAGCCATTCATTTTACGTGGGAGTGTAGCCTGGGGACAACAGCCAACCATTTCACATGGGAGTGTGATCTGGGGACAACAGCCAATCATTTTACATGGGAGTGTAGTCTTGGGACAATAGCCAATCATTTTACGCAGGATTGCAGTCTGGGGACAACAGCCAGTCATTTTACACCAGAGTGTAGCCTGGGGATAATGACCAAACATTTTTTCATGGGAGTGTAGTCTGAGAACAACAGTCAATCCTTTTACATGGGAGTGTTGTCTGATGACAATATCCAATCATTTTACATAACAGCGTAGTCTGGGGACAACAGCCAATCATTATGGGGAGGATGGGTAACAGAAAAATTAAAAAAGCAAAGGGTCTGTCTATACAATGCAATCTATAGATTTGCTCTTAGAGCAAAGCAAAGAGAACACCATTGCAATATGTATAGAAAACTAGAGTGGTTGACAACTGAACAGAGATACATGCTTCAAATGGCATGTTTCATGTACAATACATTGTACTATGCATCAGATAGAAACATAGAAACATAAAAGTTGACGGCAGATAAGGACTGCAAGGCCCATCCAGTCTGCTTATTTTTTCTACCTTATGAATGTGCCATAAGCTTTTACTCTGTCAATGGCCTATCTAGTCATACTCATCTTTATTGCTCCCTTATGCCTATCCCATGCCTGTTTGAAGCCCTGCACTGTATTCATTTCCACCACTTCCAGAGGTAGGCCGTTCCATGCATCCATCACCCTTTCTGAGAAAAAGAACTTCCTCACATTACCCCTTCATCGGCCTCCTTCTAACCTCATGCTGTGTCCTCTTGTCCTGTTATTTTTCTTATATTGAAACATGTTAGACTCTTTCACCTTGTTAATGCCCTTAAGATGTTAGAATGTTTTGATCATATCACCTCTCTCCCTCCTTTGCTCTAAGGTATACATAATGAGCTCCGTTAATCTGTCCTCATATGTTTTCAGATGCAGTCTCTGCACCATTTTGGTTGCCCTTCTCTGGAATGCCTCCATTTTGCTAATGTCCTTGTGCAGGTGTGGCCTCCTGTACTGCACACAGTACTCCAGATGGGGCCTAACCAGTGTCTTGTCAAAAGGGATTATTACCTCCCTCTTATGACTTGTGATACCCCTACTAATATACCCCAACATCCCTCTAGCCTTACCTACTGCTTTAGTGGTCTGCTTGGATGATTTCAGGTCATCTGTGATGATGATGCCCAAGTCTCTTTCTTCCCTTGTGATTGCCAGCAACTCCCCTCCCAACCCCAAATTTCCTCTGCCTCCCATATTTTGTGTCCTGCCTCCCTCCCTCTCCCAGCACACTCTAGATGGGTGATCAAAGGTCTGGCAGTTAAAACTGAACACCAGAAAAT
Organism: Neoceratodus forsteri; assembly: GCA_016271365.2. NCBI lineage: Eukaryota > Metazoa > Chordata > Ceratodontiformes > Ceratodontidae > Neoceratodus > Neoceratodus forsteri. The sequence goes on along the minus strand of JADMNL010000029.1, from coordinate 38,285,897 downwards.
GCAAGGTAATGCTCTTTAGCTTTTTCACTAGATGTCTTTAAGGATTCTCTATGGAAACTGAACAACCAGCTTCTCAAAGAAGACAAAATCCTCCAATCTATTATTCAACAATTTGAAACTTACACCGCAGTTAACTTGAACTCCACAGCAAGGCCTGATCTAGAATGGGGGGCTTTAAAATGTGTTGTGCGTGGGGTGTTCATAAAGCTAGCTTCACAGAGGAAGCGGGGGAGAGAGAGATCAAAAAGCTCTTTCTCTTTTGACCAAGATTCATGGTCTGGAAGCCTCATTGTCTTCTACCACTACAGAGTCAGACAGGGTACTACTGTTAGGGCTCCGGGACCAATATACTACCCTTCTGAGGGAGAAAGCAGAATATGCAATCTCAAAAAATGGGTACAAAGTATATTGATCAAGGGGAGAAAGCTGGGCATCTCCTGCTCTAAGGCTTAAAAAGGTAGAATCCTCTAGAATAACACAAAGTATAAGATTCTAGACAGACGGCTCCCTTTGTGTAACTCCCAAAGAAATCACCGAAGAGTTCGCCAAGTACTATAAGGACCTTTATAGCCCAGTGTCAGACCTTCCAGATCCTGAGGTGATCAAGGGCTACCTTCGCTCTCTTCCTCTTCCCTCTCTCACTCAGTTGCAACAGGAGAAACTGATTGCTCCCATCTCAGAGACGGAAATCCTAACTGCAATAACCTTCCTATTGGCTGATAAGGCCTCAGGACCCGATGGGTTTTCTCTGAACTTTTTCAAGGTGTTCAGTAAACAAATAACTCCCTGGTTGTCTCAACTATTTGAGTGGATGCTGGAGGGGAACTCCCTAGATAAGACCTTATTGGAAGCACTAATTATTGTCTTGCAAAAACCAGATAAAGATCCAGAGAGGGTAAGCAGCTACAGACCCATATCTCTTTTGAACTGTGTCATAAAAATACTGGCAAAACTCCTTGCCAACAGGCTTAAGGTAGTAACACCCCACATTATCCACACAGATCAGGTGGGGTTTATGGAAGGCAGACACTCTGCAGATCACTTCCATAAGTTAACCCACATCTTCTCTGCATCCAGGGATTCTGCCACACCTGCTGGTTTGCTTTCCCTAGATGCAGAGAAGGGGTTTGATAGGGTCAATTGGCAGTTCTCTTCCTGACCATGCACAAATTTGCCTTTCCCCCTAAATTCATTAAATGGGTGTCATCTCTGTATTAGAACCCCCATGGTCAAATTTATTTTAATGGGCTATTTTCAGATATCTTCCTCTTATACTCAGGCACCAGACAGGGCTCTCCAGTATCCCCTCTCCTGTTTAACATTTACCTTGAGCCATTACTATCTAAATAGTGGGCCCATGGGGATGTGCAGGGAATCCTGGTTGGGAGGCATGTATTCAAACTTTTGGCATATGCTGATGATGTGCTTCTCCACCTGTCTCACGCAGCATAGTCCTTTCAGGTGTTTTTTTCTATTATAGCAGAGTATGGTGCTATCTCCAATTATAAAGTTAATCTGGGTAAGACCACTGTTTTTCCCCTAAATCACAAGCATACTAAACAGGTAATAACCCCACTAGGGGTGCAATGGAGCCCTAAGAGTATGCGATATTTGGGTTTGGTGTTATCCAGGAATGAAAACCTGATGAGGAAGCTGAAGCTTGATCCCCTGCTGGTAACCATTCAACAAGATCTTAATAGGTGGCAGTCTCTTCCCATGTCGCTTTGAGGATGCATCAGCATAATTAAAATGAATATATTACCCAGACATTTTTATCCACTCAATATGTTAAACCCCTGCATACCTTTAACCTGGTTTAAGAAGGTGCATGCTCTAATTTCCTCTTTTATTTGGCTAGGTAAGCATCCCAGATGTACCTACTTGAAACTTGTGGCTCCTCAGTGTCCAGTAGTTTGAAACTCCCACATTTTGGCTTGTATTTCTGGGCTAGCCAGGCAGCTAAGTGTTTCAGATTGCTTATCCCCCAATAAGAGAGTGCCTCCTATTCTTATGTACCAGACTGCTTGGTATTGGAGAGAGCTCTGATATCCAGTGTGAATATTTCTCGACACGCCCTACAGCACACTTCTATTAAGGCTCTACCACTTGAGTTGACCAGTTCTCTTATCTCGTCCTCTATCTGGACACATACACAGTTATGTGCCTTTTTAAGGTACCAGAACACCAAAGACCATACACAGACAGTGTTGGGGAACCCTAACCTGAAAACAGGGGGTAAACATATATCCTCTCTTTGGCTTCCTCAACTTAATGGCCTTAGCATAAATGACTTTTTTCCAGTTGGGACCTGTATAGACTCCGGCACAATTTTGTCCCTCTATAATCTAGATAGGAGTCAGATCTTTGAAATATTCCAGTTATGCTACCTCTTAACCCAAACTTTCTCAAACATGAGAGAGGCTGATGAGGGGCGCCATTGGTTTGACTCACTGGCCATTTTATGTGGCAAGCCCCATGTAGTTTCCCAAGTGTATGCCTTACTTCAAGAAAGAGTTCCAGATACTTAGGGTGGGACCCCCAGGTAGTGGTCTGCTCAGTTTCCTAATGTACTAGATAAGTGGGATTCTATTTGGAAAAATACCTACACTTACATATCCCAAGACAGACTGAGGCTTACCCAATAACAATTCTTAAATGATGTGTATTGGAACCCCATTAAGCTTCAGAAACTGGGCAGAGCTCTGGATGCCTTATGTACCAAGTGCCAGCAACATGAGGGTAACTTTAAACACATATTTTGGGACTGTCCTTCAATTAAAGATCTATGGGAAGAGATCAGGACTAGAGCAGATCCCTTGCTGGGCCTTGTCGAGTTTTTCGTACCTGAGATTTGTCCAGTAAGAGACTTTTCCCAGATGCCAGTCCGGAGCCTCAGGTACCATATGGCCATGATAACACTAACTCTGAAAAAGCTGGTACTATGCCATTGGCTGGATGGGCACATCATTTCATACAAAGAATGCCTACGTGATTTACTGTTCAATCTCCAGGCTGAACAGCTTAAAGCCAGTCTTTGGGGTTCTATGCACCGTTATAAAGAGTTTGGGACAGGTTTCATGCCTTATGCCTGCTTCAGATCGGGTTGTCATCGTGTTAACCTTAGGGCTGTCCGGGGTCCACCATGATGGCTCTGTCTATCATGCCAGTATTCCCTTATATTTGTGTGTAACATGTTACAGTTTTTTAAGTGGTTACTGATAGTCTTGCTATTGGAATCCCAAGCCGGGGGGGGGATGGAGGGAGGGGGGCCCTAACATGGGACACTTGCTAGTTGGTTTTCATGTACCTGTGTACGCCATATGCTCCATGTTATGGCAATATTGTAAAATCAACAAAGTTTGAATTTCAAAAAAGAATCCTTTGTGACTATTTTCCTAGCCTCAAGGACGCAGTGGTGTAAAGACACCACACGAGAAACCTGCACTCTGCCCAACCTCTCCTGGAAGCTCCCAGTGCCAAGATCTCAACAGGCCAGCGATCTTTCTCGCACAAAGCCTCTTGGCTCTGGAACAAACTCCTCTCCTCTATCCAGGAGAGCACTTCATTACAGTCCTTCAAAGGTCTGATAAAGGAGTGCTCCCCCTCGTAGCAGCGTGCACCTATACCCGCTGCGTGAATGGTGGGTTTGCAATCTCTACCTTTGTTCCCTTCCCCCATGAAACAATAAGCCCAACTGTACCTTACGCTTCCAGAGTTGTATGAGTTCATTATGGCACTTTGAATTCCACGTGGTGTATTTTACAACTTTGTGTATTTCAGTTAACTGCTATGTTGTTCTCATGTCACTCGTCTTCTTGTTTATTTCTGCTGAACTGAACATTGTTATCCATGTATACGTGAACTGCTCCCCCTGTTGACTGTAACTAACTCTGGGTCACTCCTGAAAAAGGGACGTCTGTCTCAGTGAGCCAACCCAGTTAACAAAATTCAGTTAATAAATAAAAAGAAGGGGGCCTGTTGTCAGTATGGCACAACCCCGTGGGATGTAATACCTCCCCACTTCTCCAAAGGATCACCCTACCCATCAACCAATGTAGTGTCAGTGCAGTAAGTTAAGCCAAATGGCATGCAGCTTGTACATTAAAGAGCAGCTCTACACTGCAGCAGGTACTTTCATAAACATATTTTAGCTCTTACAGTTCAGGAGAGAATGCATTTTTTCCCTTGTAAGTTTTCTGCTTCAGGGTTTATGCCACATCTTGGTAACCTGTCTAAAAAGTCAGTCTAAAAGTACTTGACTGCTTTCTATTGACCTCATAGTGCTTTTATGTCATCACTGTCCTCACCATGGCAACATACTGTGATGTCACAAACTGCAATCATCAGGTAAGTAGAGTACGATCAAAGTAATTTTGAAAGGAATAGTGAAATGAGTACATAGCATATTTAATTGACCAACAGCAGGGAGAAGTAAATAAATAATTTGAAAACACTAATGTTAAATTTATTTTGTTGTAAATATAATAGCTTTCACTATTTTATTTTAGTAGAGACTTGCTTTTTAAACAACAATTGCTCAGACAAGGATTTAAGCAAGAAAAGAACAAGGAACTGTATTTAGGGAAAAGGGACCTAAATGGGTAAAGGGGGAGACTGCTGCAAAATTATGTATCCTATAGGATATGATTGGCTGGTCTTCTGGTGCACTATATAGACCCACCCTAATGTATGCGGCCACTCTTCTTGTACCCTCAGCAGGCATAGTTAACTCAAATGGTGACCTAGTCAGGGCATCTAAAAGAAGATTCACCTTCCATGGTGATAGAGGCGAGGTAAATTTTGGGCATAACATTTGGGCCACTTTTAAAAAGCCAATAACATCAGTGTGAGAATCTGTACCCTATCACCTCTGTAGCCATTATTTGGACCTTCTATGAGGCTACCAATAGTTCTTTGTCCCACCCATGTTATAAAAAAGACAACCTGTACATCAGACATTACAGAGACCACAGGGTTGAGAAGTCTGAGGTAAGCCCTGAGGATCTTCTTGAGATCTGACAATTTAGACTAGAGAAATGGTAGAAGTTTCAAAGAACATGGATTTGTAGATCTTTCAAAATGGATACAAGTCCAAGGAAGTCCAAGGGGAACCCTAAGGACCTTCCTAGAATTCAATATGTATACCCTAGAGCAAAGGAGGGAGAGAGGTGATATGATCGAAACATTCAAACACCATAAGGGCATTAACAAGGTGAAAGAGTCTAACATGTTTCAATATAAGAAAAAAAGCAGGACAAGAGGACACAGCATGAGATTAGAGGGAGGCAGATTAAGGATAATGTGAGGAAGTTCTTTTCACAGAATGGTTGGTGGATGCATGGAACGGCCTACCTCAGGAAGTGGTGGATATGAATAAGTGCAGGGCTTCAAACAGGCATGGGATAGGCATAAGGGAGCAATACAGATGACTATGAATAGATACTCCATTGACAGAGCAAAGGCCGATGGCACATTCATAAGGTAGAAAAAGAAATGGGCAGACCGGATGGGCCTTGCAGTTCTCATCTGCCATCAACTTCTATGTTTCTGTGTTTCAAGCTTCGAGTTATGTATTTGTGGGATGAATTCATGATTGAAGAAGTATGAAGGGAATCCTAAGGACCTTCTTCTGATCTGATGATGTAGAACCAGTAGAAGGCAAAAACCTTGAGGAGTCTTTGAATGATAGATAAGTGCCTGAGGAAGTCTATGGGGAACTCTGATGACATACCTCAAAATGTGAGGCTTTGAGGAGTGTGTATATATATATATATATATATATATATATATATATATATATGAAGATCTTGCAAGATGAATGCATTTTTTCTTGGAGAAGTCTGAGTGGAACACTGGGGACCTTCTTCGGATCTGACGATGTAGGATGAATAGAAGCTTCATAGAGTATGGTTGAGAAGGTCTTTGAGACTGGATATGAGCTTTAAAAGTCTGAGGGGAGCCTTGAAGACCTTCTTCAGCATTGGAAGCTGGATTATCAATGAGAGTGGTGAAGGTCTGTGGTAAAAGGATGAGCATAGAGGTCTGAAGGAAACCCTGAGGACCTTCCTCGATCTGACATAGTACAACCAGTATAAGCAATGGAGCTTCATGAATTATGGATGTGAAGGTCTTTGCTAGAGAGATGCATGAATGAAGAAGTCCAAGAGAGTCCTGAAGACCTTCTTCAGAATTCTTATACAGTTCATGAGGAGGTGCTTCACTGGCATAGTCAAAGAGGAGGTCTACTCCAAGCAGCTAGGGAGAAGTGCTGAATACTGACAAGGAGAAGAATGGCTTCAGAGGGGTGATGTTGCTTTATGGCTTTGAAGTTGCAGATCCATGGCTCTGGCCGGTGAGATAGAGCCCTTAAACACACATCATATGAAGAACTACTGGAACGAAGGGATGTAATATGTCTGATATGATGATGATAGCTTGAAGGGTGGAAATCATTTGACTAGCAAATGGCGATGAGTTCTTGGTGAGTTGCTGGTAGCAGATGGGTTATAGTTGCAGGATGTCACAGTTGACAGATGAGTCGAGCCCTAGTGTGAGTTGAATATGATACAGATGGCTTGGAACTTGCAGATTTCCATCTTTGGTGGATGAATTGAACTCTGCCTACACTCATCGACCTCTCGAAGTAACATGTTAGGGAGATGGGAGTATTGCAAGGCTGCCGATGAGGGCTGTCAAGACATGAGAGGCAGTAAACTGCAAGTAGGAACTGAATGGACATGATGTAGGAGTTCAGAAGAGGTTAGGAGCTTATGGTTGAAAGCTAGGAGTTATGAGGAAAGGAGGAAGAAGATCAAAAAGGAGACAGAGCGAGGAACGATAGGATGATGATAGAGCATGGCAAGAAGGGAAAAGGTTTGTGGTATACCGAGGGCATGAATGAGAAATTGAAGATCTGTTCACAGGCTCAAAGGAGAAAGGAATAAGTGGTTCTAAATGATTGAGAGGGGCTCTATGACAATCAACATAATGTTTCATTCAGGGAGACCCCTGCAGACTGCATATGCTAGAAGGAGTTCTGAGTTAATTAAACATAGTTGCTCCTCCGAAATGTTTAATTTTTTGCTGCTGCTGCTGCTGCCCAAGGGAAGAATGACTAGGAACCTATTAGGGTTCAGTAAGGCAAGTGATATGTTTAGCAATTAGAATAGGGAGCTCACTTAATTAGCTAAATAGGAAATGAAAAAAATTTAAATTATGAAGTCCTACACTCTGGAGTTGGTAAGCTATGGTACAATTATCTCCCTTATGGACTCCATTTATAGTCATAACCCTCACCAAGCCCACACTTAAACAAGTGACCATCCTTTTAAAAATTGGTGGAGTCAATATATATGACATTCTGTTCTGCATGAAACAAGAAGCAGATGTGTTAGATTGCCCAATGAATTTGGACAAGAGGTGGAAGATCAGGGTCAGACAGCATACATCGGAACAGAGTACTCTCCATCTTCCCAGCAGCTTCTACATAGGGAGAGAAAATGACTTTTAATTTCATGTAGGTCAACCCAAAACCTGCCATAGATGTGGCCCCCTGAGGAACCTGAGTAATGTCTCCAACACTGTGCAATGTATCCAATGCATGCAATGAGTCCATTCCAGCATGAGATGCCCTAACCTGGTGAAATGCAATCTTTATGAAGAGTCAAGCCATGCTTATGCTCAATATCCCTGGGCACCCCACGACAAAGGCACGTATTATGAGTAGGAAGACACAGCACATCAAGCCCAACTTGAAAAGCAGCAGAATTCTGATCAAAGTGAAACATCCCATTCACAGCCATCCATGTCTACTGAACAATCACAGGGAAGTACGACTGCCAGCACATCTGTACCAAAGGCTCCCCCATCCAGATATCTGGCTCCAGAAGAACAGGCACTAGCAATAGAACAGTCTGAACCCCTAGAGGATCCTCCTCCTCCACCCTCACAAACAAAGCAGAATGTAGAAGACCCTTTACCAGAACAGATCCTGAAGGACATGGAACAGACTATAATACCCCCACCTCCTTGACCGAATCAGAATGTTTTACTAATTGGGGGCAGAAGAAGGAGTGACAGGTTACAGTCAAAGACTAAGATGGCTAAGAGGGATGACATTACCACCATAAATCATTTTGCAGCATTTCAGACCTCAGGGACAGATGCAGAAGGAGAAGAAAGGGCATTGAGGCATCCTCAGTTACTTCTTTGCAGTAAGACTTTTCAGATATGGATGGCTCAATCCTGAAAACTTCTTAGTCCAGAAAAAGAAGTAAAAAGAAGGGTTCTTTTATTCTCTAGATAATACATTGAATCATTAATTCCCCTCTTCTTGTGGCTTCTGATGCCTAAATCTTTGGTAGGTGAACTAATACTTACTTCTTTGAAAGAGCCATAAGTGGAGACAGGCTGTGTTTTTCTTCTCTAGCAATGTTTGGTTCAAGCATTATATGGCTTCAAGATACTAGGCATAAGGCTACTCATGATATACAACAAGTTCAGTCAGAAAGGCAATGGGGACCATTAGTGTGGTCCATAGGAGAAGACCTATGCTCTGGGGTGTCTGGGTATAACTCTTCACTCTGTGATGCTTCAATCAATCTGTCAATCAATCAATCAAAATCTTTATTTTACCAGGCGATCACTGTTGAGCATAACTCATTTTCGAGGTGGACCTGGGGTATACAGGATAAAAACAGGTCAGAAATATACAATGAACAATATTCAAGGCAGGAAATAAATGCAACACTAGAAAAATATGACAGGTATTAATAACAAGAGGCATGTACAGAAAAGACAGTTGGAATCTGGGTCAGGGAAATAAACTGGTGACACATCTTGCAAAGTATATATAAATATCAACATGAAAAAATATAACAGTCAATGGGTACAGCAGCTTAATAAGTGCTCAATATGCACTAAAAGTAAATGTCCAGGGTAAGGATCAGGGTTAAAAGGCTACTCCAGATGGTATTTCTGAGAAGGTAATAACAACAGAATAAGGGTAAGGTCAGGAATAGGGACATAGTAGAATTAAATGAAGAGAAGAAAAAAGGAAAAAACACAAAGTTGATAAATGGACTGCAGCAGTAGGAGGCAAACTAAGTCCGGCCAACAAGAGAATTCCAGAGGAGGAGAGAGACAATGGGGTAAGGAGAATGGCTAGTAACTAAAAACAGGGTTAAATAAGCCAGAGATGACAGAAGAGGCGAAAGCAAGGGCATGAGAAGGGGAAGGCAAAGGGGGGGGCCCCAAAATTATAAATATCAAACACAGTGTATCTGTAGAGGCAAGACTCAAACTGTGCAAGAGTTATGGGGTTATGGGAGATTATGGGGTTATTATGGGACGCTTAATGTCAACAGCACAGAAAACTAAAGAAAGCAATTAACAATTTTTCCCATATTTCAGTCATTACAGGGTAACACATTTATTTGCAGGAAACTAGGCTTAAAATAGTTGGCAGGGAGTTCTTACTGGTCATAGGGTGAGGAGTTGTGTGATGGGGTTGGTCCTCTTCAAAGGTTCAAGCTTCAAAGTGTGAAAGGTGATTGATATCATGCCTGGTAGAGCTTTACTGCTGAATGTGCTTTTTTAGACTTAGATATTTATACCCTGCAAACTCCTGTGACTAGAATTGCCTGATTCAAATTGGTTCAGCCTTATTTGCACACTTATACATTGGTTATGCTGGTAGGAGATTTCATTTGTGGGTTATCAGCATCTGATAGGGAAGGGAATACAGGTAAACTATACAGTGATACCAGCTTTCTCAAGGTGTTATCCACAGCTGGGCTTTTCAATGGTTATAAGTCTGCCAACCCAGACAGTGGGAGAACTTACCATACAGGTACACTGTCTGCTCAGATCGATTACATTTTTTTTCCTCCACAACTACATATACGGAAGGCACAGACCATAACTGTAGAACCCTCTGACCATATGGCATTGGTTTGTAGCTGTAATATTGGTATGTTTGGGAGCCATAAACCCCCTTCTTGGAAATTAAATAGCACCTTACTTGAAGATCCTGTGATCTGTCACTGTTGTAAACTTTTTCAAGCTTGATTGTCTATACAGTGCATTTACGAGAATTTTCTTGATTGGGGGAAGGACTCTAAAGAGGACTTCAACTGATATTTTCAACAGAGAGGTAGGAAAAAGGCAGGAGAGACATAATTTCAGAACATAGAACATAAGAATGTGTCAGCTCTGTCCTCTAAAATAGCTCTATGCACAGATGGTCTAACACCAGAATTTTATAAAAACCTTTTTGGATCAACTATCACCAGTTTTGGAGAATCTCTTAATTATGGGTTGCAGATAAGGTCAGGCATGAAGTCTATGAATGAGGCCTTTCTTATTTATCTGTTCAAACAAGGTGATAGTTAACAGTATCTTGAAATGGAGACCTTTAAGTCTGCTGAACAATGATATGAAAACATTATCCTACACATGAATTAACAGATTAGCAAAAGTGGCAGAATGTGTAATTTTCACTTCTCAAACATGTGCAATTCCTGAGAGATCGACATTTGATAATCTTATCATGATTCGGGAATTAATGGAGAGAGAGGCCTCAGGATGAGTCAGAATGCTTCTTCTGGCAGTAGACAAGGAGAAGACTTTTGACTGGATCACACATCAGTACTTTTTCTTTGTCCCTAAAAAATATGGGATGTCAGGTACCTTTGTATCATGGATAAATACTATTTACAGACTGACAGCATTACTACCTAATGTAAATGGGCATACAGGAAGTAAAATAAGGGTGCAGAGGAGGTGAAGCAGGGCTGCCCATCAATCCCCTGCTTTACACCTTTGCATTACATCCACAATTACATATTATTCAGAATCATGTTGATATAAAGGGCGCATCACTCCATGAGGGTGCCCTGCCATCAAAGTATTTAGCTTATGTAGATGATGTATGCATCATGATAATAGAGAAAGACTCTGGTACTGCCATGTCCAAGTTTTGGAAACAATTTCTGTAGTATCAGATACCGGAATAAATTTAAATAAGAGTAAAGCTTTGTGTATTGCATCAGTGGCTGAGGACCATCAGATTACAGAAATTGCAGGAGTTCCAGTTGTAGATTGTGAAGGTATAGATAACTGGGAACTTCAAATTAACAAAGCCTTTGCTGAAATCACAATATGGAAAAGCAATGTTTTAGCTAAGAAAAAAAGAGTATACTTAATAAAAAACCCTAGTAACCCCACATTTTTGCATTTCAACTCGGTCTTTCCACCACCAAAAGAGTGTGAAAACTAAGCTGCCCAGACTGTTCTTTCAAGGTCTTTGGGGCAGCTAGCTAAACCCCATTAAGAAAGAAGTCACATGCAGACCAGTTTCCAATGGAGGTATGGGAATGGTATGCCCACTTGTTTTCTTCCTTACTGTCTTTTTTTACATGCATTTGGCCCCCATCTTGAGACACTCATAAAAAACTTGGGCATTCCTCATCCTAGAATGGATTTCATCTTTTCTCCCAAGCTGAGACCAAGGCACATTCAGACTTCCAGGAGTAGTGATGACTCAATATATTCCAGTTTATTTAAGACACAGTGTAATTAAAATTCAGACTTGGAAGAGTTCCCCAATTCACGTATCCTCCCTTACCTGGAAAGTATTATCTAAGACTGTTTTTAAAATAATTTGCTTTTAATCCATAACATTTCCAGAATGTTCCTCCAAACCATGCTTCAGCGCAGCTGTATTGCAGGATAAAGGGTGCCTGCATCAATGTGGGACATCACATAGTTATGTATATATGGGAGAGTAGGGGTTAAAACTTGTTTAAGCACAAAGCTGTGGAAGGAAGAATGTGTTTATGACCAACCTGCTCAGCAGTTCTTGAAACACAAGAACAATTAGCTTGTGGTACAAGACAAGGATGTCCACTGTCACCCTATTTGTTTATATTGGTGTTTGAACCACTAATTAGAAAATCAAACATTAGTACAGGGATCACGGGCATCAGGCTTGGCAAAACTAAACACAAATCATTTGCTTTTGTAGATGACTTATTGTTAATTTTTAGCTCTCCTGTTCAGTCATACCATAATGTTCAACTAGTCCTACATGTTTTTGAAGATATCTCAGGAGTTAGAATAAACTGGAGAAAAACACAGGTGTTATATAATAATTTGACCCAAACCATTAGAATTCAGTTAGAGAATAGTCTGGACCCTGAATGGCTTAAACCTAATATTATCTACTAGGTCTGCAGGTTATGACTAAGTTGAATACATTTCTTGACATTAATTATTTTCCAGTGATAGTAGATATAGTATTGGATCTGGAAAAGTGGGACAAGTTAAATCATATCTTTATGGGGATAGAATAAATGTGATCAAAATTATTGCTGCACCCAAAATTTCTATTTGTTTTAAAATCTGCCCATTTTACTTAATAAGTTTTACAAATTGTTAGATAGGAATCTTTAGGAAATTCATTTGGGGAACAAAACCACCAAGACTAGGAATTACAAAATTGAGAGCATCACAAAGAATGGGAGAGTTTGCCCTACCCTGGTGGGAAAGGTACCAATAGGCTTTTATGTTTAAGCAGACGCTAAGCCATATAGAAGAACAAACAGTTAACTCAACAGAGAGATCCCATATTTAGCCACTGTGGCTGTTTATGGAACAATTTCTTCTGAAACCTAACTGTCTTATGGATTTCATGTATCTACCTCTCCACCCACTGGTGAAGGATAATCCATACATAAAAAAAGGTTCAGTATTAGCTCATATAATGGGCAATAATATTTTAAATCCAGAGAACGTAGCCCTTACTTTTATGCCGTTATGGGAAAATCCAGTAATTATCAATGATTGGCTGAGAGAGAGAGAGACGGAGAGGGAGAGAGAGAAAGCAGCCAAACTTCCTTAAATCAAGGAGGTTGTTTAACAGACTACACTGACTTGAATTATTACTTTTTGGACCGCTGTAAGTAACTAGTATTGATTCTTTGTTTTTGGGGTTGACTTTTCTTAGTTTAACTTTTATTTCCCAGGGAGGAACTGTAGCTGGGAGATATTTGCAGTCATCTGTGACTAGGCCTGTTACTTAAACTCTGTGAAATAGGTGTATCTTAAGAGGAGGAGCTGAAAGGGGCCTGGTTGAACTGTGGATTTAAAACAGGAGTTGTTTGTGGTCTCTGTCTGCTGAGAGAGAGAGAGAGCAAGAGAGAGAGAGAGAGAGAGAGAAAGCAGCCAAAGATTCCTTAAATCAAGGAGGTTATTTAATAGATTATACCAACTTCAATTATTACTTTTTGGAACTGTGTAAGTAACTAGTATTGATTCTCTGTTTTGGGGGTTGACTTTTCTTAGTTTAACTTTTATTTGCCAGGGAGGAACTGTAGCTGGGACATATTTGCAGTCATTTGTGACTAGACCTGTTACTTAACCTCTGTGAAATAGGTGTCTGAAAGGAAGGAAGGCACTCCTGGGGTGGAGGGTCAGAGTTGTAGTTGTTTCTGGAGGGCACAAGTTTACTCCCACCCACCCTGCCCCTCACCCCAGCTGGCCCAAGTGCATAACATCCTTATAGCAGGGTTCTGACATCACTTCCCAAAAACTGCTAACAACATTTACCTGTTCATATCCTTAAAACACAGCACACTGAATAGGGGTAGAGACACTCACAAGCTTGCACACACTAAAACAAGAACAAAAAAGGAAAGCATCTGTAACAGGAAGGGACACAGCCATGGGGAGTGGTGCAATGCACTGGCTGTGGGGCAGCAGTCTTCCGGGAGACATTCTGGAGACTGTGTTGCTGCCCTATTTGCAGGCACCCCTCTGGTCTGAGGGAGGAGGTTGCTCGTCTCCGTGCTGACCTGGCAAAGATTCTGGAAACCTGCTCTCCCACCCAGGGACCACCCAGGCCACTGCCACGACCTCAGAGGTTGCCAAGAAAGAGGAGTGATTGGACCACGGTGGGCTCAGGGAGGGTGAGAGTGGTGGAACAGAGGTGCATCCCTCCAGTTGTGCCTCTCCAGAATTCATTAACCACTCTGGCGCTGTGGCGGAGCATGGTTCCTCTATGGAGGCACCCACAGTGGAGACCAAGGAGGATGCTGGGAACCTCTACAATGGAAACCAACAGGAGGTGGCACAGGACCCCACAGGGGAAGGAAACAACTCCTGGTGGTGGACTCACTTGTTAGGGGAGTAGAACTTGGGGAGGGAGGGGAAAGGGAGGTAAGGTGCCTACCTGGTGCCATGGCTTGGAGGGACAGGAAACAAATCCTCAGGATCATGGGATCAGCTGCAAGAGGGAGTAAGCTGGATGTCATTATCCACCTAGGAACAAATGATCTGGCTGAGAATGGAATCAGAGTAGAGCAACAGGAGTTTGTGAAGTTGGGAAGGGGCCTTAGACAAGTAGCACACATGGCAACTTTCTCAGAAGTGCTACCTGTCTATGGCATGGATGAGATTAGGTACTCCACACCATGGGATTCAATGACTGATTGAAAAACTGGTGCAGAGCTCAGGGATTTGGCTTCATCGGGGACTGGGGCTGCACCTGGAGGGATGCAGGCATATACTGGCATGATGGTCTGTATCTGTCCAGGAGGGGAACCAGGAACCTAGGTGATGTGATTAAATGCTTCATTGGCAAGCATTTAAACTAGCCAAGGGGGGAGGCACTGAAAAGGAGAAGAGAAATCCTAGCCCCCCCCAAAAAAAATCAGGCTAGTTAGTGAGGTAAACACCAAGATAGAGCAGTCAATAGGGAGAAGTTCAGGGGTAAATGCAGAAAAAGACAAAGGCAGTAAGGACAGGAATGGGGCAAAAAGAAATTATACCATAAAAAATGGAGGGTATTGAGTACCAATGCCTGTAGTCGAGGTAAAAAGCTCCCTGAAATGGAGACCTTGATGGAAGAGGGATGCCTGGATATGATGGCAGTCAAAGAAACATGATACACAGGGAACCATGACTGGGATGTCAACATACCAGGGTACACAATCTACAGGAGGGACAGGGAGGGAAGAAGAGGAAGAGGAGTAGCTCTCTATGTAAGGGAAGGGATTAAAGCAACAGAACTAAAGGGTAAACAGGGAGGAGAGGAGGCACTGTGGGTCACCCTGGAGACTGAAAATGGCACCACAATCCGCACAGGGGTTGTATACAGACTCCCCTCTGAGGAGGAGGAAATGAACAAGGAAATGATAGAAGGCATTCTTAGGATGGCAGAGAAAGGGGAGATATTGCTGATGGGAGACCTGAATATGCCAGATGTTAACTGGAGCACCTTTGCTGCAGCCCCATCCAAGAGCAGGGCCTTTCCCGTTGCCCTATAGGGGGCATGCCTCAGACAGCTAGTTTTGGAACCCACTCGGGAAAGAGTAATCTTAGACCTAGTACTCTCAAATGGGGATGGAGAGAAGATCTCTGATCTTGAAGTGGGTAGCGGTCTGGGAACAAGCGACCACCAAACAGTGTGGTTCATGATAAACTTAGCTGTAGAGTCAAGCCATACAAAAATGAAGTTACTGGACTTTAGGAGGGCTGATTTTGTTAAAATGGGAGAATGCCTCAGAAAAGCACTAGCAAACAGGCAAGAAAGTGGGGTGGAGCAACAATGAGGAAGCATAAAAACCACCATTCCAGAGGCAACAAGTCTTTGTGTGAAGCAAATAAGCAAATCAAAACGAAAGAAAAAAAACACTATGGTTCTCAAAAGAAGTGGCAGGGAAGGTTAAATAGAAAAAGATAGCATTCAGGAAGTATAAGGAAACACAGAAGGAGCAGCACAGAGAACGGTACCAGTTAAAGCTGAAGGAAGCGGGGAAGGCAGTCAAAATAGCAAAGGCCCTAATCAAGGAAAAGATAGCCAACTCAGTTAAGAAGGAGGATAAAACCTTTCATAGGTACATTAAGGAGCAAAGAAAGACTAATGCAGGAATACTCAGGCTGAATAAAGAGGAAGGCGGTTGGGCAGAGAGTGACAGTGATAAAGCAGGGATACTGAATGAATACTTCTGCTCAGTATTCACATTGGAAGAGCAGAGGGAGATACCTAATCCAGTCAATAGAAGCACTCTGGATAGGGGGTTGATATTAGTACTTTCACAGAAGAAAGTGTTCTGAAAGAACTCTTAAAACTGAAGGTGGATAAAGCAATGGGGCCTGATGGGATTCACCCTAGAATTCTAAAAGAACTAAGGGAAGAACCAGTAACATCACTGACTACTCTTTTTAATAAATCATTGGAGGATGGTGTGGTACCTGAGGACTGAAGGGGGAGGATGTGATTCCCCTTCACAAAAGTGGGAGCAAGACAGAGGCAGGAAACTACAGACCTGTCCGTTTCACCTCAGTGGTAGGGAACATGATGGAATCACTTCTGAAGGAAAGAATTGTTGAATACCTAGAGGCCAGTGGGACACAGGACCCAAGGCAGCATGGATTCCCAGCAGGAAAGTCATGTCAGACAAATCTAATTGATTTATTTGACTGGGTGACCAAAGTAGTAGACCAGGGAGGGCCTGTGGACATGGCCTATCTAGACTTTAGCAAGGCATTTGACACAGTCCCACAGAAAAAGATTAATAAACAAATTAGCCAGCCTGGGAGTGGGTCCCAGGGTGGTAGCCTTAGTAAAACATTGACTGGACAACAGGACACAGAGGGTAATAGTAAATGGAGTCCACAGTGAAGAAAGGGGGGTTACTAGTGGGATACCACAGGGTTCAGTACTAGGGCTGGTCCTTTTTAATGTCTTTATAAGTGACATTGCAGAGGGACTGGAAGGGAAAGTATGTCTCACTGCAGATGACACAAAAATCTGCAACACTGTTGATACACAAGGTGGCATGGAATGGATGAAAAGGGACTTGGCAAGGTTGGAGGAATGGTCAAATGTATGGCAGCTTAGATTCAATGCAAAGAAGAGCAGAGTAATACACCTGGAAAACAAAAACCCAGTGGAAGAGTTCTCAATGGGGGGTGAGATACTGACAACAACAAAAATGGAAAGAGACCTGGAGGTAGTCATATCAGACAACCTAAAGGTAGACCAGCAATGTGAGAAGGCAGTAAGGAGGGCTGGGGGGATACTGGGATGCATAGAGAGAGAGAGAGAGGTATCACCAGTAGAAAACAGGAAGTTGTTGGCCCTCTGCACAGACAGTTGGCAAGACCACATCTGGAGTACTGTGTACAGTTCTGGAGACCCCATCTCCGCAAAGACATAGTCAGGGCGGAGGCTGTCCAGAGGAGGGCAACCAAAATGGTGCTGGGTCTGCACTGGAAGACATATGAAGAAAGACTAAAAGAGCTTAAGATGTATAGCCCTGAGGAAAGGAGAGAGGGGGGACATGAAAAGAACTTTCAAATATCTCAAGGGAATCAACAAAGTCCAAGAGGATACAGTAGCATCTGTCAGAAAAAGAGATGTGCAAGAACAAGGGGGCACAATTTAAAGATAGAGGGGGGGATGGCTCAGAGGTAATGTGAGGAAGAATTTCTTCACAGAGAGGGTTGTAGATGCGTGGAACAGCCTTCCTGAGGAGGTCGTAGAGTCAAAAACAGTGGGGGAATTCAAAAATGCATGGGACAGACATAAGGAAATTCTAGTGGGGGGTAGGAGGAAGTAGGCTGTTGGTTAACTAGGATTTGCAGCTTATCCATTAGGTAGGGAAATGGGCAGACTAGGTGGGCCAAGCGGTCCTTATCTGCCATCAGATTCTATGTTTCTATGTAATGATAAAAAAGGGATCTTGAATGCAGCCTGGTTAGCAGCAGGTACATCCAAGATCAGTCATCTGGTTAATCAGGACTCTGGGGTTCTGTCTTCCTTTCAAGAGATCAGAGAAAAGTTCAGGTTACCAAAATATCATTTTCACTTTTACCTAACTTTAAGAGAGATAAAATGTGTTGTTGGATGGTTATACTTTAATTCAAAATACTGAATGGAATCAAATGGTTAAAATAGGGCCCCTGAAGAAAGGGGCTAGTCTTGCCTATACATTTCTAACCAGTAATATAGGATCTTCTTGCTTAACATTTAAGGCCAAGGAGTCCTGGGAGGAGGATCTATCCCTGGTGACCACTTTGAAGGACTAGGAGGATGCATGGGAAATGACCAATCAAAGTTATAAAGAAATGCAAGGTAGGATTATCCAGTTCATTGTCCTGCACAGGTTCTATTTAAGCCCCAATAAAATGCATGCATTGGGATACATGAATAAACCATGTTGATGGAAATGTAACTACAACTAGGCTAGCCTTGCGCATGTACTTTGGGACTGCCCCAAACTTTTTAACCTCTGGGATATCGTTTGTAAGCTGTGCTCAAAAGTTTCTAAAACTCATATCCCACACTCCCCATTTATATATATATATATATATATATATATTTATCCTCTGTATTTTCCCCGAAGGTATAGACCTGAATCTTCAACAGAAAATTTAGATTTGTCGTGCCTTGCCAATTAATGACTTTAATAGTTATTTTACATCAATCTTTATATGTTTCTACATATAAGAATGAGAATTATGTTCTTGCATGCAGACTGCTTAGAACCCTAAATGTATACTGTGAGTTAATGCAGATTTAATTGATGAAAGAATGTGTTTATGATCAGCCTACTCAGCAGTTCTTGAAACACAGGAACAGTTTTTATTTGACCGTCCATTTTCCGAAGACTTTTGGACAACTTTAGCTGTGGTACAGAAAGCACCTACAATTGCGCAGTCGGACTATGAAAGTAGTTCTGGGAATATATCGCTCCTACTGGAAGGCTTTCCATATAAGCACACTGAGGGTTTTATTTGCAGCATTTAAACATCACTTCTGGTAGGCCCCTTGTGCTTTGCCCCCTTCAAAATAAATACCTTTCTCATTTAGATGTAGGGAATCAGGATACGAACATGCTGAGCAGAATATATTAGACATAAGAAAGCCTCTTAACTGGAAATGATTTTCAGCATTACTGGGGTGCGTGCTCATGGGTCCTAAAAATGAAGGTTAGTTAGAGTGTATATCTCCAGCTATCTAACTCGAAACACAAAGTCCTTATACTGTGTAACCATTGACTGTTGATCTTGTCTCTGCTCTGTACTAGCGCTTCATTATGATCTGTATAAGGAAAAAGTATTTGTTTTCTTTTATGTTCAATGTTTTTTGACAGTTTGCGTTCGTATTTTGCTTTGTTTTTTTTCTGTTAAATTAAACTTCCCTACTCTTCATTGATAAGTGCCATGGGATCTTTTACTTCCACCTGGACAGTGACCAGAAAGGGGCAGAAGGACCTCAGTTTAAAGTGCTGCCAATGCTTCCTGGGCAACTTTAAAAACAACATAATATTTGCACACAGTTCAGGTTATATTTCACATTAGCTCTGTATTTCTCCTCCCCTTTCTTTATTACTGAGGATATATGCATGAAAACAGGATTTTTGTTTATTGAGAATTCATCAGCTCCTCTAGTGTATTCCAAAGCTGATGGCACAATGCTCTGCTTGTACCATCACAGTTATATCCATGGTAACAGACTATGATGTCACAGCAGAGGATTATGACTTCAAATTGGGAATAAACTTTAAGGGAAGATGAATTCTAAGAGATGAAGATCCAGGTTTTGTGCAAATTCCCTCAGTAATATAAAAGGAGGTGAGATCATCATAGGTTTTCCACAGCTTTCCCAGAAGCAACAGTGGCTCTTTAACATCTCATTCGAAGCATGGCATCTTAACAGTATGTACCCCTCATACGGTACTCCCCCAACACTGTAGTACAGTGTCAGTTTTGGGTATTATTACCTCAAATACCTGGTGTTGAGCTAGAACCCAGGAACTTCATAATCTTCCAGCCCCAGAGGCAAGTGTGCTACCTACTGAGCCACTGATGTGTATTAACCTCATCTGTAAGCTAATGGATATTTCCACCAGATTGTAATGGTTCATGCATTGGCAAAGTCCATATAAAGCATAAAGAAGTCTTTTCTATAGTTTAATGTCTACAGAATGTGAATGTTCCATGAGAGGGCATTTACCAGTCTGTGAAGGATTGGAGAATTCATTGTTTCATTACTTAGCAGTTCCAGAACCCGGTGACTTCAGCTGAGCAGAAGCCTACAATAAAGTTTTCGGTACAGGACTTTCAGGCAATTGATGCCGCCCAGTTCCAGAACTGCTAATTAAAAATGGATCTCGGGTGGGAAAAATGCTAATTTAAAAAGGGACCCTAAATAAGAGAAAATGGGCTAATCTCAAAACAAAGACACAAAAAGAGGCTTTAAATATGCCACAAATGGCAAAACCGTAACCAGCAGGTTCTAGGTTGGCGTTACCATTACAGGGACAGAGCAAGATGGTTGCATTGAATTTTATGTTGACTGCATATGACCTTCTGCACTATAACTGCACTGCCACAAGAATGGCAATACCTGAAGTGGCCTGTTACAGGTTAAAAATGATATTTCAATAACCAGACTTGCATATTATTATCTTTTTATTCTGAAATGTACAGAGGTCAACAGGAAGTACACAACGGTATCACACAACATGCATTCATTACAATAACTGAAGCAATCAGGAGGGGGCAGCAAGTCATCAACATCATCACGACCACATAATATAGAGCATCCCAGAAGTTTACAGTAACACAGAATATAAATGATATTACCATCTGTTTTGAAAATGAAACCACAATTTGAAAATGATTCTAATAAACTTTTGCTCCTTGCCTTTCAGTAAGGAAAATAACTTGATTTTTGTATTACATCTTTTATAGAAACAGATTTACAAATCCATATTCCTTCCAAGCACAATTCCCATAGCACTCCTGAAAATCCCTTCCCGGCCTGCACCAGGAGGTGCAATGGGCCAAGCTGCCTCAAAGTGGAGGCAATGAACTATCTTTTAATTGCTACCTTCCCTGGCCCGATATAAAAAAAATGTTACTCACTCTAGACCTTCTGTTTTGTTTTGCTGCATCATTTTTATACATTAATTGTTATTAATTGACTGTGTTTTTTTAATTTATGTTTTGTTTGATATAAGGCACTCACTGATTTTAGAGAGTGCACCAAATACAGTCACTACCTACCTAGTGCTGTTACTAGAAGATGAACAGGAAGACATTATGTAAATGATAGGTAAGTGTGGTATACAAGGAAATTAACCCACTGAGGGGGCTAACCAGATCATAAGGGCATGAGCTCAAAAGGATGTGTCATTTTATGATCTGGTTAGCCCCTTCCTCAGATTTATTCCTGAGTGCAGCAGACGTCCCCGTGTTTTATTCTACATAATACATTTGGATGGTTATAGTTAGTCCTTATCACGATTGTGCAGCCAGGGAAAGAGTATATGGGTAAATAAATGCGAACCACTTCTATGGGGAAAAGTTCCATGCATGTAATAGTTATATATGTGTATATGTGTGTATGTATATATATATATATATATATATATATATATATATATATATATATGCACACACATACACTAAGAGATGCTGACATATAGATATACATACACACACACACACACACACACACAATATATATATATATATATATATATATATATATATATATAGATATACATATACATATAGATATAGATCCGCATACCTCACATACACTAAGAGATGCTGACATTACTTTGCATCTCAACTAGGGAGCCTGAGATCTGATGAGAAGGTTTAATTCAGAACATAATTCATGAATGGATCAGGTCTGTTCAGATTACTGCGTTGCTCTGTTTATTTACCCAGGACTATGCAGCTGAGATTTAACTGCATATCCTACATTACATGCCACGTGCTTTTCCAGTGATTTGATTTATATGGTGCACATTGCGTGGCGCCCTCCATCCACTGGGAGGGTGACCCCAGTAATAAAAGATGCTGCTTCGGAAGCCAAGAATGCGACTGTCTGTGCCACTTCATCAGATGTGCCTACTCTTCCCAGGGCATGAGTCTTCTTGCAGTCTTCAAGATACTAAAGAGACACAAAAGTTATCTATTAAAAAAATAGTAAAATACCACAGGGACATACAGTAGGAAATGTTAAATGAATAAAGATCATAGGTTTATTGCAGTCATCTCCTATCATAAACGCTGTCATAGCATTCAATATAATGTAAAATGTCTGTAAAACATTATTTGATGTGAATTGCTACATCATATGAAAATTAGTGGTGTGGGGGGATTTCTGGGACACAGGACTCTTCAATTGTGATGGACATCACCTGACAAGAGAGGGAGCTAGTGCACTAGGGCAGAAGTTTGACGCCTCCACCAAATGCTTAAACTGACTATGGGGGAGTCCAGATCTGGGGGGGGGACCATGGTGGACAGTGAGCAGAAGATGATCCTAGACAGAACTCCCCCACATCCATGGGGCAGTAACTGTAAACAGTGTACAGGGAATGCAATAGGGTTTACAGGACCAAGGGGAGGAATACCAGTGAGGGGGGAAAGTAAAAGGTACAAGCACAAACAGGGAGGGAAGAAAACGCAAAAAGCAAAAGGACAGTAGCAGAGTTAGAGCAGGGGTCAAATGGAGGGGGTATGCCTTAACGCCAGAAGCCTACACAACAAACTCAGTGAGCTCCAAGCACTGATGACAGACACTGAAGTTGATCTGGTGGTGGTCACAGAAATGTGAGACACAAATAAAAATGACTGGGAGAGGACAGTACCTGGGTATTTACTGTTCGGGGAGATAGAAGAACTGGTAGGGTGGAGGAGTTGCCCTTTTTGTCAAGGAGGGCATTGAAGTGGTAAAAGATGGAAGTATTAGGGGTAGCAGTTGGGAGAATGAGTCAGTATGTGTGCAACTCATGGCAGTCTCAAGCAGGAAAGTGCACTTAGGGGTGATCTATAGGCCTCCAGGACAAGGGGAGGAAAGAGACAGAGAACTTGAGGGGCACTAAAAAGAGGCAGCAAAAGGGGAAATAGTGGAGTCAGGTGACCAGAACCTGCCTGATGTCAACTGGTAGGTCCCGGTGGCCAAAACTGACAGGAGTCAGACATTACTGGGCACCTTCCAAGACTGTCTACTGGTGCAGCTTGTTAAGGAACCTACCAGGCAGCATGCAATCCTTGATGTGCTGCACACCAACTCAGAGATGGTGGGTGCTGTGGGAGTAGGGAAGGTGCTAGGAAACAATGACCACAACAACATGTGGTTTGAATTGGCCCTTGGGGCCAGCAACCCACAACCGAGATCCAAACTTCTTGACTTCAGAAGGGGGGGGACTTCGATAGATTGAGGGAACTGGTCAGAAATGGGTTGATAGGGGTGGATGACATGGGGGGCAAGAAGAGAGATGGAGGGCAATAAAGATATCCATCCTCAAGGCATCAAAGGCAAGCACAAGAACAGTATCTAAAAAAACAGTTTAAGAGAGAACTATGGTTCTCAGTTAGGGTAATGAAGTGGTGAGGGCCACAGCACACAAAGCCGGACATGTATATGTCACTGTGAGCATCCCATGGCAGAGGTGCAGCATCTGTAGGTTACACAACAGCATAACAGTAATGTCCACTGTCAGTAAACACCTGCAGGTTGGGCCTCTCACTATGTATAGTGCAGTCATCATCATTGCCCTACACACCATAGGCATTGCTGTGTCCACACACTATTGGTCCCCTTGCTACTGTAGTGTCTGCTGTGCACTGTAGCATGACCTACAGTTGTGACAGTTGCATGCAGCACCACCACCAGCTGTGCCTATGCTGTGTTGTCCCAGTACAGCTGCAGGCAGCAGGGCATGTGGAAGTAGTGTTCAAAACTGTATAATATTCCCCAAGCTATTTGCACAGCACTAACACGTTTGCGCGGGTTTAGCGCAGGGCTAAACTGTTAGCCCGGCCAAACTGCATGCAAATCAGGGCATAATAAGATGCTAATCTGGATGTTTGCCCAGAGACTACCTAAGTAGGCTCATTTGCATGTCACTTTTGAATATGGCAAAGTTTAGCGCTGGGCAAACGTGTTTGCACCGGGCTAACGGTTTAGCCCTCCGCTAAACCTGCACAAATGTGTTAGTGCACTGCAAACAGTTTGGGGAATATTTTACAGTTTTGCGCACTGTACTTCCACATATACTGCTGCCTGCAGCTGTACTGGGTCCACGCATTTGCTGGCACACACATTGGCCACATAGTTCACCTCTACCTACCTTCACATTGCTGTGCACTGTGTTGCTGTTGTGGTTTGCACTTCCTGGTTGCCATATTCAGAGCTGTCTTATTCCAGGGCTAAGTTTGCCCTGCACTCCCAGCCCAGTTTGCCCAGCCTCATTCCCATGCTATATTCAGAAGCTGTTTGCCCTGGGCTATTCCTTTTGAATATGGCTTGCTTTGTGCTCGGGCCAAATTTGCCGTGGCAGTGCATAATTTAGCCCTGGGCAAAGTTTTGTATATCTGGCCTCAGATTCCTAACATTGTTCTAATAAGTGATGAAATTAGAATTAGTCTCTTTTGAACTTTAAATTAGTAAATGATTTGGATATATGAAAATAATTTCTATATTTTCTACATGTGCTACTAATGTAGCAGTTAGATTAAAATCCATTTATCGATACAATTTATTATTATGCATGAAATCATTATAACCCATTATTATGATAAAAATGTATTTTTAAACAGTGGTGGGATTAGAGCCTTTCACCAATAAGAATTGTCACAATATGGAACATTTTTTTACTTCAGGACCAGTCCATGTAGGGCCTTGTAGGTCAGAAGCCTGACCTTAAAGGTGATCTGCCACTGAATAGGCAGCCAGTGCAGTTCGAGCAGCACCAATGTAATGTGACTCGGACGTGGGGTCCCCATCAGCAGCCGGGCTGCAGCATTCTGCACTAGCTGCAAGTGGCAGATATCTACCCCTGGAAGCCCTAGATAAAGAGAGTTGCAGTAGTCAAGGTGTGAGGTCACAAAGGCATGACTCAACACTGGAAGGTCGCCAAATGGAACAAGGTGTTTAGTCCTGGCAATGTTCCTCAGACGGTAAAAAGAGTACTTGACGACTGCCGACACCTGCGGATGCAGTGTCAGCCCATTGTCAAGAATCACACCTAGGTCTCGCACTCATTCAGAGGAAGGAAGCTGGATACCCCCTAGACAAAATCCAGTGGGTTGACCAGCTCCCAACCCCTCTGTCTGGCAACCAGGTTCCACTACCATCACTTCAGTTTTTCCAGAGTTTAACTTAAACCAGCTGGAACACATCCAGTCCTGGATTTCAGCGAGGCAGTTGTTAAATACCAAACACGCACTATCCTGATGGGGTGCGAAAGACAGGTAGAGCTGGGTGTAATCAGTATAGCAGTGAAACCTTAGCCCATAGCTCTTACAATGTCTCCAAGGGGCACACCGCGAGCAACATGGGGGACAACACCGAGCCCTGAGGTACCCCACATGACAGAGAGAATGGGTCAGAGGAAAAATTCCCCAACACCACCTTCTGAGTTCTGCCAACGAGGAAGGACTTAAACCATCTGAGAACTATACCAGACAGGCCACAGATGAATCTCAGGCACTCAAGAAGCACCCCATGGTCCACAGTGTTAAAGGCTGGTGAGAGATCAAGAAGTACCAAGATGGATCGGCGTTTCTGATCTCTCACCATCAGGAGATCATTGAGCACCTGAACCAGAGCAGTTTTGGTACTATGCCTCTTATGAAAACTGGATTGGAGAGGTTTGTAGACGTCGTGAATGGTCAAGTGGTTCTACAGTTGTAGCGCTAAAACTTTCTCAATTACCTTCCCAACAAAGGGAAGGTTAGAGACTGGTCTGTAGTTTGCAATGCAGCTTGGGTCCAGAGCAGATTTCTTGAGGAGAGGTGTCACTACTACCTCCTTCAGGGAGTTAGGGAACTCACCAGACTCTAAGGAGCACCAAACTAGCCTTGCAAGGACCAGGTCAATGATCTAACAACAACTCATAATCAAGGGCGTTGGGCCAAGATCCAAAATTACAGCACGTTGGGTGCATACCCTGGGCAGTCCGCACAACATCTCCGATTTCCAGCCAGTCAAAGGAACTCCAGAGAACCCGAGTAGGGATGACCATACACCAACCACTATCAGCTCCCATAGAGTGTTCTGGCTGGATCTCGGCCCTGATGCCAGCCACTTATCTGCAAAGAACCAAGCAAGCTCATCACACTCAATCTGTGAAAAGGCTCTTCGAACCTGCAGACAGGTTGGGTTGCACAACCTGTCCACGGTTCGAAAGAGCTGAGCCGGTCGATTCTGAGCAGTAGCAATCTCCCAGACAGGAGCTTTGCCTTCTTACGGGTGATTGCTGATTGATAGACTTGGTAGTGTTCCATTAATCTAAGATGGTCAGCTTCCAGGGCCAATTTCCACCAGCAACACTCTAACCTTCTTCCAAGTTGCCACAGCTCCCTCAGGGTCCCATCAAACCATGGGGACTGAGGGCGAAGGGAGAGAGGGCAAACATGGACTAGAGTGACATAGTCCAGGGACATAGTAACAGCCTTGGTATAGGCCTGAACCAGGCTTTCTGGACTCCTACTTACCTCTGGAATTACCGATAGGTCTAACACTGCCAACAGACCATCGGGACTCATATCCCGTAAAGGGCGGTATTTGACCATCTCCATAGGGGCAGGCCTATATGGGGGGGGCATGAAAACTGAACCCCACAGTGTGGTGATCTGACCGTCTAACCAGTTCCACCACCAAGTCGGTTTCAATCCCCAGGAGGAAGACCAAGTCAACGGAGTGACCACTCTTATGGGTAGCAGAGGCAACCACCTGTGTAAAGCCTGGTGATGTCATGAACTGGAGAAAGTCCTGTCCAAATTGTGAGAGTTCATCGTCGACTCAGATATTAAAGTCACCCAGGACCAACACCCTTGGTGACCCAAATGCCATGTCAACCATGAAGTCCACTACTTCCTGAAGGAACCGCTTCTCATCCCCGGGTGGACAGTAGATGAGAGCAGTCCTACAGCCCACACCTGCAACCATGGTACACTCAAATGAGTTGGTCTCCTCAACTGGCACACTTGT
The DNA here is from genome assembly GCA_016271365.2 of Neoceratodus forsteri. NCBI lineage: Eukaryota > Metazoa > Chordata > Ceratodontiformes > Ceratodontidae > Neoceratodus > Neoceratodus forsteri. The sequence goes on along the minus strand of JADMNL010000029.1, from coordinate 38,258,869 downwards.
GAGGCCCAGTTCGGTCTTAAAACAGATAGCTATCCCTGCCCCCCCCACCACACAGTCCGATCTTGAGTGGTGAATCACAGAGTACCCGGCCGGAACAGCAGCTTCTAATATAGGGCCAGCATTATCATCCAGCCTAGTTTTGGTGATGCAGGCCAGATCAGCTGTTCCAACAAGATCTGCAATAATTGCAGTCTTGTTCTTAATAGATCTGGCATTGCATAACACTGCTTGAGTCGGATGGGATTCTACGGCCACCCAAACTACCTGTCCACCAACAGTGAAGCCCTTGGGTATGGAGACCAGTCATGGAGGACCATGTTCCAGAATCCATTTCATCCCAGGGCATCTCCTGGATCTCACTACCCCGATGTGAGAACCCCGCTCATTCACCCAACAAAGTTCGCAACCCCCAGACCATCACCTCCCCCCAATAGCAACTCCCAACACTCTACAACATTGATATACTGTGAAGTGTAAGGGGGGACAATAAACGGGCAGAGGTCACGAAGTTCAGAGGGTGAGTAGCACATGACCGGGTGGCCAATCCACCAACACATCTATGCACCCAAAGTCTCACGTCGCACACCCAGAACCAAAAACACTGAAAAGTACACTGCAACGAATAACTAAAGATAAAACAAATTCTCAAAACCAGGATAGTACAATCCTCCACTCTCTCTCACAGAGTGAGGGACGACTTGAGAACAAACAAAACTCAAATTTTAATAACTAAAACATCACCCCACCTAAACAATCCAAAAGATTACAACCCTCCACTCTCTCTCACAGGGTGGAAGACAAATAAAATAAAATAAATAAAAATAAAATAACACAACCTAGAACCTACCCCTTCTAATTTCAAATAACTACTCCTTCACTCTCTCTCACACAGTGGAAGGTATTAAACAAAGAAAAGAAAATATATAAGGCAAATAATATATTACCCCCACATTCAGTGTTAAGCAGTATAAAAATGATAAATGTTATAGCAGTAAACAAATCAGTATTTTTAACTGTGAACTATAAAAATCAGTCACCGAATGTCTCACATATAAAATGATTAGTTCAAGGAGCTTCCACCTCCACAAATAAATGTCCAGTGTAATTTCTGTCCACACTGCCTCTCACGTAGGCTGGTTAGAACTATAGAATTATTTTATGCAAATTATTTGAACCCACCATTCTCACTGCCCCTAAAGAGTTGGGCATAAAAAAGTAGAAAAAGAGGTCTGTCCGTGTCCAGGGTATAGTACCACTCAAACTTCCGATGTCTCCCGAGGTACAATGTTCTTCATACCAGGATTCATGGCCCACTAAACGCTGGTGAGAGGCCCAAATTAACTCTGCCGTAGGAGGCCACCCCCAGACATCTCCACAACCATGACTTTGGCCCTCAGTAAATGTCAGCCCACCAGCTGACCACCCGAAGGCCTAGAAGCAACCTAAGGTTATTAGCCCACTCTCCAGCTGGCTGAGTTACCCCACCAGTTGTGCTAAACCCCCCGCCACATGGTGCAAGGGGCCTTATGGCAGCAGCTGTGCCCTATTCTGTCAGGACAGCTGCAAAGTCCCTGATTTTGGTATTCTGCAGCAACCCCTGGAGGACAGCCATCAAAGTACATTTACACCAGCTACTAGATGGTATAAGTGTACTTTGCGTCCACCAGGGGTTGGCCAATGTGCCGCCAGCCCATCCCTCAGTACATGTATCCCCCCCCAGACATGAACCCCCAAGATAATTATAAACAGCACCCCTCAGCACAGATCCCCATAATATTCATATATAATCCCCTCAGCCCCAAGTCCCAGTAATATTAATACAATCCCCTCCCACTCCAAGCCCCAATCCTAATCCACACACCGCAATCCCTGAGTAGTATGGCAGCCATAAATTAAAAATAAATAAATCATATCCGTAGTCCCTGTTATACCGTAGCCTAGTGGCCTCCCACTTGGCAGTGCCAATCACCGATCCCCACCTGTACCAGCTAGTGACTGACACAGCCCTCACTCTCAACACCATGGCCAGAACGACTGAGCTCCACTATAAGCCATACTGTAAATAGTATGTGCTCAGTGAATGACAGCACTGTCATTCATTGAGCGCATACTATTTACAGTATGTGCTCATAGCAGAGCTCAGTTGGCGGCTGACCACGGTGGTAAGAGGTGGGCTGTGCCAGTTGTTAGCTGGGTAAGGGTGGGGGGAGAGGAGGCTAGTCTAGCACTGTCAGGTGGGAGGGCCACTAAACTACTAAGGATAACAGGGACTACGGGATATGTATTTTTTGCTTCCTTTTTTAATTTATGGCTGCCATACTATTCGGGTTGGGGTGCATGAATCGATGGGCCCGGGCTGAGGTGGGATTGTATTAATATTACAGGATCAGGGCTGAGTGGGGTTGGATATGAATATTAAGGGGAATTGGCTGAGTGGGGGATTATACATGAATGTTACAGGGATCGTGGGCTGAGAGGGGGAGTTTATGAATATTATGGGGGATCTGGGCTGGGGGTGCATTTGCCCTTTTACTGGGCAATGCTGCAGGCTTGCAGCTATGTCATCAGTTGCACCTCTGTTTGTGCAAGTCTTCTGTTGATGTAAGCCACAGAACTTAACTAGCAGGACCCTGCCGATAGAGAATCGGGCGAGAGTCCCTGAGCGAACTCGCACCTACAACGTTGCAACTTGCGACATGCGTTGAGATACTTTTAGAATCAGGCTGATTGTGTTTACAGCACTGGCCATCACATGATATTTCTGGGGTTTTAGTTCACCATATACAAATTATTCTGCACCACTGACATTAAAATGTCTGATGTCATAAGATGCCCTCTCTAGTCTATATATATGTGTTTAGCCTGTATGACTCTTTTATTACCTTGGATTTTGAAACAGACAGTGACTTGCTCATACATCCTGTAAGAAACAGGTGTGCATTACAGTTTGAAGGGAATGCATCTGATAGGTTTGCGGATGTCTCCTGTGCTACTTAGTGGTGCAAACAGCATTTTGAAACTTACAGTGGTGAGACTATGTAGCTTGGTATTTGAGTTTCAACACTCTATCCAGACATGTTTTGGGTGGCTTATGAGTACCAGCAGTTTATATTCTTTGATGATGAGCAGCTCATAAGATGTATTTCTGACATGTCTGTGGAAGTGTGGTAACTCTGTTTATTTTTATTTATGTACTTTTGATAACTGGGTAAGTGCACTAGACAAAAACCTGCCCATTTTCAAGCATGACCAAGAAGAGTACATTACAGGCAACAAGAACATTACAGTAAGCAGGATTACAGAAGATATGAGCCTTGCACATTTGAGGGAGTTACACTGGCAATGATCAGAGTATTAGTCCAGAAGATGAAAAACATTAAACAAAAACAACAAATATGCTTCAGATGATGCCTTTTAATGATCTAGAAATGTTTTAAAAGACTGTTTTTACCCTTTTTTAATGGTAATTTATGCTTCTTTTTTTAAGGTCAGCCAGTCTTTTAACACCTGGAACCCCCCAGCCTTGTCACCTGCCACTTCAGTGTGTTACAGTTTATTCCATGTGGCAGAGCCCCTCGGGTTCCCCAAGCCTGAGAAGAGTTTAGCCCGGCGTTGTGTTTTGTGCTTAATTACATCAGTAATTTAGTTAGCTGTACTTGTGGTTTGCTGTATAAAATTTGTACATTTGATGACATAAAAAGTTTGTAATGTTTAATAGTATGACATGACGTTAAGTAGTCTTTGAAAGTTTGTTCCATTTTTATTTTTAGACACATTCCCTTCATTATTTCTGCATTCCTTTTCCGCTTTCTGTGACAAGCAAGCTTCATGGAGCAAGCAAAGACATCCATAATGAATGAATAAGAATTAAAGACACAAAAAGTGAAAATGTGTCTATTGAAGCTGAATTTGCTTTAGAATTTTAGTAAACTAGGGACATTAACTGAGATTAATATTTGTATTATGTTAAATAAATGTATATATATTTACTAATGTTAAAAATCTCAGAAGCTTTTCAATGTATTGTTATATGGATATTTTGGGTAATCACAGTTAGGGGAGTAGACTTGCTAGTAAAAGTGAATGTGATTGTTTTTCATTACTAAATATTTAGTATTAATTGATAAGGGTTATCTGGGGCTTGAATCTGTTAGCCTTTTTTAAAGTTGTTTTAGATTTAGGCAACAGTATTGGGTGTTTTATTTAAATATTTATTGGGTGCATGTGTCATGATTAATGGTTATGCACATCAGTATTTATTGGTGTCTCTATAAAAAGGGTGAGTTTGACACATGGGTTTCACCTCTGAAGAAGCTCCGCCCGGTTGGAATGAAACGTAAGGTCCAGTTGCCAGCAGGTGAATGCTGTAGCTTAGGTCTGCCATAATTTAACCTTTGGTAATGTTTTTGTCTTGCCTGTTTTGATATTTGATAAGCATTTTTTTCATATATAGTTTTTTCATTTTTTTCTTTTTTTGGTATTTACTTACCTACCAACCCGGGGCCACAGCGTACACATGCATGTACGTGCAATACATGCCAGAATCCTCCAGTGGCCCTTTCCACCCTTCCCCTGACTTTTAGTCACCACCCGTTACTGCCTGTGTGCTCACTGGACCTCCACCCAGTGGGAGCAGGACTGCAGATGGATGGGTATCCACCCCTTTGAGGGGAGAGCCATGGCTCAATCCCACTCCATCCCCAGTCGGCACCCGGCGACCCGGGATCCACCCGAAGTTATTCCTGAACCCGGGTCACTGGCATAGCATGAGGTAAGGTGCCAGTGCCTCAGCCTTCTGTACTACCGGGCCGGCCGATATTTGATATTTTATGGAAATGCTTTTTGCACTGGGAAAGAAAATGATGCCTTGGAGCAGTTAATAAATAAATACAAGTCTGTGAGTATATTTTTCTCATTTGTGTTTTTTTTCCTTTTTCTCAAAGAGCTGTATTTCAAATATCTATCACCTGAGCAGCTGTTAGTAGGTGCTCCTTACTCCTTTTGGTTATATTTTGTACTTTTGGTGCAGCACCACTAATTATGGGATGCTTAGTGGAGCACCAGGCTCTTCTGGTGTCTATTTAATTAAGCTGCAGGTTCTAATCTCTATGACCTGGCAGGAGGCTGTATAAAAATAAATGAGACACACACACACACACACACACACACATCACACACACACACACATATATATATATATAGATATAGATATATAAACTGCCTTTCTGTCAAGCTTTAAAGTATTATTTCTGCTCATTGTTTTTTTCTGTGTATTTTGTTGCCATTGAGAAATCTAGAAGTTTAAGTGGAAGAATTTATCTCAACATACTCTAGGAAATCTTACCTGGGCATAATCCTCCGTACTCATACCTGTTCGTATCCGAATGTTAGTGGGGATCACCCCAGGGCTGAAAAAAAAAAAGGTTACAATGAAAGCAAACACAGCTTAGTACACCACCATTTTTCTTTACATATTGGCAACGTGTTCTGGGAAGGCTACATGATTCAATGGTTTGAGCACTGATCTACATAGGTGCAAACTATGTGAGGAAGGGGCTGAGGGGTTGAAGACCCTTCTGGGAAAATGGATAAAGGGGGAAGAGTCCCCCAATCAATTAGAGACATTTTGTTATGAGTTTTGCTGGCCCAGTCTGCCTGTGTCTTTAACAAAATGTCTCCCTGTTCCCTTCTGCTCCGGGATAAGGCTGGCATCTGCATGCTGAGACAGGGAAAGCACTGACAATTCCTTGATCCACGCTGCTGCTAGTACGTCATGCAGCCTCCCTCATGTAGTATAACATGATTGCACCATTATTATTATTACAAAAGCACAGGACGTGCAGTGACATGCTGGTCTTTGAAAAGATATATAGAACAGACAAATGCTTTGGCCAGGAGAAACATGAATCCTTAAGTCAAAAATGTCCTGTGATCCTGCTCAGAAGAGCAGCATACTGGTGTGGGATGAAGAAGAAAGTGAACATCATTTTGCACTCTGGGCTGTGGTCAGCTGGAGTGAGCGGGTGGGTCATGGTGGGCGTGCAGGTGATTATGGCTTGGTAGTGTGTGGCTGAAGGCAGGCGTTAAACCAGACAGTCTCGATGACTTGGCCCAGGCTGATGGCTGTTAGTTTTTCTTGGCACCAAGATGTGGAAGGGGTTAAGGAGTGCTTGGGAATTAATATCTATGTAGCACCTTTCCATTAGAATGTTTAGGTATGCATTATCCCAAAATGATTTTCAATCAGTGGGCGATGGGGGGGGTTGTTGTGATGTAGCCAGATAGACATACAGCAGTAGAATGTTTATAAAGAGAGAGATTTTATAGAGGTTATTTGCAGGGAGGATATGTGACTTGAAAAGTGTAAGATGAACAAAGTGGGTGGTTTGATACCTTGTATTGGACCAACAAGAGATTTTTCAAACACAAGCTTTCAGGCTATACAGAGCCCTTCATCAGGCGTAGCAGTCAGGTTATACATACTGTAAAACAAGCTTCTTTGGATGTAGAATCTACTGGTAAATAAACTTTCAGACATGGGTACAACAGTTCCTTTGATAAGGTAGTAAGCAGAGACAAAGAAACACTCTGTGGAAATACTAAGTGGTTGTAAATCAGATTAGCAATGTAGATTCCTTTCCTGAAATGGAATGTGACAGCAGGAGGCCTATAAATTATAATTTGCTTATATTCTAAGAGCCTCCCTAAATACAGGTGTGTGTGTGTGTATGTGTGTAAAACACTACAATATAAAAAAAAACTTGTTAATGTGTGAAAAGAGTAAGAAATGGTTGTGAGTCACTGGCTACTGGGATTAAAACCTTGGTGTGCAGGTGGTTAGCTATAGGGTCATCTTCTAACCAAGAGATTAAACTCTTCTAATTCAGGGGATCAGGTCATTAGAGAATACGGTAAATTTTCTGCTGCAAAAAAAAAATCACACATATCCCCATAAGTCAAAGCATCATGGGATGTATATGCAAATCACCATGACATTTTAGGCTGGTTCAGCTATAAGCCGAAATGCATGGTGCCAAAGAACCTCTCACATAATCTGCAAAGGGTGCAAACAGAAGACACAAACATGTGCTTTGTCCTAGCCAGGACTCATCGGTATGCCTCATCTGTATCACACCCCAGGGAAATTAAACAGCTCTGAGTTGGTCTTATGGGGTTGTATCATGGTGAGCCCACAAAAAACCAAAAAACAAGCTAAAAGACAAAGAACCTTAGTGCAAAAATCACCATGAAATTTTAGGCTGATTCAGCTTGGTACTAGAGGACCTCTCACACAATATGCGGATTGACAAAATTGTGTAGATTGTATGAGAGGCCAATTGGTATCATGCATTCCTGCTTAAAGCTGACCCAGCCTAAAATGTCATGGTAATTTGCATATACATCACATAATGCTCTGCATTATAGGGATATGTATGATTTTGTACTTCTTTTGAAACTTGTTTTTTTTGCCAGTGCCCTTTGGTGTAACCCTTGCCTCAGCAGTTTTGCAATGAGGTTCTTTGTCAATAAAGATCATTTCAACATACCCTAGCATGATTCCCAAGCCAGATAAAAAATAATCACCCCACACAGCCCCATGATGATGGGATGGGGTTTTGTTTACTGGGCTGGGTATCTGTCTGCAGAGGGTGGTCTGGTGAAGGGGGATGTGGCAGCAGCCAGTGAAGGCAACAAGTATATAAAGCATGTGAGGGAAAGTGTGTGTGTGTGTGTGTGTGTGTGTGTGTATGTGTGTGTGTGTGTCCGCATGTGTCTGTGTGTGTGTGTGTCTCAGTGTCCCTTATGAATAGTTATGAATAGCCCAGTACCAACTTGGAATGACACAAAATGATAAATTTCATAATCTTTTGTAAACTCCCTGTCACAGCGTGTGGGAATAAATGTCAGATGAGACAAATTTACAGGTTTAAAGCACACGGTGGTGTGATATTTATTTTTCAAAAGTTTGAAAAACAACAAATGAAAACAAAAAAATTGTAATGAAAGTCACTAATTAACATCAGTAGTTTCTCTCATGACACAGTCCTGGATCTTAGAACTCCTAAGTCCCTTCTCATCTGCATTCAACAGCTTGTCTACAGTAGCAGTAGAACCTCCTCCTCCAGCGCTGAGCCCCACTGGGCTGAACTGAACTAAACTCAGTGAAGAGGTATTTATATATTTTTGTGGGGGCGGGAGTCACCTGACTAAGCCCTTTCTATTTACAAGTCTGGTCATGTTGTTTCAAAACCAAGGGGGAGGGGATTGTGTCAGGGGATTTCCTGGTTCAGTTAAAGGTACAGTGTATATATCCACAGATATTGACTTTCTATATCTCTGATCCACAGTGACTAAGCTCTTTTACATATAGAACCTTATACAGTAGCAGGTTTATAATGTTAATTTATGAAAATACCTTAAGGATTTCTTATAACTGTACTAATCATGACAATATTATTGTTTTATATGACTTCTGAATCCTTTTTCTTTAAAAAGGCTTTACTAACTGTATTCATTCCTATTTAAAACAGTCTTCATACTTTTTGTACACAAAATGCACTAATGTACTTCACACAATACCTCTCCGGGTGTTTGGCATCATTCCAGGGACAGGATGGATGGAAATGGAAAACAAATGAAAAGAGAGAACTAGTAGGAAGTTTAGTAGGGACAGTAAAGAGCTACGCTAGGTGGCCAACCTAGGGTAGGTGGGAAAAGAAGAAAAGCAAAGAGAAAAGAGTTAACTGTTGCTAGGAAATATGGAGATACAAAAGTGGTCCATCAGTCACAGCCAAGGGTGTCGCCTAACTCTGCCACACTCCCACTGTTGTATCCTGGCAGAGCTAAAGTACTCAGAAACACTTACTAAAAAGCATCACTGAATAAAAAAGTAAACTTTCATTAAAACAGTATAATGTAAGGGATGAAACATGAAAGGATGTGTGCTTATAAGGAAAGGATGCACATCTCAGGGGCTGTTACGCATGAGATGTAGGCGAGTGCAGCAACCACCTGAGGAGTACATTACTCTCTTACAATCAAATACCCTGGAGTATATATCCCATTTTTAAAATGGAATTTTATTAGATAAAAATACAAACATCAGCTAAGGAGTGTTGTTGTCAAAGAATAATCAATGGTCATGTGACATGTTTCGACCAATGAGGCAACAGGGTAATAATTAAAGGTCATGTGACTTGTTTCAACCAATGAGGCTACAGGATTTTCATGTCCCATTTCATAATTTAGATCAATGCCAACAGACATTTTAGTTTTTGCATCACTTACTTCACAGCGTTTACTCTCACTTGCTTTGAGGCCAGTTCTGTGAAAATATTGAAACATTTAAAGTCTTCTGCTGTCACAGATGCAATAAACAGTAAGATACATAACACAGAAACACAGCAAGACGAGGTCAGAAGGGACTCCAGGTCCATCACCTTCACTCCACCCCTGCTTCACAGAGAGGGACAAAACAAGTACACTCTCCCCACAGCTGCAAAACTGATAGAAGCATGACCCCAGTGAAAATAAGATGCCTCATTTCACCTTGGCCATCCTGTTGTCTAAACAGGTGATTTGCCAGGTATTTTTTAGATGTCTAAACTTATTACTCTGTTAATTAAAATTGTAGGTCTTCACATTTATTCACTTCAAAAATGACTTAAGTGTTCTTAACCAATCAGCTTCAAGAACTGCAGGGCCTCTGGTGCTGCATGCAGGTGGTGTCTCATACTGGTGCTTTAAGTGGAAGTTTCTACTTCAGCAATGCGGGAAAAGTGTGTTACATCATTTTTGTTTGTTTTTTCAAGAAAGAATATTTAAAACATACGCAAGAGATCTATACTGTATTCATACCATAAGTGCTGTGTGGGGAATGGAAAAATAACATCTTGTGATGCTGGTTGGGCTGACAAATACTCAGCTTTGCTTTATTGTCATTTCATAGAAACAGTAAGAGAGGAAGGACATTATTTTTCTGTAAAACATACCCCTCGCTACATATACTACATCATCATACAAAACTGTTAGATACTGTCGCTATTTGGGAGGCAATATAGCGTAGTGCTTAGTGGTACTGTGCTGCTAACCTGGAGACCTGGGTTTGAATCCCATCAGCAACAACTTGCATACTGTGTTCCCCTGAACAAGTCACGTAACCTCCTTGTGCTCCTAGGTCACACCTGGGAACAAGCTCTGGCTTTGTGTGCCTTTCCTGGTTAAACAATTTCCCCTCCCCTCCCCCATCCTGGTTGAATGACATTCACTTGTATTGGAAAGCAAGCAAAAAACATCCTTCAGACTCTCTACAACCTCAGAATTCAGATTCCTGCTCCTGTGATCCCTACTCTATACTCAAATGACAAACTAGAAGAAAATTATTTTTAGTCATCTAGGATAAAAGAGAACCGTTTCTGTAAGTAGAATCAGTGAAACTTCTGCTCTCTGATTTTCTTGTAAATCAAGGTGTTTCTCCTCCTGGATCCCTACCGGCCCCCATTGGCCCCTGTCCTCCCTGCCCTGTCATCCACATCCTCTGGGACTTACCTCTCCTGTGAGTCCCCATGGATTACCCTCCCATGGTTGATCATCGGGGTGCACAAGCCCTCCAAAACACAATCTAAATGTGGAGTATGCACTCAGTCAGTGGGGTGAGGCACGTGGGGGACCACAGCCCCATCCTGTCCAGTAGGGTGTTTTCCAACTACCTTTCTCCCCGGGGCTGCTGAATGTGCAGCGATGCCCCACACACGCTTGCGAGGGCATGCACACATGTATCAGTGTCGGAAGGTAGCCCTCCCAGAGTGGACACTCCTGCTGTGCTAACACCCAGCTCCACCAGGTTGCAAACAAGTAGAGTGACCTGTCTCTCCTTCCCAAGAAAGCAGAGCAGTCCATCGGAGGCTCCATCCTCTCTCCACCCCCCCCGGCTGGCCTAATGTGACATGTGTCCACTCCTGAACTAGAGTCACCGGCTCAGTACACTGTAGTGGTATTGCCATGCTACCGGCCAGATAAAGATGCCATTCATTGCGGTTTCTTACCTAAAGCCACACATCTTGTAAACTGATCCAGTGCTGATTTCGACATGCAGTAGGCCAGCATACCAGGAAACTACAAAAATAACAAGAGATCATTTTAAAAATCACAGGAATTAACACAAGGCAAATGCTATGAAACACGTGGCCTGGTTGTTTAAGATGGATCTCACAAACCGGATACTTTTATGTAGTAGCTGGTTAGTTTTTGGAAATCCTGTCGGCATATCTAAATCCCTGTCCACCATGCCAATATGCCACAGCTGCCATCTTCCCAGCCCCAAATAACTTCATCCAGTTGAAGTCCTCATAGCTGAATGCATTGCTGACATTAGCCACAAGTGTGTCTGGGACATTTTGTACATCTGGATGTCGGATTGGGGGGGAGAGGGCAAGATTAACCAGATGATATTGTGAAATTTCATAAAACTAAGTCACAGAAAAAATATCTGAAATTGTGATTTTGCTAACAGGGGCCAACCAATTTTAATATGAAGTAACATTTCCTTACATTTTAAGTTTTTTCAGTTTGTTTTTTCTATCTTTGAAATATCTAGCTATATCTTTTATATCAAACTTACTGTAAATTCTCTCGTGCACCCTGATGTTTAAATTTGAGAGCCAGTTCTACTTACAAAAGTGTGGCACTGCCATGGGTGCAGCTATGGCACCCAGTTATGCCAATCTATTTTTGGGACATTGGGAACAGAACGTTATATTCAACCAAGAACTAAACCCATATCAATCATATATAAAACACTGGTTTAGATTTATTGATGATGTTCTGTGCATATGGCAAGACGACACTGAGTTAATTCCAGAATTATACATTGGCTCAATAATAATGACTTGAATCTTTGATTCACTTTTGAGATGAACAAAATGACACTTAATTTTTTAGATCTGACTCTTACAGTCAGTGAGGACTTTAAGATCATTAACACACTGGGCTACCTCAAACTCAGTATTACATGCCCATCCTCAATATCTTAAAGATTCTATACCTTATAGTCAGTTACTAAGGATTCGAAGAAACTGTAGCTCTGAGGATAGGTTCAATATACAAGCAGATTAACTAATTTGCAGATTTTTGACAAGAGGATACAATTATTCATTAATGAAAACACTTAAAAAAAAGTGAGTACCCTTGACCAGGCTAAACTCATTACAGGAATGAAACCAGAAACTACATTGGCTAACTCACAATCATGTACATTCATAACAAAGTATAACCACAACACAGGTTGAATTGGTAATATTATTTACCGTAATTGGCATATTTTGCACTCTGAAGAAACTGTAGGTACAGCAGTAGGGCCGAGCCCTCGTGTATCCTTTAATAGAGCTAAGAATCTCAAAGATCTCATAGTACATAGTAGATTACAACCTATACAAACAGAGGTTGCAACTACATGGCTGCATCAAAGATCATCTGTTTTTTTCAAATGCTCTAGGTGTAATATTTGCAAATATAGTACATCAAGAAAAATCTTCCAACATCATATGGAGCTTAACATCAGTGTTGATATTAGACAGCTTATTACCTGTGATACCAGCTATGCTGTTTATGTACTATGTTGTACTTGTAAGATGATATATGTTGGAAAAACAGTTTGACCACTAAAACAAAGAATCCAAGAACATATTAGATCTATCCTGAACCAGAGACAGGATACACCAGTAGGTTTGCATTTTTTAACATACCATTCCTCTAAACCAGAAGATGTACAATTTATGGGATTGGAATGGGTTCCTCCCTTAATTCAAGGGGTTGACAGATCAAACCGACTGTTACAAAAGGAAAGTTTTTGGATATTTAAACTCAACTGTGTTAAATCTTATGGTCTAAATGAGAGATGGGATCTGAAGCCTTTTTTGAATAAGTAACAACGTTTGAAAAAAATAATTAATTTGACAAAGTATGCATTATGTTTACCACTGTAGATATGTATAACCTCTTTTCTCTCTCCCTTCTTTAGAACTTTTCATCTACCAGAAAAGCACAAGAGACACAGACATTGCCCTTGCAAACCATGACATAATGGATGTTTATCTGCTAATCACTTTCACACATATTGAAACTAAGTTACATTTGGAAGTGCGCCAATGGCAGCCTCCAACAATAATTAATTGTATAAAATGTTGTAAAAAATTTTTAGAAAGTGATTTATATGTTTCTGGTAGGGAATACTACAAACAAAACTTTATATTTTGTTAGTACATTGTTTATTATTTATGTTTCACTATTTATGCATATTTTTGAAACTAACATTATTGGCTCATGTATAATTAATTGACTGGTGTATTTAAATGGTGACATTTTCTGTATCTTGACCACACCCCTGAGGAAGACTTGTGAGAAGTCAAAGCGCTGGGTACACAAGAGGGAGCTTCATGTGCTGCTGGTACTCCCTGCAATAAATTCTTTCACATTTTACATTTGGCGAGTTTTGGATTTTTTTATACTTGTACATGCAGTAGGAGACCCGAGTGACACCACTTTCTGGACTTTTGTTTTGTGCATATAATTACCTGCTTTACTTTTCTCTGGGGCCCCAAACACAGTCACAAGGGACTAGTGGCAGTCTAGGTGATTTACCCCTGAACAAGCTTTACCTGCATCATTGCAAAACCCATTGGGAGTGCACAGGGAATACAGCCAGGATCACAATGTGAATGGCATACAGTGGCACCATTCACAAAGCAAGGCAACTACACAGTTTTGCAACAGTAGAACTGTTTTAGGTAGGTGGGTGGGGTTATCATAAACGTGCGATGGGGTGAGTGAGGGCAGGCGGGGGACAGAGAGCATCATGGAGAAAGGGGGAGGGATTTTATTGGATGCTATGGAGTGATACACGTCTAGGGTGTTGGGGGGCACCGGACCACCAGAAATTTCATATGGAGTATGACAGAATCAGATCTGACACCAGCTCAGAAACAGGCCAAAAGTACAGGTCAGCAGGTGGGGGCAGATTAAGGTGGCACGGGCAGTGTTGGTGCCCACAGGCTCTCCAGGTGGTTGGTGCTACTTATGCCATTCACAGAACTTTCTTGGTGCTGAAATCCAGCATTTTATCATATAAATATACTCTAGATGTTGACAACAAAAACAGACCCAGTTCCCCAGTGAGTCTGCCCAGTACCTGCCTGCATCCACACCCAGCCTAATACTGGATCAGAGCTAGTTGACCGATGGCCCTGACTATATTCTGACACATCCCTCCCTTGTCCACTCGTCTCTCTCCCTCAACTGGCCACCCTCCTCGCATCTTCTGGTTTGGACTATTCCCCTACACATGTCTCACTCCATCGTGCCAGCTCTCTGGTCCTCAATGTGCAGCAAACACACTGAAAACAGAGAAAACGCAGATGCACTGCCTTCAATGTGCATATAGATTCTCCTCCTCTCAGCACAACAAATCTCTTCTCTGGCCCTCCTGCCCGATGCCACCATCAACCTTTTCCATGAAGCCCTGTACTCCACTAGAAGCTCTCGCTCCATGATGCCACCATCTTCTTGTTGCCAACTTTTACAACCCTCTCACTTCACCAATGAGTGACTACGTGGGTACGTCAGTGGGTCATCCTAATGATGCATCCATGGCAACTGGATGAGGAAAGGCACATTATAACAAGAAGGAACTAAGACCCTGGATTTGAATTAAGTCTAGAGATGTGTTTCAGTGATAAAAAACAAATGTACATGTGGCTGCATGCACACACACACACACACACACACACACACACACACACACACACACACACACACATATACACTTTGCCTGTGAGCAGGGAATCCAACTAGAGTCTCCCGGTTCACAGGCTTGTTTAACTGTACCATCAAATCTAAAATTCAGTAAGGCATTCCTCCCTACCTAAATACCTCAGTCACCCTATGAGGGTTTCCAATTCTGATTTTGTTGCCACTTGGGAGACCGGAGTGCACGTGCATGACAGAATTTTCCACTAGAGGCAGGTGGGGGCTAAGTGCATTGAGGGGGTAGGGGTGTTTGGCTCCCAGGAAGAGGGGCACAACTCAGCAGGTGTTTGCATCCCCTCTACCTACTGATCGAGGTGCAGTATTGGAATTAGCTTTGAAGGCCACCGCCCACCTGTCCCACTTACTGGAGAAAGAGCAAAGGGTACAGCTGCAGCAATCCCAATTTTGGGGGTGGCTGACGAGAAGCAAGGATATGAGGGGACCCTATCTGTCTAGGCTAGCATATTGTGAATATATAGAGTCTGTGGCAGGGATATTCTGACCCCCTCACATAGGCTTGAATCAAACTGGATCCAACTCACTGTGGAAGCTTTCCCAGTGCTAGATACCGTATTATGTTCGGCAGCTGTCTGTCTTTTCTGTTGAAATAAGAGGACAAGGGTGGACTTTTCCATGTTCTACTGAGCCTTGTTCTTTAAACTCCCAGAAGTTTTCATAGGACATCCCATATCATGTGACAGTTCCACACTGCAAGGCAGACTGATCTAACTGTGTAGTGTTATCCAGGGAAACAGGAAGTTGAAGTAAGGGATTCTCTTTCTTGCCTAACAGCTTCCGGTTTTCATATCTATAAGTGCTTAGTTTCCATGTATGACACCCACATGACATTTCTTCAATACAGTGTTTCTTCTAGCAAAATGGCAATTACACATTCCATTTGGTGTGACTAATGTGTCAAACAATGGCTATGCAATGCAACTTTTCACTGGGCAGTTCTCCCAACATAAGCGATTCTGCAGATAGAGTCAACTAAAATCATGTTAAAGTTCTTCAACTTTATGTAAACTACCTGCTTCTTCCTTGCAGAAAGACTGAGACAGCCATCCCGGTGGGTGGTGGTAGCACACTGGCCCCTGCAGGCCACTTCAGACTACACTGTGGCAAGATGAGTACTGTATATCACACAAAGATAAACAAGCATTTATCAATGCTGAATGTTTGCTTGCTGGCATTGGCATTGTTAGTGTAGGAGTTACAGAGCTGCGTAATAGGAATGGCAGTGAAGTATTGAAATGAAGCCAACCCCACCACCACCCTGCAGAGAGTGACAGGCATTGGGGTGTGCCTTTGGGTTGTCAGGCATAACGACCACGCCATTTCACCACACCCTACCCTGCAGACACCAACAAGTGTCACGGTGTGCCTTGGGGTCTTTGGCCCTTATGTTCACCCCACTCCATCAGGAAATATGGTGAGATGGGTGCTGTATAGGAGAATGGGGTGAACTTTGGGGCCGAAGAGTCCAAGGCACACCTCAATGCCTCTCACTGGCTGCAGGGTGTGGGTGGGGGTGAAAAGGTATGAGCATTACAGGCGACAATCCCAAGTCACACCCCTGATGCCTGTCAGTCTCTACAGGGTGGGGCGTTATGGTTGGAAACCCTAACACCTCAGGCGTTCGTTGGTATTTTCACTCCAAATTTTCAACATTGTTTTTTTTATGACCCCCACCTCATGAACAGTGGCAATATTAGTTTGTTAGCCGAAAGCTGATTTTGCACAGCAATTATGCCATTTGGCACCACAGGTGCAAAAACACATTTCGAATAGGATGTGAAAAATGACAGCTGTACTGTTTATGGGGAGGTGTAAAAAATGGCAATGCTGAAAATCTGCAGTGAAAATATTTAAAAAACTGGTGAAGTCATGAGTGTGCACAGAAACTGTGCAACACACAACCGTAATGTAATTAGTTTGGGGATTTTTTTACAGCAGATTGTCAATACAGGCATTTTGGGACCTCCGCTCACGAACAGTGTCACTGTGATTTTCTGAATCTGTCCCGAACAGTGATTTCCCACAGCGACCACACATTTCTGCGCTGGAAGTGTGAAAACACATTTCGGCCATGGTGTGAAAAATGACAGCTGTACTGTTCGTAAGGAAGTGTGGAAAAATGCCAGTGGTGAAAATCTGGACTGAAAATATTACAAATTCATGAACTTAGAGTGCGGAAACTGTGCAATGCTCGCTCATAACACAGTCATTTTATGGACTTTTGTCACCAAATTTTTAACATAGACATTTTAAGACCTCTGCTCATGAACAGTGTCACTGTGATTTTCTTAATCTGTCCTGAACATTGATTTCGCACACTGACTGCGCCATTGTGCGCTACATGCGTGGAAACACATTTTGGGCGAGATGTGAAAAATGACAGCTGTTCTGCTCATAAGGAGGTGTGGTAAAAGTAAATGTTGAGAATCTGGGTGAAAATATAAAAAATTTGCTAACTTGCGAGCGTGCATAGGAACTGCGCAACGCACACTCGAAAAAAGTCGTTTTTGGGAATTTTTTCACAAAATTTTCAACATAGGGTTTTTGAGAGCCTACCTCATGAACTGTGACACTGTCATTTCATAAATCAGTCCCAAAAGGTGGCTCCGCGCAGTGACCGTGAAATCACCTTTCTGGGCCGATTAACAGCATGACAGTGCCAGAATTCATGAAGAGGGGTCCCAAATAAATAAATTCCATAAAATGCCTGAGATATGCATCAAAGTTGAAAAAAACCCTATTTATTCCATTATACAGCTTACTGGCATTTCCTCAGTTCGCGGTCGGCTTTGATGAGTACTGACGTGTTCCCAGTCCACTGAAGATCGTCGCGCCAGACTCTGGAGGTAAGTATGGAGTGAGGTGGGGGTGTGGGGAGGCAGGGTGCGAAGACGATGGGTACGGGTGTGGGGAGGGGGGCAAGACAAGCAACGAGGGATTGTTTTTAGGTCTTTTTTTCTTTTAGGAAGACGACGCGGGACTTTTGCCACGCTGGGGTGGGCTCCCAGCATGGCAGCTGGAACTTTTGTTTTTTGGGGGGGCAGTGGAGCTGACGGGGGATTGGGCACCCCCGTCGGCCATACAGAGGTTTGCCACACTGGGGTGGGCTCCCAGCGTGGCACCTGGAAGTGTGTTTGGGGGGCCCAGCAGACGGACATTTGCCACGCTGGGGTGGGTGACCAGAGTGGCACCTGAAAGTGTGTTGAGGGGGGCGCTGAGCTGACGGTGGATTTGGCACCCTCTCGTCGGCCGTAGTTCACTTCAAACTGAATTTATGTTCCAGGAAGAGAAAGCAGATATGTATACAAGCAGGATTGCCGGCAATATGCTAATCAACACTATCTTATCACTGCTCACGGAAGAGGTCTCTCCCTTTCAACTGTATGCTACTGCATTTTCAACTGCTGTCCTAGACAGCTGCAGCATTCATTGGTGAACTGTGGCTGTGCCTGGAAACACACTGATTGAATTGGAAGACAGGGTGCCACACCTACAAAAACTCGGATGATGGCACTATGTTTCTTGCACATGCGTACAAGCAAACATAAAAATAACAGCAGAAAAAGACCATTGGTCCATCCAGTCTGCACTTTTTTCACCATGTTCTACCACAAAACTTAATGTCTAGTTGGGGTTATTGCCCTTGCCTCCCCCCCTTGCCCCCCGCCCTATTGCTTTCTCCCTGCATAACTATTAAGCCTTTTACTTGGTTCCAGCCACATCTGAAACCAGTAATGGTTCTGCCACCCACCACCTCAGCTGGTTGGCTGTTCCACAGCTCAACTACCCTTTCTACAAAATAACACTTTCTTACACCCTTCCTGAATATCCCCCCTGCCCACTTCTACTCATGACAGAGGTAGCATAACCCTTAGCAGTGCGCTGTAAAATATGTCTTATTAAAGACGTTAAAAACAATCTAAAAATTGGAACCATAATAATGCACTGCATCAGTGCCAGTGACTTGGTGGATAACAGAGGGAGCATAACATTAGGAAGATATAGCCTGCACACCAGAACGTGCTGCCGGATGGTGGATAGAGAAGGAGGCTGATAATAGAGGGAATTTCCAAAGAGAGAGAGAATGGTACAGGAGGTCAGGCCGGTGGATAAGGAGGGTGGCAGATAATAAACGGGTGGATAATAGTGAGTGCACTGCATTTCAGTAGCCTTTATGCTGTCTATCACATAAGGAGCCACTCTCCTCCCCCCTTTTTTCCTACCCTGTCCCATCTGAACAGAGTGCAGCCTAGTATGGCTATATCCCAGTCATGGTTCAAATATCTCAAGGGCATAAATAAGGTACAAGAGGGTAACATCTATCAGAAAATGAGATGTTCTAGAACAAGGGATCATGACATGAAGCTGGAACAAGGTAGTCTAAGGGATAACATGATAAAGTATTGCTTCACCGAAAGGGTGGTGGATGAATGGAACAGCCTCCCAGTGAAGGTGGTGGGGGCAAATTCTGTAGGGGAATTCAAAAATGTGTTGGATTTGAATAGGGGTACCCTAGTGATAGGTGGTAGGAGAACAAAGCCAGAGATCAAGTAGGCTCTTTGTTTTTTGCAGCAGGTAGGGAAAATGGGCAGACTAGGTGGGCCTGGCAGTCTTTATCTGCTGTCAAATTTTATGTATCTATGTCCCGTGTTCTTGCTTTGCCAGTCCTGCTAAACACTTCCTCGCTATCTACTTTGTTCATTTCTGTCAGGAACTTGAAAATCAATATCATATTCCCCTTTATGCCTTCTGGTCACCAGTGAGTACATGTTCAGCGCCTTAAACTGATCCTTGGAGGATCTGCCCTGCTCACCGTGAATTTCTTTTGTTATCTTACGCTGTATCATCTCTAGCTTCTCTTTGTCTTTTCTTAAGTGGGGGCTCCAGAGCTGGGCACACTGTTCTAGATGAGGCCTTACCGGTGATCTATAGAGAGGCAGTATCACCTCCTTCCTCCTGCTGTCAAACCCCCACTCCCAATACGCCCCAACATCCTGATTGCCTTGTTGTTGACCTTGTTATATTACCTGGATTGATTCAGGGGCTCACTTATGATGACTCCCAGGTTCCTTTCCTCAATGGTAGTGTCCAGCTTAACCCCTTCCATCCAATATTCCATCCTGGGGTTCTTGTACCTATGTGTATCACCCTGCACTGTTTGACACTGAATTTCAACTGCCAAACTTTGGACCAATCCTTTAATTTTTGCAAGCCCTTCTGCAACTCCCTAACCCAATCCTTGTTGTCTACCCTGCCACAGAGCTTAGTGTCATCTGAGAAGAGACACATTTTGCCTTGTATCTCTTCTCCTATGTCACCGATAGACATATGGAAGAGGACTGATCCTAGTCTTGTACCCTATGGCACCCCACTCATGACCTCTCCCCTGACTTGACCACATTTATCAACACCCTCTGCTTTCTCCCCCCAGCCAGCTTATCAATGATCCGACTAGATTCTTCACTGTTCCCAGATCCTCTAACTTCTTCAGCAATCTTCTGTGTAGTACAGAGTCAAATGCCTTGCCAAAGTCGAAGCCTTGCCAAAGTCGAAGTACAGCAAATTTACTGTTAGTCCACTATCCACTGCATAGTTACCCAGTCAAAGAACACCACTATGTTGGTCTGACAAGACCTTCCTGCCACAGACCTGTGCTGCTTGCTACCTTGGAGCCCATTTCTCTCTAGGCAGTCCACTGGGTCCTCTTTGGCTAATTTCTTAATTAACCTGCTGTCATGGCAGTGGGGATCTTACCCTCAGAGAGGGTGGGTATGGAACCTGTAATATTCATGTGCCCCCTGCTGGCCAAATACAGCCAGATGTAGGGTGCAGTCACAACAATACAGATTGCTGGGGTGAGGAACAAACAAAGAAACTGGAGGGAAGAAAACAACAACAAAAAATAGTGAGAAAATGATAGTCATATCCACAGCATCAAGGATGCAAGAGTGACAAGTGGGCAGGGGTTTCCTTTCTAGTCAATGAGAACACACAAGTTGTGTGATTTGAGGCAAAAAAAGAAGGAAAAAAGCTTACCTCAAAGGAATGGAAAACAAGCATTAGAGTCCTTGTTACAGAAACTAGTGTCACCTTCTGCAGTAACTAGAGGACAGATAGAGTCAGAACCACACCATTGTACGGAATGTTACACCCCCACTCAAGCCTTTTTGGATAGTGTGCGCATGAAGTGGAAACCTCTTCCTTTTATCTTTTCATACTCACTGATCTTAGTCCAGTAAGGCTAGAAATGTTTACGATGCAACCTTTGCTTTTGACCAGGTGTGGCACTGCCAGATGAGTGAGATGGTATACAGCTCTGAAAGACAAGGCAAAATATATGGTGATCTTAGTATATGAACTACTAAAAGGAATCTTATGCATTGCAAAGTGCTGTGTTAATAAACAATGTACAAGCAATCTAACTGAAATTCCAATGGTGGAATTACCAGTGACGTGGCAGATGAGCTAAGGAGAGGAAACACAATAAAGGAAGATGAAACAGATGGAGGAAAGTGAAGATTTAATAGAGATACAGTAAGAAGGGTCACTGGGTGAGAGAAAGGAACAGGTAAGTGATGACGTGGAAGTCTTGGATGTGAGATAGTAGGGAATGGGAGGAGTAGATGCTGGAAGCAGCAACTTGAGTCATGGGATGGGGAAGAGGTTTTGAGTGAAAATGACTGGCTATGTGGCTACAAGACAGTGATGACATCATTTAGAAGAGCATCAACCCTGGGTTCTCGAGGAAATATAGTAAGGGAAAAGACTAGAGATTCATGAACACCTAGGGTGGAATATTCAGAAGGGCTGCGCAGGCGCAACACAGTTGCACCATGAGCAACCCACTGATGCTCCCAGTGCGATATTCAAAGGGGAATGTCGTGGCACAAATCCCAATCTTGGTAGCATCAGTAATGTGTGGTGCAAGTGAGGCGTGCCATGCATACCCCAACACATGCCGATATTCAGCCGGGATGTGCAGAGCCCATGTAGGTGCAACCCCTTCAGCGCCGCATACAGTTGTTCAAAAAATAAAGGAGCAACAGCTGGCCACCCACAGGTGAGCTGCCCGTGTGCAGGCGCAACGGCACTACCACTGTGGTGGCCATCCAAGCTCCGGGGGCACCCTCCGTCAGGTAGCGCCCCCCCATGCCCGATCACAGGCATATGTACAATAATAGAATGTCCTATATCCCTGGTGGTCCAGTGGACTGCTCGCAGCCCAATCATGGGCAGAAGTCTAAAGAAAGATTAAATCCCATCCCTGTGGTCCAGCGGTACCCCCTCCCCACCTTTCCACTGAGCCCTGCCACCCCGCTCCTCCCCTGGTCAGCGGCGGGCGGTAGTTTCGCTCCATCCACCTGCCGCCCGCCGATCGACTGCAGCGCTAGCTGCATGGCCACCTGTTGGTCCACAGCATGGGCTATCGGGCATGCAGACTGCATTATACTATAGTCCAGATATGTGAATGAATCCATTCATATTATCTGAACTGTGTAGTACAGTATATGCTGCACGCCCATTGGCTCACGCCTTGGAGAATGGGCATACAGCTGTACTGTATACAGTCAGTCGGGCGTCGGCCGGGTGGCTTGTGGTGGGGAGCTACCACCCACTGCTGACTGGAGGGGTGGCGGGGCTCAGTGGGAGGGTGGGGAGGGGGGTACCGCTGGACCACCAGGGATGGGATTTAATCTTTCTTTAGATTTCTGCCCACAATCAGGCTGCGAGCGGTCCACTGGACCACCAGGCATATAGGACATTTTATTTTCATACATATGCCCGTGATCGGGCAGTAGGGCACTTTGCTGCTTGTGTGGGGGGGCTTCGGTCCGGGACAGCTGCAGCCTGACAGGGTGCCAGGCGCAAGTCACTGGGGATGGGAGCACCTGCATGCAAATAGGGCCATAATGACATGCAAATGGCCCCATTTGTGCCTTGCATGCATTATGGCCCCATTTGCATGTGCACCTTTGAATATCACAGTTGATGTGCCTAGTGGGGATGTCAGTGAGTAATTGCAACCATAAGGAGGCAGTATGGTGCAGTGGGTTAAGGCTCTGAGCTGCAAACATGGAGACCTGGGTTTGAATCCCACAGCCCCCACTTGCATACTGTGTGACCCTGAGCAAGTCACTTACTGTAACTTCCTTGTGCTCCCAGGTTGCACCTGTAAACAAGCTTTCAGCTTAGTGTGTCTCACCTGGTTAAATAATTGGAAAAAAAAATAATAGGATGGAGTTCAAGGTAAATGTAGTAAGGTGGTTTAGGTATAGAAATGTAACCCAAGAAGTCCAGGTCCGCATTCCCAACACAGCCATGGACACAGCTGAAAACAGATCCTTGACCTAGCTTAATGTGTCTGGTAAACCAAATCCTTAAAGCAGTAGTGTTTCTTAATCACCATGTAGTTTTACTCATCAGTAACTTTTTTCTGGCAAAAAACATCAACATATCCATTTTTCATTCTGTTTTCTGCTACCTGAACTGAGATAATGGGATTATTAAATTTTTTTTAATTTCCTGCTCCCATGTCATATCGCACTGAAAAAAAGGAAATATCCTGGTACAGTGCTGTTTTGTTTGCCATCAGAAACATGTGGCAACACCACTCTAATACATCCACAATATGAAACTAGTATGCACGTTCATCACGCAGTTTCAGTTGAAGAGATTTTTAGAAATTGCTAGTGTTGGCCATCCTAAATGACTTGTAATATTAATTAATTTATTTATTTGTTTAAGAGTTTTACCAG
This sequence comes from Neoceratodus forsteri, assembly GCA_016271365.2. Taxonomy (NCBI): domain Eukaryota; kingdom Metazoa; phylum Chordata; order Ceratodontiformes; family Ceratodontidae; genus Neoceratodus; species Neoceratodus forsteri. The sequence goes on along the minus strand of JADMNL010000029.1, from coordinate 38,235,293 downwards.
GAAGGCATACTGAGCAGAGTACCACTTGATTCCAGATGCGTTCTGGGGGGGGAGGGATATATACAGTATTATACACAAGGATTATAAAGTACATATACATCATCATACACAAGGATTATACAGTACAAAAAACACTACATGTATCTTAATTGCCAAGAAAGCAGTGGGTACACTGGGTACAATTTTGTCATTAGATTAATGACAAAATTAGCTATAAAAGCAGACTTAAAAATACATGAGAAGATAAAAAATACACTGAGGATGAATCTAAGGATACTGGAAATACATTTTTGCCAAAAACCCTATATGATGAATTTTTTGCCTTTTAAAAAAGTACTGCTGCTTTAAAGGGGAACAGTCAGCACTAACAGCCCCACACCCAGCGGTATCTGTAGGGCTGGACCCAATTTGCACTTCATGTGCAACAGCATTTGTTTGACTGTTTACCGCAGTACAGTAGACTGTATCAGAATTTTTCTGTTGACTGGCAAGCTGACATTTTCTGTAACTACAAATCCCACAATGCCCTGCAGCTGACAACAAAGGAGGGCTGCAGCAATAGGGGATTCAACAGCCTGCTGTGCATGTTAGAACTTTTACAAGATCTGATCAGAAGCTAGATAGTCTTGTGTTTCTTCTGGTGCTAGTACGGTCCACTGGGAATCGTCCAGGGAGGGCAGCAGGACCAGCAAACAAAAGATCAGAGCTTATAAAAACTCTAACATGCACTACACAGACTACTGCCTCTTCACCTATTGAAGCCAACCTCTGATGTCATTTGCAGGAAATTCTGGGATTTGTAGTTACAGAAACTGTCAGCTTACAAGCCAATAAAACCGTCTGATACAGTCTACTCTACTGTAGTAAACAGTAACAGTAAATAAAAAAAAATGGTTATAAATGCAAAATGAAATTTCAGATGAGCCCCACACTTGGGGGTGGTGCTGAGGGCTGACTGTTCCACTTTAATCTAACACACATCCAGAGTGACCCACTGCATGACATGCAAGATGGAAAGGGAGAATCCTGTTCCAGAAGAAGTGCAAATAAGCTCAAAACACAGGATGTGTTTCGAGCGAAACCAAATAAAAAATCAATAATTCAATAGCTAAATAAATATGTACTTATGACACTGTAGAAAACGGACTGGACCAAACCCTGGTCTAGCAAAGATGAGCCCCTCATAGAGATATAAAAACATAGACTTTGACAGCAGATAATGACCGCTTGGCCCACCTAGTCTGCCCATTTCCCTACCTACAGGCTAAGCTGCAGATCCTAGTAAACCAACAGCCCATTTCTTCCTACCCCCTAACAAGAATTGCCTTATGTCTGTCCCATGCATTCTTGAATTCTTCTACAGTTTTAGACCCCACAACCTCCTCAGGAGGCTGTTCAATGTGTCCACCACCGTCTCTGTGAAAAAATACTTACTCACATTGCCCCAGAGCCGTCCCCCCCTCTATCTTCAAATTGTGTCTCCTTGTTCTTGCATATCTCTTTTTCTAAAAGATGCTATGCTCTTGGACTTTGTTGATTCCACTGAGGTACTTAAAAGGTTCTAACATGTCCCCCCCTCCTTTTCTCAAGGGGATACATATTAAGCTCCTTTAGTCTCTCCTCATATGGTTTCACTTGCAGACTTTGCACTATTTTAGTTGCCATCCTCTGGACTGCCTCCTTCCTGTCTATGTCCTTGCAGAGATGGGGTCTCCAGAACTGGACGCAGTACTCCAGATGGGATCTCACTAACTGTCTGTACAGAGGGATAACAACTTCCTGTTTTCTGCTGGTGATGCCTCTCCCTATACATCCCAGTATCCCCCCAGCCCTCCCTACTGCCCTCTCACATTGCTTGACAACCTTAAGGTCATCTGATATGATTATCCCCAGGTCCCTTTCCAGTTTTGTTGTTGCTACTACCTCCCCCCATTGTGTAATCTTCTCCTGGGTTTTTGTTTCCCAGGTGCATTATTTTACACTTCTTTGCTTTGAATCCAAGCTGCCATACTTCTCACCATTCATCCAACCTTGCCAAGTCCCTTCTCATCCTTTCCATGCCTCCTTGTGTATCAACCCTGTTGCACATCTCTGTGTCATCTGCAAAGAGGCATACTTTTCCTTTCAGTCCCTCCTTCTGATACCTGACATTAGTGTTCATGATTCTGTCATATTGCTCCAGATTGGTGTCTTCAATTGATCCACTCACGACTATCCCAGCGTTGTTGACCAACACATCCAGCTGCCCATAATGTGCAATCGTATCCTGTATCATTTTCCTGGCTGCAGCTTCATCTGTTACATCACCGGGCACTAGGAAGGCCTGATGATGGAGGGAAAAAAAATGATGTGAATGACTGAAAAACAAACAAACAAAAAAAAATCACTGGATTGTTTTTAATCTGAAAAATGGGGATTTTTTTTCATTTGGTAAAATGGTTGCGAGAGAACCTCGCCAAAATCCAGTCACTTCATTGGTCCAATTATATCACATGGCCTTTGCTTAAGGATCAAATAAAAAGGTTTTACAGACTGTCAATAAAAAACTTGAGGTCAAGTCCTTGTGTCATGACTAGCGTTTCCTGAAAATATTATGCTGTTTGGTTTTGTGGTTTTCTTTAAATCAGCATCTGTTAATGTGCTCTGCAGTAACTGAAAACAATGAAGACACAGTGAAGATGTTTCTGTCCCTGTCAGTGAGCAATGACATCATACTTGTCTAGCCTGTTGCTGCTGCAATTAAGTCTCTAATTGCCTGAAGAACCTGCTACACTTCCCAGTCAAAGCAATCTGTAGGGCTAAGTGTCTTAACTCCACGTGTGTTACTAACCCATCTGGCTTGTGTTTAAATTTATTAGTGTACAATCTATTATTCTGTTCTCAAGAAAGAGTTGGTCATTTGTGTTTCAGTGGTGCACTGAAGTGTTATAAATGACTGTGTGTGAGAAATCACCTGTGTGTATCACAGCAGTCAGTACTATCACATCAAAACTCTGCAATGTTGTCTAGCAATATAACACAAGATTGTTTAATGGATATAAAAGAAATCTAAAGTTTGTTAAGTCATAGAAAAGTAGTGTCTTTGATGATGCCTCCATGAATATGTTCATGTGAGAACAATATTGTTGATATGTCAGATTGACAAACGTGTCTGCCACTCTCTTCTATTTCAGAAACATGTACTACATGAACTCACAAAATTCAATTCTCTGAGGGATTCTGTGTGAAAATACATCATGTATGTGTGTAATAAGAAATACTGTGTCATCCTGATGCCTGTTTCCTGCCATCAGTTGAGGCTGTTGCACCCTGCTTCCCTCTGCCCCCCCAGGCATGGCTAAAGCCCCCTGTTTCAGTCTCCACAGACAGGAATGTGGTGCTGTGCTAAGCCCGAGAGTCCCAGGGCTCTGTTGGGGCTGCTGCACCATGCTGCCCAAGGCCACCAAAGGTGGGGCATTTGCTGCACCCTGCTACCCACTTCCACTGCCCTAAATGGGCAGGGCTGCTGCATCACGTGCACTCTGTCTCACAGTCAGGGCTGCTGTACCCTGATGTCACCCTTTCTCCTGTCACATGGTCAAGGCAGCTGCACCATATGTCTTCTGTCTCTGCCACCACACCCAAGACTGCTGTACCCTGCAACCCTGTCAACACAGTCAAGAATGCTGTGGTGTGTTGTGCCCTCTAGCCCCATCCCTCCACAGTTAGGGCTTCTGCACCCTGCTACGCTCTGTCCCCACCCTATAACACAAGATGAAAGTGTTTTTCATTTTGTCTTTCAAGTAGCTTGGGTAGTGTACCAAAGGATCGGACTCTGGTGGCAGGGAGCAGCATGGTGCAACAACCCTAACTGAGGAAGCAAGAGGCTCTGTGATGCAGCAGGGCACAGTGGTGGCAGGGGGCAGAGCACAGCATGGTGCAGAAGCCTTGGCTGTGAGGCAGACGCAATGGGGCATCAGGGTACAGCAGCCCTGACTGTGAGACAGAGTGCACATGTTGCAGCAACCCTGCCCATTTGAGTCAGTGGAAGTGGGTAGCAGGGTGCAGCAAACTCCCCACCTTTTGGTGGCCAGGGGCAGCATGGTGCAGCAGTCCCAACTGTGGAGGCAGAGGCCCTGGGACTCTAGGGCTTGGCAGAGCACTGCAGTCCTATCTGTCGAGACAGGAACATGTGGCATTAGCCGTGCCAGTTGAGGGTGGAGGTAGAGGGAAGCAGGGTGCAGTAGCCTCAACTGAGGGGCAGGAGACAGGGGCATCAGGATGACATATAGTATTTCTAGTTACACACATACATGATGTATTGTCACACAGAATCCCTCAGAGAGCTGAATTTTGTGAGTTCATATAGTACATGTTCCTGAAATAGCAGAGTGTGGCAGACACCTGTTTGTCAGTCTGACATATCAACAATATTGTTCTCAAATGAATATACTGTATTCATGGAGGCTACATCAAAGACACACTACTTCTATGACTTAACAAACTTTAGATTTCTTTTATATCCATTAAACAATTCTGTATTATATTGCCAGACATCAATGCAGAGTTTTTATGTGATAGTACTGACTGCTGTGATACACACAGGTGATTTCTCACACACAGTCATTTATAACACTTCAGTACACCACTGAAACACAAATGACCAACTCTTTCTGAGAACAGAATGCTAGATTGTAAACTAACCAATTTAAACACAAACCAGATGGGGTTAGTAACACACTTGGAGTTAAGACAATTAGCTGTATAGATTGCTTTGATTGGTAAGTGCAACAGCTTCTTGGGGAATTAGGGACTTAATTGCAGCAGCAAACAGGCTGAACAAGTATGATGTCATTACTCACTGACAGGGACAGAAACATCTTCACTGTTTCTTCACTGTTTTCAGTTACTGCAGAGCACATTAACAGATGCTGATTTAAAGAAAACCACAAAACCAAAGAGCATGATATTTTCAGGAAACTCTAGTCATGACAAAAGAATTGACCTAAGACTTTTATTGGCAGTCTGTAAACCTTTTTCATTTGCTCTTTAAAGCAGTAGTGCAATTATTCTTTTCCAAAAGGCTGATTTTGGCCATGTAAAATAAAAGTATTAACATACCTGTTAAGTACTTTTATAGGTACCTCCTATGCTGCATACCATGAGTTTTCCATTTCCTTGATCCTAACTATTGCTAAGTCTATAATGCTGTTTCTAAGCCAAATAAGGTGGCCATCTTTTTATCTATGGAAAAAATAATTAAAACATTTATAACATATGCCAGATTTTGCTGGAACTGAAATGTTACCACCAAATAAAACTGGAAGCTGCCAAGAACCTTTGAGAGTGAAAAAGAAAAGTAGGGTCAAACCTTTGCCCAGATCTGTTGTACTGTTGCTTTAAAGAACTTCTGATTCCCCGCTGAAAACATTTAAAAAGCATAATACCGTATTCGGACAGAAATCAATTCACAATTCAGATATTCACTTTTTTACCTTCTCTTATACTTTATGATTTTGGATATTTGAAAAAAAAAACTGTTTTTTTTTTCTCCCTTGGTCTTCATCTGCCTCTGCTAATTGCCTACATATGACATCAGAACCCTCTGCTCGTCACAGCACAGCTGGCTGCTGCAGAAATGACTTCGGTTTGACAAGCAGAAGATTATGATGTCACTTGTGGACAAGCAGCCAGAGCCTCTGAGGACCAAAAGACACAGAAACACAGAAACTGACTGCAGATAAATGCCACTTGGCCCGCCCAGTCTGCCCATTTACCCTACCTACTGCAATACCCCAGATCCTACTTGATCTCTGGCTTTTCCCCTATTTTTCCTACTGCTAGGGTTCCCTTGTGCCTATCCCACGCAGACAGAGAGTGTCTTTTTGTAAGAATTAAATAATTTATTTGTTTTCAGTTTTTGGCCAGGAAAAAAATACTAGGCTGTCATGGTTTTCTTCCAGATGCATCCTGCCAGGGTGGGTTATGTTGACCAGTATTTTGACAGGGGGAGCTTCCACCTGGGCAGTGCCCAGAGATGGGCATGAGCGACAAAGGATTAATGTCTAATTTTATTTATTTATTTCTTTAATTTATTGTTCTTTGTTTCAGCTTGGGATTAATACCTTTGAGTCAAGGACTCATTTTCAAAGGTTCCATGTCAGTGTTGAATAAACTTTACAGAAATTACAAAGTTTACAGAACAAGAAACATTGAAACACATACATATACAATTGGCAGTTGTAGTAGATTCGCAAATTAAACACAAAGATTACAGCATATTTACAGCAAGACTGAGTAGATAAAGGGGGATTAGGGTGGTCAGCCAGAAGATGCATCATCTGGGGAGGGTTGAGGAGACTTCAGCCAAGTGAGGCCCTGAGGAGATTTCAGCCAAGTGAGACCCTCATCAGGTCATTGCTGGAGGGGTGAGGGTAAGGAAAGAAAGTGGAAAGAGAGGTGGAGTAGAGTTGTAAGAGGTAGTGGGGGTAGGTAATGAGAAAATGGGGAGCAGGTACTGTCATGTTAAAGCAGACAGGTACAAGTCAGTTTAGAGCCAAGGAGATTTTAGTCCCTCTTTGGAAGTACTGACCTATTAGTATCAGAGAGGTCAGCAGGAAGTTCATTGCACCATTTCAGTCCTTCATACAGAATGGAGTTCTGGGCAAGCTTTGTCCTTTTGAAGGATTACCACCTTGTCAGCAACTGCACGTTGGGTAGATTTCAATGGGACAGCCAGCTTAAAGTGTCCACCCAGCATGGGAGATGTCAGTCCAAGCAGTACATTTTTTAGGAGTAGGCAGGTTTGGTATTGCCCTCGAAGATGAAGAGGAGCTACCCAGTATCAATGTAGAGTGAGCAGGTGTGGGTGTCGCAAGGAGCCCCCAAAGTGAGATGAAAGGCCTTATTAAGGAGTGTGTTGATCCTGTAAAGTGCAGCTTTAGTGCCCGCCCCATATATTGACAACCCATAGTGAATGGTAGACAGTATTGAGCTACTAGTGGCAAATCTGAGTTCATCTGGAGTCATAGAATTTCTGTGGTGGTAGAGTATGCTGAGTTTAATATTTGCAGACTTGATTACAGCGTCAATGTGGCTTGAGAAGGTGAACGGGTCATCAAAGGTAATGCTGAAATATTTGAAATTAGTTACTTGTTCTAGAATCTCACTATTTTGATTATGAATAGCAGGGGCAGGTATTTCTTTGCTTTGGGAGGTAGTGAAGAGCATACTCTTCATTTTTTTGATGTTTAATTGTAGCTCATTATCTGTAAACCAAGATTCAAGTTTATGGAACCTGTTTGGAGTTCAGTCGTGATGGATTGTTGATCTTTACCAGCGGCTGGGATCACTGCATCATCAATGTAGAGAACTGTACTTGTGGAGCACACCAAAGGGGCTGAGTTGATAAAGAGGCTAAAGAGTAGAGGCCTGAGGACTGAACCCTGCAGAACCCCGAGGAGCACCTCCTTAGTTGTGGGTAGGGTATCGCCAGTTTTGACTCATTGTGATCTGTTGGAGAGGTAGCTGCCAAACCAAAGTACAGAATCCAGGGATAGACCTGTAGACAGAAGGCGTTTTAGGAGGAGGCTGTGATTAACAGAGTCAAAGGCCTTCATAAGGTCTATAAGACAGATCCAGCTGCCTGACCACTATCAGGTGTCATATAGTTGGGATGAGTAATTAACAAGTGCGGTGAGTGTGGAGTGCTTTTTTCGAAAGCCATGCTGCTGTTGTGGGCAGAGTAGATTGTGGTTATCAAGGCATTCAGTAAGCTGCTCAGCAGCCATTCTTTCGAGTACTTTCAAAGAGGGTTAGGGAAGGATGGATGGATATTGGTTGGTAGTTGGATGTTTGGGTTTTATCTCCCGCTTTAAAGACAGGCGTTACAATGGCTGAGTTCCATGCCTTAGGAAAAACTCCTGATTTTAAAGAGGCATTGAACACCATGGTAAGAGGACCAGCAAGTTCGTTCAGGAGACGTCCAATCAGCTTCATGTCAAGCAAATCTGCCCCATCCGTGTCTTGCCAAGCGCCCTTTATATATGCTTGATGGTTTCGGCTTTGGTGACACACCTAAAGTAAAAGGATGGTTCATCTTTCCTTGGGGGGGGGTTTGCGAGGCAGTTGAGCATTGCTGAACCTGCACACCAGGGAGTACGCTAAAGAGGTCAGTGAATGCAGTGTTGAGTTCATTGGCAATGTTGATGGGTTCCTGTAGGGGGCCCCTTTGCCATCACTAATAGGTCTAGGGGAGACTTGGGGGTTTTCCCCGTTAAGGATTTGAGAGTGACCCAAAAATCTCTTCCAGAGCCCCAGGTTTTGATTAGTAGATCCTTATTGTAGGAGGCTTTAGCCTGTCAGATGAGTCTGGTGCAGGTGTTTCTGGCAGGCATGTAGGTATTAAATACAGCCGGTGTGCCAGCTGCTTTTGCTATACTCCACAGATTGCCTCTTTTTTCATAAGACTGATAAGGGAGTTGGTGAGCCAGGGGTTGGTCGTTCCCTTGATTGTTTTAATTTTGCATGGTGCAAAAACATCACATGCAAGGTTGAAAGCCCTTATGAAGTAGTTAAGGGCCTCTTTACCATCAATATCCCCTACCAGTGGGGAGCAGTCCAGTTGTGATACGTACAGCTTGAAATGTTCAAGTAGCCCAGGCCTCAGGCAGCGGTGTTTACACACCTTAGGTGAACTCTTGGGGAAATTGTTTGACCAGATACACTCAACAGGGGAGTGAGTGGTCACTGAGGCTGTCAGGCAGGACTGTAACATCAGATATATGCTCAGGAGCCAGTCTATGAGACAACTGTTCCCTGTTTTGTAGTTAAGCCGAGTGTCATCAGTGACCATTCGTTTTAAGAAAATGCTCTTAATTAGCCCCTTGCTAATCCAAAGGATCACACTTCAACCGTGCACTACTACCTCTCACTGTACTGCAGTGTCAGTTGTGGGTATTACTACCACGTACCTGCTGATATCCTGGCCTCAGAGGCAAGTGTGCTACCTGCTGAACCACTGACACTGACAAGCAAAACATTATCAGAGAAGGTAAAGTACATGAAATGTAGGCTAAATTGTATCTATTTATTTTGGAAAATCATTCTTGTATATTGAAGGATCTTGCAATAACCTACCAGTAGCTACCTTAAACTATGTGATGCTGAGTCAGTCAAACAAGTCATTAAAAGATTTTACCCCCTTCAGTAGGAACTACTTCCATACTTCCCACCAGTTCCACATCACAAGGGCGCCCTTACTTTAACCCTCAGCATTGCTCCGTCCTACATGGAATGGGGCTGCCACGAGAAAGGTGTCCCCTCACATTGTCAGGGCAGATTTTCATGCAGAAATTAACAACAACAATGAGATATCCTGTTCATGAAGCTGTGTAACCACAATGGTGAAAATGTGGTATAACTGGTAGAAAGGTGCGTTAATGAGCTTCAATTACTTTTAGGCAAATAACATTAAACCCAATGAAAGGGAGAGTGCTGTTCTAAGAAGTTTTGAAAACAGAAAGTACAGATTCTATAAACTTTTACTCTTAAATTACCTTTTCTTTTTGGGCTCTATCACACTGCTGAGCTGTTTCTTTCAGTTTTTCCACATTTCGTCCATTAAGGGCCAGTTTTGCTCCCAGTTTGGCAAACAAAACACTCGTTGCAGCTCCGATCCCTGAGCTGGCACCAGTAATGAGTGCCACCTTCCCTTTTAGGGAGACCGCCTTGCAAAAACAAACAGAAGGTTATGACAACAATGATTTGAACCTTTATTTTCACTTATTTCCTCTCCCCCACCCCCAGTCGTTCTCCTGAATCCCTTCTTCCCCATCACACTGTATTTAATTGTCTCTAGACCCCTGCTTAAACAGTGTCTAGTGGGGCAGGATGTCTTCTCTAAGACAAGTCACTTCCCACCCATCAACCACCTCCCTGTGGTTTAACATGGAGACAGGGATGCAACTGAGTCACACAAGGGCAAATATATTGGATTTCAGGAGTGCAGACTTTGCCACTATGGGTAGATGCATCAGAGTAGCCCTGGGGAAGGGCGGTGAATGTTGGGGGAGGGTTGAGAAGCAGTGGGGGAAACTGAAAGGGACCATAGTGGAGGTGATAAATCAATGCATCAGGTTAGTGGCCAACGGGAAAAGAAGAAGGAAGCCACTATGGTTCTCTAAAGAAGTGGCAGACAAAGTAAGGGTGGAAAGAGTGAGTTTTAGGAAGTATAAGTTTCTATATATGTTTCTATGTTTCTATAAGGGGATCCAAAAGTAGGAGGACAGGGATGTGTACCTTGAATGTCTAAGGGAAGCGGAGAAAGTTGTTAGTAGCGCAAAGGCATGGACGGAGGAGGGATTAGCAGAGCCAGTGAAAAGGGACAAGACATTCCATATGTCAGCAAAGAAGAAAAACGAAGGGAGGGCTTGTAAGGCTCAAAGGGGAGAAAGGCGATTGTAAGGAGGGAGACCTAGGCAAGGCAGAAATACTGAATAAGTATTTCTGTTCCATTTTCACTAAGGAGGGGAAGGGTCAGGGAGCACAGCTAGGTAACAGATGGAAAGAGGGGGGAGTGGACACCAGTCTATTCACAGTGGAGAGAGTTCTGGAAGAACTCTCAAAGTTGAAGGTGGACAAACCTATGCGGCCAGATGGCGTACACCCAAGGATCCTAAAGGAGCTATGAAGGGAGCTAGCAGTGCCTCTGGCAGACTTGTTCACTGAGTCACTCAACACAGGAGTGGTTCCAGAGAACTGGAGGAGGGCACATGTGTACCTCTGCACAAAAGCAGCAATATGGAAGAGGCAGGAAACTACAGGCTGGTCAGCCTCACCTCAGTAATGGGGAAGATGATGGAGACACTGCTGAAGGAAGGCTAGTGGCACACCTGGAATCCAGCAGCACCCTGGAGCAGAGGCAACATGGATTCACAACAGGAAGGTCATGTCAAATGAATCTTATTGATTTTTCATTGGTTGATTAAATAAATCAGGGAGGGACAGTAGACATTGCCTACCTTGATTTCAACAAAGCCTTTGACACCGTCCCACACAGAAGGCTGATAAACAAGATGGGTAGTCTGCGAATGGGACAAAGGTAGAACATTATGTTAGTAGCTGTCTGACAGACAGGAGCAGAGGCGGTGGTAAATGGGATCCAATCAGGAAGAGGAGGTGACCAGCGGGTACCTCAGAGATCACTCCTGGAACCAGTCCTATTCAATGTATTCATTAGTGACATTGTAGAAGGGCTGGAAGGAAAGGTTTTCCTGTTTGCAGATGACACTAAGATCTGCAACAGGGTGGGTACCCCAGAAGGGTTGGAGAGACAGAATGAAGAGGGACCTGGGGAAGCTTGAAAAGTGGTCAGAGATGTGGCAACTGAGGTTCAATGCAAAGAAGTGCACAATAATTCTGCTGTGCTGACCATCCCCACGGCTGGTGCAACTTACCTCAGAAGGTTGCAATACTGGTCCATGGCTTGTGCTGTTGTGTGGTGCCTTTATAGCACATCACATGCAAATGAGTTGTTGTGCAACGGTAATGACATGCAGATATCCCCATTAAGCTGTGGATAGGCTGATGAACTCATCTGCATGTGACGGCTGAATACCGCACTCTTGCACCTTGTGCAATGGACTTGCTCTGGCACATGTCATGGCACAATGCTGTGACATGCACAGTGCACCCAAGTCAATGAGCATGCGCCATGACATGTGCTACCACCTGTTGCGCACTGTGTGCAAGGAGCGCTATTGGGGCCATGGCACCTAATGTGCCATAGACCCAATGGCACCCAGGCACCATAGGGCCTATGGCACTCATGCGCTATTGGGCATATGGTGCTCATGCGCTATTGAGCCTACGGCGCTCAGATGCCTTTGGGTGTATGGCACTCAGGCACTATTGGGCCTCTGGCTTGAGTGCAATGGGGCCATGGTGCGGTATGTGTCCTATTCGCATATTAATGTAACATGGACCTATGGCTCCCACAGCGCTGACGCATGCTGACCCGACCCCTCCCTGCCCTTTGTTCCCTTGGAGACACCTGGCACACATGCTGGTGTGGCCACCCTCGCTGCACATCTCTGTAGATGCACGATTGCCGAGTGCCGCACAACCGTCCACGAGCCACGCATCCCACGCACATTGTGCAAGTGCGCTACTGGGGACAATGTTGCGTCTGTAATTGCATGTACAGCACGGCACACCATGGAGTACAACAGGTGAAAAACTGGAGCCAGGTTGAGCTGGTTAACCTGGTGGCTCAAGTGGAGCCACATGCCGGTGGCCTGTTCGAGCAGCAGCTCCTGCAGCAGGCCAGGACTGACATGTGGCGGCCATTGCCACTGGACTTGTCCAGGCCACAGGTGTGCAGTGCACCAGTGAGCAGTGCCATTACAAGTATGGCAACTTGATGAGGAGGGACCCAGAGCGTCTGACGGTGCTACAAGAACGTGTCTGCAGGGGGGCGGTGCCACAGCCAGGTAAGTGGGCACTCGCTGCATCTGTGAATCACCACTGTAACATGGTATTGGCAGGGCTGTATGCTATGCTGGGGGGGCACAGCCAGCGTGTGCCCCTTGGTGTGGCACTGCCAGACTCTGGGTTCACTGTGCCACCGCCCTGCGGCTCATGTCTGGCAGGGGCACACACTGTGGTTTGGGGTGGGGGTGGAGGGCTCCTGCTGTGGCTGTCTTCTGATGTGTGCATGTCTGTGTACCTGTCTTAGGGCCTGAGGACAGGTGCAGTGCCAGGGCAGCAGGTGTGCCTGGTAGGCCACAGCAGGCCACTGTGGGCCCTTCGGCAGGGAGAGCTGGACCCAGTGGTGGTGGAGAAGTGGCTGCAGACTGGCACTCCCAGTGCCATGGTGGGCAGGTAGACAATGTTCAGTCACTCAGTTCCATACATGGTGGTCAGCAGGGGTGGGGATATGGCCATGATCTCCTGTGCCATGTGCCATGTCAGCTGTGTGTGGCACACAGTGCAGTGAACATGGCACCGTGGATTAGCCATTGCACATGTGTGGCAGCTGTTGGTGGGCTGGTGTGCGTCCGGCTGCCTCCAGTGCTGCTGTGGTTCTGCTGCAGCACTGTGCCAGCTGCCTGCTACTGTGCAGTCGGGTGGCCCTTGGCCAGCAGTGTCAGTGTGGTGCACTGTTATGGCATGCTGGGTTCATGTCAGGCATTGGCCCACCCACTGCGGTGGCCAGGGGTGCCACTCAAGGGTATGTGTCCCACTGTCCATCCTGCATGGTGGGAGGGCTTGGGTGCTATCAATGCACACTGATCACCTGTCCCTTCATTTGCCATAGGTGTCCAGAGGGGATATCACCTACCTCTCTACTGTCACCTCCTGCAACAGATCATCCTTATTACCTCCTACACCATGGAGATAACGGACCAGACCAGGAGGATCCTGCTGAGGGACCGGCACTGGGGGAGGCATCAGGTGGTAGTAGGCCATGACCGGCCATAGTGGACATCAGCCCTTCATGACCTTGACCTCCTTCCCACTGTACAGACCCTGTCCTTCCCTCCCTCACCTACCCTATCCCTTGTTTTTTACTGTTGTTTTCCATTTAATACATTTGTTCCTTGCTTACCCATCTGTGTCCATGTCTGCTTTGCGGCTGGCGAGTGGGACCATGCTGCAGTGGTGGCTGGGTGGCTGTGTTGTGCACCAGTGTCATTGTGTGCACTGTGCATGGTGATGACCTGCCCCTCGGTCGGTGGCTGTGCCTTGGGGTGGCCATGGGCTGGCTGTTCAGGCTGTGTGCCGTGTGTGTTGGGTGCCGTGTGCCAGGGTGTGGGTTGCTGTGGTCCAGGTGGGTGGGGGCAAGCCATCTGGCAGGGGGTGGCCAGTGGTGGCTCACTCTTGGTCATTGATGCCACCTGTTCCATGCATCCACTGCTCCGGTGCTGGGGGGTGGGTGGGTGGCTGTCTGTCTGCACTCCATGAGTGGTGGTCTCCTGTGGCCCAGCTGTGCATCCCTGCCACTGTTCCCGGCCTGGTTGCACCACCTCCCCATGCTGCCCCCCCTTCCCCAGTGCATTGCTCCCTGCTGTGCCTGTGGCTGGTCCTTTTGTGCCTTGGCACATCTTCCTCAGCCCCTTCCGCATCCCTGTGTGCGCAATGGTGCATGTCAGATTGCTCCTGGTGCACCTCTGAGTGCTCCATAGCGCATCCCTCGATATTCAGCCATGTTGCGACTGTTGAATATTGCAGTCACTGCACCATGCGCCAGTTGAGATCGCTGCGCTGGGGTTGCACCTGCCTTTGGCACATTTCTGAATATTCGCCCCAAATGTAGCATTGCAAAGCAGAGAAAAATAAGAGCTAAAATGAACTGATTAATTCTTCAACCATAAAACACTGTTCACTGTATAAAGCACTCCAGGTTGTGCAGAATTATGAGATCATGGTGCTTTCTCAGAGCATAATGCCCTTGGCATTGCCTCATGCCTCACTTCCCAGGGCATGCAATCATCCTACAATAATATGCATCCTGTCTTGCCTCATTGCCTAATTAGATTTCTACTAAAATGTCAGTATAAGTTTACTTTTTGAAGTTCTAGTATATTATAACTTCTAACACTGTTTCCAGATGAACCAAAACATTAGATGTGAACTTTTATGGAAGCATAGGCTAAATTTCTGGAGTTTGGGCTAATTTCATGGAAAGCGTTTTGGTGTGTGCCCCACCACACCCAAGAACCTAACTGTGAAATTGTGGAGAGACGGTCCTTTTATACAATGCAGAATGAAAAATGCATATTAATAAAATGTTACTACCACTGCTTCAGATGGGTAATGCATTGTTCAGTATTGTTTTCATCCGGTAATGTGGTGGTGGCGGCAGCTGGAAAAGGCAATGTACAGACTCTGTCAAGACGTGTGGATGATTTGTACTAACATACTTTTAGCATTTTTTATATAATCAAAATGTATTCAAATGTTTTAATATACAGGTCACATTCCTACATGAATGATAGGACAAAATTAGGAAGCATAGACATTTTTTGTTATAATCAAAATGTTTTGAAATTGTTCAATGTATTGTACAAACTTGATTCAAGTTTCACTTAATAATAGAACTCAAAGCTGTTTTATGTTCTGTGTTACCCTTACCCAATGAAGTATAACTCTAAATTATGAAAATTCATTGGGGGTGTTATGTGAAAAGTAATGTCCCTGAAGTACAATAATAATAACTAATACATCTTAATTCATCCAATCATTTTACATGGGAGGGGAGTATTACAAAATTCCAACATGCACAATCCCAAGTGTCAGGAGCCCAAGACAAACTTCACAACACTCAGACTCCCAACACTCGGAATTTACCCATGGCAGAGTTGATTATAGTAAATAAGGGGAGAGGGCAATGCCCCCTGAAAACCTCCACCCATGGGCAAATTCCTGAGTGTCAGGAGTCCAATGTCAGGAAGTCAGTGTCAGGCTCCTGACACTCAGGATTGTGCATGTCGATTCCATAATGAATCCCATGGAGTGTAATCTGGGGACCACAGCCAATAATTTTACAAGGGAGGGTAGTCTGGGATAACAGCCAATCATTTACATGGGAGTGTAGTCTGGGAACAACAGCCAATCATTTTACATGGGAATGTAGTCTGGGGACAACAGCCAATCATTTTACATGGGAGTATAGCTTGGGGACAACAGCAAACCATCTTCCATGGAAGTGTAGTCTGGGGACAACAGCAAATAATTTTACATGGGAGTGTAGTCTGGGGACAACAGCCAATCATTTTACATGGAGTGTAGTCTGGAACAACAGCCAATCATTTTACATTGGAGTGTAGTCTGGGGATGACAGCCAGTCATTTTACATGGAAGTGTAGTCAGGGGACAACAGTCAATCATTTTACATGGTAGTGTAGTCTGAGGACAACATCCAATCATTTTACATGGGAGTGTAGTCTGGGGAGAACAGCCAATCATTTTACAAGGGAGTGTAGTCTGAGAACAACAGCCAATCATCTTACATGGCAGTGTAGTCTGGGGACAACAGACAATCATTTTAAATGGGGGTGTAGTCTGGAAACAACAGACAACCATTTTACATGGGAGTGTAGTCTGGGGACAACTTTCAACCACTTTACATGGGTGTGTGGTCTGGGAACAACAGTCAATCATTTTACACCGGAGTGTAACCTGGGGATAATGGCCAATCATTTTACATGGGAGTGTAGTGAGAGGACAACAGTCGATCATTTTACATGGGAGTGTAGTCTGGGGACAACAGTCAATCGTTTACATGGGAGCACAGTCTGGGGACAACAGCCAATCATTTTACATGGGAGCACAGTCTGGGGACAACAGTCAATCATTTTACATGGGAGCACAGTTTGGGGACAACAGCCAATTATTTTATACAGGAGTGTAGTCTGGAGACAATAGCCACTCTTTTTATATGGGAATGTAATCTGTGGATAACGACCAATCATTTTACAAGGGAGTGTCGTCTGGGAAAAACAGCCAATCATTATGGGGGGGGAGTAACAGAAAAAATAAAAAAACAAAGGGTCTATCTATACATTTGCTCTTAGAACTAAACAAAGAGAACACCATTGCAATATGCAAAGAAAACTAGAGTGGTTGACAATTGTGAGGCAGTGTAGCGCAGTGGGTTAAGGTTCTGAGCTGCAAACCTGGAGACCTGGATTTGAATCCCACAGCCCCCACTTGCATAATGTGCGACCCTGAACAAGTCACTTAACTTCCTTGTGCTCCCTAAGTTGCACCTGTAAATAAGCTTTCAACTTAGTGTGCCTCTCCGGTTAAAAAAAGAAAACTGAACAGAGACTTGCTTGAATGGTATGTTTCATATAAAATACATTGTTCTGTGCATCAGATAGCACAGTGAAGGATTTTTATGAGCAGAAGACTACAACAAGAGCACTAAGGTCACAAGACACCATAATGTTAAAGATCCACAATGCAGGACAGTAAAGAAACAGAGAACCTTTAAGCAAGTAGCTATAAAACCTAGAATGTCCTTCTGGACAGTATGAGAAACCTAAAAACAGGTATAGTTTCAAGACATGCTTGAAAATGTTTGTCAAAGGCAATGCACAGTACATGTAATTCATAAATCAGGGTTATTTATACAAGAAGTTTTCTATTATTGATCAAACTGGTTTTAAACGATATGTATAATATTAATCTCGTACTGCCAAAATGTGTTCTATAAACAATGTCAGTATGCAATTTGTTACGGTGTATGTAAGTGTGTTTATAAACTTCCTGTTTGCCTCCTGGATTGTGAATGTGTGAATGGTATATGTGTAATTGTAAGGTTATATTGTTATTGTATACTGTATTTTGTTGAATGCATTTCTTTAATTCCAGGCGGAGCCTGTAAAAGGGCCACGTGGCCCAGTGCTGTTTACCTGGTTAACAAAATAAAAATGAAATGAATGAATGAAACGAAGCTTAACATAGAAACACAGAATTTGATGGCAGATAAGGACCGCTTGGCCCACCTATTCTGCCCATTAAATTAGTCTGGGTTTAACAGTCAACCATTTTATATGGGTGTGTAGTCTTGGGACAACAACCAACCATTTTAAGTGGGAGTGCAGTCTGGGGACAAACAATACATTCAGACTATACAAAACAGAACAAAACAGCAATAGAAGGGATGCTCGTACTGGTCTGTGAACACATGCTAAGGACTTACAGAAATGCTCCCAACAATAACTGCAGTGCTGAGTTAGGGTAATTTCCTCCATTGCTAAACATACACAAACAAACTGTTAAAGTTTGATCTCAGCTACAGAGAATGTGTTTGTTTGTTTATTCATTTATTTGAAAACTGGTGACCAGGAAAGGCACACTGTGCCAAGGCTTTTTTCCAGGTGTAACCCAGGGGAAGGGAAAAGGGGAACAAATACACAGCATAGATACAATACACAGTTAAAAGCAATTATACAGCAAAAACACAGTGCACAGTTAAATGCAATTACACAGCACAAACACAATACACAGTTAAATGCAATTACACAGCACACAGGACACAGTTAAATGCAATTACACAGCATTGACACAGTTCATTATTACAGTGAAGTGTAATAGACAGGAGTAAGTACAACAAGAACAAATGCCAAAAATCTGGCAATTCAACCACCGCTACACCAAGGTAGGAGGCAAATGTAAAGGGGGCAGTCAGGTAGGGGAAAAACAGGAGCGAAGGGAGGGGAGGGAAGGAGTTTTAACTGGAACCTGAGGAAAACAGGGGAGACAGTAAAATGGAGGGAAGGTGGGAGCAGGTTCCAGAGTGAAGGATATGATAGGAGAAGGCTGACTGCCCAGCAGATGAGCAGGGATGAGGAATGGCAAAAGTACAAGATCCCTGGAGTGGAGGGAGTAAGAGGCACAGGCAATGAAGGAGAGGAAGGACCCAAACCAGAATTTGGATATAAATGAAGCACTGTGGGTCTACTGGTGTGAAAGCAGAGGATAATAGATATGGAGGAACAGAGTGAGCAATGATGGGTATGAGAGGGACAGTTAATAGCAAGATGACAGAAGGCATTGCAGAGAGTGTCTAGTCTGGCCAGGTAGGAGGAGGGAGCAGTGCCATAGACCAGCATTGTAAAAGACCAGGAGAACCATTCTGGTGACAAGCTCATGGTGTACCTGCAGAGGTAGACAGTCTTTATTGTGGTACAAGGCACCAAGTTTGGGGTAGAGCTTCATGTGGATGGTGTCGATGTGGGCAGTGAAGTCAAGTCTGCTGTCTAGTCACAAACCAAAGTATTTGAAGGAATGAATCACTTCAAGAGGGGGTGCCATACAAGGCAGAGAAGACAGGCAGAGTTGCAATTCTGGCCAGTTCTGGACTGGTGCCAAAGGTCATGGGCACAGTTTTTGTGTGTTGACCTGGAGATGGTTAGACTGAAACCAGGACAGGACACTGTGGAAGTCTTGCTGGAGCAGACTTCCAATGATTGTTGTGGAGGGACAGCACATGTAAATGACTGTGTTATCTGCATATAACTGGATATGTGAGGTGGGACAAGCTGCAGGGCAGTCATTAAGGAAGCTGGAGAACATGTTGGCCCAGCATGGAGCCCTGTGGGACTTCAGCCTGGATTGGAAGTGAAGGTGATGGGGCACTACCAACCTGTACTGACTGCAGGTGGCCAGAGAGGTAAGAATGGAACCAGTCGACAGCAGGAGCTGAGAAGCCAGCAGAACTCCACTTATCAAGGAGTAGAGGATGGGACACCGAGTCAAAAGCCTTGGCCAGATCAATGAAAATGGCAGCTGAGATGTGCACCTAATCCATTCCTAAGAAGACAAAATCAGTTACATGCAGCAGGGAAAGATGGTGGAGTGATGCTTCCAGAAGCCAGGTAAACAGAAAAAAGGCTCTGGAAGAAAAGGCTCTGGAAAAAACATCTGCGAACAAAATGGCAGATGGGAAAATGGGCAAATGGAAAAAGGCATGGGAAAAAAGGCTGTGATATGGCATGAGATGTATTGTACCTCAGATGTCACTGGGTGGTGATCTATGGTGGTGTGGTGCTATATTAGTAAATCTGCACTTCCTCAATTGCACTGGAGTGGTGATCCATGGTGGTGTGGTGTTGTAATAGTAAATCTGCACTTCCCTCGAATTGCACTGGAGTGGTGATCCATGGTGGTGTGGTGTTGTAATAGTAAATCTGCACTTCCCTCGAATTGCACTGGAGTGGTGATCCATGGTGGTGAGGTGTTGTAATAGTAACTCGCACTTCCCTTGAATGGTGCCATTTTTTACCTCCTTTGTATTTGGTGCCTTTTTTTTCGCATGCCTTTTTGTCCGTGCCCCTTTTTCCAGGGACATTTTTTCCAGAGACAGTTTTTCCTAAAACCAGAAGCCAGACAGGAATGAGGAGAGGAAATCAGTGGAGGATAGAAAATCAGAGTGTCTGTCATAGACAAGCTTTTTTTTTTTTTATTTATTTTTATTTATTGTATACTAGTGTAACCCCCCTGCAAATGGGGGTTCCCAAAAGACTTCCAGGAGCTTGCTTGAATGCTCCAAGCCTGAATGGTGTTTGGCATTTAAGCCATTTATCAGTGAGTGTTTTTAGAGCCTCTGGTACTGTCTCTTTAAGAGCTGTCTGCTTGCAGACATAATTAGTTTGTATGGGGACTGTGTGCTTCTCTGAGTACCACTCGAGCTGCTGCCAATTCACTTCATTTTGCAGTCACTAGGAGTGCAAAGGAACCTATCTGAAAGATGTAACTGTTTGCCAGAAATTATTTAGAGTAATAATGAAATTACAGTTTGTCTAACCTGCTTTCTTTGCAGTCAGAACTGTGTCTGCTAGTTCCCATTCTAGTTTTGAACTGCTGAACTGGACCAATCAGTGTGGGGTAAGCTAGCTCTAAAATGGTGCCTTGGACGAATCAGAACTTGGACTCATAATCTGAGCCAGCCACAAGAGGATTGTATGGGCAGTGACTCTGGGAGATGTAGTTTAGACTTCAGTGCCTTTTTGGACCAACAGCAGCAGTCTATTGTGAGTGACAGCCAATCCAGTCAAGAACTGGGAGGAACTCAAAGGAAGTGCCCGGTTTCGTCAGTTGGAGTTCAGTTGAGCTTTGGCAGTGAAGAAGGAAGGAGCCCTGTACTTTTCAGTGTGCAGTTTTAGTCAAAAACGTGTAAGGGCCCAGAGTTCCGTCTGCAGCTTGTTAGGACTGAATCCATCCTGTGAAAAGAATCAAAGGATCTCTGAAGAGTAGAAACCAGGCTCACCCTGTAGAAGACTGGAGGAATTGCTGAAAATTACACTCGGTCTGTCAGGAACTGAATCTGCTGTGTGTTCTCCTGGGTATTGTGCAGTAATTGCGATCGGGATACAGATGCAGCCTGCCTGGTATAGTGCTTTCTTTTATATGGATGTGTGAAGAGGTTTGTGTACCTCAAGTGAGCCCTGCTGACATTGAAGGACCCTATCTTATTTGGAGGTCGTGAGTACTAATTCAGGTCGCTCCCTGTTGAATTGCCACATTAAATCCAAATGGAATTACTGTACTGCTGACTGTTTAATTCTCCTTTTCTCTGTGTGAAAGGGCCCTACCAGCTGCCACGGTTTGGACTAGCCACTAGGGCTTGGGTACCCAGGGACAGTAACTGATAGGGATAGGCCTGTGCACAGAGCCATAGGTAGATTATTAGAGTGATAAGCTAATTAACCTGATTTCCCCTGTCCTTGTTATATCCCCTAAATAAATCAGAGCTGCTTGTTTCAGCAAAGTTATACTGCCTGAGGTATCTGTCTATGTTAAAGTACTGTACTGTGATTGTTGCACTGTATCTCATTTCACAGGAGGTCCCAGTGCGGAACCAGACCTGGGGTAAGTGTATACTGTGAAGGTAATTCTGATATATTGTGTGGGCCACTAGTGAGAAGAAAGGGGTTGCAGTGTCCCAGAGGGCTGTGACCAAGTTAGTTTAACTATTGCAAACCCTGACCTCTGGGTGGAGGCACCGCCATTGGATCCAGGCCCTCAACCTGTTAGTGGCAAATCAGGCGGGGTAGTAGCCCCTGGGATAGCGCCATCTAGGGGTTACATCTTGGAGGCTCACCGCTGGGATTGTGTGTCCTCTAGTGGCCATATTTACGAACCACTGTTAAGAAAAAATGGGTACCCGACAGAAGTGGCTGTGCACCGGCTGGTGGAGTGGTGTACTGGGAGGAGATCGACCCCAAAATGCTATGCTTATCCTGGACATCCCCTGGGTATCAATACGGACACTGTGCAGGAGTACTTTCCAAGGTGGAAGGTTTACAAAACCCTGTGGTGGTGGGTCGGCATGCTAATCTGCTCACCCACACTTTCCTGGCCTAGTAGAGTTTAAGGATCCCATAGATAGCTCCAAAGTGCCACAGACCATTACCCCAGAGGGCCCTCACTGCTTGGAGAGTGATAACTAAGGACAGTAAAGACCCGGGGAATCAGCCCCACCACTATATGAAACTTTTGAGGAGAAATTTGCTGAATGGTTGCTGGGAGAGGGAAAACTGTGGAGGACTTGAAGAAACTATTCTTGCCACCTGGGGTGTTCCTCCCCAACACCTCTCCTGCTCCAGTGCCCGTAATGGTGGCTGAACCAATGCAGACTCCTATTTCTGCACCTGCCATTGATCACGACTCTTACGAAGGTTGAGGATCTTCTCTGGCACCCTCCCACCCCCAAGGGAGGATGACTGGGAGACCTGGATAGACTATGTTGCCCCCAAGTGCTAGAATGGCAATGCTCGGGAAGGAAAGCAGAGGGTTAGTGAGAGCCTCCGAGGTCCTGCCCTGGCTACCATCCGTGCTAAGCGGGCCAGTAACCCTGAGCGACTGCACAGGCCTATCTTGAGGCCTTGGAGTAATGTATGGGAGCCCAGATTCTGATGAGGACCTATGGTGGAGAGTAAGAAATGCACAACAGTACCAAGGGAGTTGTTGTCTTGTGTATGTCTCGGCTGGAAAAATTGTTGCAAGAATGCCTCAGAAAGGGTAGTTTGCCAGCGATTGAACTGGACCGAACCAGACTGGACAGAATCCTTAAGTCTGCCCCCTTCTCAGAACTGCTGTTGCTTCAGCTACGCCTGGCAAATCGACTGAAATCCCCACCCTCCTATGATGAGTTAATGAGAGAAATTCGAGGAGTTGAGAAAAGGCGACCTCGGGAGGTACCTGCACCAACAGCTGTGGCTACGACCCGAGTGACTGAGGGTGACCCATCAAGTGAAGTTCAGGGGCAGAGGTTGACAGTCAATGAGTGCTCTGACAAGGAAAAGATATGCCACAATGGGGCGAACTGTTGAGAGAGATCCGGATTCAAAACAGTCCCTTTATGAAGGCCACGCCTGCAAGCACGGCCCCTGACCTATATCCGACTGCATCTGCTATGGGGTGGGGTACCCACCCATGTATCTCCTGCTGATAACAGCTCCAAACTCAATTCCTTGACCATGGAAGTGCAGAAACTGATGAGATGTCTCCAAATGCTTATCACGCCAGACAGAGATGGCACCCAGGTTTCCAGTTAGTAATACCCCGCCCTGGCTCCCAGTGTGGCGCCTCGGCCAGCTCAAACTCAGAAAGTATGTTTTGCTATAATTGTGGGAAAGATGGGCACATGAAAGGAATGCCAGTCCCCAAAAGACACTGACAAAGTTGCATATAGGCTACAAGGAGAGCTTCGGAGAAGAAATCAGTGGTTAAGAGGTGCACGACATGATCCCAGTGAGGGCACCAAAAATGCTAATTCACGTCCTTTTGTGGCAAGGTCAGTTGCCCAGGCCCCCACTACCGCCTCTCCAGACTGGTCCAGAATAGTGGGTCCTCCATGGAGACCACTGTAAGGTGAATGGAGTGTCTACAAGAGCTGTATTAGACAGTGGCTCCCAAGTGACAATTATGTTCCAGGATTGGTATCAGAAGCATTTGTCAGAAGTACCCTTACAACCATTAGAAGGACTGCATGTATGGGGGTTAAGTGAGAAGGCCTACCCCTATTCCGGGTATATCCGAATTTGGCTGTCTTTCCCCACCTCCGTGGCTGGAGTGGCCGAACAAGTAGAGACCCTAGCCTTAGTGTGTCCCCCCACTGGACTGTATGATGGTGTCCCTTTGTTGATTGGAACAAATGCTCATATGTTCGGAAGGCTGGCACAGTTGTGTTATGAAAAACAGGGGTCAAAGACTAGTAGAGCTTTAAGAGTTCGGCTTTAATTAAGAAGGCCTATGAGGCACAGAGAGATGCTGAAAAACAGAACCAGAGGAACGGTCGAATTGTATGGAAGAAGGATCCTGAGTCTCTGATCCTGGCGCCAAATGCCCAGTGTACCTTACAGGGAGAGGTCCGTATCAGAAAGGATGTTAAGAATAAAATATTAATGTTGGATGCACCAGGCGATGGAAAATTGCCAGAGGGACTGCTGGTCAAGCCTAGTATTTTGCCGCTAGAGCCCATGCTTATGCCAGAAGGGTAATGGTCCAAGTTCATAATGTGTCTGAAAGAGACATTCGAGTAAACAGAGGTTGCATCCTGGCTAATGTGCATTGTGCAGACACTGCAGTGCTACCCAGCAGCAAGAGTTCAAGGAAGAATGACAGAGTAACGCCTGACTTGTTTGATTTGCGACTCCGCTGCCAGCTGAATGGAAAGTGAGGATCAGTGAGAAGCTTGCCCAGAGGACCAGGTGTTTTCTTTAAAGGAATGGGATGTAGGATGCGTGCAAGGAGCTGAGCACAATATCCGCTGCATGACGAAAGACCATTTACGTGAGAGGTCTCGACGCCTGGCACCTGCTGACATAGATGATGTGAGGCGCATCTGCAAGAGATGTTAGCTGCTGGTGTAATACAAGAATCCAGAAGCCCTTATGCTTCCCCATTGTGGTAGTGAGGAAAAGAATGGAACAGTAAGGATGTGTGTGATTATCGCACCTTAAACCGTGGACTATCCCTGATCAGTACACAATGCCCGCATTCAGGATGCTTTGGACTGCCTAAGCGGGAGCAAGTGGTTCTCTGTGCTGGATCTCCGCAGTGGGTACTACCAGATCCCGATGGCCCCAGAGGACCGTGAGAAGACGGCTTTATCTGTCCGGCTTGGCTTCAGAATTCATGAGGATGCCTCAAGAGTTCAGGTGCCCCAGCCACTTTTCAACGATTGATGGAGGCGTGCAGTGGGGACATGAACTTACTAGAGTGCCTGGTATACCTAGATGATGTTATTGTGTTTGGCAGCTCACTGGAGGAACATGAGAGCAGATTATTTAAGGTATTGGACCGACTGGAGGACTTTGGCCTTAAACTGTCCATTGATAAGTGTCAATTCTTTCAAACATCAGTAAAGTATGTGGGACACATAGTATCCACCGAGGAATAGAGACCGACCCAAGTAAAGTTGAGGCCTTGACCACCTGGCCACAGCCCAAAATCTAAAAGAACTGCAAAGATTCCTGGGATTCTGTGGTTATTATCGGCGCTTCATCAAGGACTATTCAAGAGTGATCCGCCCTTTACTTAACCTTACTCAAGGGTATCCCCCAACCCACAAAAATACCAAAAGTCAGCGCCCTCAAGACTGAAGAGTGTATTTTCATCCGAGTGAAGTATTTGGGGCCCGCTGGACTCTTGATTATGAGACTGCTTTTCATGAGATCATATATCAACTTACCCATGCTCCAGTGCTGGCCTATGCGATCCAAGAAAACCTTACGTCCTGCACACTGATGCTAGCTTGCAAGGGTTGGGGGCTGTGTTGTACCAAGAGCACGAGAATGGCCTGAGACCAGTGGCCTTTGCCAGTAGAAGCCTGACCCCATCCGAAAAGAACTATCCTGTACATAAGTTAGAGTTCCTAGCTTTGAAGTGGGCTATTGTTGACCAATTCCATGAGTACTTGTATGGGGCTAAAATACTAGTAAAACTGACAATAATCCTTTGACCTATGTGCAGACCTCAGCTAAGTTGGATGCCACTGGCCATAGGTGGCTTTCTGCATTATCTACATATGACTATGCTCTCGAATACCGAGCAGGTCTGAACCACATAGATGCTGATGCTCTCTCCCGAGGCCTGTTCCCCAGAATGATTGGGTCCGATTGGCAGAACCTGACATTCGGGCACTCTGCCGGAAGTTTGACAGGGAGGAACAAATGTCCCGGACGCAGTGGACTGCATGGTGGATTGCTTGGGACCCTCTGAGAATTGCATACCTGCTGCTTATGCCACTTTTCTGCAATAGACATTGGTGCACTGCCTCAGCTGGACAATGACAGTATTCGGCGGGCTCAATCCGCGATCCCATGATCAAAGCAGCTTTAGAAGCCCTCTATGCAGGAAAAGATGTGTCCAAATTCGCTCCACTGATTTGAGAACTGCACTGTTATACAAAGAAGGTCCTAAGTTGAAACTGATCAATAAACTGTTATACAGAGAAACAGTAGACAGAGGGGACAAGTAGACAAACAACAACTAGTGCTGCCCACTGCCTTTCGAGACTCAGTACTGAGGTCCTTGCACAACCACATGGGGCACCTTGGTATAGACAGAACACTTGACTTGGTGAGATCAGATTCTATTGGCCTAAGATGGGGGCTGATGTGGAGCAACACATTCGAACTTGTAGTCGCTGCTTACAGAGGAAAGCTTTGCCCCAGAGGGCTGCCCCCTTGTTAACATAACCACCAGTGCACCCATGGAGCTGGTCTGTATTGATTTTCTAAGTTTGGAGTCAGATCAAAGAAATATCAGTAATGTGCTGGTGGTCACTGACCATTTCACGAGATATGCCCAAGCTTTCCCCAAGACCAGAAAGCATCCACTGTGGCAAGTACTTGTGAAAACTTTTTGTTCACTATGGGGCTCACAAAGAATCCATTCTGATCAAGGGAGACTTTGAGAGTCGTCTGATCAAAGAGATGCTTTCTCTGTGGGGAGTGCGAAGTCCAGAACCACTCTTACCACCCCAGGGGACCCACAGCCTGAGCGTTTCAACCACTTTGCTAGATATGCTAGGCACCCTGCACCCAAAGGACAAGCCTAGATGGAGCCAACAAATTAGCACCCTGGTACATGCTTATAACTGCACCAAAGTGATGCCACTGGATTCTCCCCTACCGCCTGATGTTTGGAAGAAGCTCGACTACCAGTAGATGTGTGTTTTGGGGTCTCTCTGATGGGGTTCAAGCTGACAACTATTTACAGTATGTGCAAAGTTAAAGGCCCAGCTAACTCATGCGTACCAACTGGCTCAAACCATGGCTGCCAAAGAAATCTGGCCAACAAAGAAAGGCATGATAAAAGGTGAAAGCACAGGAACTCCAGGAGGGAGATCGGGATTGCTAAGAAATCTGGGACTGCATGGCAAGCACAAGATTGCTGACCGATGGCACCATCTCCTCACATTGTAGTGGGCAAACTAGATGATCTGCCAGTGTACAAAGTAAGGCCTGAGAATAATTCAAAGATGTAAAAACAATACATAGAAATCATTTACTGCCCATTGGACAAATCTTAATTGAGTCTGAGCCCTAGAAGATGCCCCTCTGGACCAGTGACTAGAGCTGCTGCTAGAAAAGATCAAGAAAGTCTGCACCTACAGAAGCAAAGTTAAAGTGTTCCCTCCACAAGTCCCAGTTGAGCATGACTGTCAGTCCATATCGGAAGAAAGTGAGTGACTTTGAATACTATCCTTCTACGAACTGAGTCAATTGTTTCAGGGCAATCCCTAGTCAATACTGGAGACAAAGCTGGGCCTTCTGGACTGTCTAAGCCCCAGCTTCATCCCTGGAGCCAATGCTCCCAGAAAGTGAAGTGCAAAGCATCAGATCAGATGAAATGGAATCATTGTGCATGGTTGAACTGTTTGAGCTTTCAGGGGAGGAAAATGATAGACTGGGGCAGACTGGTGATACACCCGAACAAGAAGAGTATTTTGAGTGCCCTGACAGTCCACTGCCAGTGTCCGGAAGCTCTCCATGCGAGCCAAATGTTGTGGACTCAGAAACTGTAACTCCTGGAGCTGAAAGTGCCCCAAGTTCTAGCCTCTCTACCCCCATGGAGACTCCCCTGACAAGTGAGGACAATGCTGAAAATGAGGCTCAGAGTGCAGAGACTATAACAGTTCCCCTAGAAAGACTGGTCGAGCTGTAAAGCCTGTGGTGCACCTCAGTTATGATTCACTTGGGAGGCCTGTGGACTTGCCTCTCAATGTTGTCCATAAAGGTGTATGTGTCCCGAGCTCATTGCCCAAACTGAGCATCAGTGCTAACTCCAAGTTACTTGTGTTGCCCTCTAAGTATGGTGCCTTGCCCATCCAGCCCCAAGGTAACTGATAGGGAAGGGCCCCTCTCTTCAGGTTTCATGTACAAGAGGTAATAACTTGAGTTATGGTACAATGTGTATGTAATACTGTGTAAAAGTGGCGATACTGCAATGTTTCAGAAATGTGTTCTTGGTAAAATGATATATTGACTGATGATTACATATGCGAGCCTAATGCAAATGTATATGGTTGCAGTTGAAACTTATGGGGTACTTGCTTGAGCGGACGTCAAGCTTTCCCAAACCAGGAAGGGTGTAACCCCCTGCAAATGGGGGTTCCAAAAGACTTCAGGAGCTTGCTTGAATGCTCCAAGCCTGAATGGTGTTTGGCATTTAAGCCATTTATCAGTGAGTGTTTTAGAGCCTCTGGTACTGTCTCTTTAAGAGCTGTCTGCTTGCAGACATAATTAGTTTGTATGGGGGACTGTGTGCTTCTCTGGTACCACTCGAGCTGCTGCCAATTCACTTCATTTTGCAGTCACTAGGGTGCAAGGAACCTATCTGAAAGATGTAACTGTTTGCCAGAAATTATTTAGAGTAATAATGAAATTACAGTTTGTCTAACCTGCTTTCTTTGCAGTCAGAACTGTGTCTGCTAGTTCCCCATTCTAGTTTTGAACTGCTGAACTGGACCAATCAGTGTGGGGTAAGCTAGCTCTAAAATGGTGCCTTGGACGAATCAGAACTTGGACTCATAATCTGAGCCAGCCACAAGAGGATTGTATGGGCAGTGACTCTGGGAGATGTAGTTTAGACTTCAGTGCCTTTTTGGACCAACAGCAGCAGTCTATTGTGGTGACAGCCAATCCAGTCAAGAACTGGGAGGAACTCAAAGGAAGTGCCGGTTTCGTCAGTTGGAGTTCAGTTGAGCTTTGGCAGTGAAGAAGGAAGGAGCCCTGTACTTTTTCAGTGTGCAGTTTTAGTCAAAAAACGTGTGTAAGGCCCAGAGTTCCGGTCTGCAGCATTGGGACTGAATCCATCCTGTGAAAAGAATCAAAGGATCTCTGAAGAGTAGAAACCAGGCTCACCCTGTAGAAGACTGGAGGAATTGCTGAAAATTACACTCGGTCTGTCAGGAACTGAATCTGCTGTGTGTTCTCCTGGGTATTGTGCAGTAATTGCGATCGGGATACAGATGCAGCCTGCCTGGTATAGTGCTTTCTTTTATATGGATGTGTGAAGAGGTTTGTGTACCTCAAGTGAGCCCTGCTGACATTGAAGGACCCTATCTTATTTGGAGGTCGTGAGTACTAATTCAGGAGTCGCTCCTGTTGAGATTGCCACATTAAATCCAAATGGAATTACTGTACTGCTGACTGTTTAATTCTCCTTTTCTCTGTGTGAAAGGGCCCTACCAGCTGCCCACGGTTTGGACTAGCCACTGGGCTTGGGTACCCAGGGACAGTAACTGATAGGGATAGGCCTGTGCACAGAGCCATAAATAGATTATTAGAGTGATAAGCTAATTAACCTGATTTCCCCTGTCCTTGTTATATCCCCTAAATAAATCAGAGCTGCTTGTTTCAGCAAAGTTATACTGCCTGAGGTATCTGTCTATGTTAAAGTACTGTACTGTGATTGTTGCACTGTATCTCATTTCACAGGAGGTCCCAGTGCGGAACCAGACCTGGGGGTAAGTGTATACTGTGAAGGTAATTCTGATATATTGTGTGGGCCACTAGTGAGAAGAAAGGGGTTGCAGTGTCCCAGAGGGCTGTGACCAAGTTAGTTTAACTATTGCAAACCCTGACCTCTGGGTGGAGGCACCCGCCATTGGATCCAGGCCCCTCAACCTGTTAGTGGCAAATCAGGCAGGGGTAGTAGCCCCTGGGATAGCGCCATCTAGGGGTTACACTAGGATTACAAGTACCTTTCAACCAGACATTCATTTACAAAGGTTCTGCATCAGAAATATAAAAAAGAGCAGTACAAGCAAAACGAGACAAAAAAAGAATGCGAGGAACAACTGGATACATGATTTAAAAGCAGTAGTAAGTAGTTATGACATTTTCAAGTTAGAAAAGGATTGTAGGAGCAATGGGGAAGAGGGACAAACAAGTAGGAGGCAGTCAGTAACGAGACTTTGTCATAAAGTGCAGGTTTCAATACTAAGTGCTGGGAGGACAAAAAGCAGAAGGGGAGGGGGAAAATTGGGGAAGTGAAGAGGGAGATAAGAGAGGGACAGGGAAATAGAGGTTAGGAAATGAGCAGAGCAAGAAGGTTAGAGATGAGGAGGCGGGAAGAGTAGGAGAAGAGGCAGTCTAGCTGGGGCAGTCACAATTGTTAAGACTAGAGAGGTGCTGGTGTAGGTTACGTTTGACGGGACCAAGTCTAGTTTCAGAGCAGACCTCAGGAGGGAGACCATTCACTAGAGAGGGGTCCCTGGCAAAAAGGAGCATTGAGCTTGTGTGGTGTGCCCAAAGGGGATCCGGAAAGAGGGTTTTTCAGCACTGAGTGCACCGCGAGTAGGTGGCTGGTGGCGTCAGGTCACGAGTGGCAGGAGGGTATGGCCAAGGCAGATTTTCTTGGCCAGGAGGCTGGTCTGGTTGGTGATCCTTCCTTGAAAATGGAGCCAAGACACTTGTTTATAGAGCTCACAGTTATGGGTTCTTTTACCAGCACCTGTCAAAAGACGACAGCACTTGTCAAGAGCCATTTTGATTCTTCTTAGCATGGTGTTGGTAGCAGCTCCATAGAAGATCGGTCCATAATCAATAATCGAGATCACAGAGCTGGTAACAGCTGCAAGCATAGCCTCTTGGGTGAGACAGTTGTGATGGTGGTAGAGAGTGACTATTCTAGAGTTAAAAGCTCTAGAGATAAGTTTTACTTGGGCAGCATAGGAAAGTCGTCTGTCAAGTGTAACACCGAGGTAGTTAAACTCAAGGACTTGATCTAGAAGGAGGTGTTGCTTACTCTGGATATGTTGGTTAGGCTCTTTGTATTTGCTGTGGGTGTTGACAAACAGCATGGACTTGTTTTTTTTTTGTAGTTCATCAAATGTTTATATTGATCAAACCACTTTTTGACCAAATTAAAATTTAACTGCAGGTCAGAGGATAGTTCTTCAGGGTTAGCATGTGTAGAGAAGAGGACGGCAGCATCCGAGTATAGGATCATATTGGTGTTACATACAGCAGGGAGATTGTTTAAAAACAGGCTAAAAAGAAGTGGGCCAAGGATGAATCCTTGGGGCACACCAGAGCGCACTGGGAGGCAGTCACAGAGAGAGCTCCCAATTCTGACTTGTTGGTGCCTGCCCAGCAGGTAACTTTAAACCAGCCTGAAACTTTTGTGGATAGACCTCCTGCAAAGAGCTACAGTAATATGAGCTGGTGATTAGCGGTGTTGAAGACTGTGTCAAATCAAATACACTGCCCCAAGGAGCTGTTTGAGTCCAAGGCCTTATGAATATGCATTGTAAAATCAAGTAAGGGAGTGGTCATACTATATGCTTCCTAAGCTGTGTTGTTGAGGGACAGGATATTATACTTGTCCAGGTATTCAGTGTGTTGATCAGAAACTATGCACTCTAAGGCTTTAGAAAGCGGGGGAGGATTGAGATTGGGTGGTAATTGAAAGGTTGGGTATGCTCACCACATTTGCACATGGGCAGTACAGTGACAGATGTCCAAGACTGGGGAACCACCGAGAGAGAGAGAGAGATGAGAGGTTTAGGAGTTTGGTGAGAGGATAAGACAACATCCAGGGCGGAGGTAGAAGAGCTTTAGGTCAAGGCAGTCACTGCTTGATCTGGTTTTTCCTAGCACTTTAAGCAGGTATCAAAAACTCACAAGAAACAGGGCTACCCTAGATCTAGTACTGACTAACAGGGAAAGGATCACAGATCTCCAGGTAGAAGGTTACCTGGGGGCCAGTGACCATCACATGGTATATGGTTCAATTTGGCCACTAGAACTAAATCATCCCATTCCAAAGCAAAAATATGGGACTTCAGAGGAGCTCACTTTGATAAGATGGCCAACAGAGTTAAGCTAGCCCTGGCAAAAAGAAATACAGGTGAGGGTACAAGCAAAGTGGGCAAGCATTAAGGATGCAATACTTGAAGCAACATCCCATTGTGTTAGAGAGAAAAGCGCAAAAGAAGAAGGAAACCACTTCGGTTCTCAAAAACAGTAGCAGAAAAGGTCAGCGCCAAAAGGCTGGCCTTCAGGAAATATAAGGGAATGCTGTGGGATGAAGATAGGGAGGCATACCAAACTGCCCTAAGGGAAGATGGGAAGGCAATAAGGAACGCAAAGAAACAAATCGAGAAAACACTAGCACAAACAGTAAAAGACGGTGACAAGACTTTCTATAGACACATTAGTGAAAGGAGAACGTCCAGAGGGGGTATTGCTAAAATCACAGGAGATAAGGGTGTATGTGAGGAAGAAGACCACGTAAATCATCTATCCTAAATAGATACCACTGCTCAGTATTTACTGAAGAGAGTAGGGCAGGGCCCACAGCTCAACACCATGGACACAGGAGGGAGGAGGAGGTATGCACTAGT
This sequence comes from Neoceratodus forsteri, assembly GCA_016271365.2. Classification (NCBI taxonomy): domain Eukaryota; kingdom Metazoa; phylum Chordata; order Ceratodontiformes; family Ceratodontidae; genus Neoceratodus; species Neoceratodus forsteri. Next base: position 38,202,940 of record JADMNL010000029.1, on the reverse strand, counting down.
CCCTTCACAAAAGAAAGGGTCCTACAAGAGCTTGATAAGCTCAGGGTGGTCAAGACAATGGGACCTGATGACATACATCCCCGCGTACTAAAGGAGCTAAGGTTGGAACTAGCAGAGCCATTATCAGAACTGTTTAGTGAGTCTTTGAGCACAGGAGAGGTTCCAGAAGACTGGAGAAGGGCTCATGTGATCCCGCTCTGAAAGAGTGGCAGCAGAGAGGAGGCAGGGAACTACAGACCTGTCAGTCTTACCTCAGTAGTGGGCAAGATTATGGAGGCACTCCTTAAGGAAAGGATTGTGCAACACCAGGAATCCACAGGAGCACAGGATCCAAGACAGCATGGGTTTACAAAAGGAAGGTCCTGTCAAACTAATTTCATAGATTTCTTTGACTGGGTAACCAGAATGGCAGACCAAGGGGGCAGCTGATGTACCTACTTAGACTTCAGCAAAGCTTGATTGATAAGCTGGGTAGGCTTGGGGTGGGTCAGAAGTTGGTCAACTGGGTGGCAAACTGGTTGACAGGCAGAAAACAGAGAGTGATGGTAAACGGTATACAGTCAGAAGAGATTACTTGCTTCCTGGCACAAGTGGGGTACCTCAGGGATCAGTCCTGGGGCCAGTCCTCTGCAATATCTTCATCAGTGACATTGCAAATGGACTAGAGAGTAAGGTTTGTCTGTTTGCAGATGACACCAAGATCTGCAACAGAGTAGATGATCCAGATGGGGTGGGCAAAATTAGAAGAGATCTGGATAAACTAGCAAAATAGTCAGAAGAGTGGCAACTGGGGTTTAATGCAAAGAAGTGCAAGATCATGCACATAGGGAAGAGAAACCCTGAAGCCACCTATAGGCTGTGATAGGAGTTGCTAGCAGTCACAAGGGAAGAAAGAGACTTGGGAATCATCATCACCAATGACCTGAAATCATCCAAGCAGACCACTAAAGCAGTAGGTAAGGCTAGGGGATGTTGGGGTGTATTAGTAGAGGTATCACAAGTCGTAAGAGGGAGGTAATAATCCTCTTACAAGACACTGGTTAGGCTCCATCTGAGTACTGCATGCAGTACTGGAGCCACACCTTCACAAGGATATTAACCAAACTGAGGCAGTCCAGAGAAGGGCAACAAAATGGTACAGAGACTGCATCAGAAAACATATGAGGACCGATTAACAGAGCTCAATATGTATACCCTAAAGCAAAGGAGGGAGAGAGGTAATATGATCAAAACATTCAAACACCTTAAGGGCATTAACAAAGTGAAAGAGTCTAACATGTTCCAAAATAAGAAAAATAGTAGGACAAGAGGATACAGCATGAGAGTAGAGGGAGGCCGATTAAGGGGTAATATGATGAAGGTCTTTTTCACAGAAAGGGTGGTGGATGCATGGAACGGCCTACCTCAGGAAGTGGTGGATATGAATACAGTGCACGGCTTCAAACAGGCATGGGATAGGCATAAGGAGCAATGCAGATGAGTATGAATAGATGGGCCATTGACAGAGCAAAGGCCAATGGCACATTTATAAGTTAGAAAAAAATGGGCAGACTGGATGGACCTTGTGGTCCTTACCTGCCATCAACTTCTATGTTTCTAATTTTTCTCTCTTTGAGCTTCGGAAAGGGAAATTGGGGGAGGTGTAGATTTTGCAGAGTGGGAAGGCAGGTTGGAGCTGGTAAAGAAGTCAGGAGGGAGGACTGCACTGAGATTGGTGAAGATGGTATTAAGGGAGTCAGCAATTAATCTGGGGTCTTAAGTTAGAGTGCCATTTAACTCCAGCATAGTAGGGGGGATTTATTACGTTTACCTGTTAGACTTTTTATATTATCTCAGAATTGTTTGCTATTACCCCAGCTGTTAGCACACCTTTGTAGTAGTCCTGCTTGTCTCTCCATATTGCTTGGATGCACTGGTTTCTGACAGCTTTGTACTGCTGCAGAATAGAGTGGAGGTCCGAGTCCATAGCACGGTGCCAAAGATTATCCCTATTATTCATCATCATTCATAGTGCAGGGGAGATCCAAGGGTTATCCACTCCCCTTGGATTTACTTTCCTGAGTGGGGCAAATTGGTTACACACCACATTGAATTGCAAATTGAAGAAGTTTGGTGCCTTGTCAATGCAGTTCATGGCATTAAGGGGGGACCAGTCAATCAGGGAGAGTGTGTATAAAAATTGTGGGTACTTCCCTTTTTCTAGAATACAATGGTAGGTGAAATCAGTTTTAGGTTTGGGCATCTTGTTGGACCACTGGCAGAGAACAGTGGAATAATCACTTAAGGAGTCAGAGAGGACTCTAACATTATTGATTCTACTAGGGTGAGTGGTGAGAATCCAGTCCAGGAGGGAGCTAGACCCTGATCTGTAGTTCATTCGAGTTGGCGAGGTAATCATTTGTGCGATGTCAGTTGTGGTAAGAGCTGCTTTATGTGGTTCAGCTTCAGGGACAATCCAGTTTACGTTAAAGTCCCCTAGAACCACAGTCTCAGTATGATGCATGAGATTATTGAAGTATTTGGTAACCATTTGAAAACCAGAGGCCTGGTTACGTGGGGGGGATATAGACAAATATAATGGTGAGAGCTTTTTTTGTCAGCCAAGGATAATTTTGACTGCAAGCATTGGGGATTTGCTGGCAGGTGTTGTTGTTGAGAGGACATGGCCCTTAAGGGTGTCTGCTAGATAAATGGCACAGCCATCACCATGCTTGCCAATACAGTCAAGTCTGAAGAGGACATAGCAGGGGATTTCTAACACACTGTCAGGAACCTTGGGGGATAGCCAGGTTTCACTGAGAGATAGGATGTCTGATTTGTGCAGTGAGACCCAGACTTGGAGTTTGTCAGTCTGAGGAAGCAGGCTCCATATAGTGATGGAGACTAAGGTGAGAGAGCTTGGGGAGTTACGAGGGTGATTAAGTGTTATTTGGGGACCAGGGTTGGGTGGACATTTCCTGAGAGAAGCAGTAAGAGCAAGGCAATCCTAAGAAGATACTGAGCAAGGAGTTTATTGATCTTGAGTTGTCACTGCCTGGGAGTTTATAGGTATGGGTGTTGCAGACAGCAGAGAGTAATAGTAAGAGATTGGAGTATTCAAGGGGGTTGAGTCTTATGCTCACTGAGATGGGGGTGGTGGTGACCATCAAGGCAGGGTAGAAGTTAAGGTATAATGTTTTATTTATTTTATTTATTAATCTTTTGGATTACAAGTACCTTTGAGTAGGAGATACTCATTTACAAAGGTTCCAGGTCAAAGGAAGGGGGAAACATACAAACAAAGGTTGGTAATGGTAAACAGGCATAGTACAGACATGACTGACATTTTTATCCGGCTGTAAAACAATTTATAGATAAAGGTTAACATTAGAGAGCAACATAAGAACAGGCAGATAGATGATGAAGTAGCCTGAGGGGATAAAGAAGGAAGGTGACTATTAGACTTAAATTGAGTAGTAGGGTGCCAGAGAGAAGTGGTCAGGCTGAGGGGCCTTTGTCGTGAGATGGGAGAGGGACAGAGGGAGGGGATTGGCTGAGCGAAAGAAAATGAAGTTTGAAGAGTGGAGAAGTGAGGGGAGGCGGAGGAGGGGGAGGAGAGAGGAATGAAAAGGATCACAAGGAAAGACAGAAGCCAGAGAAAGTAAAGCCAGGAGGAATGAAGGGCACAGGTCACGAACGACTAGGCGGAGAAATGGAGCAGTTCTTTAGTAGAAGCAGTCACATTTGGACATAGTGGTGGGATAAAGTCAAGATTCTGTTTAAAGGGTCCAAGTGTTGGGGAGGAAAGTGCTTCTTTGTTGAGGGTATTAAACCAAAGAGGAGCCCTATAGGTGAAGGACCGCTGACCCAAGGAGGTACGACATCTAGGAACCGGGAAGGTTTGGGATTGGGCACTCTGCGCTTGCTGAGTACTACAGAAGGCAGAGAGGAGCTTAGAAACACCAGAGGGCATGAGACCAAGGAGAATCTTTTTGGTAAGCAGGCAGGTCTGATATTGAATTCTGTTGAGGAGTAGTAGCCAACAAGCCAGTGTGTAGAAGTCACAGGTGTGCGTGTCTTGGGCACTGCTCGTTAAGAGCCTGCAGGCTTTGTTGAGCGAGATTGAGATTCTACGGAGGGCAGTTGGAGAAGCACAGCCATAGATGGCCAGACTGTAGTCAATGATAGAGGCAACAGAGTTGTAGATGGCCACCCTGAGGGCATCCGCAGTCATACAGTGCTTGTGCGTGCAGCAGACCAATTCGCATATTGCGGCTTGGCAACAGTGTCAATGTGCCGGTGTAGGAGACGGTACTATCCAGTGTGATACCAAGGTATTTGAACTCCACGACATGTTGAATAAGTTCCTGCATCGTTCACGCTATTGAAGGACCGGGATTTGTGCCTGCTCCGTGGATTACAGAAGGTCATTACTTTGGTCTTGCTATAGTTCATGAAGACTTTATGCATTGTAAACCAATCTTCAACACGCTTGAAGTCAAGCTGCAGCTGTGTTTCAAGGAGTTTAGTGTCATGATGGCTAGAGAAAAGCACTGCATCATCCGCACAAAGTAGCATTTTTGCTGCCAGACACCAGGGAGTCTATTGAGGAAGAGTGAGAAGAGTAGAGGTCCCAGGATGGACCCCTGTAGGACTCCAGAGAGGACTGGCCTGACTTCGGATGTGACACCTGCTATCCTGACCCATTGGGTCTGATTCCTGAGGTAGCTAGCAAACCATGGAAGGGCATCATTAGACAGCCCAATGTAAGACAGTTGCCTAAGGAGTAGAAGGTTATTAACGGTGTCGAAGGCCTTCGTCAGGTCAATGAAAACTGCTCCCCCACAGTTTCCTTTGTCGAGTGTATCGTGAATAACACTCGTGAATTCCAGGAGCGCCGTGGTGGTGCTGTGACCTTTTGTGAAGCCATGCTGTTCTGGGCATTGGATTTCATACTTATCCAGGAATTCGACTAGCTGATACGACACTATTCATTCTAATGCCTTAGATAATGGGGGGAGGAGTGAGATAGGTCAGTAGTTGGAATGAAGAGACCTGTCTCCACTTTTATGCACCGGTGTGACAGTTGCCTGTTTCCAGTGAGAGGGGAATTGGCCCAGTCTTAATGAGAGGTTAAAGATCTTCATCAGGGGTTCAACGACCTCATCCAGAACTAGCGCCAGTAGTTTGAGGTCAAGGAGAATCCCATGTACCAGACTTGCAGATATAGTTACAAGCCACATGTGGTGGAACCACTTTGAAGAAGAATTGAGGTGCTGGATGAGCATTTAGGGTAGACTCCGTGGGGGTATTGGGGAAGGGACATCAAGAAGTTAGGAGGAAGCACATTGTCCAGGTTCAAGAAAGCATTGTTGATGCCGTGAGTTCTTTCAGGTTGTTCAGAAGCTTTTCCCATCACTCCAAGAGTTGGTCAGACCTCCTTGTAATATTTGCTTTTGGTATTCTGAATCAGGCAGTGCAGGCATTTGGGCTGCTTTGTATTTTGTATGTTTCCTTGCATTGGGGTAGCACGAGCACAGTGCCAGAGGTGGTCCCTGTACTTAAGGTGTGTTACCAGGTCAGAGGTAATCCAGGGGTTCGACCGTCCTTTGACCTTCATCTTTTTTAGTGATGCATAGATGTTACAGGCTACATTGAAGCGGTCGATGAACAAGTTCAAGGCTTTGTTAGCATCACTGAGTGTGTCCAACACTGACCAGTCAAGTCTATTTAGGTGGGATTTTAGTAGCTGAAGATGCCCCTGATTAAATACCCTCGTGTAGAGTAGTTAGGGAGGGGTTTGAGGAACTTGTTAGTCCAAGAGCAGATGACAGGTGAGTGATCACTTATTGTATCCAGGAGGACTAGGACATTAGAGATGCATTCAGGGTGGTTGGGCAGAATCCAATCTAGTAGTGTGAGAGTACCGGTCCTGTAGTTGAATCTGGTGGGGACGAGGACAAGTTGTGAGAGGTGCTGCACAGCAACTGTATCCTAATACTACAGAGGCCTCAGGGGAGAGCCAGTTAATATTAAAATTGCCTAGAATTATAGTTTCTGTGTTATGATGCAGGTTCCTTATATATTTCAAAATGTTGTTGAAGCCAGTGGCCTGGTCCTTAGGGGGTAGATAAACTGTGACAACAGTAAGTTCCTTATTGTGAGCTCCAAGGAGGACTTTGATAGCGAGGACCTGAGCAGAGATGTCCTGGTTAGGAGATGGTGTAACGTGACCAGAGAGGGTACTCCTGAGGTATATTGCACATCCCCCTCCTCGTTTGGAAATCCTGTCTTGTCTAAATATGGAGTAGCCAGGGATTGAAACTGAGGCATCTGGGATCTTAGGATTTAGCCATGTTTCAACCATGGAGAGGATATCAGGGTTGTACTGTTGAATCCATGTTTGGAGGGACTCTAACTTGCTGACAATGCTACAGGCATTAATAGATGCCAGGGTGAGGGACCTTCCTCCTTAATAAATTTTCCGCAGCTTGGCCAGAGGGTCCTGGATTGGGGTGAACATTTCCTGAGAGCAGGAGCAGCATAAGCAGTAGTCGTAGGAGTAAGGATTTCAGCATGCTGCAGACTTGCTTGTGAGTGAAATTCCTATGCCTTATAGTGCCGCAGAGCTGAAGCCCGTCTTGACAAATCGTAGAGTATGTGCATGGCCTGTGGGATCATCGGGAGGTTGTACACTATAAGTTTGAGAAGGACCCCGAGGTGCCACAAAGGAGGTGGAGGGCCAAATAGTCTGCGCCATGAGTTTCTGTGATCATACCGGGGTGTAATGTAGGGCAGAGAGAGGTGTCAGGAGCTGGTTAGAATGGCAGGAGTTGCAACCAGGGGGTACAAGACCAAGAATCACAAGCAAAACCACAATAATCAGTTGAATAAGCATTTTAGGACAGAGGAAAGTTTGAATACTAGAGGGATAACAGGAGGGAGGGAGAGTACACAAAGGAGGGTAAAAGCGGTTGCAAAGTTGGTGAGATAGAGAGAGAGTGTGAGGTTTACATGAGGGGGTGGTTAGGTCCTGGAAAGCAGAACCAATGCAACAATGACAACTCAGAGTGGGAGGGCCAAAAGCATATTCAAAGGAGGCCTGGGACGGGGTGGTGGGGTGGGAAATATCTTAGAGCAAACAGACAAATATCAGGCAGAGAGATAGGGTAAGGGACAAGCTTACATCAGGGAGAAAGATGCACCAATGGCTGTGCTGCCCGGAAATGACCAGTCCAATCAGGAGTCACAGGCAGCGGCAGTGGACCAATCGGCAACCAGCCACTGGGAACCAGGCTCCTAAGCTGAAGGGCAGACATACCTTAGCCAGTGATCCGTGTCTGGGAACCAGGAGAGCAGGCGAGGAGGGTCCGTTGGGCTGCCGCAGCAGCCAAAGTTGCGGCCGTAGGGCGCTGCTTACGGCGATGGTGCCACTCGATGAGGCAGTCTCCCTAAAGTGGAGAAATTGGAGACAGAAGCGAAATTAAAAGGGCTGTAGACACAGTGGAAGTGGGGCGGGGAACTGACGGCAGATAGTTGTGGGGGTGGATGAGGTTAACTAACAAAAGAGACAGCTTCAGGACAAAAGGGAGGGGTTGAAAGGTGAGTTAAGAAGACAAAAGGGCAGACGACTGGCAAGCAGGAAGGGACTGATTGCAGGGGGGAGGGTGGAGACGGCTAGAGAGATCACAAAGTAGTCAGAGTCAGGGAAGTATGAGATGAGGTTGAGAAGAGAGGAGAAAAGATGAAGAAGGGTAGTGAGCAGGGGCTAGGGTGTGCAGTCCGGGAACATTACTGACCAAAGGAAGTGGACAGAGTGGCAGAGGGGGGTGAGAGCGTGGAGAAAGGGGAAAGTGAAATTACAGTTTACACAGTACTGGGCTAATCAGTAGGACAGAAGCAGTAAAAACTCAAGCAGAATAACAATGCAGCAGTAACATAGCTAAAGGCACACAAGTAACCATAAATACATTTAAATATTAGCTAACAGTGCAAATTAAAAATATCTTTGAGCAAACAGACAAATATCAGGCAGGGAGATAGGCTTAGCGACAAGCTTAAGTCCAGGAGAAAGGCGCACCAATGGCTGTGCTGCCTGGAAACGACCAGTCCAATCAGGAGTCACAGGCAGCGGCAGTGGACCAATCAGCAACCAGCCACTGGGAACCAGGCTTCTAAGCTGAAGGGCGGACGTACCTTGGCCAGTGATCCGTGTCTGGGAACCAGGAGAGTGGGAGGTCCATTGGGCGGCGGCGGCGGTGGCCATAGGGGGCGCAGCTTCACGGCGATAGTACTGCTCGATGAGGCAGTCTCCCTTGGCCAGTGATCCATGTCTGGGAACCAGGAGAGCGGGCAAGAAGGGTCCGTTGGGCTGGTGCGGCGGCTGAAGTTGTGGCCATAAGGCACTGCTTACGGTGATGGTGCCGCTCGATGAGGCAGTCTCCCTTGGCCAGTGATCCGTGTCTGGGAACCAGGAGAGCAGGCGAGGAGAGTCTGTTGGGCCAGCACGGTGGCCGAAGTTGCAGCCGAAGAGCGCTGCTTAAGGTGATGGTGCTGCTTGATGAGGCAATCTCCCTTGGCCAGTGATCTGTGTCTGGGAACCAGGAGAGCGGGTGAGGAGGGTCCATTGGGCCAGCACAGCAGCTGGAGTTGCGGCCATAGGGCGCTATTTATGGCGATGGTGCCGCTTGATGAGGCAGTCTCCCTCGGCCAGTGATCCATGTCTGGGAACCAGGAGAGCGGGCGAGAAGGGTCTGTTGGGCCGTTGCAGTGGCCAAAGTTGCGGCCGTAGGGTGCCGCTTACGGTGATGGTGCCGCTCGATGAGGCAATGTGCTGGATGGAATGACTTTAAAGAGTGTAATGCATGCCTGAAGTAGAGTGAGGGAGGCCACTGTAAGGTTGGGGAGAAGTAATGAGGAACAATAGCAGAGGTGTGGTGCATAGGTAGAACATAGCTGCAGCAGTAGGTGTTCTGAGGTTGCTAAAGAGGAGGAAATAAGTTATTGTGCAAGTGTAGTAAGAGGAGGGAGTCAAGATATGCAACAGCTAGCAAAATAGAGACAGTTAATACAGATGTGCCAGAAGAATAAGGGTAGGCAGAGAGGTCAGTTCAATGGGGGTAGTGGACAGATTTATGAGTAACAGAGACCAGACTTAAAAGGTAGGAGAATGGAGAAGTAGATTATAGAAAGTGAGAGAATCGGTAGTGAGAGAAGCAGAGTAGATAGTAGGGGGGCGAGAGCAAAACATCAAGATGGGTCGCTTTAAGGGGAGAAAAGAAATCAGAGACAGTTGCAGGAGAAAAGCTGGAGGGTGGTGCCCTGTGGGGGAGGTGCGCTATTTAATAGCGGTCGGGGTTGGGGCAGGAGAGCAGAAAAAAACAATATTCAGAGAACTAAGCAAGATTGTTTCAAATCAAGCACCAGAGAAAGCTGGCAAGCAGAGTCAGAGGGGATTGAATCAGGAAGGAGCAGAGTTTGTTTCCAGCCAATGGTGAGCTGCATTCAGCGACTGGGTAGCCTATGGATGTCTTAGTTAGGAGCCGAGCTGGTTGGACCCTCTAACAGTGTACCTGGTTCAAGCAGGTGGGTGGGCAGCAGGGAGAAGAGTCGGCTGGCTCAGTTCAGTGCCGGCCATGCCGCAGAATGCCCATGGGGGCAGAGACCTGAAAGGGGGAGACAGAGAGAAAAGGGGTTAGATAAGGACAGTGAAAACAGAACAGCTAAAGCTGGGGGTTGGACTAGAGAGAAAAACAAAAGGGAAGGCATTAGCAAGAAAAAGGGGTGGGATAGGAGTATAAACAATAAGGACAGAGTGTTGGGGCGCTTCAGGTTACAGCACCAGCTTTTCCAGCACTGAACACCGAGAAGGAGCAGTTGAGTAGGTCAGTCAGTGGATGTGCTATGGCAGATGCTGAGATTTGGAGCAGTTTAGGATCCAGTCCATCAGGACAGGATTTATGCAGGTTAAGGGAGTAAAGGGCAGTAAGGATTTCCTGGGTAGTACATCAGGACTGGATTTATGCAGGATAAGGGAGTAAAGGGCAGTATGGGTTTCCTGGGTAGTACTTGAGGACAGGATTTATGCAGGTTGAGGGAGTAAAGGGCAGTAAGGGTTACCTGGGTAGTACATGAGGACAGGATTTATGCAGGTTGAGGGAGTAAAGGGAAGTAAGGGTGTCCTGGGTAGTAACAAGAGAAAGCAGAAACCAGTAGGAAGGGAGATGAGAGGAAATGTGAGGAGGAGTTGTGCAGGTTGGAGGATGAGTGGAAGGGAAAGCACAAGTGGTAGACTTCACTGAAGTGAGCAGCAATAGAGGAGGGGTCACACACTGGTGAACCATTTAGAAGAAGGACTGGGGGAGCAGACTGTGTTGGAGGGGTCAGAAGAAAGTGAATTAGCTTCCCAAACTTTGAGGGGACATTAAGGTTGTTCTAAAAGTTGATCTTGAAATACTGTGACTTGGCAGCCCAGCTAACCTTAGTACAGGAATTTCTGATACCCCTGTATAACAGGAGGTCAAGAAGGAAGAGAGATAATTTGAAACGTGCCCAGGCAAGGTCACAGAACTTACACTGATTCATAATTTTAGGGGTAAACCAGGGTAATGATGATTTTTAACCTTGGATTTTCTGAGTAGGATGTGCTTGTCCCATACAGAGGAGAATTTGGACTGAAACAGGAGAGAGTAATGTTGATATCCATGATGGAGGGTACTGCTGTCCTGTCTTCAGCAGCAAGATCACTCAAAGAGTGGAGGTGTTGAGTGAGCAAGGGACCTGGCCATATGTATTTAAGGGAGGAGGCGGATGCTGGATCTTTCATTTTCTTCTTCTATATTTATGCCTCCTTGGCTGGGGGTGGGGGTGTTCCTTTGGATCCCCCAGTTCTGGCTTCCTTGCCTCGGTTGCTGCCCCGTACCCGGTCAGATCTCCGACCCTATAGCCCTGCCATCCCAGGTTGCTTCACAGTGGGTATTTATCCCATGCTCTGTGGAAACCTGGAGGCCAGGGGCTGGAGTGAAGCTGCCTTGAGTAGGACCACTGCGGTGCCGATGGAGTCAACCGTCATCATGCCAGAGGATTGCTTTTTTGGACCTGTTTGTCTCCCTTTGGCCCAAGGATGCTGCTGAGCACACTGAATGTCCACAGTATGCCCGACGCCTGCCTGTGCCAGCCCACAAACTGATCACTGAGCTACACCTGCCCCCAGCCTCTGCCAGGGGTCAGTGTCTTTGCGATCCTCCTACTCCACCCTTCCCAAAGGAGGAGAGCAGTCCGTGGGATGCTTGATCCTCCTTCTCCCAACTGACCCCGGTGGCCCAAGTCCGCTCCTGAACCTGGGTCACCGGTGTGGCGCAGGGTGTGGCATCCAGCACCTCAACCTTCAGCCCCACCGGACTGGTTCAGACACTGGATCTTCCTGACTCCGAATGTCATGCAGTGGTAACTGAAAGCATCCAGCAGTATTCCTATGAACATACAAAATTTGCTAGCAAATAAAGGCCTAGTGGTCTATCAAGTCTGCTTGAATGTGCAGCTAGCACCCCTTATTCTGCAGCTGCCCTTCCCTTCCACCCTTCCCCTTCATTAACCCTCCCCCTTGTCCTGTCCCAACCCCTTTTGAAGCAGTCCACTGTTCTACTGGATACCACTTCTGCAGGTAATGCATTCCACCCAGCCACCACCCTCTCTGTAAAAAAGTGTCTCCTCATCTCCCTCCTGAACCTTCCTCCTCCCTCCAGTCATATCATGGCCCTGGTGGCCCTCCCTCCCTACGTTGAACAGCCCTCTGTACCCATCTTGTTTATTCCTTTCATGTATTTAAAGGTTTCAATCATGTCACCCTGTTCCTCCTCTCCTCCAGTGAGTACATGTTCAACTCCTTCAACCTCCTCTCGTATGATAAGTCCCCAGCCCCTTGATCATCTTTGTCACCCTCGCTGCACCTCCAGTAACTTAATGTCCCTCTTCAGATACGGGCGCCAGTACTGCACGCAGTACTCCAGGTGTGGTCTAACTAATGACCTATACAGTGGCAGAATCACCTCCTCCTCCTCGAGGATATACCCTTGCACACAACCCAGCATTTTGTTGGCCTTTGCAGCTGCCTTCCTACATTGTGTCGAGTTGTTCATTGACCCTGTAATGAGCACACCCAGAACCTTCTCCTCCTCTGTCTGGGCTAGCTGCACTGCCCCAGCTGGTAACTCCTCCTGGGTTCTTCATCCCAAAATGCAGCACCTTGCACTTTTGGCATTAAACCCCAGTTGCCAGGTGTCTAACCAGGTTTCAAGCTTTGCCAGATCATCCTGCAACCCCTGCCATCCCCTAGGTCATCACCACTGTGCCTACAATATGGGGGTGGGACAGAGAACCCAGTCGAGGAGGGGTGGTTATGAGAGTTAGGGTTGACTCAGGCAGGTTAAGTGACAATCTGCTGAGATTTACGGCACAACTTTGTGGATGGTCAGCCTGGAGGCTGGGAAACCAATTGATACTGAAGTTCCCTAGCAGGATGAGTTCACCAAAAGTGAAGAATATTGCTACCATTTCCAAGCACTAAATCATACTTCCAGTAGCTTTGTATGGAGTCCGTACTATCCATTGCTTACCTGACACAAAATGGCCACCAGGAGATAATGAGTTAAAGCAGAGAACAGTCAAAAACACAACTCATTCCTATGTGTTCACACTCTTGCTTTGGTTGTAGTAATACTGACAAGTATACTACACCTAAACATATAGTATCCTGTCCAGAGCTTTAGAGACAGCCCTGAAAAAACAATTCATTCTGTATAATAGTATAAATAGCTAATCAAAAGTCAAACAAAACTAGAGTGCTACAGATCCCTTCGTAGCTGTTTATCTGCATACCGTTAAAATTCTAAACAAATACAGAATCAGTGGCCACAGTTTAGAAATAGAAACAGAAACAGTCTTTCACAAACTAACCTGAAATCCTAAAGAAGTCTAACTCTTTACTCAGTAAGAAAGCTGCGAATTTGAAACAGAAACACATTTCATTCCCCACAGTACAAAGTATAACTGTATACAGAGCACAACATTTTCTAGAGCATAGAAAAAGAGAAGCAGATTTTCATCTCATGACTGATTGAATTAAACAATGTTTAGGGTCAGGAGGGAATGATGCAGAAGAAATAGCTGCAAACAAAATGGCGAACTAGTAAAACATACCCCCAGCCTCCTCACAGGCAAGGCACAGAATAAAAGCAAGGTATGCCAAGATAAAAAAGTATGTATTTAAACATATATAGTGCTAAAAAGTGCAGGGCATAATGCTAAAGCTGAAGAGGAACGGACATCCAGCAGGAGTCACAGAACAGCTATACAGCACCCTGCTACCAGCTTCAACATACAACACAGATGCATTGTAATATGTTGCAGTGGGTTTATGTCTTATGATTAGTTTGATATATACACTTTGGCAATATCTGCATATCTTACATTGCAGTAAAATTATTTGAATTTCAATATATAACTTTCAGATAACAATATAAGGACCCACATTGTGCACGTGCCTATGAGACTACAAAAGTGCATAGCTGTTCAGAAAGTATATTTAAGGGAAAAAAGTTTTTACTAAACCAGTTCTTTATTGAACAGTAAGCTTATGCTGTATACTAAATAGTATAAGCAAACTCAACACCAGTCTTTGACATACTACTGTCTCCACTAACTCATAATACCTGCAGAAACATGAATTTGTTACATTGTGAACTTACCTTACATGCCTGCTGTGTTTCTGCAGCCATGACGTCTCAAACAGATGAAGAGAGGAGTGGAACAAACTTATATAAGGCTGCTAAATGCAGAAATCCCAACCCCCTAGCAAACCTAAGTGGCTATGACAAGAAGGGAAGGGCGGAGTGTGAGAGAAACATATACGTGCTATCTATCGTAACAGAGAGGTGTTCATTCAAAATTATTTTCCCAAGAAGTTTGTTTCATGTGAAAAGGAAGAAGATTTAGTTGCATACCTCTTGACCTGTCAGTGAAATGAGAGACTCAGACACTCAGAATAAGCAACAATGTGGGACACTGACCCTCAAAATAAAGGACACATCATTAAGTATAAAGATGCATACTGCATATCCAGACAGTGGAAACCAGTGCCTGTATTTCTTCAAAGTTTATTTTGCTTCAGCATCATATTAGAATCTCAAGACTTTCTGCTTTTAAGTCTGAGTTTACAGTGTCTCGCTATGGGGCAGCACCTTTTTCAATGTGGGACGGAGCTCTTTTATTTTTTAACTCAGCTTTATTAATGAGAAGAGAGACGTCACAAGATGCAGATCGTCAATAAATGGAGAATCAAATAGGAAGGAGATGACAATGCATTATTAAGAGAAACCAGTAATCACTGGAGACAGTGAAGTCAGACAACCTGACGTGTATTGCACACCAAGTAGATTAATAATTAACCAGCTGCTTCAGTTGGGACAGAGCTCCCTGTATTACCACACCAAGGAGACTAGCTGGGACAGAGCTCTTCTGAGGGATAAACTGAGAGAACTGCATTCATAACGAGGGATAGCTGAGAGGTTTGCTCAACTGAGATGCAGAAGCACTATAATGTAAGTTTATTCACATGGTAAAGGTGTTTGTATGAGCACCATTTACAGCATTTTGAAGTCCTTAGCAGTGGGTAAATGAGCTGATCCTATAGGCTGATGTATACATCAATCAAACTAAGCCTTCTCCTGTGCGTGACTCCTCCCCTGTTGCTGCTCCAGCCTGTTGAGTGTGATACTTTCTGAGCTGATCTGTAACACCAAGACTAAACTCCATCGTATCCTGCACATTCAGAACTTTATCTCAGGTTCATTTCATGATGTGCTGTAAATATGCATAACAAAACAATCCAGTGAAGGACTTTTAACAGTTAAAAAGACCTCTAGACTCTAAATGTCATTAAACAACTTTCAACAAGATAATAATTAGAACAATAACATTTCCTCAGTTCTGAAGTGCCTCAATGGTTTTGTAAACAGGTCGCCGTGTATGTTGTGGTTACCAGCCCTGCCTTGTGGGCTCAAACAAGGCTGAGGGGCCTGGTTCGTTTAACTGCTGGTTGGGGGTTCATGTCCAAAGTTTAATAAATTGCATGTTGTCTCCATCCAGGGAAAGGTTTCATGGGAGTTTGCCCAAGGGAGGCAGCCTAGGGAGGCAGCCAGCACCCGGACACGCTGCTCAATTAAGGTGCAACAGACTTGGACTCAGTAAAGGTAGTTACCTGTAGGACACCAAGGAATTTTCATTACTTCATATGTGCAACTATTATTAAGTTTGTACGCAACCTGTGATATACCTTGGGTGAGCACAACATGAAGGCTGTTCACTTATCATAGGAAGTGAGTTTATACACTATCTGTGAGGAGATATGATACTGTTTGATTAGTGGCTGTAAACACTGTCCTCATTGGCAGCTATTACTACAAAATGTGCCATTCTTCAACCTTATACAGCAAAATGCACTGAGTATTCTCACCCTGCCGAATATACACCTATAATTAGATTAGTAATCCTTAAAGCAGCACATTAGCCCACTGAACTGATTGTTTCTGTGTAATCCAAACTACTATTACTAAGTAATCTGCTGCTAAAATAATCTAGTATTCCTGTTATATATCGTTACATCTTAGCCCACTGAACTGATTGTTTCTCCATGATCCAAACTACTGCTTGTACATAATCTGCAGCTACAATAATCCTAGTATTCCTGTTATGTAATGCTACATCTCCGCCCACTGTACAGGAGGTATTCTGCATGATCTAAGCTACTGTCATTAAGTACTCTGCAATCCTTAAACTAATGTCTTGCACCTTCTCATTGTGAGCAATAGGATTCTAGCAATCTGTTTAGTGTCCCTAACTTTGTATGCAAGGTGCCTGTCCTTTAACTGCCCCACTAGTAGAATGGGCTAAATAATCTCTCTTCTGTGCTGAATCACCCTCTTCTAGCTAATCCAGTTTTGGAGAATCCTGCCCTGTTTGACCTGTACTGGAAACCTGACAGACCCTGCTAACCACCCCCCACCACCACCACCACCACATATTCCCTACCTGGATGGAATGTAAGTGACACCTAAAATGCTGGTTTTTCAATTACTGTAGTCAATGAAAATGAACAAAACCAGGCCCTGATTAATGTGACATCTTACCATAGGAGCAACGTAGTGAACATAGCCAGTTCAGGTGATGCCCTTGTTCCGCTCAGCCTCAAACCCCTGTCTCTCTCAGGAAAGCTATTAGCAGAGATTATTCTACCCCCAATTGTATTCTACTTAAGCACCTCCCAGCCACACTGTGCACTGAAACTGTGCTGTCATATACCCCTGCTACAACAGTTCTCCAGATTGATAATCAAAAGGTGTATACTATGCCTAGCATATCACCTAACACGGACATTAACATGAAGACTCAGACTACCCCTAGGGCTACTACTAAGATCTATTACACTTTTATCACTGCTAACTGCTGGTGACATTGAGCCTAACCCAGGTGCAGGACAAAGCAATACTAGAATCACTTCCTCACCAACCCAGCCTGGGCCAATTATAATGGTCTATAAGTCACACAAATAGATTTTAATAGCCTGCGAATAAAGAAGACTGAACTTGAGGCATGGATGAACTCATAGTCCCCTGATGTGCTTGCCATATCTGAAACCTGGCTCAGGCCGCATGTATTAACTAATGAAATTGACCTGCCCAGTTAAAATGTATTTAGGAAACACAGACATGGAAAGAAAAAAGGAGAGGGAGTGTTCATCTAAATATGGGACACCCTCTGAGCAACAGAACTCCACTTGCCTTCCCTGGATGCTTCACCATGTGACTGTATCCTTGTCAAGCTGCTCACTGGAAACACCAAACCACTGTACGTTTGCTGCAACTATAGTGTCGTTGAGTCACAGGTCAGGAAGCACAGGAAAACCTGGAAAATTTATAAAATTCACAAGTAGCAGTTTATTATTATAATAAGAGTAAAATAAAAATAAAAATTCTTCAGTATAACTATTTACAAAGCAGTACAAACGAGAAAACAAAGTCTGAGGGTACTCAGATTGCAAGTTTCAGTCTCCCCAGCAAAAGATTTTGCTACTCTTTTATAACAAGTCTTTGCCCGATAATTAACTTCTTCATCCTAAGCTCATTAAGGAGCCGTTCTGTTTTTCACAAAATGCACTTGCCAGGCTTCTTGCAGGTGCAACAAAACAGAACACGGTAAACCAAAACTGACCTCCTGCTGACAGTTCCACAAAGAGTCCGCAAACAAACCTGAGGGGAACTCAAACTGTATCCCAGGTCAACCCCTCAAATCCCAAATAGCTTTTTGCAATCATCTCAACAGTACAACTACAAACATTCTCAAACCAAGGGATACCAATATCACTTACAGTTTCACACAGAGATCCACATACACCTCCACAACCGCAGATATACAACTGGGAGAAAAGACAGAAACAGCAAGTGAAGGCAGAGAAATAGTGAGAGGCAGGGAATAGCGAGATCGTCAGAGTGATCATTTCCTAGGTCTCATGAGATCATTTGGTTGTGTGATGAGACAGACAAAAGACAGAAAAGAAGAGGATAGAACACATCCTTGCATTTATACTGTTTCTAAATAACAAATGGGACAGGTTATTCAACCCTGTCTCATATAGTCCTCCCACCAAAGCCAAGCCAGTTCTGATAGAGCTCATTGGCTGCCTGGATGAGATGTCCGTTATTGAACTCCTACCGCTGTGTGACTACAACCTAAACTGGCTTGACAAGGGACTCTTTGCTTTTAGAAATACACTAAATGATGCCCAACTCCATCACATCATCAAGGAATCTAAAAGACAAAACATTAAAACTGGAAACCATATCCTTGTCGACTGGGTACTGGTAAGTCAGCCTGACAGAGTCCATGCAACTGGGATCTTCTCCGAGTCCCTAAATAACCACTCCCCCCCCAGTATACTACACCTGAATCAATAGTTTCCCCAGAGTCTCCACCAGGATTACTCTGACCAGGGACAACTCAATGTTGAACAACAGTGCCTTTCTGGAGGACCTCTCCAGTGCAAACTGGAAGGATTTGGGGACCATACAGGATGTCAGCCTTGCTCTTCACTTTCTGATTAACAGTTTCATTGCCATAGTAAATA
The DNA here is from genome assembly GCA_016271365.2 of Neoceratodus forsteri. Lineage (NCBI taxonomy): Eukaryota > Metazoa > Chordata > Ceratodontiformes > Ceratodontidae > Neoceratodus > Neoceratodus forsteri. The sequence goes on along the minus strand of JADMNL010000029.1, from coordinate 38,184,783 downwards.
AGCATATCATGCTGGTACAAAGGAGGTACAAAGGTTTCTGCACAAAGTGAACACCTCCTTCCTATGTAACTAATGACATTGAGGATAGGGCTTGGGGTGCATACCCTTTACGACAGCAAGACTGGCAGGTTTACAGACAACCTTGAAATTCATGCAAGTCATCCTTAAAAGGACACGTTTAATTACATGAAGGACCTGCAGCTCATCAACTTGTAAAAGTCAAAGAGTCTTTTGAACTCAACTTAACCACCTTTTGAAATGGCTGACAGTTGTGTCAGCTCCAGAAGTCCTAAGAAATAATGAATGTGTAAGTGATGCACTTTTATTTGCTCAAGAGTTTATTAGCTTCTTCATGACCTTGGTGTCTACAAAGACTCTTCTGCTGATTCCCTTCCCTCCTCTACCACTTCTCTTGCTGAGCACCCTAGTTTTCACTTCAAACGGATCTCTATAAAGGAAGTCCTGGGGCAGCTACTAACAATCAAACCTGATATGTCATCTGGCCATGATGGACTTGAACCAGGCTCCTATGACTTGCTGCCACAGTATGGCCTCCCTGTTGGTCAAACTATTCAACATGTCACTTCTCCAAGGAGGTACCCAAAATGGAATATAGCCCATGTTGTCCCAGTCCATAAAGGAGGAAGCAAATTAATTATTGTTCTATATCAATACTCAGTGGGTGGGATATTCAAAAGTGTTGCGCCATGCGTGTGCATGCGCAAGTCCGAAATTGCGCCATTCTGCGATATTCAGCAGGAGACAGTTGCGCCACTGAAAACAGGCTGAGCAACAGCGCAATGCAAATGAATGCATGTTCAACTGGAGGAGGAACCATGCATAAACTGCACAGCCCGATATTCAGCTGGGCTGTGCAGAGTTGTCTAGGCAGACCCCAACCTGTGCCTGCACAACTTTGAGCCAAAAAAAAGTCCTAAGTCGAGGGCCACCCACAGGTGAGCTGCTGTATTGCAGGGCGCAACACAGCAGCTACCACCTGTGGCTGACCACCAACCCAGTCCCTGTGCCCCCCCTGCAGCCCGATCACAGGTAGCCAACTGTAAATCCCCACCACCATCCCCCACTGGCCCCATCGCAGGCAGAGTGTACCCCCCACCAGCCCGCTGGCAGCAATGTGGGCCCCCCCCGCCGGAACGTGTCCAAATGACTGATCATGGGCAGTATGCTTAAGAACCCACCCCCAACGTATTCCTGGTGGTCCAGTGGACCGAAATGCCCGATCGCGGGCAGTAAGTGTCAGAACCCCCTCCGAACGTATCCAAATGCCCGCTCATGGGCAGTAAGTGTCAGAACCCCAGAAATATCCTGGCGGCTAGTGTCCCCACCCACCCACCGCAAGCCCCACCACCCGCTCCCCCGGCTGGCGGGCGGCAGCATCCACCCACCTGCCGCCCCCCGCCCGCGACTGACTGCCGGTGAGACTCCCGCCATGTGCAGTGCAAGGGCCAATGGGCATGCAGCCCATACCGTCCATGACAGTCAGATTTGTGAATGAATATTCATTCACAAAACTGGACTGTCTTATACGGTATGGGCTGCACGCCCATTGGCTCTGCTCTGCACCACGGGTATGCAGCCCTATCGCAGTCAGTCGGCGGGTGGTGGGCGGCAGGCTGCGGATGCTGCCGCCCGCCGCCGCCGGGGAGCAGGTGGTGGGCTTCATGGGTGGGTGTGGGGGACACTAGTCACCAGGGATGTGTTGGGGGTGTTTAATAATTACATCCCGTGATGGGAGTTTGGTCCACTGGACCACCAGGGCTATGTTTGGGGGTTAATGATTACATCCACGATCGATATACGGTCCACTGGACCACCAGGGATGTGTTCGGGAGGGAGAACATCGCCTGCCTACCATCGGGCTGGTAGGGGGCTAAACTATGCCCGCGATTGGGCTGTGGGGGCATACCTCTCAACCTCTCATCTCATAAAGGTTTCTGCTCAAAGTGACTTACCACCTCCTATGTAACTTAATGACATTGAGGGATAGGGCTTGGGGTGCTTACCCCTTTACAACAACAAGACTGGCAGGTTTACAGACAACCTGAAATTCATGCAAGTCATCCTTAAAAAAGGACATGTTTAATTACACGAAGAACCTGCAGCTCATCAACTTGTAAAAGTCAAAGAGCTTTTGAACTCAACTTAACCACCTTTTGAAATGGCTGACAGTTGTGTCAGTTCAAGAAGTCCTAAGAAATAATTAATGTGTAAGTGATGCACTTTTAATTGCTCAAGAGTTTATTAGCTTCTTCATGACCTTGGTGTCTACAAAGACTCTTCTGCTGATTCCCCTCCCTCCTCTACCACTTCTCTTGCTGAGCACCCTAGTTTTCACTTCAAACGGATCACTATAAAGGAAGTCCCGGGGCAGCTACTAACAATCAAACCTGATATGTCATCTGGCCATGATGGACTTGAACCCATTCTCCTATGACTTGCTGCCACAGTATGGCCTCCCTGTTGGTCAAACTATTCAACATGTCACTTCTCCAAGGGGAGGTACCCCAAAAATGGAATATAGCCCATGTTGTCCCAGTCCGCAAAGGAGGAAGCAAATTAATTATTGTTCTATATCAATACTCAGTGGGTGGGATATTCAAAAGTGTTGCGCCATGCGTGTGCATGCGCAAGTCCGAAATTGCGCCATTCTGCGATATTCAGCAGGAGACAGTTGCGCCACTGAAAACAGGCTGAGCAACAGCGCAATGCAAATGAATGCATGTTCAACTGGAGGGGGAGGAACCATGCATAAACTGCACAGCCCGATATTCAGCTGGGCTGTGCAGAGTTGTGCAGGCGCAACCCCCAACCTGTGCCTGCACAACTTTGAGCCAAAAAAAAGTCCTAAGTCGAGGGCCACCCACAGGTGAGCTGCTGTATTGCAGGGCGCAACACAGCAGCTACCACCTGTGGCTGACCACCAACCCAGTCCCTGTGCCCCCCCTGCAGCCCGATCACAGGTAGCCAACTGTAAACCCCACCACCATCCCCACTGGCCCACGAGGCAGTGTACCCCCACCAGCCGCTGGCAGCAATGTGGGCCCCCGACGGGCGTGTCCAAATGACTGATCATGGGCAGTATGCTTAGAACCCCCCCCAACGTATTCCTGGTGGTCCAGTGGACGAAATGCCCGATCGCGGGCAGTAAGTGTCAGAACCCCCTCGAGCGTGTCAAATGCCGCTCGTGGGCAGTAAAGTATCCAGAACCCCCAGAAATATCCCTGGCGGCTGGTGTCCCCCACCCACCCACCTGAAGCCCCACCACCCGCTCCCCCGCGGCTGGCGGGCGGCAGCATCCACCACCTGCCGCCCCGCGCCCGCCGACAACTGCCGGTGATACACGCCATGTGCAGTGCAGGGCCAATGGGCATGCAGCCCATACTGTCCATGACAGTCCAGATTTGTGAATGAATATTCATTCACAAAACTGGACTGTCTTGTCTGTATGGGCTGCACGCCCGATGGCTCTTGCTCTGCACCAATGGTATGCAGCCCTATCGGCAGTCAGTCGGCGGTGGTGGGCGGCAGGCGCGGATGCTGCCGCCGCCGCCGCCGGGGAGCAGGTGGTGGGCTTCATGGGTGGGTGTGGGGACACTAGTCACCAGGATGTGTTGGGGGTGTTTAATAATTACATCCCGTGATCGGAGTTTCGGTCCACTGGACCACCAGGGCTATGTTTGGGGGTTAATGATTACATCCCACGATCGGGATATACGGTCCACTGGACCACCAGGATGTGTTCGGAAGGGGAGACACATCGCTGCCCACCATCGGGCTGGTAGGGGGCTAAACTATGCCCGATTGGGCTGTGGGGCATACCTCTCAACCTCTCATCTCATAAAGGTTTCTGCTCAAAGTGACTTACCACCTCCTATGTAACTTAATGACATTGAGGGATAGGGCTTGGGGTGCTTACCCTTTACAACAGCAAGACTGGCAGGTTTACAGACAACCTTGAAATTCATGCAAGTCATCCTAAAAAGGACATGTTTAATTACACGAAGAACCTGCAGCTCATCAACTTGTAAAAGTCAAAGAGCTTTTGAACTCAACTTAACCACCTTTTGAAATGGCTGACAGTTGTGTCAGTTCAAGAAGTCCTAAGAAATAATTAATGTGTAAGTGATGCACTTTTAATTGCTCAAGAGTTTATTAGCTTCTTCATGACCTTGGTGTCTACAAAGACTCTTCTGCTGATTCCCCTCCCTCCTCTACCACTTCTCTTGCTGAGCACCCTAGTTTTCACTTCAAACGGATCACTATAAAGGAAGTCCCGGGGCAGCTACTAACAATCAAACCTGATATGTCATCTGGCCATGATGGACTTGAACCCATTCTCCTATGACTTGCTGCCACAGTATGGCCTCCCTGTTGGTCAAACTATTCAACATGTCACTTCTCCAAGGGGAGGTACCCCAAAAATGGAATATAGCCCATGTTGTCCCAGTCCGCAAAGGAGGAAGCAAATTAATTATTGTTCTATATCAATACTCAGTGGGTGGGATATTCAAAAGTGCTGCGCCATGCGTGTGCATGCGCAAGTCCGAAATTGCGCCATTCTGCGATTTTCAGCAGGAGACAGTTGCACCACTGAAAACAGGCTGAGCAACAGCGCAATGCAAATGAATGCATGCTCAACTGGAGGGGGAGGAATCATGCATAAACTGCACAGCCCGATATTCAGCTGGGCTGTGCAGAGTTGTGCAGGTGCAACCCCCAACCTGCGCCTGCACAACTTTGAGCCAAAAAAAAGTCCTAAGTCGAGGGCCACCCACAGGTGAGCTGCTGCATTGCAGGGCGCAACACAGCAGCTACCACCTGTGGCTGGCCACCAACCCAGTCCCTGTGCCCCCCCCGCAGTCCGATCATGGGTAGCCAACTGTAAATCCTCACCACCACCACCCACTGGCCCCATCGCAGGCAGAGTGTACCCCACCAGCCCGCTGGCAGCAGTGGCTCCCCCGGGCGTGTCCAAATGACTGATCGTGGGCAGTATGTAGAACCCACCCCGACGTATTCCTGGTGGTCCAGTGGACGAAATGCCCGATCATGGGCAGTATGTCAGAACCCCGAATGTATCCAAATGCCCGATCAGCGGGCAGTAAGTATCAGAACCCCTCCGAATGTATCAAATGCCGCTCGTGGGCAGTAAGTATCAGAACCCCCAGAAATATCCCTGGTGGCTAGTGTCCCCCACCCCACCCCCACAGCCCCACCACCCGCTCCCCCGCAGCGTGAGCAGCAGCATCCCACCCACCTGCCGCCCGCCCGCCCCGACTGACTGCCTGGTGGGCTACGCCCATTGTGCAGTGCAAGGGCCAATGGGCATGCAGCCCATACTGTACATGACAGTCCAGATTTGTGAATGAATATTCATTCACCAAAACTGGACTGTCTTAGACGGTATGGGCTGCACCATTGGCTCTTGCTCTGCACCAATGGGCATGCAGCCCTACCGCAGTCAGTCAGGCGGGTGGCAGGCAGGCTGATGCTGCGCCGCGCTAGCTGCGGGGGAGCGGGGTGGTGGGGCTTCATGGTGGGTGGGTGGGGACACTAGGCACCAGGGATGTGTTGGGGGGTGTTTATAATACATCCCGTGATCGGGAGTTTCGGTCCACTGGACCACCAGGGCTATGTTTGGGGGTTAATGATTACATCCCGCTGATCGGGATATACGGTCCACTGGACCACCAGGGATGTGTTCGGGAGGAGGGAGGACACATCGCTGCCCTGCGATCGGCTGGTGGGGGGCTAAACTATGTCCGCCATCAAGGCCATGTGGGGGCATACCTCTCATCTCATAAAGGTTTCTGCTCAAAGTGACTACCACCTCCCTATGTAACTTAATGACATTGAGGGATAGGGCTTGGGGTGCATACCCCTTTACAACAGCAAGACTGGCAGGTTTACAGACAACCTTGAAATTCATGCAAGTCATCCTTAAAAGGACACGCTTTAATTACACGAAGAACCTGCAGCTCATCAACTTGTAAAAGTCAAGAGCTTTTGAACTCAACAACCACCTTTTGAAATTGCTGACAGTTGTGTCAGTTCAAAGTCCTAAGAAATAATTAATGTGTAAGTGATGCACTTTTAATTGCTCAAGAGTTTATTAGCTTCTTCATGACCTTGGTGTCTACAAAGACTCTTCTGCTGATCCCCTTCCTTCCTCTACCACTTCTCTTGCTGAGCACCCTAGTTTTCACTTCAAACGGATCACTATAAAGGAAGTCCTGGGGCAGCTACTAACAATCAAACCTGATATGTCAGCTGGCCATGATGGACTTGAACCCAGGCTCCTATGACTTGCTGCCACAGTATGGCCTCCCTGTTGGTCAAACTATTCAACATGTCACTTCTCCAAGGGGAGGTACCCCAAAAATGGAATATAGCCCATGTTGTCCCAGTCCGCAAAGGAGGAAGCAAATTAATTATTGTCCTATAGCAATACTCAGTGTGTTTTCAGAAATCCAAAAGAGGATAATTTACAACTCACAGCCTATACTGAGTCAAATTCCTTGCTCTCTGACATCCAGCATGGTTTCCAAAAGCATCACAGAACTGACACAGAACGTGTTTGGTTCACCTCAGATGACTTCAGGGCCACTGATGATGGAACAGCTACAGCAGCTGTATTTATCGATTTAACCAATGCTTTCAACTTGGTTAACCATGAACTCCTGCTGACTAAATTGGCAAGGTTGGGACTTGATCAGTTATCCTTCACCTGGTTCAGGCGCTATCTTACAGGCCATAACCAATCCATAAAATGGGGACCCAGCCTCTCCTGAAGATGCAAAATATATTATGGAGTACCAAAAGGCTCCATCCTAGGGGCCCTTACTTTTCTCCTCATTTATCAGCAATCTACGCTCTAACTGCAGTAAGGCAAAAACACTACTGTATGCAGACAATGCTGTGCTTTGCAGAACTGACTCTGATGTTAAGTCAGCTGAAGCTGGCCTAAATGCTGACTTTGCACTAATGGAACAGTGGCTTATGACCAACCTCCTAGTTTGAAATGCCATGAAAACAAAGACAGTGCTCCTTGGATCCAGAAAACTAGGTACAGATAGGACAAAGTTCCTTAGCACCATCACCAACAGGGGTACTGGATCTGAGGTAGTCAACAACATAAAGTACCTAGGCATTTTAATAGACCAGGAGCTTTCCTTTAAGACCCAATTAGAATCTGCTACTAGGTTAGTCTCTCTCAAAAACTAGGCCTATTCAAGCCAGCCCAATGGCATGGAGGGCTGAGGTGCTCAGCGCCTTACTTCCTGCCATACTGGTGACCCAGGTTCGGGAACAGACCCAGGTCATTTGTTGCTGGTTCGGGGAGGGATGATTGATCATCCAAATGATAGCTCCCTTTCGTCAGTGGAGGGGGGGGTTGTGTGACCCGCTGCTTGTCTGCCACCTAGGGGTGTTCATGTGGTAGCACAGTCCAGGCACACACGCTGATAAGCCAGTCTACAGTGTTTGAGGATGTCTCCGTTCAGGTGGAGCTTGCCTGTCATGCCATTGAATGTGTGTGGCTCAGGGAAAACACAACAATAGAGGAAAAGCCCCTCTGGCCACAGAATGAGGTCTGGGCCTTCACAGGCCCTGCTCCAGTGATTGGGCACCTGCCATAAGTCCTGCAAGCAAACAACACGAGCTGAGAAGGTAAGTCCCAGGGCAGTCAGATGGCGGTGCTGGGGGGACCAGACAGAAGGGGGCAGGCCAGTGGCGAAAGGGATAAAATACTGATTGAAAAAAAAACTAGGCCTACTACCCGCCCCAGTGCCTACCTTACAAATGAGGTCTGCCATTCACTTGCCTGCTCACTGCTACTTACAGCTCTTCTCTACAGAGCTCCTATTCCTCGCCCATAGTAAATTGGGTAGGTAAGTGGCTAGAGGGAGGCAGCAGTGGTCATGGTCAATGGGGTTAAATTAGAGAGAGGAGGTTATGAACAGTGTTCCACAGGGATCTGTCCTGGGTCGTCCTCTTCAACATGTTCATTAGTGACCTTGGAGAAGGAATTCAGAGCCGATAGTGTTTCTTCACAGATGACACAAAACTGCTATGTGAGATGGTGGATAATGACAAGGGCATAATGGAAATGCAGATATACCTACAAAAGCTAGAGGGCGGTCAAAGGTCTGAAGTTAAAATTCAGCACTAGAACGTGCAGGGTAATGCACCTAGGAAAAGAACCCCAAGATAGATTACTGGATGGGAGGAGAGACTTAGCACTACAAGTGAGGAATGGGATCTGAGAGTTGTCATTAGCAATTCACTTATAGTCAGTGCAACAAGGCCTATGGCAAGGTCAACAGGATGCTTGGATATATTGGGAGGGGTTATGATTGCAGAAGAAAAAGGTAATACTTTTCACCTCTATAGATCTCTGGTGAGGCCTCACCTAGAGTACTGCACGAGTTCTGGATTCCTCACTCAGAAAAGATAAGGATAGGTTAGAGACAGTGCAGAGCAGAGTAACAAAAATGATTCAGGGCTAGCAGAGCAGATCCTATGAGGAGTGTATGAGGCACTAAATATGTACTCACTGGAGACCAGAAGGGAGAGGAGGAAATACAGCAGAGACCTTTAAGTTTCTTAAAGTAATTAACAAAGTGAACTGTGGGGAACTATTTAGCCTGAATACCAATTTGTAGTCATGTGGAAATGAATGGAAATTAACAGGCAGTAGGTTCATGAGAGATGTGAGGAAGTACTGCTTTATGGAAAGGGTGGTGGAACCTTGGAACAGTCTGTCAGCCAAAGTGGTTGGAGCGGAAACAGTCAGGGGATTCAAGCAGGGCAGGAACATAATGTAGGTTACTCGGGGCGACAGAACAAAGATGGAGACTAGAGACAGGATGGGGAAGATCAGTACCCTGGAGAAACAGTAGGTTCCAGGGATTATAAGGAACTTGGGCAGACTGGATGGACCTATGGTCTTTTTCTGCCATCACTGTCTATGTTTCTATTCTCTCCACATTTAGGGAAGCTGAGCTAAGTAAACTCAAACTACTTTAGCATAGGGTAAGCAGGTTTGTGGCATGTACTGATAACAGGGAACACCATTGTGCTGCCCTTGCTTCCCTCAACTGGCTCACCCTTGAAGAGAGACTGAATTACCCCATGCTTTGCCTCACATTCAGAATCCTTTGTGACTATTTTCCAAGCCTCAAGAATGCAGTGGTGTAAAGACATCACAAGAGAAACCTGCACTCTGCCCAACCTCTCCTGAAAGCTCCCAGAGCCAAGACCTCAACAGGCCAGTGATCTTTCTCGCACAAAGCCTCTCAGCTCTGGAACAAACTCCTGTTCTCTATCTAGGAGAGCACTTTGTTAGAGTCCTTCAAAGGTCTGATCAAGGAGTGTTCCCCCTCGTACCAGTGTGCACCTGTACATGCTGTGCGAATGGTGTGGTGGCTATCTCCACCTTTGTTCCCCTCCCCCATGAATCAATAAGCCCAACTGTGCCTTACACTTCTAGAGTTGTATGATTTCATTATGGCACTTTGAGTTCCATTTGGTGTATTGTACAACTTTATGTAGTTCAGTTAACTGCTATGGTGTTCTCATGTCACTCGTCTTCTTGTTGATTTCTGCTGAACTGAACATTGTTGTCCGTGTATACGTGACCCGCTCTCCCTGTTAACTGTAACTAAATCTGGGTCACTCCTCCTGAAAAAGGGACGTCTGTCTCAGTGAGCCGACCCAGTTCACAAAATTCAATAAATAAATACATAAAAAGAAGGGGGCCTGTCAGTATGGCACAACCCCTTGTGATGTAGTACTTCTCCAGAGGATCACCCTACCTATCAACCAATGCAGTGCCAGTGCAGTAAGTTACACCTATTGGCATGCAGCTTATACATTTAAGAGCAGCTCTACACTGCAGCAGGTACTTTCATAAACATATTTCAGCTCTTACAGTTCACTAGAGAATACATTTTTTTTCTTGTAAGTTTTCTGCTTCAGGGTTTACACCACAACTTGGTAGCCTGTCTAAAAAGTCAGTCTCAGAGTACTTGACTGCTGTCTACTGATGTCATAGTGCTTTTATGACATCACTGTCCTCACTATGACAACAGACTGTGATGTCACAAACTGCAATTGTCAGGTAAGTAGAACATAATCAAAGTCATTTTGAAAGGCACAGTGAAATGAGTACATAGTGTATTTAAGTGACCAACAGCAGGAAGAAGTAAATAAATAATCTGGAAACACTAATGTTAAAGATATTTTGTTGTAAATATAATAGCTTTCAACATTTTGTTTAGTAGAGACTTGTTTTTAAACCATAATTGCTCAGACAAGGATTTAAGCAAGAAAAGAACAATGAACTTTATTTAGGGACCAGGGCCCTAAATGGGAAAATGGGGAATTGCTGCAAAATGAGGTATCCCATAGGATATGATTGGCTGGTTTTCTGGTGCACTGTGTAGGCCCGGCCTAATGCATGTGACCACTCTTCTTGTGCCCTGAGCAAGCATAGTTAACTCAAATGGCAACCTAGTCATGTCATCTAAAAGCAGATTCATCTTCCACAGTGATAGAGGCATGGTAGATTTGGGGCATAACATTTGGGCCACTTTTAAAAAGTCAATAACATCAGTGTAAGAATCTGTACCCTATCACCCATGTAGCCATTATCTGGACCTTCTGTGAAGCTACTAATAGTTCTTTGTCCCACCCATGTTATGAAAAAGACAACATGTACATCAGACATTACAGAGACCACAGGGTTGGAAAGTCCGAGTTGAGTCCTGAGGACCTTCTTCAGATCTGACAATGTAGAATTAGAGAAATGGTAGAAGCTTCAAAGAACATGGATTTGTAGGTTTTTTTTTTTTTTTTATCACTACTATTTTTTCCTCCTTGCTCCTCCTTGCTGTGGCACACTCCAGCTTGGGCATCCAGCAGCCAGCTCCACCCACTCAGAGAGCTGGGTAGCTCGAATTGCACCTAGGAGGATCCAGGATGGCCATCATGCCTTCCTGCTGGAAGGCTCCCCTCTGCCTCTACTAGCCAGGACAGCCCCGGACCCTCCTTGACAGGACTCCGCCAAAGACCTCCAGGTGGCTTGGAGTGCAGCCATCAAGCTGCATGGTCATGCCCAGCCATTTTTCCTCCTATTAGCCCCTGGAGTGCAGACATGCAATGACATACAGGCACAATGTGCTGACGTCTGCCATGCTCCCCCTCTGTTGTCACCAATGCTAGTAGTGCCCCCAGACTTTCCCAGGGGCCGCTACAGCATGGTGAAGTTCCCCAGCTCACCCCAGGATTAGGAGAGCAGTCTGCAGATGCTCAATTCCAGTCCTCCCCTGCCAACCCCTGACAGCCTGGGCTAATTCTCAAACTCAGGTCGCTGGCGAGGTGTGGCATCCAGCACCTCAACCCTCAATGCCACCGGGCTGGCCAGATTCGTAGGTCTTTGAAAATAGATATAAGTTCAAGGAAGTACAAGGGGAGCCCTGAGGACCTTCCTAGAATTCAAGCTTTGAGTAGTGTATTTATGGATGAATTCATTGTTGAAGAAGTATGAGGGGAATCCTAAAGGACATTCTTCTGATCTGATGATGTAGAACCAGTAGAAGGCAAAACTTTGAGGAGTCTTTGAATGATGGATAAGTGCCTGAGAAGTCTGAGGGAACTCAGATGACCTACCTCAAAATCCAATGCTATGAAGAGTATATATGTATGTGTATATATATATATATATATATATATGTATAGATATGTGAAGATCTTGTAAGATGAATACATTTTTTTCTTGAAGAAGTCTGAGGGAAATACTGGGGACCTTCTTCGGATGTGACGATGTAGGATGAATAGAATATTTGTTGAGTATGGATGAGAAGGTCTTTGAGACTGGATATGAGCTATAAGAGTCTGAGGGGAGCCTTGAAGACCTTCTTCAGCATTGGAAGCTGGATTATCAATGAGAGTGGTGAAGATCTGTGGCAAAAGGATGAGCTTAGAGGTCCAAGGAAAACCCTGAGGACCTTTATCGATCTGATATAGTACAACCAGTATAAGCAAAGGAGCAATATGAATTATGGATATGAAGGTCTTTACTACAGAGGTGCATGAATGAAGAAGTCTTGGGAAATCCTGAAGATCTTCTTCAGAATTCTTATACAGTTCATGAGTAGGCGCTTCACTGGTGTAGTCGAAGAGGAGGTCTACCCCAAGCAGCAAGGAAGAAGTGCTGAATACTGACAAGAAGAAGAATAGCTTCAGAGGGCTGAAGTTACTTTATGGCTTTGAAGTTGCAGATCCATGTCTCTGGCAGGCAAAGTAGAGGCCTTAAACACACATCAGATGAAGAACTACTGGAACGAGGAGATATAATATAAGTCTATGATGCTGAAGGGTGGAAATCATTTGACTAGCAAATGGAGATGAGCTCTTGGTGAGTTGCTGGTAGCAGATGGGTTATAGTTGGAGGATACCACATATGACAGATGAGTCGAGCCCTAGTGTGAGTTGACTATGATACAGATGGATTGGAAGTTGCAGACTTCCATCTTTGGTGGATGAATTAAACCCTACCTACACTCATCAGCCTCTCAAAGGTACAGGTTAGGGAGATGGAGTATTGCAAGGCTGCTGGTGAGGGCTGTGAAGACATGAGAGGCAGTAAACTGCTAGTAGGAATTGAATGGACATGATGTAGGAGTTGAGATGAGATTAGGAGGTTATGGTTGAAAGCTAGGAGTTATGAGAAAAGGACGAAGAACAGCAAAAAGGAGACATAACGAGGAAAGAGGGGATGATGATAGAGGGTGGTGGGAAGGGAAAAGGTTTGCAGAATACTGGGGGCATGAACAAGAAAGTGAAGATCTGTTCACAGGCTCAAAGGAGAAAGGAATAAGTGGTTCTGAATGACTGAGAGGGGCTGTATGACAATCAACATGATGTTTCATTCAGGGAGACCCCTGCAGACTGCATATGCTAGAAGGAGTTCTTAGTTAAATAAACATAGTTGCTCCTCCTAAATGTTTAATTTTTTATTACTGCTGCCCATAGAAAGAATGACTAGGAATCTATTAGGGTTCAGTAAGGCAACTGATATGTTTAGCAATTAGAATGGGGAGCTAACTTACTGAGCTAAATTGGAAATGAAAACATTTTAATTATGAAAAACTACACTTTGGGGTTGGTAAGCTACAATGCCCAATGAAAACAGCACGGGAATAACAGTATGGGCAACAAAAGCATGGGAACAACAGTGCAGGTGACAATATCGACTGGCATAAAAACTTTGTGGGTCATTTGGTCACCATCTCTACCTTTGTTGTTGTGCCTCTGATTTGTGCTACGTGAAGTCTGTTTATATTCCAGTTGGAGGGTGTGGGGGTAAATCCCCCCAAATTACATGTGGTAGCGGGTGTAATTGTTTTTACTTCTTGCTCCAATGTCCTGATGCTGTTATTGCACTTGCTGTTTTGCCCACGCTGTTTTTCCCCACACAGTTTTGCATTCGTTATTGTCACCTAGTACCATAAGATAATGGTGGGGGCTTATGGAAAGCATCACAACTGGTGCTCTTTAAGACTTCGCAGCTGCTAGAATGTTTTTGGCACACATTTTGCCAGGTAAAATTCTCTTCCGTATGGTCTCCATTTATAGTCATGCCCTCAACAAGCCCACGGTCAAACAAGTGACCATCCTTTTAAATAATAATGGAGTCAATATATCTGACATTCTGTTCTGCATGAAACAAGAAGCAGTTGTGTTAGATTGCCCAGTGAATTTGTACAAGAGGTGGAAGATCAGGGTCAGACTGCATACATCGGAACAGGGTACTTTCCATCTTCCCAGTAGATTCAACATAGGGAGAGAAAATGGCTTGTTTTCATGTAGGGAAACCCAAAACCTGCCATAGATGTGGCCCCCTAAGGAACCTGAGTAATGTCTGCAACTCTGTGCTATGTATCCAATGGATGCAACTAGTCCATTCTAATATGAGATGCCCTGACCCAGTGAAATGCAATCTTTATGAAGAGTCAAGCCATGCTTAGACTCAATATCACTGGGTGCCCCACAACAAGGGCACGTACTATGATCAGGAAACCATGGTCCATCAAGCCCAACATGAAAAGCAGCAGAATTCTGATCAAAGTAAAACATCCCACTCTCAGCCGTCCACGTCTACTGAACAATCATAGGCAAGTAAGACTGCTAGCACATCTGCACCGAAGGTGCCCCCCCATCCAGATATCTGGTTCTGGAAGAACAGACACAAGCAACAGAACAATCTGAACCCCGTAGAGGATCCTCCTCCTCCACCCTCACAAACAGAGTAGATTGTAGAAGACCCTTTACCAGAACAGATCCTGAAGGACATGGAACAGACTATAATACCCCCACCTCCTTGACTGAATGAGAACGTTTTACTATGTGGGGGCATGAGAAGGAGTGATAGATTACAGCCAAAGACTAAGCTGGCTAAGAGGGATGACAGTACCACCATAAATCGTTTTGCAGCATTTCAGACCTTGGGACCAGACACAGAAGGAGAAGAAGGAGACTCTGAGGCATCCTCGGTTACTTCTTTTCAGAAAGACTTTTCAGATATGGATGGCACTGTTTCAAAAGCTTCATATTCCAGAAAAATATATAAAAATAAGGGTTAGTTTATTCTCTAAAGTAATAAATGGAAACACTAATTGCCCCCCTTCTTGTGGCTTCTGATGCCTAAATCTTTGGTAGGTGAACTAATACTTACTTCTTTGAAAGAGCCATAAGTGGCAACAGGCTGTGTTTTCCCTCTCCAGCAATGTCTGGTTCCAGTATTATATGGCTTCAATATACTAGGCTTAAGGTTACTCATGGTATACAACAAGCTCAGCCAGAAAGGCAATGGAGACCATTAGTGTGGTCCACAGGAAAGACCTATGCTCCAGGGGTGTCTGGGTACAACTCTTCACCTTGTGACTGTTAATGTCAACAGCACAGAAAACTATAGGAAGCAATTAACAATCTCCCATATTACAGTCATTACAGGGTAACACGCTTATTTGCAGGACGCTAGCCTTAATGCAGTTTAGAAACACTCTCATGCCAGTAAATTATGGATGGTAGGGAGTTCTTTCTGGTCACAGGTGAGGAGTTGTGCGAGGGGTTGGTCCTGTTCAAAGGTTCAAGCTTTAAAGTGTGAAAGGTGGTTGATATCATGCCTGGTAGAGCTTTACTACTGAATGTGCTCTTGTAGACTTACAAACATTTATACCCTGCAAACTCCTGCCACTAGAATTGTCTGATTCAAATCGGTTCAGCTTTATTTGCACACTCATACATTGGTTATGCTGGCAGGAGATTTCAATTGTGGGTTATCAGCATCTGATAGAGGAGGGAATATAGGTAACTTCTATAGTGACACCAACTTTCTCAATGTGATATCCGCGAGCTGGGCTTTTCAATGTTTATAAGTCTGCCAACCAGATAGTGGGAGAACTTATCATACAGGTACACTGTCTGCTCGGATAGACTGCATTTTTTTTTTCACCACAACTACACATACAGAAGGCACAGACCACAACTGTGGAATCCTCCGACCATATGGCATTGGTCTGTAGTTGTAATATTGGTATGTCTGGGAGCCATAAACCCCCTTCTTGGAAATTAAATAGCACCTTACTTGAAGATCCTGTGATCTGTCAAGGTTGTTGTAAACTTTTTCAAGCTTGCTTGTCGACGCAGTGTGCTTATGAGAAAATGCTTGATTGTTTGGGAGGAATCTAAAAAGGACTTCAAGTGATATTTTCAACAGAGAGGAAGGAAAAAGGCAAAAGATTCATAATTCCAAGATAAAAATCCATGGACCTGCACCATCTGTATAGGTGCGCTGCCACCAAAGGTTGTTTCGTACTGCCCACGGTCCACCCCACGCTCACAAGGGATGATCCATTACATTTTGGCAATATAATGACACTTGGCAAATGAACGGGCCACTGGGTCAACTAATAAAACCCTTGCTAGCTGACCGGTGCCTACTTTTCATTGCCAAGTGGCCATTATGTTACAGAAAAATATAGAAAAATTGTTGCCCTATGAATATAATGGAGTGCACCCCTGCGCTCTCACTAGCATCTTGTCTGTGAGTGCGGGAAGCAGGGCATTGGTGGCTGAAAAAAAAAATGGGAAGTCTTTCGGACCCGATCAGCACACACATCTTGGGGATACTATTCTTATGGAGAACCTTTGGTGGCAAAGCACCTATACAGATGGTGCAGTTCCTCATTCTGATGAGTCTCTTTAAGTACCTTTCAGTGAGAGCCCATTTACAATGTTTAATTTCACTATCTACAGATTGCAAAATTTATGTCACTGACCAAATTACTAAACTAAAACTAGATATGAATATGGCAAAGGGCATAGATAACACCTAGATATATTTAAGAGTTGTCAAGACAGGATATCTGAAAGAGTAATTACTGCACTATACCCCGGTCTTGGTGACCTGCCTTGTACAGCACAGAAAGAAGTGTCTAAAATAGTGCAGACTGCTGCATAGAATGCTTTTGGGAGACCCTCTAATGAGCCATGGCCCACAATGGACTTCCTGGGTTTTATGGTTCCACCACCCCAGAGGGTGTTACAGAGTCTATGGTGACTTCTGTCAGATTGTTGAAAGTTTCAGAGGCAATTAATGCTCTATTCTCTAAAATAGCTCTAGGCACAGATGGCATAACACCAGAATTTTATAAAACCTTTTCAGAATAACTGCCACCAGTTTTGGTGTCTCTGTTAATTACAGGTTGCAGATAAGGTCAGTCATAAAGTTTATGAATGAGGCCAGTATTATTTACCTGTTCAAACAAGGTGATGGTTAACAGTATCTTGAAATGGAGACCTTTGAGCCTGCTGAACAATGATACAAAAACATTACCCTGTATATTAACTAATAGATTAGCAAAAGTGGCAGGATTTGTAATTTTCACTTCTCAAATGTGCAATTCCTAAGAGATCGGCATTTAATAATCTTATCATGATTCTGGAATTAATGCAGTGGGGCCTCAGGATGGGCCAGAATGTTTTCCCCTGGCACAAGACGAGGAGAAGGCCTTTGATTGGATCATACATCAGTACTTATTCTTTGTCGTTAAAAATTATGGAATACCAGAAACATTTGTGTCATGGATAAATACTATTTACAAACTAACAACATTACACTGTACCACCTACTGTCAACATATGGTGTATTTATGTCTTGTACACTGATCAAATATTCTGTATCCCTGTTCGTATGTATTGCTTAACACTCCTTGTATACCACTATGTATGCCTTATATCTGTACTCCTGTAAATAAGTCTTGTTTAACATTCCTGTAACCCACTATGAATGCCTAATTCTGAAACTAACTCCGTGTCACTCCTGAAAAAGGGACCTTCAGGGCTCAGTGGGCCTACCCCGGTCACCAAAATTGAATAAATAAATAACTAAATTACTAGCTAAAGTAAATGGGCATATAGGAAGTAAAATAAGGGTGCAGAGGGGGTTGAAGCAGGGCAGCCCATTAAGCCCCCCTGTTTTACACCCTTGCATTACATCTGTTGTTACATATGATTCAGAATCACATTGATATACAGGGTGCAACATTCCATGAGGGTGCCCTGCCATTAAAATATTTAGCTTATGCAGATCACGTAAACATCATCATGATAAGAATGAAAGGCGCTGGCACTGCCATGCCCCAGGTCCTGGAAACCTTTTCTGAAGTATCAGATACCAGAATAAATTTAAACAAGAGTAAAGCTTTGTGTGTTGTGTCAGTGGCTGAAGACTGTCAGATGACAGAAATTGCAGGAGTTCCGGGTTCTAGACTGTGAAGGTATAGATAACTGAGAACTTCAAATTAACAAAACCTTTGCTCAAATCACAGTACAGAAAAGCAATTTTTAGCTAAGAAAAAAAAGAGTGTACTTAATAAAACCCTGGTAACCCAACAATTTTTGCATTTGAACTCGGTCTTTCCACCACCAAAAGAGTATGAAAACTATCTTTCAAGGTCTTTGGAACAGATAGCTAAACCCCATTAAGAGAGAAGTCACAAACAGACCAGTTTCTAAGGGAGGTGTGGGAATGGTACACCCACTTGTTTTATTATTTACTGTATTTATTTACATGCATTTGGCCCCCATCTTGGGACACTCATAAAAATCACGGGCATTCCTGATCCTAAAATAGATTTCATCTTTTCTCCCAAGCTGAGACCAAGGCACATTAAGACTTCCAGGAGTACAGATGACTCAATATATTCCAGGTTATTTAAGACACAGTCTAATTAAAATTCAGACTTGGACCAGTAATGGTTCTGCTACCCACCACCTCTGCTGGTTGGCTGTTCCACAGCTCAACTATTCTTTCTATGAAATAAAACTTTCTTACATCCTTCCTGAATCTCACCCTGCCCTCTTCTACTCATGTCAGAGGTAACATAACCCTTAGCAGTGCACTGTAAATATGTCTTATTAAAGACGTTTAAAACAACCCAAAAATTGGAACCATAATAATGCACTGCATCAGTGCCAGTGACTTGGTGGATAATAGAGGGAGCATAATATTAGGAAGATATAGCCTGCACACTAGAACGTGCTGCCGGATGGTGGATAGAGACAGTGGCTGATAACAGAGGGAATTTCCAAAGAGAGAGAGAGAGAGAGAGAGAATGGTACAGGAGGTCAGGCCGGTGGATAAGGAGGGTGGCAGATAATAAATGGGTGGATAATAGTGAGTGCACTGTATTTCAGTAGCCTTTGTACTAGCTCTCACATAAAGAGCCACTCCCCTCCCCCTTTTTTCCTACCCTGTCCTTTCTGAGGAGCAAATTCTGTAGGGGAATTCAAAAATGTATTGGATTTGAATAGGGGTACCCTAGTGATAGATGGTAGGAGAACAAAGCCAGAGATCAAGTAGGCTCTTTGGTTTTGCAGCAGGTAGGAAAATGGGCAGACTAGGTGGAGCCTGACAGTCTTTATCTGCTGTCAAATTTTATGTATCTATGTCCCGTGTTCTCACTTTGCCAGTCCTGCTAAATACTTCCTTGATATCCACTTTGTTCATTTCTATCAGGAACTTGAAAATCAACATCATATACTCCTTTATCCCTTTTGGTCACCAGTGAGTACATATTTCAGCACCTTAGACTGATCTTGAGGAGGATCTGCCCTGCTCACTGTGAATCGTTTTTGTTACCGTCACCTGTATCATCTCTAGCTTCTCTTTGTCTTTTTCTTAGTGGGGCTCCAGAACTGGGCACATCATTCCAGATGTGGCCTTATTAGATCTACAGAGGCAGTATCACCTCCTCCCTCCTACTGTTAAATCCCCTCCCAATACACCCTAGTTGCCTTGCTGTTGACCTTGTTATATTGCCTAGATACTTTGAGGGGCTCACTTATGATGACTCCCCGGTCCCTTGCCTCCAATGGTAGTGTCCAACTTAACCCTTCCATCCAACATTCCATCCTGGGGTTCTTGTATCTATGTGTATCACCCTGCACTGTTTGACACTGAATTTCAACTGCCAAACTTCAGACCAAGTCTCTAATCTTTGCAGGCCCTTCTGCAACTCCCTAACCCAATCCTTGCTGTCTACCCTGCCACAGAGCTTAGTGTCATCTGAGAAGAGACACATTTTACCTTGTATCTCTTCTCCTATGTCACCAATAGACATATTGAAGAGGACTGACCTAGGACTGAACCCTATGGCACCACCTCGTGACCTCTCCCTCACATGACCCATTTATCACCACCCTCTGCTTTCTCCCCCAGCCAGCTTACCAATGATCGACTAGATTCTTCTCTGTTCCCAGATCCTCCAGCTTCTTCAGCAGCCTTCTGTGCAGTACAGAGTCAAATGCCTTGCTGAAGTCAAAAGTACAACAAATTTGCTGTTTGTCCATAATCAACTGCATAGTTACCCAGTCAAAAACACCATCATGTTGGTCTGACAAGACCTCCTGCCACAGACCTGCACTGCTTGCTACCGTGGAGCTCACTTCTCTCTAGGCATTCCACAGGTCCTCTTTGGCTAATGTCTCAATTAGTTTATCTGCTGTCATGGAAATGGGACTCTTACCCTCAGAGAGGCGGGTATGGAGCCTGTAACATTCATGTGCCCCTGCTTGCCAAATACAGCCAGATGTAGGTGCAGTCATGGCAATACAGTATGCCGGGTGAGGAACAAACAAAGAAACTGGAGGGAAGAAAATAATAACAACTAATAGTGAGAAATGACAGAGTCATATCCACAGCATCTAGAATGCAAAAGTGACGAGTGGCCAGGGTTTCCTTTCTAGTTGATGAGAACACACAAGCTGTGTGATTTGAGGCAAAAAAGAAGGAAAAACTCTTATCTCAAAGGAATGGAAAACAAGCATTAGAGTCCTTGTTACAGAAACTAGTGTCACCTTCTGCAGTAACTAGAGGACAGATAGAGTCAGAACCACACCATTGTATGGAATGTTACACCCCCACTCAAGTCTAAAGGACGTGTGCGCATAAAATGGAAACCTCTTCCTTTTATCTTTTCATACTCACTGCTCTTAGTCCAGCAACGCTAGAGATATTTACGATGCAACCTTTACTTTTGACCAGATGTGGCACTGCCAGATGAGTGAGATGGTATACAGCTCTGAAAGATAAGGCAAAATATATGGCGATCTTAGTATAGGAACTACTAAAAGGAATCTTATGCATTGTAAAGTGCTGTGTTAATAAACAATGTGCAAGCAATCTAACTGAAATTCCAATGGTAGAATTACCAGTGAGGTGGCAGATGAGGTAAGGAGAAGAAACATGATAAAGAAAGATGAAACAGATGGAGAAAGTGAAGATTTAATAGAGATATGGTGAGAAGGGTCACTGGGTGAGAGAAGGGAACAGGTAGTAATGACATGGAAGTCTCAGATGTGAGATAGTAGGGAATGGGAGGAGTAGATGCTGGAAGTATCAACAGAGTCATAGGATAGGGAAGAGGTTTGAGTGAAATGACTGGCTAAGTGGCTACAAGACAGTGATGACATCATTTAGAAGAGCATCAACCCTGGGAGTCTCGAGGAAATATAGTAAGGGAAAAGACTAGAGATTCATGAACACCTAGAGTGAGCAGTGAGAAAGGCAGACAAAAAGAAAGGGGAAAAAATGATAGGACAGGAATGTGATTGACAAACAGACAAAGAAAAACACCAACCAGTGAAAGATATAAGAGGAAATAGGAGATAAAGCAGTGTGAGGCAATGAAAATGATTATTGTTCCATATTTTTCCTGATCAAATGAGGTGCTGTTTTCTCATGTGTGTGAGACATTCTTATTCTGCAAAGAGTATCTCACGTGCTGGTAGTTACGAAGATGTCCACCTCTGGAAACTTTTTAATATTGATTGACCTTGATCAAGACTATATGAGCTGCTCAGGCCATCTTACTGTTGTAACAGTGGTCTCCGTTCTTAGGTAAGGGCTACCTTTGGATCACAGTTCTCCTATGCTAAGAATGCATGAGACCACTTTTACAACTTCAAGAGGACCTTAGGAGAAATGCTCAACATAAAAAGTATAGTAGACATCTATAACAGTCTCTGTAGTGGAGAGGCTTTATAGAGCAGTGGAAACAATGTAGTGGCAATCTGAGAATGCAGATATGTGTAATGTGGAGAGAGCTGGAAGGTATTGTTTCTTTGCAGGGAAAAAGAGGGCCATAGAGTGGATAGGTTGACCTGTAGAACAAGGAAGGATGAGGCAAATAAAAAGAGGTGTAAGAAACAACGGAAGCTCTACAGAATCCCTGTGGCTGGAAATAGCAAAAGGGGCATAAAGAGGATTTGGAAGTATGTTATAGACCACAAGTTAGTCCAGAGAATGAAACCTGGAATGGGTGAATAAAATAAGGAGGACAACTATTATGGGGCACTTGGTTTGCCACACAATTTTTAACCTGTCTGTCATTGGCGGAAGGTAGATAAGTGTCTGGCTGAAAGCAGGGAGGATTTTCATTTCAGTTCTGAAGACTGCTTCCTCCTTCAGGCGTGTGTCAGGAATGGGATAAGAGGTGATGCAGTTTCGATCTACTGCTGAGTAATGGAGATGACACTGTCATGGCAGTCAGAGCGGGGATGTCAGTGAGTAATCGCAACCATAATAAGATGGAGTTTAAGGTAATAGTAATAAGGTGCTTTAGGCATAGAAATGTAACCCAGCATGTCCAGGACCGCATTCCCAGCACAGAGATGGACACAGCTGAAAACAGATCCTGGACCTAGCTTAATGTTTCAGGTAAACCAAATCCTTAAAGCAGCAGTGTTTGTTAGTCACCGTGTAGTTTTGTTGATCAATAACTTTTTTCTGGCAAAAACATCAGTATATCCATTTTCTTTCTGTTTTCTGTTACCTGAACTGAGATAATGGGATTATTACATTTTTTTTAAATGTCCTGCTCCCGTGTCATATCACACTGAGAAAAAATGAAATATTCTGGTACAGTGCTATTTTGTTTGCCATCACAAACATGTGGCAACACCACTCTAATACAGCCACAATATGAAACTAGTATGCATATTCATCAAGTAGTTTCAGCTGAAGAGATTTTTAAAAATTGCTAGTGGTGGCCATCCAAATGGCTTGTGTTATTAATGACAAAATTAGCTATAAAAGCAGTCTTAAAAATACATGAAGATAAAAATACACTGAGGATGAATCTAAGGATGTTGAAATACATATTTTGCCAAAAACCCTATATGATGAATTTTTTGCCTTTTAACAAGTACTGCTGCTTAAAGGGGAACAGTCAGCACTAACACCCCACATCCAAGGTATCTGTAGGCTGGACCCAATTTGCCTTTGTGTGCAACAACATTTGTTTGACTTACTGTTCACCACCAGTACAGGAGCTAAGTCAAGAAATTTTCTGTTGACTGTAGCGGACATTTTCTGTAACTACAAATCCAGACCCTGCAGCTGACATCAAGGAGGGCTGCAGCAATAGGTGACTCAACAGCCTGCTTTGCATGTTAGAACTTTACAAGATCTGATCAGAAGATTGCTAGTCACATGTTTCTTCTGGTGCTAGTACTGTCTGCTGGGACTAGCCCAGGGAGGGCAGCAGGACCAGCAAACAAAAGATCAGTGCTTATAAAAACTCTAACATGCACTACACAGACTACTGAATCTTCAACTGTTGAAGCCCACCTCTGATGTCATTTGCAGGAGATTCTGGGATTTGTAGTTACAGAAACTGTCAGCTTACAGCCAATAAAAACAGTCTGATACAGTCTACTATACTGTAGTAAACAGTAACAGTAAATAATTGAAAAATAAATGCAAGTTGGGATGAGCCACGTACTTGGGTGTGGTTCCGATTGCTGGCTGTTCCTCTTTAATCTAACACACATCCAGAGTGACCCTCACTGCATGACATGCAAGATGGAAAGGAGAATCCTGTTCCAGAAGGACTGCAAATAAGCTTAAAACATAGGATGTGTTTTTGAGTAAAACTGAATAAAAATCAATAATTCAATAGCTAAATAAATATGTTCTTATTACACCATAGAAAATGCACTGGACCAAACCCCGGTCTATCAAAGATGAGCCCCTCCTTCTCATACAGCTCTGACATTAGTGTTCATGATTTTGTCATATTGCTCCAGATTGGTGTCTTCAATTGATCCAAATGCACCTATCCCAGCATTGTTGACCAACACATCCAGCTGTCCATAATGTGCAATCGTATCCTGTATCATTTTCCTGGCTGCAGCTTCATCTGTTACATCACCGGGCACTAGGAAGGCCTGATGATGGAGGGAAAAAAAATGATGTGAACGATTAACAAACAAAAAAAAATCACTGCATTGTTTTTAATCTGAAAAATGGGGATTTTTTTATCATTTGGTAAAATGGTTGAGAGAGAACCTTGCAAAAATCCAGCCACTTCATTGGTCCAATTGTCACATGGCCTTTCCTTAAAGATCAAATAAAAAGGTTTTACAGACTGTCAATAAAACTTGAGGTCAAGTCCCTGTGTCATGACTAGCATTTCCTGAAAATATTATGCTGTTTGGTTTTGTGGTTTTCTTTAACTATCATATCAAAACTCTGCATTGTTGTCTGGCAATATACCACAAGATTGTTTAATGGAAATAAAAGAAATCTAAAGTTTGTTAAGTCATAGAAGTAGTGTGTCTTTGATGAAGCCTCCATGAGTATGTTCATGTGAGAACCATATTGTTGATATGTCAGATTGACAAACAGGTGTCTGCCACCCTCTGCTATTTCAGGAACGTACTACATGAACTCACAAAATTCAGTTCTCTGAGGGATCTTGTGTGAAAATACAGTACATCATGTATATGTGTAACAAGAAATACTATGTCATCCTGATGCCTGTCTCCTGCCCATCAGTTGAGGCTGTTGCACCTGCTTCCCTCTGCCCCCTCCACCACAGGCACTGCCAAAGCCCCTGTTTCAGTCTCCACAGACAGGACTGCTGTGCTCTGCAAAGCCTGATCCCCAGGGCTCTGCCTCCACAGTTGGGGCTGCTGCACTAGCTGCCCAAGGCCATGAAAGGTGGGGCTTTTGCTGCAACCTGCTACCCACTTCACTGCCCTTAATGCGCCTTAATCACATGCGCTCTGTCTCACAATCAGGCTGCTGTACCCTGATGACATCCTTGGTCCTGTCTCATGGTCAAGGCAGCTGCACCATATGTCCTCTATCTCTGCCACCACACCCAAGGCTGCTGTACCCTGCCACCCTGTCAACACAGTCAAGAATGCTGTGGTCTGTTGTGTCCTAGAGCCCCATCCCTTCACAGTTAGGCTTCTGCCCTGCTACCCTCTTTCCCACCCTATAACACAAGATGAAAGTGTTTTTCATTTTGTCTTTCAAGCAGTGTGGTAGTGTACCAAAGGATCGGACTCTGGTGGCAGGGAGCAGCATGGTGCAACAACCCTAACTGAGGAAGCAGGAGGCTCTGTGATGCAGCAAGGCACAATGGTGGCAGGGGACAGAGGACAGCATGATTCAGAAGCCTTGACTGTGGGACAGGACATAGTGGGGTATCAGGGTACAGCAGCCTGACTGTGAGACACAGTGCATGTGTTGCAGCAGCCATGCACATTTGTCAGTGGAAGCAGGTAGCAGGGTGCAGCAAACTCCCCACCTTTTGGTGGCCAGGGGCAGCATGGTGCAGCAGCCCCAACTGTGGAGGCAGAGGCCCTGGGACTCTAGGGCTTAGCAGAGCACTGTAGGTTTATCTGTAGAGACTGGAGCAGGGGGCATTAGCCGTGCCTGTGGGGGGTGGAGGCAGAGGGAAGCAGGATGCAGCAGCCTCAACTGATGGGTAGGAGACAGGCATCAGATGACATAGTATTTCTTGTTACACTTATACATGATGTAGTTTCACACAGAATCCCTCAGAGAACAGAATTTTGTGAGATCATATAGTACATTCCTGAAATAGCAGAATGTGGCAGGCACCTGTTTGTCAATCTGACATATCAACAGTATTGTTCTCACATGAACATATTCATGGAGGCTACATCAAAGACACACTTCCTCTATGATTTAAACGTTAGATTTCTTTTATATCCATTAAACAATCCTGTGTTATATTGCCAGACAACAATGCAGAGTTGTGATGTGATAGTACTGACTGCTGTGATACACGCGGGTGATTTCTCACACACAGTCATTTATAGCACTTCAGTGCACCACAGGAACACAAATGACCAACTCTTTCTGACAGCAGAATGATAGATTGTAAACTAATCAATTTAAACACAAACCAGATGGGTTAGTAACACTCTTGGAGTTAAGATAATTAGCCCCATTGATTGCTTTGACTGGGAAGTGCAATAGCTTCTTCAGGCAATTAGGGACTAGCAACAGACTGAACAAGTATGATGTCATTATTCACTGACAGGGACAGAAACATCTTCACTGTTTCTTTACTGTTTTCAGTTACTGCAGAGCACATTAACAGATGCTGATTTAAAGAAAACCACAAAAACAAACAGCATGATATTTTTAGGAAACACTAATCATGATACAGGGACTTGACCTCAAGTTTTTACTGGCAGTCTGTAAAACATATTCATTTGATTTTTAAAGCAGTAGTGCAATTATTTGTTTCCAAAAGGCTAATTTTGGCCATGCTAAATAAAAATATTAGCATGCCTGTTAAGTCTACTTTTCCTGGTACCTCCTATGCTGCATACCATGAGTTTTTCATTTCCTTGATCCTAACTATTGCTAAGTCTATAATGCTGCTTCTAATCCAAATAAGGTGCCATCTTTATGTCTATAGAAAAAATAATTAAAACATTTATAACATATGCCAAATTTAGCTGGAACTGAAAATGCTACCACCAAATAAAACTAGAAACCACCAAGAACCTTTGATAGTGAAAAAAAAAAGAAATGCAGGGTAAAACTTTTCCCCAGTTCTGTTGTACTGTTGCTTTAAAGAACTTCTGATTCCCTGCCAAAAACATTTAAAAAGCATAATGCAGTATTCTGACAGAAATTAACTCACAATTCAGATAGTTACTTTTTTACCATCTCTTATGCTTTATTATTTTGGATATTTAAAAAAAAATGTTTTTTTGTCTCCCTTGGTTTTCATCTCCCTCTGCTGTTTGCTTACATATGACATCAGAACCGCTGCTTATCACAGTACAGCTGGCTGCTGCAGAAATGACTTCAGGCTGACAAGCAGAGGATTATGATGTCACTTGTGGACAAGCAGCCAGAGCTACTGAGGACCAAAAGACAGAAACACAGAAACACAGAAACTGATAGCAGATAAGGACCACTTGGCCCACCTAATCTGCCCGTTTTCTCTACCTACTGCAATAGTCCAGATTCTACTTGATCTCTGGCTTTTGCCTTCTCTTTCCTACTGCTAGTGTTCCCTTGTGCCTATCCCACCAGACAGAGAGTGTCTTTTCGTAACAAGTTAATAATTTATTTGTTTTCAGGTTTTGGCCAGGAAAAAAATACTAGGCTTTGATAGCCTGCTTCCAGATGCATCCTGCCGGGGTGATTGACTTTGACCTGTTTTATTGACAGTGGAGCTTCCACCTGGACAGTAACCAGAGATTGGCATGAGCGATGAAGGATTAATGTCTAATTTTATTTATTTTATTTTATTTATTTCAGTTTGGGATTAATACCTTTGAGTCCAGGACTCATTTTCAAAGGTCCCATGTCAGTGTTGAACAAACTTTACAGAAATTACAAGGTTTACAGAACAAGAAACATTGAAACATATAGGGTCTGTTCATGAAAAGGGTTACCAAAGTGTGACATGAGGGTCAAATTTTCAGATTATTTCTAGATTTTGTTTGTGATGCATTTCATGATATTAAGACCCAAGTATGAAAAAATAAACATATTGGGAGATAAAAGTCTCACAGGTTCCTGAGATAAAAGAACTGTATGGTGGTGAGTGTAACAAGTGACACCACACACCATGGTGAATGTAACACCTGACACAAGACATCTGTTTTAGTAGTAAAAACTTTAATAAACAAATGTAATGAGTAATATTAAAACATGAGAAACAAATACTTATAAGAATTACATTAATTACAAATTTGAAGTTTTGCACCATGTACCATGGTGAATGCAACAAGTGACACCACACTTATGTTTCACTCACTAAAACTATACTAAACATGTAACAACTAACATAAATTTGCTACTGACTGACATACTGCTATAAAACACAAAAAATTGACAGTTACATTACTGGCAAGTATGACTAGTAACACCACATATCGTGGTGAATGTACAGTGACACCATAAATTTGTTTCAGTTTACAGAGTTTAGTTGACATGCCTAATGGCTAGCATTCTACTAATACTAACTGACACACTGATACAAACCTGGAGATATCTAACAACAGTAACAGTACCGACAGATGAGAAGTCTGACACCACATACCATTGTGAATGCAACAAGTGACACAACATTTAAGATTTACTGAACATGGCTAATGGCTAACATGATACTACTAATGACTGACATACTGCTACAATGCCTGGAGAAATTTGACAACATTAATGTTCCTGATGGGTGTGATATCTGACTCCACATACCGTTGTAGATGTAACAAGTGACACCACACTTATGTCTGGCTTACTGAAACTGTACTAAACATGCCTAACAGCTAACATACTACTTATTGACTGACATACTGCTATAAAACATGAAAAAGTCAACAATTACATTATTGGCAAGTGTGATGCTTAACACCACATAATGTGGTGAATGTAACAATTGACACCACATTTGTTTCATTTTAAAAGTTTACTGAACATGCCTCATGGCTATCATGCTACTACTAATAACTGACATAGTGTTACAAAACCTGGAGGAATTTGACAATAATAACAGTATTGGCAGGTATGATGGTTGACACCACACATCGTGATGAATGTAACAAGTGACACCACAAAGAAATTCCATTTTAACCCTCCACCTCATATACACAATATAATCCCTATTACAACTGATGCCCAGCACTTTCCCTAGACATGCAGTTGTCCCTGAAATATGCTCCCTGAAAATTTGCCCCCCAAATCAGTGAATGATGGTAACCAAAGCCTACCTGTGGTGAATGTAACTGTAGCCCTTATTGTTGCAGTGCTTATCTTCATGGAATGCAGCCCTACAGAATGGAGGAGCCACATGCAAATAATGGGTTTTAAACCACAACTCAGCTCCTCCCTCTATGGTTGCTTCCGGGGTTCTGATGGGCAGATTATGACTTTGCAATTGTCACAGACTGACAGGTAAACATTGGGCCTTATGTGACTCCAAGCAGAGTGAGGGTAAAATGTTGCTCTCCCATCTGTGGGAAAGCTAGATCAAGCAGTAACACAGTCAGTTATCACAAGCAGGCAAACTAGAGAGAAGCTAGAAAATCTTTTAAAGTGCTAATAGCACAATTACAGATTTGGGGTTATGCGGGTGAATGTAACGTGCTGTGATACCAACTGTTACATCCAAAACACTAAATACAAAGCTGCACAAATTAAAAAGGAGCATTAGAATGGGCTAAAGAGTACAGATAATAAAAACACAACTCCAGATTAGTAAGCAGAGTCATTTTATTAAGGGAAAACAGTAAATAAAGCTTGCAAAAACAATTAGTGAAATGTGTTTTTGTGGGTCACACTTTTTCAGGTGAAAAAAGCAGCAAAATGGAATGGGACACCCCATCAAAAAAAAAAATAGAATTCTATAGTTATGTTATTTATCTGCACATATAGCTAGCATTCAGATTTAGTGAAAAACATATGCCTGACAGTTCTTAATTTTTAAAAATGTGGTATGCACTGTATGGTGGGCATTGGTGTAACCCCTTTTCATGAACAGACCCTATACATACACAATGGGCAGTCATAGTAGATTTGAAAATTAAACACAAAGATTAGAGTATATTTACAGTAAGACTGATTAGATAAAGGGGGATTTGGGTGGTCAGCCACAAGATGCATCGTCTGGGGGTGGAGGAGATTTCAGCCAAGTGGGGCCCTGAAGAGTTTTCAACCAAAGTGAGGCCTCTCCAGGTCATAGCTGGAGGGGTGAGGAGTAAGGAAAAGAAAGTGGAAATCAGAGGTGGAGTAGAGTTGTAAGAGGTAGCGGGGTTAATGAGAAAATGAGGGAGCAAGGTACTGTCATGTTAACAGAGACAGGTACAAGTCAGTTTAGAGCCAAGGAGAGATTTTAACCCTCTTTGAAAGTACTGACCTTATTAGTATCAGACAGATCAACAGGTAGTTCATTGTACCATTTCAGTCCTTAATACAGAATGGAGTTCTGGGCAAGCTTTGTCCTTTGAAGGGATTACCACCTTGTCAGCAACTGCACTTCAGGTAGATTTCAATGGAACAGCCAGCTTAAAGTGTCCACCAGCGTGGGGATATCAGTCCAAACAGTACCTTTTTTGTAGTAGGCAGGTTTGGTATTGCACTCAAGATGAAGAGGGAGCCACCCAGTATCAATGTAGAGTGAGCAGGTGTGGGTGTCAGCGAGGAGCCCCAAAGTGAGATGAAAGGCCTTATTAAGGAGTGTGTTGATCCTGTTAAGTGCAGCTTTAGCGCCCGCCCCATATATTGACAACCCATAGTGAATGGTAGACAGTATTGAGGTACTAGTGGCAAATCTGAGTTCATCTGGAGACATAGAATGTCTGTGGCGGTAGAGTATGCTGAGTTTTATATTTGCAGACTTGATTACAGCATCAATGTGGCTTGAGAAGGTGAGCATGTCATCAAAGGTAATGCTGAGATATTTGAAATTACGTACTTGGTCTAGAATCTCACCCTTTTGATTATGAATAAGCAGGGGCAGGTGTTTCTTTTTGCTTCGGGAGGTAGTGAAGAGCATACTCTTCATTTTTTGACGTTTAATAGTAGCTTGTTATCCATAAACCAAGATTCAAGTTTATGGAAGCTGCTTTGGAGTTCAGCTGCAATGGATTGTTGGCCTTTACCAGCGACTGAGATCACTGCATCATCAACGTAGAGAACTGTGCTTGTGGAGCATGCCAAAAGGTCTGAGTTGATAAAAAAGCTAAAGAGTAGAGGCCTGAGGACTGAACCCTGCAGAACCCCGAGGAGCACCTCCTTAGTTGTGGATAGAGTATTGCCAGTTTTGACTCATTGTGATATGTTGAGAGGTAGCTGCCAAACCAAAGTACAGAATCCAGGGATAGACCTGTAGACAGAAGGCACTTTAGGAGGAGGCTGTGATTAACAGAGTCAAAGGCCTTCATAAGGTCTATAAAGACTGATTCAGCTGCCTGACCACTATATCCAAGTTGTCATATAGTTGGGATGAGTAATCAACAAGTGCGGTGAGTGTGGAGTGCTTTTTGAAAGCCATGCTGCTGTTGTGGGCAGAGTAGATTGTGGTTATCAAGAGTTCAGTAAGCTGCTCTGCAGCCATTCTTTTGAGTACATTTGAAAGAGGAAGAAGGATGGATATCAGACAGTAATTGGATGTTTGGGTTGTATCGCCCACTTTAAAGACAGTGGTTACAATAGCTGAGTTCCATGCATTAGGAAAACTCCTGATTTTAAAGAGGCATTGAACACCATGGTAAGAGGACCAGCATGTTCGTTCAGGAGCAGGCCAATCAGCTTCATGTCAAGCTATTTCTGTCCCCATCCTTGTCTTGCCAAGTGCCCTTTTTATATGCTTGATGGTTTTGGCTTTGGTGATACACCTAAAGTAAAAGGGTGGTACATCTTTCCTGGGGGGGGGAGTCTTGTGAGGCAGTTGGGCATTGCTGAACCAGCATATCCTTGAGGTAGTCACCAGGGAGTACACTAGAGAGGTCAGTGAACGCAGTGTTGAGTTCATTGGCAATGTCGATGGGTTCCTGAAGGGGCCCCTTTGCCGTCACTAGTAGGTCTGGGGGAGACTTGGGGGTTTTACCCGTTAAGGATTTGAGAGTGACCCAAAAATCTCTTCCAGAGCCCCAGGTTTTGATTAGTAGATCCTTACTGTAGGAGGCTTTAGCCTGTCGGATGAGTCTGGTGCAGGTATTTCTGGCATCCTTGTAGGTATTAAATGCAACCGGTGTGCCAGCTGCTTTTGCTATATGCCTCTTTTTTTCATAAGACTAAGGGAGTTGGTGAGCCAGGGGTTGGTCGTTCCCTGGATTGTTTTAATTTTGTATGGTGCAAAAATATCACATGCACAGTTGAAAACCCTTATGAAATAGTTAAGGGCCTCATTACCATCAGTATCCCCTACCAGTGGGGACCAGTCCAGTTGTGATACGTACAGCTTGAAATGTTCAAGTAGCCCAGGCATAAGGCAGCGGTGTTTACACACCTTAGGTGAACTCTTGGGGAAATTGTTTGACCAGGTACACTCAACAGGGGAGTGGTCACTGAGGCTGTCAGGCAGAACTGTAACATCAGATATATGCTCAGGAGCCAGTCTATGAGAGAACTGTTCCTGTTTTGTAGTTAAGCCGGTGTCATCAGTGACCATTCGCTTTAAGAAAATGCTCTAATTAGCTCCTTGCTAATCCAAAGGACCGAGACTTCAACAGTGCAGTACTAACTCTTACTGCACTGCAGTGTCAGTTGTGGTATTACCACCAAGTACAGTACCTGCTGACTTGGGGCTAGAATCCATGACCTGCTGATATCCTGGCATCAGAGGCGAGTGTGCTACCTGCTGAACCACTGACACTGACAAGTAAAACATTATCTGAGAAGGTAAAGTACATGAAATGTAGACTAAATTGTATCTATTTATTTTGGAAAATCACTCTTGTATATTGAAGGATCTTGCAATAACCTATAAGTAGCCACCTTAAAATATGTGATAGTGAGTTAGTCAAAAAAGTCATTAAAGGATTTTATTCCCCTCCTCCCCGTGGGAAACTACTTTACATATCTCTCACCAGTTCCACATTACAAGGGACATCCCTTACTTTAACCTTTAACATTGCTCTGTCCTACATGGCAATGGGGCTGCCCACGTAGAAATGGTGTCATCTCACATTGTCAGGGCAGATTTTCATGCAGAAATTAACAACAATAACAAGACATCCGGTTCATGAAGCTGTGTAACCTTGGTGGTGAAAATGTGGCATAACTGGTACAAAGGTGCATTAATAAGCTTCAATTACTTTTAGGCAAATAACATTAAACCCAATGAAAGGGAGAGTGCTGTTCTAAGCAGTTTTGAAAACAGAAAGTACAGATTCTATAAACCTTTACTTTTAAATTACCTTTTCTTTTTGGGTTCCATCACACTGCTGAGCTGTTTCTTTCAGTTTTTCCACATTTTGCCCATTAAGGGCCAGTTTTGCTCCCAGTTTGGCAAACAAAACGCTCGTTCCAGCTCCGATCCCTGAGCTGGCACCAGTAATCAGTGCCACCTTCCCTTTTAGGGAGAGCACCTGCAAAAACAAAGAGAAGGTTATGACAACAGCAATTTGTACCTTTATTTACACTTATTTCCTCTCCCCCACACCCAGTTTTTCTCCTGAATCCCATTCTTCCCCCATCACACTGTACTTAATTGTCTCTAGACCCCTGCTTGAACAGTGTCTAGTGTGGGCAGGATGTCTTCTCTAAGACAAGTCACTTCCCCACCCATCAGCCACCTCCCTGTGGCTTAACATGCAGACAGGGATGCAACTGAGTCACACAAGGGCAGAGGTATTAGATTTCAGGAGTGCAGACTTTGCCACAGTGGGTAGATGCATCAGAGTAGCCCTTGGGAAGGGCAGGGAATGTGGGGGGTGAGGAGCAGTGGGGAAAACTGAAAGGGGCCACAGTGAAGGTGACAAACCAATGCATCAGGTTAGTGGCCATGGGGAAAAGAAAAGGAAGTACTACTGATCGAAGTGTGGGACAGGAATTGGTGGGTGGGGTGCCTGTAGACACCAGGAAACACCACACAAATATGGGGACAGCAACTGGAGGGTGGGGTGCTCATAGACACCAGGAAACACTATACAAATATAGGGAAAGCAATGGGAGGATGGGGTGCCCGTAGACACCAGGGAAGCACTATACAGATATAGAGACAGCAATTGGAGGATGGGGGTGCCTGTAGACACAAGGGAAGCACTATACAAATATGGGGACAGCAATTGGAGGGTGGGGGGTGCCTGTAGACACCAGAGAAATACTACACAAATATGGGGACAGCAACTGGAGGGTGGGGGTTCTCGTAGACACCAGGGAAACACTATAAAAATATAGGGACAGCAATTGGAGGGTGGGGGTGCCACTAGGCACCAGGAAAACATTACACAAATACAGGGATGGCAATTGGAGGGTTGGGGTGTCCCTGGACACGAGGGAATCATTATGCAAATATGGGATGGCAATCAGAGAGTGGGAGGTTCCACTAGACACCAAGGAAATATTATATACATAAAGGACTGGCAATGGGATTGCAGAGTGTGCCACTAGGTACCAGGAAAAGTGCAGCTCACTGCTTTCAGTGCAGCCCGCAGCAAGAGTTCTAGCTGCAGCAGCAGAGTGCAAGAAATTCCCACTGTTCTCATACACAGAACACAGTTTAATGTTTCCTCTCATTTAGCTGGGCACCCTGGATTTTGGGGTGCCCAGAAAATGTATTTCTGACAAGTTTGGAAGAAAAAAAAACAGCAGAATCTAACTAAACAGATCTTGTTTAGCTAGGTTCTGGTGTTCATTTTTTTTTTTTAAAGATATTATTTTTATGCATTCTCAATGTTTGGCGACCAACACGATCGGTATTTCTTTCAGCACAAGAGGTAAATCATGAAAATAAGCAGTCACAATTGCTTTTTGTTTACTGTTCATGTCAGGACATTAACTCTAAAATCATTATAACTCTAGAACTATATCATATTTTTTCACAAACCCTTCTAAAGGCATACCCTTGGCATGGGCCCCTTCAGCCCCGAAAATTTCATGGAAAAATACTACACTGTTTAGGCTGTAGGTGAGAGCAACAAATCCCCAATGTTACATATAGGGAAATCAAATGTGGTTTTTCATTTTTTGGTGCTTTGTATCTTGAAAACCAAACAAGATGCTGGCAAGAAACTTTTCATATCTTGAGACTCTGGCAGCCTGACTGCACATGCCAAAGTTTGGGCTATTTTGTCAAATGACTCCAAAGTTATTATGGTGCAAAAATTGGGGTTTAACATTAAACAACCTACTCAACCCTAACTATAGGAGTGCTACTGCACCCCTATAATATAATATTATATATATTATATTAAACTTGGGATGTCATGAGTAGAGGCTAGCAGGGAAGACTCAGTATCTCCACCAACACTGTCCTCCAGGAGGAAAATAATGCACTGGCTTAGCAGTCCCTCCTGATGGTGGAGGTGCTACTTATGGTGTGGCTCACCACATACCATCAGGTACTCCTTAGGCAGCTGTGAGGTACTCATTAATTTCAGATGCAAGCAGCAGAAAAACAAATAGAAATCTGGCTCGTCCAGGAGGCTCTGGATAAAAGTCTCTGCATAGACGTCTTTATGCTACCTGACCCTCCATGACATTATTCTCATTCCCCAGTAATTTCCCAGGATAACATGGCACTTCATTTACCCTTCCAGTTCCCATGAAGGGAAGGGGACCCAATGTGAGGGGACAACCCAGGCACTGGACCATGGATACCCTGGTGAATCTGGTAGCAAGCATCTCAGACAGTTTATGTTGAGTGTTGTCTCCTCTCACGTAGTTTCTTCTCTCAGTCCATCCAGTTAATATTGGCCAAATTATTCCCACATTGTGAGTCTGGCAGGCAAAATGAGAAACCAATGGAGAACCTGAAAGAGTGGAGTGCCTGGGCACCCAATTAAAGAGTTAAAAAGAATAACAGTAAAAAAAATTTCTTTACCACATTTTACTACATTTGCCAAAATTCAAGATTCAGCCGCAAAGGGTGAACATTTCAATTTTTGGATCTTTAGCTCGAAAGGTAACCATGTTAGAAGTGTCTGAAAAGCACAATTTAATTTACTATAAGTGATGTTTCAACCTTAACTATAGCGGTGCTACCACACTACCATATTTTTGTCAGTCAGTCTATGGTGAGTGTTACCTCTTCTCAGCTACTGTCTCCCCTCTTTCCATTAGGATAATACTGATTAAATTATGCAGTATAAAGTGAAATGTTTTTGTGCTGCTGTAGATTAATGCCACCTGAAATTAAATGAGTCAAGTAATTCCTGGCAACATCCCCTTGGCAGCACTAATCATCCTTCACAGCAATCATATTACATTTCAAGCTTCTCTGTAGTGGGAGAGTGACTAATGAGACTGCCTGATCCTGACCCAGACTTCCATTAGCCATGCTAGGGGAGCTACTCCTTTAGCCTACAAGTAGTGCTCTGGTCTTTCCTACCGTACTTTTCAACCCTGCAGACAGGGAGCAAATACAGCCAGGAGTAACCTGATCATCTGAAATATATTTCTTGTTGATTTTATTTTGGTTAACTGTATGGGCTCACAATTTCACTTTACAGGCGTGACCCAGTGACAATAATAATAATAATCATAATAATAATAAATTCCATTTATTAACCACCTGCTAGAATTTCAAGGTGCTTGCTTACAAGACAGGATAAAATATGAATGAAAAAATACACATACAATAAACTAAGATTGGGGCATACCAACAGCAGAGTGGTACAAAAATGTTTTTTGCTTGGTTTTAAAGATCTTGATATTTAGAGAAGATGAAATAAAAAAGGTACAAACAACAAGCAGGAAAATAATAGACAATACACTTAGTTACAATACATGAGTAAATGATCATGTGAAGCAAGTACAAATTTATTGCTCAACCAGATAAGTTTTTAGTGCAGCATAGAAATAGATAATGGGCTCTATGCGCTATAATGCGGGTTGCTTACTCGGAGGCCTGTAGGCAACCCTTAGCCAGAATGCTGCACAGTGGGGGTCCAATAGACTGCTGGCAGCATTCACAGCAGGTGTGTGAGCCTCTTGTGCACTCAGTCCCCCAGCCACCTGCATAACCACATGTTATAGGTGGTCTGGGGGAGTGTCGGGTGTGTGCCAGCACTCTACACCATTTACTAAGGCACGGAGTGCTGGGTGAGTAGGGTGCAAGGATATGTTGGCAGGGACCCTGCTGTAAGTGTTGTGCCCCCCAACTGAGGAAACCAGTCAGCTGTGGGAAATCTTGGACCCTCCTACCACATAACCCCAGCCCTTTGGTCAGGGAGGGAAGGAGGGAAGGAGGGAGGGTTGGGGGCAGCCATTGGGGCACTCATCCAACTTTTTAAAAAACTGGGACCTGTGGCATCCCACAATCCTCTGTGCTCCACATAGAGTTGGGGATCTACTGTAGGACCACGTTAGGCTGTGTCCTCCTCTCTACACCCCTCTACCCACTGCAATCCTACATGCCCGGGTGGGTAGGGCTCTGGACAGGTGGCCAGCAATCGTGATTGCCGGCCAGTGCATGCCTGTCCATGGGGGCAGAGCTGTACAGGTAGGATACGCACATTTCATGTGTACATGGACCCCTTTTGTGTATACAGCCCATTGTTAGTATAATCCTAGCGATAACAATAGTGAGTATTAACTTGTATGACCTTGATATGTGAGATACATTGCATGTAGAAATCCCAGAACTCTGGACCCCAGCAGAAACCCCAACAGCCCTCAGGTTGCTCTCTAACGTCTCCTTATTGGCTTATAGCACGACTGAAATGAAATAAATCAATGTTTTGCAGTACAAAAGCTTGAGAAGTAGAAATCACTCTTTCGGGGTGACTGACATATCTGTTTTGTTTGATATTGAGCTTTTATTCAGCTCTGTGGACCTGTTTTCTTTAGATTTATCCCTCTGTCTTTTTTTTTGCCCTTTATTGCCCTAGACAGTAGCTAGTACTGGTAGAGGTGTCTGTCTCACCTTAGTATCCCATCCCTGCCTCTCTGCCACTCTAATTGAGTTCTTATCTCTATCTCCCATTTCCCACCCATCCCCACGTCCTGGGATGTAGCTAGGTGTCTCTTCAGCATACCAATAATTGCCTTAAGTACCTTGACCAGCAACACCAACGATAATTTTGCTTTCAGCTCTAACGTTTGAGTGTGTGGTGAGTCAGAAAAAGTTTAATTTTGTCTTTAGCCTTTTATTATAATAACGCATTCAATAATCTAATTCATGCTTATGTTTAGAGAGAAACACAAAAGCCTTGATATTCAAACCATTTGACCCCATTACCAGACAAAAAATGGCCTGGTTTTATGGGGATGTGAATACACTTCTTGCATTCAAATGTGCTTACATGAGATGCCTTAGCACCATATCCCTTTTCTGCTAGAGGAAACAGAAACTTTGTGAGTCCACAGCATAAATGATATAGGATGCTACATAGCAGTATACTCTGGGGCGGGGTGACTGTGCCCCCCCCCCCAGCATTTTCACCTTCCTCTTTTGTTAACAGTGAAACCTGCTTGTTTGTTTAGATTAGCCCTCCCTCAAGGTAAAAGTTGGCACCTATGGGATGTGTGTCTGGCAGGAGACTGCAAAGATGATAGAAATAAACCAACAGTAGCTCTTTTTGCCGTTTTGCATAACCACTGAAACAGCAGGGGATGTGTTTTTGTAAGAGATGAGACATCATGGGTCAATATAAAGTGTGTTTTTCACTGATTGGATATTACTGTGTCTGATGCCATCCCATTAGTCATGTATAGTGTCTCCCGTCACATGTGGTATGTCATTTTTACTTCTCCAAATAGACCCCATAACAAGGTAGCTGTTCATTTTCTGAGTCAAAGAAAACAACCTGTTTTGAATGTATGCCCAGTTTCAGCCAGTCATTACTTTCACCACATTTGAGTCAGATGTTGCAGTTGTATATTCTGACTAAAGAGCAGAAAAAAAAACTATATTATGATCTTTATTGATAAATTTAACTTAAAAACATAAACATTACAAGAAAACAATTCATTGAAATGATTGTGTCACAGGATGAGTGAAGGCATAAACAATATTAAGATTTAGATTTTCATATCTTGAAGGGCTAAGTTAAGAAGTTAACCACATTTCTTCAAAGGGCATCTGTTCAATCAGCTTCAGGTATGAGTAACAGTCTCTCCGTCATTAAAGATTCTTCAAATATGGTTGACCATTTCAGTACATTAATCATACTACATTCTACTGCATTCTAATTTTGTCAAACAAGTATGCCAGTGACCCTAGATATTTAATTATTGGTAAATTCCTATAAGACTTTTGGACAGTCCCATCAAATGTGTGTGTGTGTGTGTGTGTGTGTGTGTGTGTTCTTTTAAGCCTGCACCCATATCAGCATCTGGGGCCTGATATTCAAAAGTTTGCCCAGTGGGGAAAGTGATTACATGCCTTTTGCCCAGGGTTTGTGCTGGTGCACAATATATAAAGAGGTCTGGAGTGCGCACTAAAAGGGACTCAATATGCACAAAGATTGGTGTGCAAAGGGAGGGGAGGGGACATGAATAGGGGTGCAGCACAATATTCAGCCCATTAGTGCTGCACAAAAGGAATAGTGCCAGTCACTTTGCGCGGGGCAGTTACTGTCAAGAAAAGGCTAACTTAACTCCAGGCAATCCTAACAGCCGGCAGAGACACTGCAGCCAACAGTCAAGTTGGTGGTGGTGTCTAATGGCACCCCACGCCCTCTGAAACCCATCCTTATAAAAGCAAAAGCATTTCCTGGTGTCCAGTGGCACCCCTTGCCCGCCAGTCCCTATCATTGTATTATATTAAATATTCCCTAGTGACTAATGGCACCCCTCCACTCTCTGAACCCTGTCCCTATATTATACTGAACATTCCCTGGTGTCCAGTGGCACCCCCCACCATCCACCTATCCCCATCCCAGTACAAGCATACATCCCTGATGTCTAGTGGCCCTCCTGCACAACTGACATTGAGCAACCCACCCTGCCACCCCCTTACTGGTTTTACCAATGCTGCAGATCCAATACGGCATTCAGCACAGTCCTTCTCTCATCA
Organism: Neoceratodus forsteri; assembly: GCA_016271365.2. Taxonomy (NCBI): domain Eukaryota; kingdom Metazoa; phylum Chordata; order Ceratodontiformes; family Ceratodontidae; genus Neoceratodus; species Neoceratodus forsteri. The sequence continues at coordinate 38,145,229 of JADMNL010000029.1, read as the reverse complement.
CCTCAGTCAGTCACTGTATGGACTGACAAGGCGCGCATGTCCTCTGTACTGTAGAAGGAGCGTGTGTACTGTCTTACAGTATGTGAGCTCCCTTAGCAGTACAGAGGACACACGTTCCCTGTTAGTCCATATGGCGGCTGGCTGAGATGGTGTGAGGAGGGATGTACCAGTTGCCGTGTTGGATCTGTGACACAGCTGATACTGGTAAGTGGGGTGGCAGGGTGGGTTGCCTGGTGTCAGTGGTGTGGGGGGGGCCATTAGACACCAAGGACAGTGTATGCTTGTACAGGGACAGGGACAGGGATTGGTGGGAGGGGTGCCACTGGATACCATTGAATCTTTAGTATAATATAGGATGGGAATCGGAGGGCAGAGGTACCACTGGACATCAGGGAATATTTAGTATAATAGGGGGATGGGGATCAGAGGGTGGGAGGTACTACTGGACACCAGGAACTCAGTACTTCTGTACTGGGATAGACAATTGGAGTGAGGGGGCCAGTCACAGCAGCACAAACATGCTGCTGCTTCCCATGTAAAAGAGCCCATAAGGGACAATCATATGGCCCCTTAGCACCTTGGATACCCTATGGGCTCATTTGCATGGTACTGGCTGAATATCACATTGGGGGCTTCTGGCACTAACAGGTCTGGGGGCACAGTTCTGTGCATTTTGGTGTGGGCTGCATACAGCCCAGATCCATGTTGGGGCAGCACTACTTGACTTTGCACTGCCTTGACATGGCCCTGTTTTCATGACTGAATATCGCATCCTTGGGATTGTGGGCAAGGGTGAGCACAGTGCAAACCTTTGCACTCCACTTTGCGCCTTTTCCAATATCGGACCCCTGGTGTCCTTACATCCCATTCTAAATAATCATGCTGAGCTGAATAGTTGTCCTTTGCAGATTAATAGAGCTGATTATCTTTAATCCAAAATATATTCCATTGAGTTGGTGGCTATCCTAGATTTACTTCATGTTCTTATCATAAATGTTATAACTATAACTTCATTCTTCCTTTCAGTGAATTACATCCTTGTAGCTTTTACTAATTGTTTTCTGTTTATAAGTATATATTAATATAGTAGCATAGAAACATAGATTTTGATGGCATATAAGGACCACTTGGCCCAACTAGTCTGACCATTTCCCTACCTACAGGATAAGTTGCAGATCCTAGTTAACCAACAGCCTATTTCTCCCTACCCCCACAACAGAATTGCCTTATGTCTGTCCCATGCATTCTTGAATCCCCCCACTGTTTTTGGCCTCACAACCTCCTCAGGAAGGCCTTTTCATGAGTCCACCACCACCCTCTCTGTGAAAAAATACTTCCTCACATTGCTCCTGAGCCATCCCCCCTCTATCTTCAAATTGTGTCACCTTGTTCTTGCACATCTCTTTTTCTGAAAGATGCTACCCTCTTGGACTTTGTTGATTCCCTTGAGAATATTCTAGTAGATTCTCAAAATACTTTAACTCCATTCCAAGTTCCCTTTAAATTTGGATAGCGTGGTAATTCTCTTAAATTTAGATTTGAGCATATTATAGAGCATTAGATTTATTCTATTGCTCCCAACCATGTAATAATATCTTAAAGGGACAGAACGCCATTATTTTTAACAAAGTCAATCCAATAGTGAATTACTTTATTAGAGCTTTTACCAAAATAGGGTCTGTGGTCAAAATACATCTGTTCTCCAGGTTGAGTCCACATTTTTAAGTATAACCCAGGTAGCTGGTTATAATCACTGTGTTTATTCCATTGTGGTACAACTAGCAGCAATGTCTTTATGATGGGAATTTTACTTTTTTTTTCTCCACCCCTCATTTGACCCTCGTTCAAGAGGACACCCCAATCCCATCCCCAACATTCTCTGGGACTTACCACTGTACGTTTCCCCAGTAATTGCCCCGGTGGAGCCGGGGAGGTCTGAGCCCTGCCGAGACTGGATCCAGTTCAGGCTGTTGAGATCAGCTATTTGGGAGTGGGACCTGTGGGTGCCTGCCGTTATTCTGCCACAAGCATTTTTCTCATGTTCTGATCCCCTGGGCGGTGTGGCATGCAAGGACATCCATGAGCATGCCACGCGTTCCCATGAGACATAGATACATAACAGTGTCGGCAGATAAGGGCCTATAGCCCACCCAGTCTGCCCATTTAAGTTTGTAAGTTCAGTTTATGTTTTCCTGGAAGTCTGTTGCCCCTTACCCCGACCTCAAACCTCATGTGCCGATGTCTGCTCCTTCTTCTGATCTTCTGGCCCAACCTGCCTTTACCCCTGCTTCCAGCAAGAGACAAACAAGTGGCAGGCTCTACCAAACCCTCTCCCTGGAGGAGGAGGAGTGCAGTCCATCAGTTGTTCGATCCTCCTCACTTCTGCCAACCCCCGATGCTCCAAGCTTACACCCAACCCCGGGACGCTGGCGTACAGCAAGTGAGACTTCGTGCCTCAGCACTCCATGCCACCGGGATGGCTGGTATTTCTAATTCTAGTATAGAATTGTGGGTAAAACAGAAAATTTTGAATGTTCAAAAGTGGGTTCTCAAGACTTGTTAGTTCCTAATAACTAGAGCAACCATCAACTGTAATACCAGGTAGCTGAAAATCAAATCCCCATAGCCAAGCTAATTTTTATTTGTTGGGATAAATAATACTCGTGTAGGTCTAGTCAATTAAGACCTCCTATGTTATTAGGAGGAACAAAAGTTTTCCATGGGCTCCTAACATAGAAACATAGAAACATAGAAACATAGACTTTGACGGCAGATAAGGACCGCTAGGCCCATCTAGTCTGCCCATTTCCCTACCTACAGGATAGGCCGCAGATCCTAGTTAACCAACAGCCTTTGGTCTCCTCTCCACATAAATTGGACAAACATGAATCAAAACTTCTCAAAGCAACTTTTGTCTATAGAACCAATAGGGCCCAAATTAGGAATGATACATAGAAAGATAGTAGAAACATTGACAGTGATGGCAGAAGAAGACCAAATGTCCATCCAGTCTGCCTGAGTTCTCTACTTAGTCCTTGGACCTACTGTTCCTCCAGGGTCCTCACCCTCCACATCATCCTCTCCATTCTCCTCCCTGATTCTGATGCCCTGAGCAGCCACTGTACCCTTCATTCTGTCCCAGCTCTGTTTGAAACCACTAACGGTTTCCATATCCACCACCTCATCTGCTAGCCTGTTCCCTGGCACCATCACACTTTCTGTAAAATAGTGCTTCCTCACATCTCTCGTGAACCTCCCTCCTGTTAGTTTCCACTCATGATCACATGACCATGAGCTAGTATTCAAGATAAACAGTTCCCTGCAATTCACTCTGTTAATCCCTTTTAGGAATTTGAAGGTCTCTTTCATATCTCCACTATTCCTTCTGGTCTCCAGCAAATACATGTTCAGTGCCTTGAGGCGCTCCTCACAGGACATGCCCTGCTAGCCCTGAATCATTTTTATTACCCTGTGCTGTGCCATCTCCAGCATATCCCTATCATTCCTGAGGTGAGGACTCCAGAACTGGGCACAGTACTTCAGGTGTGGCCTCACCAAGGATCTATACAGGAGACGTTTTACCTCTCTTTTTCTGCTATAAGTATCCTTCCGGATATATCCAAGCTTCCGACTTGCCTTGCTATAAGTCTTGTTGCAGACTCAGTTGCTTTAGGGAGCACTGATGATAATGCCAAGGTCTCATTCCTCAGCCATAGCATGAAATATCACTCCTCCCATACAGTACTCCGTCCTGGGGTTCTTGTTCCCTAGGTGCATAACCTTGCAATTCCTGACTTTGAATTTCAATTGCCAAACCCTTGAGCACCTCTCCAATTTTTGAAGGTCTCTCTACATTTTCTTTATTTCTTTGCTTTCTCCCCCCCCCCCCACAGAGTTTCTGCAAAGAGACACTACCTTCCCTGGATTCCCTCAACAATGTCGCTGATGAACATGTTGAAGAGGACCAGACCCAGGACAGATCCCTGTGAAACCCTGCTTGTGACCTTCCTCTCTTCTGATTCAACCCCACTGATCACTGCCCTCTGCTACCTCCCTTTTAACCAGTTACCTACCCAGTTTACATTGGACTTAGCCATTCACAGTTCCTACAACTTCTTCAACAAGCATCTGTGAGGCATGGAGTCAAAAGGAATTTATAAGATAATGGCGATCACAGTTAGGGCGAACGTACATCGCTGAAAATAAATTCTGGCAATGTACTCCCCGATGCACAGCAAAAGAGCACTGGGGACTTACAATTTACTTGTTCATGTGGGGCCAGTGCCCCCTGCACCTCCCGAATCCTATTAATGAAGGATTCTCAACTCTAGGGGAGTGCATGTCAGGGGGTGCAAAATAAAAATAATCATTTTGGGCCAGGTGCAACAAAAGGTACCTGTGCCTGGACCTGTACCTAGCACCCTGTGCAGCCCAGCCCTGAACCCAACCACCATGCCACGGGGTAGATGGCAGCTTGGCATAGCACCACCTCACAATCCCTCCTCCTCCCTCCCCTCCTGCCCTCACTGAGTGTGCTCCTCCCCATGCATATGCATGTAGTCGCATCCTGTTGCTATATGTGAACCCCCAAATCTGGTCGCCCTTCCTGCTGGGTTGCCCTGATGACAGGTGCCACAATTGAATTGCTGTTTTTGTAGGCTCCCAATTGCGGTCACCTATGTCACGGGATACCAGTCAAAAGCCTTGCTGAAGCTGAAGTAGAGCAAATCCACAGTGTGGCCCATATCCAATTCCCTCATCACCCAGTCAAAGAAAACTATCAGGTTAGTCTGACAAGACCTCCCTGCCATGAGTTCATGCTGTTTACTATCCTGGAGACAGTTGTAGATCATGAGGTCCTCTAAGTAGTGCATCAGGTACTCTTTGACCAGTAACTCCATCAATTTCCCTACACTAGAGATAAGACTGACATGTCTGTAGTTACCAACATTTTCCATGTCCTCCCCTTATGCAGCCAAACTACAGCTACCACCCTCTAGTCCTTTGGAACTTCCCCTGTCCATGAGAGCTGTTGACTAGACCTACCAGGGCATCAACTAGTTCCACTGTCAGTTCCCTGAGTATCCAAGATGCAACCCATGTAGCTCTGGGACCTTGTCAATATTTAGAGCTGCCAACCATTTTAGGACTCTTTTGCTAGTAAATGTTGACAGCCTTCCTTCTGGGACCCTCTTAGTGGCTGCTCTGATGCCACTCACTGCCAAGGGTCCAGTGCCCTCTCTAGTGAAAACTGAGCTAAAGCAATCATTAAGGATGGTTGCCTTTTGCCTGTCCACCTCAATCACACTATCCCCCTCAGTTAGCTGTACAATTCCTCCTCCTTTCTTTCCTCAGTAATTTACCTGAAGAATTGTTTTTCTCCACATTTGCCCCATCTACAATATGCAGCTCTGTGTCTGCTTTTGCCTCCCTAACTGTTCTCTTTGCCTCACTATTCTTCAGCAAATATTCTCCCCATTCTTTCTCCCCCTGATTTCTTTAAATTTGTAGAAGGCCTTTTCTTGGCCCTCACCACTTCCCTAACCCTTTTCAAGAACCATAGTGGTCTCTTGATCCTGTTCTTTTTTGGTTACTGTTCTCAAGCATACCTTAGATGCCCCAAGAATGGCTCCCTTAAGTGCCTCCATCTCTCTTCCACCCCCATCTATGTTGTCCACCTCTACTATCTTATCCTTGACCAGTTCCCTCAGCCTACTGAAGTCTGCTCTTCTAAAATCAAGGACTTCAGCTCTTGATTGTGGTTTGCTAGACCCAAAGGCCAGTTCAAACCAAATGGAATTATGGTCACTGCTCCCTAGCAGCTCCCCAACTCCCACAGCTCCTACCACCTCTGAGTTGGTGAGTACCACATCTAAAATTGCAGTCTGCCTAGTGTGCTCCTTAAGTAGCTATACTAGGTGACCATCTTAGAATGTATCCAGTAAGGCCTGACCACTCCTGGCCACTGGAACATCCTAATTGATGTCCTGTAGATTTAGATCACCTATCAGTACTACATCCCCCTTAGCTACCCCTCTTTCCAGTTCTTCCTTGAGCTCTCTGTCCCTCTCCTCTGCTTGCCCACTGGTGTATAGATCACTCTTAGGTGCAGTTTCTTCCCAGAGGCTGCCATGACTTGCACCCACAGCAACTCCTGTTACTACATATGATACACCCATCTTCCGCACCTTGATGCCATCCTTGACAAAAATGGCAATTCTTACCCCTCTACTTGTTCCTCTGTCTCTCCTGAGCATTGAGTACCTAGGGCCAGTCCATTCCCAGTCATTATTTTCTGAAGCACATGTTTCCATTATGGCCACAAAGTCCACCTCAGTGTCTGCCACCAGTGCCTGGAGCTCAGTAGGCTCCTGGTATTAAGACATATCCCCTTACATCTTTCCCCAATCCTAGTTTGCTACTACCCTTGTGCTTCCCATGTCCTCTTGTCCCCTGTTTTTTTTAGTGCTTGCACCCTTTGCATTCGCTCTCTCCAAGGTACTGTCACCTAATCCTGTATGGGCCACAGCTTTCTTTGTACCTGCTATGCATCTACAAGGCCCCAGATGTGGGGGAGTACTAGCTAGGATCCCCTTCCTCTCACCTCCCATTGAGGTTTCCCTAGACCTAGTCTCCCCCACAGTCTGTTTATATGTCTGATATAAATATCAAACTTCCGACGCAGTGCACTGGCTCCCCTTTTCATCAGGTGAAGTCTGTCACCCTTAAATAGCCTCCTGTTCCAGAAGTCCCCCTAGTCCACCAAAAAGTGGTACCCCTTATCCTTACACCATCCCTTAAACCATTTGTTAAACTCCTCTATTACCTCCTTCCTTATCCTATTCTGCTTCCACCCCTGCCCATACAGGGAAGACTTTGGGAAAGACCAGGAGGCTGAGTGTGCCATAAATCTGTCCCGCAGTCTACAAACGTTCTGCTTCACCATCTCCACTGACTGTCCATCACATCATTGATACCCAGGTGTACCAGCATCCCCATCTCCCCCCACTCCCTCTCCACTATCCTCCCTATCTTCTCTAAATGCCAGATGGCAGATACCCCTCCCAGGAAGCACCAGGCCATCCCTCTCCCATCCAATCCCCTCCCCACCATCCTCTCTGCTCCTCCTAATCATTGAGTCCCTGATCACTAAGACTCAACTAGTAGACTTGCTCCCCTTGGATGCTATCATGTTCTCCTGTCCTTTCCCATTAACTGTCTTAAAGATCCCCCCTCCCAAGCAGAGTCAAGTGCTGAACCTTCTCAAGAGATGTGAAGCTATTCATTGTCAGGATGGTGAAGGACTTGACAACCTCCTTGTGGCTAACCCTGCTTGCCCACTTTGTCCCTCTTCCCACCACACTCCACTCCCCCAAGCTATATATGGGGCATCCCAATCATTTTGATAACCTCTGTTGTTCCCCCATAGAGAGAAGGATGGGTGCTTCATCGCCTCAGCATTCCTTTATTTTGGCTAATATAGATGTAATATTTATTCTAGCATTCCTAGCAATATCATTAGTAATGTGTATCCCAGGTATTTCATTTTTCCTGAATAACAATTTCTGCCAGTGTTCTCTGAGTTTGATCCGATACTTATTTTGGAAATAAGAATTTCAATAGGTTTCTATGTTTTGAGTTGACAGCTAGAGAAAGGGAAGAACCAACTGTACTCCTGAAGTAAAACAAGAAGAAAGTACTTAGGCTCAGACATAAAAATCAGAATGTCATCAGCACATTAAATTTAATAATGTGTTTCTCAATACTGATACATTTAATTGTGGGGTTGCTGTGTGCCTTATAGATTGTAGCAGAAGCTTGACTGATACAGTAAGAAGAACGGGGAAGGGAAGAGCTTTGACAGACTCCATTAGTCATCTTTAAAGGTGGAGAGACATCTTTATTAATTTTCAAATAACTGACAGAAGCGCTACACATTTGTCTTATAATGTTAAGAAGAGAGAAGGTAAATTGGGTTTTATCAGGCATGAGACAATGAAAGACTACTCAGGGAGCTCAAAAGCCTTTATAGCATCTAAAGTCAAAGGTACCATTCCCTCAGTGTTGTCCTTGATCACAGAGAAAAAAATGGTCAGAGTCTGGACTTTGTATAATCATATATAGTACAGCCTTTGACAAAGCCCATGTGCCATCTCAAGGATATGGTTTTAGATCCTTCTATCTTTCTATCTGTCTGCCTGTCTGCCTGCCTGCCTGCTTGCCTGTCTGTGTCTGTCTGTCTGTCTGTCTGTCTATCTATCCATCTGTCTGTTCATCCACCCCGTTTCTGTCTGTCTTTCTATCTATCTATCTATCTATCTATCTATCTATCTATCTATCCGTCTATCCGTCTATCTGTCCATCCACCCCATTTCTGTCTGTCTGTCTGTCTGTCTGTCTGTCTGTCTATCTATCTATAGAGGTTCATCAGGAAAATTATACTGAGCTAAATATCTCATTTCCAAATGTGTCCTGGGAAAACTACTAATTTAACAATGATTGTATAATCAGTATTTAATTCTGCAATAGCCCTACAGCTTTCTGGTTCAAGGGATCTTTGTTTTCTTTAAGAATTAAAATGATAGAGGCATTGAAGAAGGTAATCAGAATATGAAGACCATGGGCTTGATTTTGCAGGGATTGCATCAAGATCTTAATCCATCCTGTTGTTTGGCACAGCCGTGCCAAACTACTTTGATGCAACTTCACCCGATTTTAGTACATTAGGCACAGTTGCGACACTTTCCACACTTTACAGCAGCTTGCACCAAATATTTTGGTGTCAGCTCCGTAAAAAGGGTCCTTCCAATGGTGCAAGTTAGACCAGGGAAAAGCTGGTCTAACTTCTGTCATTTAGCCTTCGGGATTATGCTGCAAGCCTCATGCACCAAATGTTTGGCATGCCAGGGGCTTGCAGCATTCTCAGGGCTCTGAAAATTGAGCCCCATGTATGAGTTCTTACATCTTGACAGTTCTTCATTCCCTAACTCTCTTCATATCTCTAGTGGGTGTGAAAACTATAGTAACTTTTTTTTTATTTATTCAGATCTAGGATTACAAATACATTTGAGCCAGGGCTCTTTTACAAAGGTTCCACATCAAGGATTACAACAAGACAGCACATAATCACAGTTTGCAACAAATAGTTTACAATACATAGTTCTATACAGCAACTATTGCTAGCAGGGACATTATAGAGTGTGGGGTATAAAGAGGAAGAGATGGAAGGGGATGAGGAAATAGGCATCAGAAGGGTAGGGGGCGGAAGAGGAAGGGTGAAAGGGAGGCAGGTGGAGGAGAACAGGTGGAAAGGAAGGCAGAAGTGGTGGGACAAAGGGAGGGAGGGGAAGAGGAGGGAGGGAGGGGGATGCAGCCAGGAGGCATTGTCAGAGGACACAGAGTGCCAGGATTGGGGCGGGCAGTGGGGGTGAGTGCTAGGATGCTGAGGTCATCAGTGAATGCTAGTGCCAATGCAGCAGCGAGCAATGGATATATTTATGGTCTTGGGAGTCCAGGAGAAGGGTGGTACAGTTAGAGATAGCAGCCACAGGAGCTAGAGGCTGTCAGTGACTGATGGAGCCTGGTTTTAAAGGCACAGAGCATTGAGACAGTGGTGATGTCATTGGGGAGACCATTTAGCCAGCTGGCAGCCCAGTAAGAAAAAACTCTTTGACCTTGGGTCGTGCAACAGCATGGGATTTGGAGCTTCAATGATTTGGATCCCCTGGTGGTTCTACAGCAATTATTTTGTTGTAGGAGAGTAGAGATTCTGGGAGGGACAAGACCCATCATAATTTTCTTTGTAAATATGCAGGTTTGGTATTTTATACATTTGTCGAGTTGCAGCCAGTTGGTATGGGAGTAGCGGTCACAGGTGTGTGTAAGGCATCGGGCGCCCATCATGAGCTGACAAGCTTTGTAGAGGGAGATGGTTACTTGTTTGAGCGCAGTGACAGTAGCAGAGCCATATATAATGAGGCCGTAGTCGATGGTGGTGACAATGGAGCACTGGACGGCAACTGCCAGGGCTTCAGGGGTAAGGTGGCACCTGTGGTGAAACAGTAGGCCTAGTCTGGCGTTGGCAGTTTTGGTGACGTTATTAATGTGGTCATTGTATGAGAGGTGGGAGTCGAGTGTGATCCCAAGGTATTTAAAAGTTTGGACCTGCTCCAGTGGGCCTTCGTGACTGGTGTTGATGGATAGGTGGTGGTGCTTATGTTTATTGTTGGAGCTACTGAAAATCATGGACTTAGTTTTCTTCTGGTTAAGGATCAGTTTATGCTGAATGAACCACTTCTCGACAGTGGAGAAACAATGCTGGAGTTTTCCTTGCAGCTGGTAAGGGTCATGGTGTGTGGCAAGGACTATCGCATCATTGGCATAGAGTATAATTGGTTCAGGGCAGGTATCTGGTAAGGTGTTGAGAAACATACTGAAAAGGAGTGGTCCCAGAATGGATCCCTGTGGGACACCAGAGCGCACAGGTTTGGCATCAGAGAGCACTTCTGCGATTTTTACACATTGTGATCTGTTCTCAAGGTAGCTTTTAAACCATGTAATAGAATCTGGGGAGAGCCCAGCTTTATGTAGCTGGGCAAGTATAAGGCGGTGGTGGACAGTATCAAAGGCTTTAGTTAAGTTGATGTAAATAGCACCAGTGAGTTGCTCATTGTCCAGTGAGCTGTGGATTGCTCTGGTGACTTCAAGTAGTGCTGACACAGTGCTGTGGCCTTTCCTGTAGCCAAGTTGTTGTGTGCAAAGGATATTACATTTGTCCAGATATTCGGTGAGCTGGTCCAATACCATGCGTTCCAGGGCCTTTGATAGGGGAGGCAGGATTGAGATAGGATGGTAGTTCCCATGGTAAGTCTTTTTTGTGGATAGGGGTAACAGTGGCTAACTTCCATTTTTCTGGGAACTGGCTGAGTGTAAGAGAGAGATTAAAAATCCTGGTAAGAGGCCCCAGCACCTCTTCTAAGGTGAGGGACAGAAACTTGAGGTCAAGTGTGTCATTGCTAGCTCTTGATTTGCTTATGGCATTAGTGATGTACTTTTGGACATCATTCCTGTTTACTACTTTAAAGTTGAAAGGAGGGTGACTGCTGAGAGGCATGTTGTTAAGGGTTTCAAAGGCCTCATCATCACGGAAGAAATTAGGGGAAAGAACAGTACTGAGATCCATAAAAGCGGTGTTGAACATATCAGCAATGATTTTTGGGTCAAGCGTAGTATTTCCATTAACCTTGAGCATAGCCAGCATAGATTTGGGTTGTTTCCCAGTGATTTCTTTTAGGTTGTGCCAGAAATCTCTCCCATTTCTCCAGGTGTCAGTGAGAACTTTTGTGTAGTAGTCAGATTTCTGTTTCCAAATGGTTTTAGTGCAGTTATTACATGTTTGCTTATAGTTTTGGATGTCGACTGGCTTCCCAGTGGATCTAGCCAAAGCCCACAACTGGTCCCTGGATTTTTAGCATTTTTAGGAGGTTACCTGTTAGCCAAGGGTTACATAGAGTTTTAACTTTGTGCTTCTTGATGGCAGTGAATAGGTCACAGGCTTTGTTAAAATGTGGATGAATTGATCGGTGCAAAGTTTGTGTCAGTCACCAGGAAGATTGAAGTCCAGTCCAGTTGGAGGAGGTAGGATTTGGTGGGTTAGCTGACCACGCTGGATAATTCTACTGTGGATGATTTTAGGAGGTGGTTTGTGGAATTTATTGGACCAGGTACAGCTGATGGGGAGTGGTCACTGAGAGAGTCAGGAAGGACAAAGAGAGTTTGAGATCCATGAGGGTGGCTGATCAAAATCCAATCAGTAGAGTGCTGGTACCTGTTTTATAGTTTTGTCTAGTAGGGATTCCAGCATCTGGGTTGAGGTTGGCCGATAGGATGGAGTCCATAGAGCACCCACCTCAGCCGAGAGCCAATTTATATTGAAGTCCCCAAGCAGGATGGTTTCGGAGTCAGATGGTTGCGAACTGACAAGGTCCAGGACAGCGGAGAGACCTAGTCCTTGTTCCTTGGGAGGAATATATACTGTGATAACTGTAAGCACCTCATCGTGAGCACCTAGTAGAATTTTGATGGGGAGAATCTGTGCAGTGGAGGTCACGGGGGCAAGTTCTAATTGATGGCCCATGAACATGTCTTTCAGGTACAATGCACAACCTCCACCTCTTTTTGTTTTATGATCGAGCCTAAAGACATTGTAGCCTGGGATGGTGATTGCCTGGTCTGGGACCTGAGGGGTGAGCCAGGTTTCAACAACTGCCAGAACATCAGGAGTATGTTGGATTGTGAGAGGCTGCAGAGAATCAAGCTTAGGAAGTAGACTGCAGATATTCAAGCACAGGATTGAGAGAGTGCCAGAAGATTTGTTCTGGGAGAAGACCTTGCTGGTTTGTGGGCCAGGGTTTGGGTGAATATTACCTGATAACAGCAGCAGGAGGACTAGCAGAAGCTTGAAGGTGCATAGACATAGTTCCCTGAGTGTGCACTTACGTTTTTTATATTGGCAGGCCGTGCTGTGATGTGGATGTGAAAGTTCATCATGGGAGTAACAGGGTAAGCAGATGTGAGACTGCAGTGTTCAAAGTCAGCAAGGGATACCTTTTTTGTGGGAGGTTGTCCCCTTAGAGCAGGGTAAATGAGATCCGGAGAGGTGCCAGTGTGATGATATGCTCTGGTCATTTCAAAGGTTAGGGGAGGGAAGGGGAGGGAGGTGAAGGTGGCTCTAGGGGGGATAGGAGAGAAAAAAGGAGGGGAGGAGAAGGAGAAAGGTGGGAGAAAGAGCATGGTGAAGCTGAGAGAACGACAACAAGTGCAGGGCACAGGTTGGTGACAGTCAGAGAGTGGAGCAGGCAGGGAAAAAAATGAAGGGGGAGGAGAAAAGAGAGAGAGAGAGGAGGGGACTTGATGTTGGGCCAGTAGGAGCTAGTGAGGGAGGAATCCTATGGAGTTGGGCGTGGTGAAGGTCTATTTAATTATGGTTGGAGGGTGATTGGAGGGGGGCAGAGGGGCAGGCGTAAAATTTCAGCTGTTTTCCAGCTAAAGTCCATGGGTGCACAGCCCAGCAGTGAAGAAAATTGGTAGACAGTCCAATTGGAGTTGACCGTGAGGAGCGTTGGGCCAATATCGACAACTCACTGCTTCCCCGGTCAATCAGGAGTCCTTACCCAGCTCAGAGGATCCCTGGACGGGCAGAAAGAGAGCGGCAGAGTGGCTGGTTCCTGGAGCCGCTGCTGTGCCTGGTGGAGGGCTGCGGCAACTCACTGCTTCCCTGGTCAATCAGGAGTCCTTACCTGGCTCAGAGGATTCCTGGATGGGCATAAAGAGAGCGGCAGAACGGCTGGTTCCTGAAGCTGCGGCCTCACCTGGTGGAGGGCTGCTTGGCGCCCGATCAGGGGCTGCAAATCTGGAGGGAGGAAGGAGAGGAGATGGGGGTAGTTAGAGAGAGAGAGAGACAATGGATGGTGACACGGTGGTTAAAACAGGGGGCGCAGATCAGACTGAGAGAGAAAGAAATGCAGGCGCAGCGGAGCGTGGCAACCAGGGACAGGCGTATGGTAGGATCTATGCCTGGCGCCACAGGGGGAGGGTAAAAACAGGGAATTTAGCAAGGCAGGGGAAAGGGACTATGCAGGAGAGAGGGGGGGAATCAAAGGAAAGCAGAGATTTGTAGCGACAACTCACTGCTTCCCGGGTCAATCAGGAGTCCTTACCCAGCTCAGAGGATCCCTGGATGGGCAGAAGAGAGCGGCAGAGTGGCTGGTTCCTGGAGCCGCTGCCGTGCCTGGTGGAGGCTGCTCGGCACCTGATCAGGGATGCGAATCTGGCTCAGAGGATCCCTGGATGGGCAGAAAGAGAGCAGCAGAGTGGCTGGTTCCTGGAGCCATGGCCACGCCTGGTGGAGGGCTGCTTGGCGCCCGATCAGGGACTGCAAATCTGGCTCAGAGGATCCCTGGATGGGCAGAAAGAGAGAGGAAGAGTGGCTGGTTCCTGGAGCCATGGCCATGCCTGGTGGAGGGCTGCTTGGCACCCAATCAGGGGCTGCAAATCTGGAGGGGGCCAGCAGGGAGGGTGAGAAGCATCTGTGAAGATGTTCCCTTCTTGGGGTTTGTTGGCCACCGTAACTCATGCATTGAGCAAAACCAAGGGGAAGCCTTGCAGAGTTACTGCTGGCAGTGTCTTGCCTTCCCTTCCCTCCAAGTTGTTGTGCATGCACATGCTTCATGTTGGTACTGATATGTTCCTAAATAGGAGTAAAACTCCTCATTTGGGCTGGATGACAGTAACAGTCTCTAGTGTCCATGCTCAAAGGCATGCTGACCATCCGGTCCATCACCCACCATCACACATGCCTTTTGCGATCTGTGTGACTCCCCTGACTGTTCCCTACCTAGGTTGAAATGGAAACCCCACATTGGGGGGGTGGTAAGCCAAGGCGGTATGGGTTTAATGGCTTGACAGTGACTATATAAGCAGAAGTAAGCAGAGTCCTTAGGTGGGACCAGTTTAAGGGATACAGATAGTAGTTAGCTAAATTGGGGGTGAGGGAATGCCAGAAAGACAATATAAAAAATATTCTTCCACTAAATTGACTAAGGAGCTAGCCCATAGTGGTATCTTAAAATTTACAGTGAAATGTAACAAGTGTTTTCAATTTGCAAATGCTTATAATCAGTTTATTCATCCTACGCTGTTTTGCGCTTTTGTTAATTATATTGCAACTAGTTAGAGGTATTAGCACATTTATTAGCAAATTACAATCCTTTTTTGAATCTTTAAATTCAGAGCACAACTGATGTATTTTAGTGAACAAAAATATTAACTTTTATAGTCTCGTTGTATACAGTGGCTCTGCTTATATTAACAGGGTCAAGCTAATATTATTTCAGATGTAAGAAATTGTGCAGTCTCCCTTATTGTTTTTGGTTGTTCATGGTTTTCATTACACACTGTGGATGGAAACATTAGATGTTACTCACATACCAACTTGAAAGTGAACTCGCACTCTAACCTGAGGCAGAATATTTTTTAAGACAATGGGAGTTCTCTAATATTTCTTAAATGCATAGCTTACTTTTATTAAAGTGCAGGTAGTAAATGATCCAGTGACTTGCACTAGTTCTCCTGAAAGGTTTTTTTTTCTTACTAGGGCTGGGGCTATTCTCTCATATATCAACCAAAATTCCAGAACTGAATCAGTAGTCAATATCTTAAACCAACAAGGCCACTCAGACCTATCACCACACTCCCAGCTGCCAGAGATGCTGTGTATGCTTGGTCAGCTTCTGTCAAACAAAACTGGTAATCTTGGCCCATTTCTCTTGGTCCTCAACATAGGTAGGCTCATGATAGAGCTCCTGCCATTCTGAAGTCCAATACTAGAGATCCAGCCCCTTCAAAAGTAGAGGAATACTCAATGTATTTTAACTACCTTTTATTGTGTTCAATTATTCAATCGACAGTTCTCTGTATTATTACGTTAGTATTCAGTTAACATGTTTTTCCTTCTATTGCATTTGTCTCTGTATCACTATGATCTAACAGCAACAAATTTGCAGGGTACTATATGTGCAGGCAAACAGTATGACTTCTCCTGCCTGACTGCATGCTCCCTCTTCCATTACCAGCACCCTTCTTTTAGTCCTACTACTACCTGCACATCATTTTCTAAAGCCATATTGCTGCCCATGCATAAGTTTCTGAAAGAATCCAGACAGAGGTTGTATGGAACATTAAGGTTTTTATGGTCTGTCACTCATGGGAGTGCCCAATCATTCAAAAATTTCAGTGTATTGTTGATACTTTAGCAAACAGAATGTTGTATGTATGCTTAAGCTATAACACACAACAGGGTGTTTTATTTATTTATTTATTTATTTTGAAAGTCAGATTTATAACCTTTGAGTCAGGGACTCATTTACAAAGGCACCTTGTCACAGGGAGGGTAGACATGGTTGCAGTGTGAGATACAACAGTGGTAACATACAAGTGCAATACAGATAACAAAAAGAATACAATATAACAGTGGTTTATGGGATAAAGTTACATGCAGTAAATAGCAATCATATTAAAAAAAAAAAAGAAAGGAAGGGAAGCAGTCCAATGGACATTGTCAAGGCTATGGGCAAGAAATGGGGAGGGACCCCAACATTAGGTTGATTAAGGGCAACTACAGCTTCGGGTGCCAAAGAGGTGGTTCTGGAAAGCGACTTTAAAGGGACCAATTTTGGTAGACTTAGTGACAGAGAGCGGGAGTGAGCTGAACTATGTGGGGGTGCGGTAGTGGAAGGACCTTTGGGCTAGGGAGGTCTTGGTATGGGGCATCAGAAAGGTGGCCTTAACTGAGCTGTGGGTGGCAACGGATAGGGATGCAAGCTGCAGGGACACAGTGACCCCTGGGGGGGGAGAATTCTAGCAGGAATTTTTTGGCAAGTAAGCAGGTTTGGTAGCACAGGCACTCCTCCAAGGTGAGCAGGTTGGCGATGGAATAGAGCAGGCAAGTATGGGTGCAGAGGGATGCACCGGTCAGGATCCTGCAGGCCTTGTTTATTGAGGTCTGGATTCTGGTGAGGGTGGTATTGTCAGACACAGGACGGAGGAGTTGATGGCCAGTCAGAGAGCAGTTTGGGCGAGGCAAGCTCTGTGGTGATAGAGAAGGCCAATCCGAGAGATTATGGCTGAGGACAGGGTATTTATGTGGGTGTGAAATGTAAGAGCTGAGGTGAAGGTGATGCCCAGATACTTGTAGGATGACACTTGAGAGGGTGAGAATTACTGGAGATAATGCAGAGGGGGCATTTTTGGCCTTATTCTGTTGATGCAAAAAAAGCATAGATTTGTTTTTTTTGAGGTTAATGACCAGCCGGTGGTCAAGGGTTATGGTAGGATTTGCCCATGCCTGCTGTGGTTCAGTCACAAGGCCACAGACCCAATGATAAACTACATCAGAAGAGAGTAAATCCCACCATAACCCACCCCCCCGGAGGGGATTATTGCAATTATACTACTGGAAATATGTTTTATTTATTTTTATTAATATATTTATCCACTCTATATTATAGAGTGCATTGTTGCTAGGTAGATTATTGTTACAGCCTCCCCCACACACTTGTTGCTAGTGGATTAGCTCCCCTGCCACACACACACAGACATGCTGTAATGTTTGTGTTTAAGTGTTGTGTTTTGTTTCAAAGAGTGGGAATCTCATGTGAGTTCTGAGTGGCTATGTAGTGAGGCTTGGTGAGACTATGTGGTGTGTTCACTGTACGGCTTGGCTGCTATAGCTGAGCATGTGGTTCTGGGGTCAATGTGTCTGAGAGGTTGGGCTCAGGACATGTTTAGTTTTTGTTTTAAGTGATTGGGACACCAGAATTTAGGTGACATGCTGGATGCTTGGATATTTAGAATTGTTGAACTGGCAGCTAACGACTGTGTGTGGAGTGGTGGTAGGGAGCCGCAAGTAAAACAGTGAGACAGGTAACATGGGTGGGAGCAGTCACAGGGCAGCAATTTTAATTCAATAAAAAGATTTATGATTTTAGGTTACATTATCAGATATATGCTGATGACACAAAGTTAGGTGGACTTTGTCTAAGTGAAGACCAAATAAATTCACTTCAAAGGGATGTTGATGTTATTACTTCTTGGACTACCAGATGGGGAATGGATCTTAATTTGGATAAATGTTGTAGTCTACACATGGGGAGACAGAACCCATTATATACATACAGACAATGAATGTAACATTACTCAAAAAACACCTGAGAAAAATCTTGGGATTATAATTGATAATAATATGGATTTAAAAATCACACATTTCTGTACTAGTAAAAGCAAATAGGTTGTGCGAAAAAAATTCCACCAGCAGAATTTCGGTGAAAGTCGGATTTTAGCTTCTGCAAAAGTTCGAAAATCATTTTGCCAATTTTGCAGAAATTCCACTGAAAACTGCAGAATAAATGTAAGAAATGTGGGTTAATGTATTAAACTGTGGGGAAAAACTCCACAGAACTGATCACTGTCAGTGTTTAGCTCTGCAGCTTATGTATCAAATTACAGACCCAGAAGTAATGCAAACCGTGGATAATTACATGATATACAGCAAAATACTAAGCAAGAGACTTTATTTCTGCATGTCATGAAAAAAGTCTGCCGTTTGTAATTGAATGCCACAGTACTAGGTGGAAATCTGCAGTTATTTGGCAAAAGTTTGGAATTCTGCCATAGGCAAAAGAATGGAAAATTCCACAAAATTTTCGACATTTCGCAGAACTTCTGCAATGGCATAAATCCGCACTTTCAACCACCCCTACAAACAGTACTTTGATGACTATAAAAAGAAACATTCAAAGCATGTCCTCAGAAGTTTTAATGCCTTTGTACTTATCCTATGTTAGGCCATATTTAGATTATGAGAGTCAGGTTTGGAAACCAAATGCTAAGAGTGAGATAAATAAATTAGAGAAAGTGCAAAGAAGATTCACGCGAACAATAAAAGATCAGAAAGACTTACCATATAATGTGAGGTTAACTAACCTTAGGCTGTACAGTCTGGAAATTAGAAGACAAAGGGGTGACATGCTCCTCTTACATGATATAATGAATGATCCTTTTTTGATGACGGAATTAAACATTGAATACAAATCTGATGACATAACCACTAGGGGCCACTCACTGCAAGTGAGACTTAATCGTTATAACACCAAAAAAAGAAAACACTTTTTTTACTCAACGAGCAGCAATCTATGGACTAGATTGCCAGAATACATAGCAACAAGTATAAACAGAAATACTTTTAAAAATAATTTGGACAAATACATATCTATGGGTGGCTCTGTCATAAAGGAGCTGCTTGTGGGCTCTGGCCTTTTTAGCTTCTCACATTCTAAGTGATTTACAAGAAAAATATGTTTTGTTCCTGGTATGGAAACTGGGTTGGGGGAGTTTTTTAAGGAATGATATTTGTCTTGGGAAGATAGTTAATGTAGTTGTAACAGGAAAGGGTGGAAATTAAAGATCGTGGCTTAACAGAGCTGAAAACAATGAAGAGAAGGGTATTGATTTTTCTGTTTTGTAAAGCTGCTGGCCAGAATTTTACCTGTGGGTTATGATGGGTTTCTCTTCATAGGATCATCACTAGTAACTTTCCTATTTTGCAAACTGACCCCAACATTGGTGCTTCCTTTACAGAACTACCCATTGCCTCCTACCGCTGGCCACCCAACCTGTGGACTCTCCTGGTAAGAAGCAGCCTACCTACCTACTCCTAACAGTTCCTCCCTTCCAGGTACGAAACCTTGCAACAGAACTCGCTGCTACATCTGCAAATTTATTTCTAGTGTGACTGAAATTTGGGGTCCCACAGGTGTTTTTCACATCACGAAGGAGTTCTCATGCACCTCCATTAATGTGGCATATTGTATTCCTTGCAGGAAGTGTGCAGCTATTTACATCTGAGAAACTGGTAGATGCCTTGCTGATCATTTCTGGGAACATTACAGGGCAGTCAGGAATGGAGACACTGATAAACCATTATATCCCACTTTATTTCCAGGGACCACCGTGTCAATTATCTTTCTGTTTGTGTCCTTCAGCAGGACTTCTGGGATTCTGAACATAGAAAAAAACATGTAAACAAAGCTGATCATCTGCCTTGGCTCCCAGCAGCCCTCTGGTTTAAATGATGGACTTATTTTCTACCAATATCTTTCATCCACCCTTGTTTTTCCTGAAGTCTGTTTGTATTGGTATACATCTAGTTTCATTTTCACCAGATGTCTCCAGCTCTGTCTCCCTCCCCCCACATTTGTCACCTTTCAGCTTTCTTCCTAGGCCCTGTTAATTAGTCCCCACCTGTGGACTTCTCTAGCTCATTTACTGCTATTATGCCTTGTCATTCCCATCATCACCTTTTTATGACTGTGGGCGGAGCCTAGAGGAGTATTGCATGTACAAAAGGAGTGATGTCATGTTTTCTGTCCATGGAACTGACTGAAGGTGTAAATAGTCTCCACCACCTTATCCTCCTCCAAGAAATGTTTTCCACCCTCAAATAAATACACTTTCATGTTAGTCAATGGTATCAGGGTACTTTTTTCTTTCTTAAATGGGTGGTACAAGAACTGCAATCTGAGTAATGGGAGGCAGCATTGTGTTTTTGGGGGAAGTAAGGTCCACCCCACTTCCAACTCCACCCAAGAAACTCCAAAAGGTCCATCCCACCTTTTTTTTATTCATGTGGGAGGGGCATGAGGTGGAGCTATCATCCTGAAAGAAGACTCGCATATTTGGGATGTGGACCAAGGAACAGAACAAGTCTGACAGAAGATACTTAAAATGCCTTCAAACTGACTTAAAAATCCTAGGAACAAATGATTATCAGAGTCACCTGGTGTCTCAAAAGGAAAGACTAAGAAGTGTCTAAAAACTAAGGAAAATAGACAGCTTTCAGGTATTTCTTAAACATTTATATACTAAAACCAAAGTTCAGCTTTTGGGATTAAAAATATTTGTTTACCATATTCTATCTATCTATATATAGTTTGTCTTTTTAGTACTTTCAAATCTTGAAAGCATTGGTGTTACTAATGCATTTAGAAATACATTTTTTAATTGTTTTTACAGATAACCTTGAATGCATTGGTGTTAATAATGCATTTAGAAATATATTTTTTAATTGTCTTTAGAGATAAATCATGCATGTTCATGTGAGGGCACAATTTTTGGGGGATGGGATTCAAATTATTTTAATCATGGGCACAGTACTTGGTAAACACAGTCTGTGATGAAGTGTATTTTTCTAAGTTTGAGTAGTGGAATTGACATGCACAAATGGATAGTACAGACTCCATAGAAAGCTATTAGAAGTAGAATGGGTTAAACACTTCCTGGAACTTTCTGCATAACAAGTTCCCATGGCACTCACAGCATTTTGTTTTGCTTTCAGACCACATGCTGATGCGGCATTGTTTTTGTTTTTACATTTTATAAGAAACAATTGGTGCATTCTGCAAACAGAAAGCAAACTTAAGCCCGGTGTAAACGAAATGCCTAGAATTGTGTACAAATGAGCTAGAAATTTAAGAAATCACATAGTGCACAGTTATCAACAATGTCCAAAATAAAGTCCAACGTGGCTGCTACCTTTACCAAAAGGATGTCATAAATGCCAGAGGTGTAAATTCTGTCAGTATATAACATGTACTAATATATACTATTAATAACAGAAGTGATAGTAATACACATTTTGAATTTTATTAACTGTGACACAACTTATGTTATATACTGTATATATGGCTATATGTATTTGTGGAGTATATCACATTGGAAGAACTAGAAGACAATTCAAAGAAAGGGTAGAGGATCATATTAGAGCAATTTCTGCTAAAAAGCAGGATTATGCTACTGTTGGCATCCCTGTTCAGTACATGATCCCCAAAATCATATGTGCTCTTTTGTAGCTGTAGAAAAAAATAAAAGTGGGACCAAGAGGTGGGTGCATTGATGATAAATTAGCCCAGTGGGAACAGTACTGGATTTTTAGGACTAAAGCCATGCAACCCCCTGGTCTTAATGATAAAATAGAACTGTTACCATACATATGAAATGCTGCATATGAATTTGCTTAAAGGGTCTTTTACTAGGCATTCTGTAGTTCTTGAGTCAGTTTATGAATGAACTAAACTTAAAATGCATATGAAAATTACACAAAATATTGAAAATTAGTAAATAATTATCAATGTATTATTTGTTTTATATGATTTTGCAATCAGAAATATGATCTTTCATCAGTGCTATTTAGTATTTTATTTTATGAAAAAGTTGTTTTATGATTTTGCCAATACTGAGCACTGTTGCACTCATTACATGTAAGACATGTTACACTGTGCCTTTAAGAATGCACTATTTAAGTGTTGCAAGTGAGCATGCTTGTTATCCTCTTGACAAAGCATGTAAGTGTGAAAAGTTGAGGGTCACTGCCTGGGTTGGTAGCCCACCTGTTCAGTGTCTGCTGTGTTTGCTGATAAACAATAAAGGAGCAGCAACTGATAATGCCCTGAGTGTTGCAGTCTTCCTTTGGAACTGGATTTGTGTGACTGTGTGTACATGGCTGGTTGACTGTCGTACAGCATGTGGCTCAACTGCTAGCATGTCCACCTTTGGAGCTGGATGATGAAAATACCATAGGTCATAAAATGGGTTGGGAAAGTCCTGAAACCTGATTGGTTGTTACCTCAGCATTAGATGAGTTTTATGCACAAGCAAAAAACAAGTGCTGACATCCAGGATGCAGCCCTCAAAAGAAATAAATGTGTTTGTTTAACATTTTTTGGATTTAAACAGCAGACATTTGTTTCGCAAACTGAACTTTTCCTATTCTATCCATATGCTAAAAAATTCCCTATAATTACCTAGATACTTTTGTTTAACCAATATTCTGACATATTTTTCTATTGTTTAATTTTTGTATATGCTTTTTGTTTGCTATCCACAATCTCTGCTCCACCTTGCTCACTCACTACTCACACATATACAAAAAATCAGAGGAACCACAGTCCCACTCATGCCCCTTCATCCTAGCTGCATGTCAGACTGTCTGCTGTACTTTAACTGCCACAACTGCAGTCATGCAAAACTCACACTCAGTGTTATTTTTTCATTTAGTCAGTGTCTGACTAACTGACTGCCTGCCTGCACTCACAACCACTACCAATGCTGTTGTCATAGGTCCTTCTTCAGTTGTCACTGTCTCACTCCTTTCTCTGAACTGCTACAGTCAGGCTCCATCAGTACAAAACAGAAACCAATACATAGCACTAGTTTAGACACCTTTGTTTTATCTTTATTACTATTTCTATTTATATACTGTATTTGAACAGTAATTCATAAAATAAATTAAAGAGAAGTGGCCTGTAATTGGGCCCCACCTCTATGTGAAGCAGGGCTGCAATAGCATTTTCTCAGTTTTCATTTTTTCACTTACAACAAATTTAATAATTCAGATTTTATCTGGTGATCCTGCCATCCCTCCCACCAGCATTTTGAAACAAAGTGTCCCTAGCAGTGCACCAACAACCTCCCGCAGCTATCCCAAGAATGATATATGAGCCGGGGAGCAACTGTGGGAGTGTGCATAGAGTTCTGTATAGTCAGAGCTATGAATAGCTCTGGTTTGCAATTTACATATCTCAATGCTATACTAAGACCAGGTATAGACTGGCAGTTCAACTGCCAGTCTATATCTGGTCTCAGTATAGCACAAAGACATGTAAAATTGCAAAACAGAGCTATTAGTAGCTCTGATTATACAGGACTCCATCTCATGCATCTGTAGCTGCTCCCTTGATCATGCATGATTCTCGGGACAGGCATGCAAGGTTGTGAGTGTGCTGCCCAATGGTGCTTCATTTCAGAATGCTGACAAGAAAGAAGGCAGGATCAAAGAGATAAATTCTTAATTACAAAACTCACTGTAAGTAAAAAAAGTACAACTGTTTGCAAAAAGTTTACTGGGCCTTCCTCACATTGAGGTGGTGCCCAATTACAGGTGTATGTTCCCCTTTAAACAGCATTGCTAAAAAAAATACCATTAGTAATTACAGTTAGAAAGCTATGTCACCCTAGTGGCACCAACCAGTGGGGGATTATGTTATGTCTCTGGAAGGTCATTTTTGCATATTTTTAATTTTTTTAAATGTGTCTATGTTCCCCAAGACTCTGTACAAACCCATTTTATAAGACATTTTGAGTTGTACATTGGGATAATCTACTTGCACTTCCAGGGACTGAAGGCACACATACCATCATTTTGGCATGCAGTTAGATTAACACAATGAACACTCCACCATGACTTATTAGTTACTTATTGCTCTACACCAGGGACTTGGGCAATACCCATAGCTGTGTAGTGTGGTGCAAGGTGGTGCTGCATTACTGATGTGCCATTCTTAGAATGAGACGTTAAACAAGGTCCCTTCTGCCCATCTCTGTCCACAGTCCAGGCAGACATTAAAGATCCCATGACACTTGTCTAAGAAGAGTAGGGCAGTTTCCTGGTGTCATGGTCACCCCCCAATAAAAAGAGGTAAATGTACTCCTCCCCAGGACATATTTGGAAATGAGCTATCACAGCTCAGTGGGCCTTTCCTTATCTAAACATTTATAGATTACAAAGAAAATGGTTTATTATTTGCTATCCACAAGGCTTCTGTAAATAATCAAATGCAAAAAGAAAATTGAAAGCCCAGTTGTGAATAGGAACAACAAAAAATCATGGGTTCAGAACTTTTTTACATACTAGTATTCTTGATCTAGAGAGTGTGTTCTGTCATCATGTACAGCTTAGCAGTAAATTATTGCACTTACATGATACTGTGGTCTACTGGCCTGCATTTAAAGAGTTTTATAGAAGGGTTTTCGTCTCTGGATTTCTCCCAGACCCAACTGACTTAATACTACTCCAACTTTTTGGATGTAGGAAAAATTGCTGCATCACATCTGCTCTGTGTAAAACAGCAACCCTGCTGTGTTGGTAACACCTCCTCAGAATTAATACTGACACATATTTTTTGCCAGTTTATGACGTGGCATGAAGCACTGAAATGTAACAGGCTCTTATGGGGTTATGGAAAAACTTGAAAAGACCACTGAGAAATGTAAATGAAATACAAAAGATATTTCTCATAACAGTTTTATAACTGCCTGGAGACTAATCTCAATCAAGAAAAAAGGTCAAATATTGTAAATATTTTGTAATTTAATTTTACAATACAAGCCACATAAATTTAATTACCAAAAGGTCAAACTTTATGTGGATCTTTATTTCTGAATCTAAACAATCTGATGCACACTGGTGGAATTAAGAGACAAACTGAGAATATGTCTGATGGAAATGTCTGTTAGTCGACTTGTGGGTTCATTCAGTTGGAAGCCGTCTGAATAGTAATTTCCTGCCAGACAGTCCACTCTGATCCAGTCTGAGACCTTTGAATGGTAATTCTGGAAAGACCAGATACATTTCAGGATTTTCATGTTTCCCTTGGATGCTGTTTCTGAAAGAGTTTATGTTACTGGCATAGAAAAACTCATATTTTAAATAACCCACAACCAGGCTTAGATGTTCCCCATCACTGTGGGATGCAGTACTGTCTGGGTATTTTTGATACAGCTTTTTCTTTAGATTTAATCAAGACTATCCACTTGCATAGGTAAAATACTAGAAAGTAAAAGTATGGCTAATTTTTGATAGTGCATGTGGATAGTCAATGTATTTATTTAGTTTGTTTTTGTTTACTGGGTAGGTGCACTAGGCAGCAGAAAGCCTATTTACAGATATGATACAGGTGAGAATAGAAGAAGGTATGTGGCAATGAGTAGCTGAAGGAACAGGCAGTAAAGCAATATGGTAGGGAGAATTACAAGCAGGGTATCACAAAAAACAAAACCAGAAACTACAATTCTAGTCAGTTTCAAAATGCAGGATAGGAAGGACAAAATTTAAATATACAATGAGCAGAGACAACCAATAAACTGCTAAGTGAACCCTGCCCTACACAAACAGGGAAGCAGATGAAAGCGGATCAGTAAGTGCAATTACCATACTTAAAATTGGGCAGGAGCCCACAGGAACCCAGTTTCACCACCTCTTAAAAAACTTTATGACAGGTCCACCACCTCTGTCATCTTTCTCCATTGACTACTATAGGAGAGTTCTAATACCTATAAATGACAGTTCCACCACCTAGAACTCTAGGTACAAGAGTTCCCCCACTTAAACCTTTTCAACTTAACCACTGGCAATTACCTTTCAAGCAGAACAACAGTCAGATGCATTTACAGGCAGAGGACAAGGTGTTTCTTGAATGATTAGCAATTGTTAGCAATGCCAAATAATTTGAATGGGAAAATGAATTAATTATTCAATTTGATATGAGTTGCAAGTGAATATTGCTGCACTGTAGATGATATAAAGTATAAATAGCACATGCTTGAAAATTATTTATATTTTAAGTCTATGCTATGCAGTATTTCTTAAGTAGACTGTGTCAGTGGCTCAGCAGGTAGTACACTCGCCTCTGAGACCAGGAGATCAGAAGGCTGTGGGTTCTATCCCACACCAGTCACTTGTTACTATCCCAATACTGACACTGCAGTGCAGCATGAGGTGGTGCTGCCCTACTGAGGTGCCATCTTTCAAATGAAACATTAAACCAAGGTCCCATCTGCCTGTTCTGGTGGTAGTTCAGGTGGATATTAAAGATCCTTTGGCACTTTTCAAAAAGAGTAGGGGAATTTTTTATTAGAAAAAGAAAATAATAAAATAAATGTCATACAATCACTTATACAGCAGAAAAAAATAATCAATTTATACAAAGTCCAAAGGAAAAAAAGAGAGAAAAAAAGACAGAAAAAAACCCACTTGGTACAGCTGTCATTTTTACACACAATTTAAGGAGAACATCCAATATCCAGTCACAATATTTCCATAAATTCCTGAACTTATGCTCTGGAAGAAGACCTAGTTATTTATAATAAATTTCTTTCAAATGTATTACTATTTGCATTAAAATTTGATTCTTAGTATGATCCTTTTGTTGCAATAAGAATGCACCTAGCTTGCCATAAATAATATCTGCACATGGAAAAATTAGTCTTATTGTACTTTCATGATACTTATGAAAAGGAGTTGGGTATAAACCCAACACTACTTGTTCATAGGTGAACTGACTAAGGTGCCCATCTCCCCAAACATTGTTCACATGGGACCAGAATTGAACGGAAAAGGGGCAAGAAATAAAAAAAAATGCTCCATTGTTTCTGGTATGCCATAGCATGAGTCCCTAGGGCAAACTCTTTCCTGAGCCATTTTATGTTTGTGGCTGTCTCTGACCCCCAACCTCCTGTGACAAGAGAGCCATGTAATATCCAAGACTTTCAGGGGGGAGCCTCTTGTTGGTCAATTGAGAAAATATAGCAGAGAGCTCAGATTCATGGTTCAAGAGTTTACTCAAGGTTTCCACGAATTTTGAGTGGAGTATTTCTTGATAAAGGGTTTTCCTAGAAGTCTTCTTAAAGTCCAGTGATGTGACCTGCCACTGCTTTAATTTTTCACAGGCTTGGTGTAGATATGAGGGTAACCATAAGAGTTTTAGCTTCTTTGGTGGAAGAAAGGGTGGTGACTGCCAAACATTAAAAAATTCCTTCAACCAAAAGGTAGTGAAACCATGCCAAAATGTTATTGTTTGGGAAGGAAAAAACAAATTCTTATACCAAAAAATGGAAAAAAAAAGAACAAAAAGTGGGTGGACCATATGAACCGCTCCCTGCCCATAGTCATAATAGGTGTACATCCGTTTTAATGGGGTTCAAACAGCTCTCCCCAAACCCCTGAAAGAAAACATTCAGAATGTTTGTCTCTAAAGCTAATGGTGGGGGGGGGGAAATATGTGCTATGGACAGAAATACAGGTATTACCAAGGTGTAAAGTAAAGTCACTCTCTTTCTTTTTGATATTGTTTTTGCCTTCCATGAATTCACCATAAATTCTGCAGTTTGGAGTGCTTTCAACCAATTAAGACGAGCATCATCCTGACTACCAAACTGGACTTCTAATATTTTCTTTGGGGTTGTAGTTATTTGAATATTTGCAAAATCCTGTCTGACCTGAGTAGTCTCATGAAATGGGAGCAGGAAACCGTTACTTTTATTATAGTTAAGGTGAGAAATATGTCCAAAATCTGTGATTATTTGTATTAAAAGGTAGGGGTCTAGTTCTTCTGTGGTGCAGATAGTTATATCATCTGCATAAGCCTGAGTAGGAGCACAGAAGTGCCATCCGGAAATAATAAATGGGGAATGCTTGGATGCTGATTTAATTTTTCCTGGAGAGGGCCTATTTGAAATAGAGTAGCGGGCTCAGGGGGCAAACTTACCTGACTCCTTTAATGCTGAAAAATGAGCTACCCATTTTCCCGTTAATATATGGCACAATTATCACTGTGGAGTAAAGTAACTTTATCCAGTTAATGAATTTACCGGGAATTTGATAATGATATAAAGCCTGAAACAGATAGTTGTGATCCACCCAGTCAAAGGCTTTCTCTTGGTCCAAAGAAAGCACCGCCCCCTGGAGAGCGATCCTATTAGAAAAAACATCTCTCAACAACACTAAATTCTGAAATATTGACCTGTTTGGCAATGCACAGGACTGAACTGGAGCTATTACCTGTTCTGCAATAGGGGTTAACCTTGTAAGAAGGACTGAAACTAAAATGCTGTAGTCAATATTCAAGAGCCTAATAGGTCTCCAGTTCTTTAAATCACATCTGTCTCCTTTCTTGTACAATAATACAGACAGTGCTTTCGATATCTCTGCTGGCAGTGTGTTAGAGGTTAGACAATCAGTAAACACATGTGCCAAAATTGGAGCCAAAATGTGTCTGAATTCCTGAAAGAATTCTACAATTAACGCA
This sequence comes from Neoceratodus forsteri, assembly GCA_016271365.2. Lineage (NCBI taxonomy): Eukaryota > Metazoa > Chordata > Ceratodontiformes > Ceratodontidae > Neoceratodus > Neoceratodus forsteri. Next base: position 38,116,754 of record JADMNL010000029.1, on the reverse strand, counting down.
TCAGAGCCTGGGGCAGTATTCTTTTGTAGTCTTTGAATGGCAAGCAAAAAATATCCTGTGGGATAATTGGAGAAAGTAGGGTCTCACGGTCCTGAGGGGCTATCTGGGGTAACTTAATATCTTGCAAGTAAGGGGGATTTATCTGTGCAGTAGATGGGGTACCAAATAAATCATGTAAGTAAGTTTGAGCCATACTTTCACTGATTTTAGGGTCTGAGGAAAATCTATTAGTCTGTGGATCTATAACCTTGTCGAGCCAAGTATGCTGCACACATGTTTGCCAGCTTTTAAATATGCCTATCGAGGGTCTGGTGCCTTGTGTCCCAAGCTAGGCCTCGAATGTTAAAGTGGTAGCCCTATTGCACTGAAACTGAAACATTTCTTTTTTTTTATTGCCTGTATGCTATCCACTAAATCTACCCTTAATTCATGGGCTCTGGAAATCATAGATAATAGCTGTTCCCTTAGTTTCAGGCAATGTAAATACTTTGTCTTGGATCCATTTTTTGCAGCTGACAAAAAGAAGGATTTTAGGTCCTGTTTTGTGTCCACCCACCAATCAGATATAGACTCATAAGTTTCCAAAACTGAGAATCTAGTTGCAAAGAAGTCAAGGAGTTTTTTCTCAGTGGATGGACAGGAAAACAGGGAATTATTTAGCTTCCATCTACCTGTTTTTTTTGAAGGGGGCCTTAGAGTGGTGGGAAGAACAAGTTAATGATACTGCCATATGGTCGTATGTCTCACATGGTATTGTTTCGGCATGCAGTACTTGCAATTCTTTTGACAAAACAAGTAATCAATTGGGTAGCTAGAGACCCCTTTGTAAAAGTCTTTGCTGCAATGGAATGCTTTGCCACGTATCCATCATATAAATTGTCTGTGTCCAATATTAATTTTCAACAGTTGGTGTCCCAAATAATTTTTTCGTGGTGCCCCCCTTTGTCAGTTAAGGAGAGGGGGCAATTAAAATCTCCTCCAAACACAATATACCTATTTGAATGTAAGTAAGGTTGTATTGATTTAAATAGTTCTGAGCATGAAGCAATGCTCTGTGGAGCACAGACATTTATAAACCTTAAGGGAAGTTTGTCATTAACTGCATCTAGTAACAAAGCCCTTCCTGGGCAGATATCCAACACTCTGTGCATTGAGACCTAGGAACCTTTAAATAATATGCCTACCCCATCACATTTATCTAGGCCTTCTGACCAGTAAGATGGGCCTGATGTCCAGATATTTTTTACTTGTGCAATTTCGTGCATGGTTTTTAAACGGGTATCCTGCAGAAAAAACACATTGTTTGGCAAGTCCTTTAAGATTTGAAGGGTAGTCAGCCAGCCTCTTCCGATGTGACTTTATACTGCAAACATTTAGGAAAGGAATTTTAAATTTGAGTACTCATCATATCTTAACGAAAAAATTTCCTTATTTCTTCCGGCCTTTTCCTTTTTCCTTACTTTAGCCTCTATTTGTGGTTCTGACACAGAATCAGCTCAGAAGGATACTGAGGAAGAGTCTGAACCACATCCTCATCCTCATCCTCCCCATTGTCTTCGCTTTGTCAGAGCCTGGTACCTATTTCTGGTAACTACTTGGCATGTGGGAGGCCTCTGCTTTCCTTTTGCCTTTGGCTTCTGGAAAGGGTAAGGATCCTCTGGGGAGGCATTCCATCAGGCCTGAACTCTTCCTGAGAGATGGTGGAAGCATCCTGCGTCAGGGTTTCTATATGTCCCTGCCTTTGTTCCTGTTGTTGAGGGGGTATATTAGGCACTGACACCTCTAAGGAAGGTGCTGCCTGAGCATTTAAGGCCTGTCATTGACAGGTTTCTGTAATGCGAACTAGGTCCTGAACAACATGCTCAAGTCTATTATGAGCTGCCCAAGGGCAGATTTTATAGGAGTGGCCTTCCTCATCACATAAATTACAGTAAAGTGGATTTGGACAACCCAAACTGATGTGACCGTATTCCAGACATAAGTTGTAACAAGGTTTATTGCAAACAGAACTTAGGTGAGTTCTGACCCCACACTTATGGCATGTTTTGGGCTTCCCAGCATAAAAACATAACCCCTGTCCCTACCTATATAAACACTACTTGGGAGATGCAATATGCCAGAACCAGACTGCTTAAGCTGTACTTTTACCCTCCAATTGCTTGGCCACACCAAATCTTCATCTAATATGAGGGAAGGTTTATCCAGTACCATTCACCTCTGCTGCAGCCAGCACTGTACATCAGCTACATTGACCCCTTCACTCCTAAATAAAAGTGTAACCATCTTATCAGTAGGCTTAGTTAATGAGATGGGAAAGTACTTTTTCCATAAAGCAGAATGTTGTACCATAGGATATTTTCCCCAGAATTTCTCTAAGGTAGCACAGTTCTTAAAACTAACATCAAATATAAATTCCCCTTTTACATGAATGCAGGCAAATAGTTCATGAGGGTAGAGTCCCATAGTTTCTTTTAACATTTTATGTAATACAGTTTTCCTATCTGGTATGTCAACTGGGGCCCCATTAAACTTAAGCCTTACGGCGCTTCTGCACTGTGCAGGCTCACCAACATTCTTAAATAAATTAGCCATGAAAAAATGTTTGGGTTGATTAGCTGTGCTAGAATTTTGGCCTGGAAAATTGTCCTCAGCAAGTTCTGTGTTGGTTGCAGGGCCCTGTGCAAACACTGATTGCGAGGTATCTTGATTACATTCAGTGAGTGCATCACTGGAAACGGTACCTGAACGCTGAACAGTTTGCTCTGACATCCATGGGGTTTCTGAGTTCTGGGCAGATGTTTGGTGATTTTCCTCAGAGGACTGCATTATTGCTGAAGCAGAAACAGTTCCTGGGGAAGTCCAAGCTTTGTTAGTATCACTTTGCTGCCATCCTGCTGCTTGAAGAGCAGCCTCGGGGGACCAGATCGAATCTCCAAATCCACAGGGAGCGTCTCTCCCTTTTCAAAATGCTGATGTGGTGCCACTGCTGGCTTTAGCAGAAGCTGTTGTAACATCAGCTGTGTCAGGTGCTGTGGGGAATTGGGAGGGAAATGGTAAGGCTGTCTCACTGTTTTCAGAGACTGAAAAATGTTCAGCAACAAAATCTGTAGTCTTATCTCCTCTATTTGTCCATTTAATCGTGTTTGCATTTCAGCAGTGTTGGAGCTATCATTTGGCTTTTGCCACACAGAATGAATGCTGTTAGAGCTGCCAGCCTGATTTTCCTTTGCAGTTTTAGTCAAAAGTTTATCCACTAGCTCCTCAGTTATTTGGTCTGCACTGGCCATATCAGTAGATTGTTGACTAGTAGAAGCAACAGCATGAATGTTAATATTCATAGCAGGGGGAACACTTTCTTGAAAACCCTCTAGTTCTTGCTCCAGATCTTTAACTTTTTTTTACAGCACAGATTTTTCTTTCAGCAGGGATTTTTTACTCTTCCCAGAGGTCTTTTTCTCAGATGTGCCTTGCATTTTCTTTCCTTTCTGCCAGGCCATCTGTGGCCTTTCTGTCTCCTGTGCCGCAACCGAGAAAGGCTTCCATAGATTCTATAGCTCCAGACTCTACCATGCTGGCCTCTTGTGAGATAGGAGCAGGAGAGGAGGCCTGCTCCCCTGCACCACACACGTCCATCTCCTCCACATCAGCATTTCCTCCTCCTACTCTGTCTGGCTCCCAACTGGGCTCCTCCATTCTGCTTCCAGGAAGTCAAGCCCCCCCTGCTGGCAGAGTAGGGAAATTTCCCTGGTGCTCTGGCCAATTTCCCATCATTCACTACAAATACCACCACCAGCTTAATCTGGTTCAAGGTCATTTGGCATTCATCTGTATCCCCCTCCACCCTGGGTCATGCCTGAAAAAAGGCAGAATTTGTCTGGTGCACTTAACCAGTCAACAAAAACTAAAATAAAACAATAAATAAAATAGACTATGTTGAACCACTACTGAATGTAAAATTATCCCAGAAACCTCTTCAGTTACATGATTTAATATCTGTGGAATGCATTGTACATGGTGGACTGCAGAGACTAGAACAAAGATAGCAATATGACTTAAGTTTGTCCAAAGCACCCTTATCATTTGTAAGCAAAACATTTGTCACATGGCTGTATCATCACATCAGGAAAGAAATGACAGTGACAGTGAACTGGAGTGTAGTGTACAACAGCCCTGGGAACATAGAGGACTTGAAGAAAACCTGTTTCTGCTATCAATGGCAGACAGTGGTGGTGGATACAACAGAATGGAGCACATACTGTAGGTAGACAGTGCACCACTCATAGGATTTGAAGAGTATCTTTTCATGGTGTGTTAGTTTCAGTGAGCAGTTGTAGTTCAGTCATTGAAAATTACATTTTTAGGCACATGCCATTACAAAAACAACAAGCATTTGTCAATGTCGAATGTTGTCTCACTGGCATTGGCATTGGTAGTGCCAGAGTTAGAGATGCATAATAGGAATGGCAGTGAAGTATTGAAGTGACTCCAACCCCACCCCCACCCTGTAGAGACCGACAGGCACTGGGGTGTTCCTTTGGGTCATCAGCTATAATGCTCATGCCATTGTACCTCACACTACCCTGTAGACACTTACAAGTGTTGTGGTGTGCTTTGGGGTCTTTGGGCATTATACTTACCCATTCCATAAGGAAATGTGCTGAGGTGGGTGCAGTATAGGAGAATGGGGTGAACTTTGTGGTCAAACAGTGCAAGGCACACCATAATGTCTGTCACTGGCTGCAGGTGGGTGTGGGGTAGAAAGGCATGAGCATTACAGCCGATGATCCCAAGTCACACTCAGACACCTGTCAGTCTCTACAGGGTGGGGTGTTACAGTTGAAAACCGTAACACCACAGGCCTTGTGTTAGTATTTTCAATTCAAATTTTCAACATGGGCTGTTTGTAGAGCCCACCTCATAAAAAACAACAGTATCAGTTTGTTAGCTGAAAGGTGGTTTGCACAGTGGCTATGCCATTTGGCGACACTGGGACAAAAACACATTTTGGGCAGGATGTGAAAATGACATCTGTATTGTTCATGAGGAGGCATAAAAATGGCAACATTGAAAATCTGGAGGAAATATGAAAAATTAGTGAAGTCATTAGCATGCATAGAAACTGCACAACGCATATCCGTAACCCAATTATTTTTGGAGTTTTAGCCACATTTTCAACATAGGCATTGTGGGACCTCCCTCATGAACAGTGGCACTGTGATTTTGCTAAATCAATTCCAAAAGTTGATTTCCCACAGCGACCTCGCCATTGTGCGCCACAGGTGTGGAAACACATTTTGGGCAGGCTGTGAAAAATGACAGCTGTACAGTTGATAAGGAGGCATGAAAAAATGCCAGTGCTGAAAATCTGCATGGAAATATTGCAAGTTTGCAAAGTTACAAGAGTCCGTGGAAACTGCGCAACACACGCTTGTAACACAGTCATTTTATGGACTTTCAGCACCAAATTTTCAACATAGGCATTTTAGGATCTCTGCTTATGAACAGTGTCACCATCATGTTCTCAAACTGTCCCAAAACTGATTTTGTACAGCGACCGTGCTATTCTGTGTCAGATGTGCGAAAACAGATTTCGGCCAGGATATGTAAAATGACAGCTGTACTGTTCATAAGGAGGTGTAGAAAAATGGCAATTTTGAAAATCTGGAGTGAAAATATTACAAATTCATGAAGTTATGAGCGTGCATGGAAATAGTACAACACACGCTCGTAAAACAGCCATTTTTTGGATTGTTTTCACCAAATTTGCAACATAGGCTTTTTGAGAGACCCCCTCATGAACAGTGGCACTGTCATTTTGTTACTCAGTCCCAAAAGGTGATTCCATGCAGTGACCACAAAATCACCTTTTGGGACTGAATAACGCCATGACAGTGACTGAATTCATGAGGAGGGGTCCCAATAACCCCATGTTAAAAATGTGGCGCAAAAATTGCAAAAAATGGCTGAGATATGCACCAAAGTTGGAAAAACCCTATTTATGTCATTATACAGCTTACTGGCTTTTCTTCAGTTCGCGGTCAGCTTTGAATAGTGCAGACATATTCCTGGTCCACTGAAGATCCTCGCACCAGACTCCGGAGGTAAGTATGGGGTGAGGGGGTGTGTGGGGAGGCAGAGTGCAGAGAGGGTGGGTGCAGGTTGTGGGAGGGGGCAGGGAGACCACAAGGGATTGTTTTCTTCTTTCACAGGGTAAAAAAAACAACATTGCTGGATGGTTTTTCTTTTTAAGGGGATATGGCATGCTGGGGTGGGCTCCCAGCATGCCACCTAAGTGTTTTGCAGGGATGCTGTAGCCGAGGGGGAGTGGGCACCCCCTCAACACATAACAAATGGAGGGGTGCATGATGCCAACAGGGAGTGGGCTCACCCTTTGGGACACACACATTGGGTCAGGGTATGCTGATAGGGGGATTGGGCACCCCAAAGTCAGCATTATGGCAGGCAGTGTGCCACAATGTTTTTACTTTTCACCAGGGCAAACATGTTGAGAGGTGCCGCTGCGTATGACAAGCTTTGCTCACATTTCAGTGGACCTTTCATTAGATGTGCTTGCCACATTAGGTATTCATGGTGTGGCACCGGCATGCAGGCTTATTGGGAATGAGGAATGTACTACTGGTGCATTCCCTGCATTCACCCAACAGTGACCATGCCTCCAATTCTGCTACTCATCATAATATGTTGGCTGCGCATACAGGAGCCAACATAAATCATTCAACATATTATTACAAAAGTGCATAGTTATATTTATTATTTTATTTATTTTATTATTAGATCATCAGTTTACAGACCTTTGAGTCATAGACTCATTTACAAAGGCACCTCATCAAGAGAGTAATACATCACAGCAAACAAACAGTACAGTACATAACACTTAGATAAAAAAAAAGCAACCAGTGTTACAGGCATTCTCTGGTGGTACACACTTGGTAATAGGTAGATCACAGTAATCATAATATAGGTACACGAGTACCACATCAGGTAGCAACCAGAGATATTTTATTACATTAGTCAGCAGATGTTGCATGAGACCCCAGATATATACAGCAAAAGTAAACAGGGCAGACCCAGACTAGGGGTGAAGGTAAGAGGCAGGTGGGGGATTATGTGCAGTTGCAGCAGTGAGTGCTTGTCAGATGGCTTCTGAGGATAACCTTGAAAGTTATAAAACTGCATACAGTACAAATACAATACACATAGTGTGTTCCCTGTCATAAGACATACATATTAAAAGGAATAGGATTGGCCTCTATATAAATCTAATAAAGTGTATATTCAGTTGCACTCTTTATATAAAGATACTTAGAGAAAATAATGATACCAGGTTAATGAATATCTGCAATATGTTTGGAAAAATGCTCCTCTAAGAGCACGTAAACTGAAATTCCAAATATGGTGATCTCCAATCCTAATGAAAGAAGAGTCAATTGGACCTAAAATGATAAGAGTTTGAGTGTCATCACAAAAAATAAAGCATGGTGTCACACAAAGTCTGTACTGGATGGAAGGAGAGAGACTTATTACTACAGCTGAGGAATGGGATCTAGGAGTTATCATTAGCAATTCACTTAAGCAATTGAGTCAGTGCAGCAAGCCTTATAGCAAGGCTAGCAGGATGCTGGGATGTATCAGGAGGGGTATTGATAAAAGAAGAAAGGAGGTAATACTTCCCCTCCACAGATTCCTGGTGAGGCCTCAACAAGAGTACTACACCCAGTTCTGGAGTCCCCACCTCAGAAAGGATAAGGATAGGTTGGAGACAGTGCAGCACAGAGTAACAAAAATGATTCAGGGCCAGCAGGGCAGATCCTGCAGAGGAGCACCTCAAGGCATTAAATATGTACTCACTGGAGACCAGAAGGAAAGGGGAGCTATGATCGAAACCTTCAGGTTCCTTACAGGAATTAACAAAGTGAACTGTGGGGAACTATTTAGCCTGAATATCAATTTGCTGTCACATGGACATGAATGGAAATTAACAGGAGGTAGGCTCAGGAGAGACACGAGGACGTACTACTTTATGGAAAGTGTTGTGGAACCTTGGAGCAGTCTGTCAGCTGAAGTGTTGGGTGCAAAAACAGCCAGGGAATTGAAGCAGGGCTGGGATATAATGAAGGGAATAGTGGCTACTGAGGGTGACAGGACCAAGGAAGAGAATAGAGGGAGGACAAGGAAGGTTAGTACCCTGGAGGAGCAGTAGGTTCTAGGGATTATAGGGAAATTGGGCAGACTGGATGGACCTCTGGTCTTTTTCTACCATCATTATCTATGTTTCTATGTAAAGTCAACATATTAGCAAATGCAGATAACTGCATGTAATCATAACTAACCAGAAGTCTCTATCAAAGAAGAAGTCAAAATTGTGGCTTAAAATCCAAACATATCCACATATTTCACCAGTATGTAGCCAAGTTTTCTAATGGGAGCAGAGAACTGTGGCAATCAGATTTCTTTCAACTACTCATCCATCTTTGCATTGAACTGGCTTACTTTTCTTAATGCATTTGATTATATGGAAATAACTAGCAATTTGATTAAGTATAAAGACATACTATATTATCAGTAAAAGAAGTTACTGTATCATCTGGTAGACAAGAAAGCCCAGGTAGAATTGTACTAATCCAAATCTGTCTCATTTTATAATACCATGGACACATAAGGAGAATGTGTGTGATAAGTTCTCCATGTCCCCATTAGAACAGGAACAGGGTGTCTGATGGGTATCTGGAATATGTGAAAATCTTGCATAAGGCACATTACTAGGAAATAATTTAAATTTATAGCACATAAAGACACACCTTTTCTCAAAGTCCAAGATATAGTCCAAGCAGAAAGTAAAGCCAAACCAAACATTACTTGAAGTGTACCATGGAGAGAACCATGATTTTGTTATCATTTTTAAGTCCAAACATTGGTTAAATAGTCACATTTTATTGTTGACATACATCTTATATTTCAAGCTGATAGTAATTCCCCTTTCAATGTATCTATTTAAGTGCAGCAACTCATACTTTTTTTTAAGATGGTCAAACCATACATCAACCAAGAAGACTTAATGTCATGCTGTTCAAACTATCTCTCCTTTTCCTTAACTCCTAACCTAAGCAGAGTGTCCTTAAGGATTCTTGTAATGCTTATCCAATATCCCAGTATTACAGCATCTGCTTGAGCTTTGAGGCTATCCAACACTAATTCAGATCCTTCATAAGATGTAGGATAGAATGTTTTAGCTACACAGAGGTTTTAATTAAACAAATGAATTGTTTCTTAAGTTCCAAAATTTTGTAAGGTGTCCATATTTCAGCTCAGCAAAGAGCCTATTAATTAAGTTTTAATGAAAGGCCTGAGTAAGAAGCCTAATACTTACCCACCATATTTAACATTAAATATCTTCAAGATGAGGAGTGTTTTTTGTTTTGTTTTTAGATATTGTATGTACAAAGTGTGTATTCCAAGAATGATTAGATGCAACAATACATCTAATGTGGATAACTAGACACTGTGGAGATAATCTAGCTACCAACACACCAGTTTTTATGAGTCTTAGTGCTACCAAACACTACTATCTGAGTTTTTTATATTGATGGAAAGGGTCAGCTTCTCTGAGTCAAAGTGCAAACAGTTCAACTTTTTTTGCAAGCCTGATTGTGTTAATGAAAAGATAACCATACCATCAGCATGCACCAGGAGTGGAATGTCCATTAAGCCTATCTTTGGTGACTCAGATGTTACAGATATAAGTGCCCTCAAAACATAATAAATATAGATATTAAATAATGTTGGGATAAGACACAGCCTTGATACACACCTTTATTTGTGGTTAGTTTTGAAAACAGCAAGGGGTTACTGAGTTTTGACCAGTACAAAAAATAAAACACAGAGCTAGTCTCAAGATTAAAATAGCATCTTACTGATCCATCTCAAATGATATGAAAGCACAGCTAGGTAGCATAGCTTCTATTCTTCTACGAACACAGTTTTTATATATACTGTATGTTTTTTAAAGTCAGCCAGCTTGTTACATCATTAGGTCCTCTTGCATTTGAAGAGGAGGTTTATGCCACAATGTAGACAAGAAACCAGCATAGAGCCAAATAAAGTAGTGCAACAAGAAACAAAGGCTTTGTTTCAACATTTGTTCTTAACTAATCCAAGTTTCAAAAGAATGTTTCATTTTGAAATTCTGTGAGCACTCACCATCAGACCCATTTTGTTTCAATTTGCAAATAGCTTTTTATTCAGGAAGAAACAGGCATACTGAACGTGAGAGCCAGCCCAGTCAGACTACATGCCCTACTGGTTTCAACAAACATTGTCCTTAAAGGTTGCACACTAGGCTACAACACAAGTACAGCTCATGAGTCCCTTTTTACCACTGTCCACAGACTCCAGTAAACCTGGATAACTTATAAACATTGTACCCATAAGCGTATAGCCAATTTGGCTGTGCAATGACTTTCAAAGGAGCCCACTGAGCCATCCTCCAATCATACCTTCCAGTATTCTCAGAATCTAATTTTTATTGGAGCAAACTTGATTCCCCAGGTGCTCCAGCTGGTATTAGACATTAGTGCTTTCTTTACTATGAGTGTTGAAATAAGTGAGCACTTCTTCTAACTTCATTTATTTCACAGTTCAGCCCTAGAGACTGGGTGAGGGAAGATTTTTAAGACACCCACCCTCCTTTTGTGGTGTCCAATTGATGATTAAGCAATGCATGAATTTTGGACTCAGGTGTACTAAAAAGTATAACATGCATCAAAAAAGGATTTCCACAAATCACGGAAATGCTCACAAAAACATAGGACTCCAGAGTTTTAGCACAAACATGTAGATGCAGATGGAGGCAGAACAAGCATGTGTATCCTGCACTATCTTGTGTTAAGGAAATTATGGCCTTAGCAGGAAGACTTTTATCAGCAAGACCTTGTATATTCAAATTTTATAATAAATGCTGGCATGCTAATATTGCATTATATAAATATGTTTTAAAATTTCGTGAAGTTTGTCTTTAGTATGATGTTATTGTCAATGACAGTAGGAATGAAGACAGTTCAGACCTTTAATGAAAGCCAGAGCAAAGTTTTGATTACTAAGGCAATTACTACGTACCTAGATGGAAGAGTAGGTAGGGATTCTCAACAAATTGGTATGTGTAACACAGCATAATTAATTCAACCCTGCTTTCTGAGCATAAAGGGGAAGGGGAAGACATACCAGTAATAGTTCAAGCATTTCTGTTGACTTTATGTTACTTTTCATAACTAATTCCAGTTCCATGTAATTTAAGCCTACCAAATCACAAAACAAAATCTGCTGTACACTGGCCCATATTGTGAACTAATGGTTTCTATTACCCCAGTATGATTATAACATTCAGCTCTGCCTTGTACAAATAAATGCAGAATACCTTGTAAAGTAGCAGCCTTACATATGGTATCTGCCAAAGACAGAGAAACAACTGTCAGGAATGGCTTTAATTTGAGCTACTCACGTGTCCAGGACTGATGGGGTGGAGGTGATAAAATCACTTTGAACAGCTGAACTGGATACATGCCCACTAGTGTCTAATGCAGATCAAAGGATGAGGGTGCCTCTGGTCAGCTACCTAATAGAGGCACAATCCATGCTTGCTTGCCAAAAATAAACAGTAGCTAGCAGATGGCAAATGTGGCAAAGTCTTTTGTAAAAAGTAACCCAAATGATGGAGAAAGAAAAATCTAAAAAGAACAATTTATATAGTATGAAAGGCTGCTGATAACAGAGCGAAACTTAGATTATAACCAACTGATGCAGACAGTTCTTGGAAGAAAAATGTGTTTCACCTGAACTCCAAATAGAGGATTGTTACATGGTATACATCAGACATGAATACTATCTTCCTCTGGACCCAAGAATGGGGTATGATATTGAATATGGAGAAATGTAAAGTGCTTAATCTGGGAAGACAAAATAATAAATTGAATTATTTTTTGGATAATGTTTTATTTAGTCAAATGGTTAGTGAAATGGGTCTGAATATATATATATATATATGTGACAATGTGAACACACAAAGGCAAGTTAGGGAAGCCCCTAATAGGGCCAATAGGACAATATGGTCCATAAGGAAAAATATTGTGTCCAGATCTAGTAAAGTCCTTGTTCCCTTATACAGAGCATATGTCCATCCTCATCTTGAGCATTCATCTCAGATTTGGAACCATTATAAAGTATCTGAAAGAAAAAAAGATGGAACAACTACAGCATTGTTTTACAAGAAGAATTAATGGCCATAGTAATATGACTTACACAGAAAGATTACACTCTTTAAGACTTATGTCTTTGGAAGTAAGAAGGGCACATGGGGACATTTTGTTCCTGTATGATGTTCTCCAGGACCCTACATTGATGTGCTATTTGGATATAACCTTTAAAGAAAATAACATGGAAATGAGGGGACATCCATTACAAATCAAGGGAAAGCGGTTTAGAACGAATGCTAAGAAATATTTCTATACTGTTACAGTGGTAAATTTGTGGAATTCATTATCACTGTATATCATAATAGAGAAACCAAGAGTATATTCAAAACAGGTTAGATAAATATATTCTAGATTGTGCTGATTTAAGGTATTACAGATGATGATGGAACTCAAATGGGCTTTGGCCTTTACGTCTCCTACTCATACCTTAGTATGGACCTTAGTATAAGTTATCTTACCGTACATTCTGATAATTGACATGTTATAACTTTAAGACGAGTAGTATATAAAAGATACAGTACATGCTCTCTCCTTACTTTGCTATTTGAAAAAAGTGTCAGAGCAATCTGAAATGTTGGGTAGCTTTGCAGTTTATGCAGAGGAGAAGGAGCTTGAGGAAGATGTGGCACTTTTGTAAGGTTTATTTTCACAAGTAAATGGAGACATTTATGTGTGGCTACACTTGAATTATTTTATGATGCAAGTGCTGCTGCCATTTCAGCTTTGCCTTCTTGTCAGGATTGAGGTTCTACATGCACCAACTCTCCGAGGGTAGCATGCCTCCTGTTTTCTTTATTACAAACTATGAATCAGTCATTTCTTTTTGAAACTCAGCTTTATTTTATATGCCGTTGACCTATATTGTTAGCATTACAGAATATTTTCACAGTTTACATTTCACATCAGTGGGCCTTGGTTACATTAGCTTCATTTATGTCATCTTCATTAAATCTTCTGAAAATGGCTTCAAATTCTTCAGAGCTGTTCCCTTCTGAGTGGCATTTAGGGTGGTGTAAACCACTTTGGAATTTATGAACTGTCAAGCAGGCTTAACTTAACTAATGTGCAGTGCCACATGTGTATTTCCTTGTTGTTTTCATTTCCTACCAATCCTTCCAGGGGCCTCCCACCCTTCCTTAGAGTCTGCTCCTCCAGACTAGAGGGAGTGCAGATTGTTCCTATTCCCCCTCTGCACAACCCACTCATGGACTCCTCGCCTGTCTGCAAGATTCATGCAGGTTTCCTGCCCACCTCCTCACTTCTGTTGTGCCAGGTTGCCCAAAGAGCCTCATGCTTCTCTGTGGTGAGTCATAGCATGGCTGTGATTCACGCCATATGATATAGCTCATCCATTCTTCTAACCTATATCACATGTGAGGATGGGGTCAGATGTAGCCATGAAACTGGCTTTGAGTACTGCAGCATACAAGGCCCATAGGAGTCCTTGCATTTTGGGATCCCCAACCTAGACACATGAGCTCCAAATACTAGATGTTTGACAGTGAATGGACAGACCCTGCCCACATGTGGGATTGTATGTTGTGTACCTCTGCCCTGAACCCCTGATCTGGGGGCAGCCTCAGAATATATCCTGTCCTGAGTGTATGGTGTGTGGTAGAAATTTGCAAACTGCTGGGCAATAAAGACAAGCCCCTATTTATGACCCAGATTACTACCTGGGTGTTTGAGACATAGGACAGTTTGACCCATGGCCTCCTTGTGGAGCTGCCATGCCAGCAACTTGCCTGCCCTGTTGCCAGCCTCAAAAAATATCTGCCTTGAGTACCACAATGTCCATTTTATTTTAGTGTACAGTAGCTTGTTAAGTTTGGAATGACTGCTATCCAGCCTCCTCTTAACCACTTTGTTTATTGAAATTTTAAGTTGGGAGTCAAAGCCTATGGTTTTGCGCATAAATACACAGCCAGGAACTGCCCCCCCCCCCACACAGCTGGGAAATGCTTGACATCATATCGGACTACAAGTCATAAACAACAACATAACATGCTGAACTATATAAAATAACAACATCATAAGTTGTAAAACTATGTACCATATGAAACAGAACATAGAAAGTACTGGCAGAAAAGGACCAGTAGGTCCACCTAGTCAGCAATTTCCCTGCCTAATACTACACCCTGGATTCTACTTGGTCACAGGTGTCCCTCCCTCTCCTCCTTACCTCTACTATTATGACCATATGCCTTCCCTACGGATGTTTGAAGCTCCCACTGTCTTCTCCCCCATCACCTCCTCTGGCATGTTGTTCCAGATGTCTACTACAATTTATGTGAAGAAGTATTTCCTCACATCCTCATTTCCCAAGCTTCATAGCATGTTCCTGTGTTCGGATGCTCCTCCTCTTTGAAAGAGGCTCCATTTCTGCACCTTGTTCACCCTGTAAGGTTCGTATTGGTCTCAGTCATGTCCCCCTCACTCCTCTCTACTTCAGGGAGTACACGTTCAACTCCCACAGCCTCACCATGTATGGTTTCTTGTGTAACCCTCATACCATTTTAATAGCCCTCCTCTGGACTGCTTCCACCCTGTTGATTTCTTCAGTGTTATGGCCTCCAGAAATGGACACAGTACTCAGGTGGAGTCTCACAAGTGAACAATACAGAGGGGAAAACCACCTCCCTTCTCCTGCTTGAGATCCCCCTCCCTTTGCACTACAGCATACCAGCTTGCCTTGCTTACTGCCCTGTCACACTGCCCTGCCACCTTGAGATCATCAGATATGATTACCCCAAGGTCCCTCTCTTGCTTGGTAACTGTAAGTACCCTCTTCCATCTTATACACAGCCCCTCAGTTTCCCTGCATCAGGTGCATGACTGTGCACTTTTTGGCATTGAAACCCTGCTGCCACTCCTTAAACCAATCCTCTAGTTTCCCCAGATCCATTGTGCCCACTCTATTGCAGCTTTTTGTGTCATCAGCACAGAGATATACCTTTCCCTCCAGTTCCTCAGCAGTGTCACTTACAAAGACAATGAAGAGGACAGGGCCAGTACCGATCCCTGTGGTACTCCACTGTTCATGCTTCCATCCCCTGAGTGACTGCCTTTTACCATCACCCTCTGCCTCCTATCTTTCAACCAGTTGGAAACCCAGATCACCATCTTCTTCCCCACTCTCAGGCTGCTAAGCATCTTTATCAGCCTTCTGTATAGTAAATTGTCAAAGGCCGTAGTGAAGTCTAGATAAATCACATCCACTGCCTTCCCCTGATCCACTTCCCTAGTTACCCAGTCAAATAACTCTGTGAGATTTGTTTCACATGTCCTCCCCGCTGTGAAGCAATGCTGCCAGTGGTCCTGTAGCCCATATATTTCCAGTTACTCCAACAGTCTGTGTTTCAGCAGGGACTTCATTACTTCACCCACCACTGATGTGAGACTGACTGGTCTGTACTTGAATGTACAAAAAGTAAACCACACTCAGGAATTCAGTTCACAAAAGTTGCTAAACACTTTTATTTTGCAAGTCAAAGACCCATAAAATAGTCATGCTCCCCCCCTGAAAAGACTTCAATGTTTTGTGCTTGCATGCTTTCACAAGGAGCTGAAGCGTTACCCAAAATTCCTTCAGTATAAATTGTAACACAGCACTGGGTAAAGTTGTGGAAGGGCATTACCTCCTAGCACGTATGTTCCATTTTTTCTCTGCCAGGACTACAAAGTATGGTGCATACACTACAAGTCCCAGAAGGCATTGCACCACAACTTCACAGAGCTAAGTGCTTGATTAAGAGCAGGTGCAGGAGAGTGATTGCCTGCATAAAAGAGAAGGCTCAAACAATTGCTTGTGTCTCAGTACCTGATTAGGAACAGACGTGGAGCCTGGCTGGGGGAACACTTGCAGAAGGATTTTACTTCGGAGAGAGAGAGAACTCTGAATCAACTGACTGACTGGTTTGGAAGTTTTGTTTGGCCTTCAACAACGAATTGGATTTTTACTTTGGAAAGAGAGAACTCTGAATCAACTGACTACCTGGTTTGGAACCTTTTGTTTGGCCTGCAAGAATGAATTGAATTCTGACTTTGGACTGGCTGAAAACCTGAGACTGGTAAATAATTTTCTTTTGAAACATAGAACAAGAGACTCTGTGCTGATTTTGTTTGTATGTCCCAGGAAACAGCTTAGCTACCTGGATTATAGAGAGGGAACAAAAGTTCACTGTGTAGTTAGCGCTCAACAAAGAACTAGGTATTATTTTCTGTTGTTTTATTTTCAACCTGTGTTATGTTTGAATGCATCTCTCACAGTAATCTTACCAATAAATGCACAGTCAGTCTGCTGTGTTAGGCTGCACATCCTGGGCTGTGGTACAAAGTGTGTTTATATCCCCACCTACAAGATCCCAGGTAACACAACCCTCCCTTTGTGTAACAAAATCATGAACAATCAAGCACAATTAATTGAATAATGAAATAGATGCAAACACACTTAAACAGATCATTACATTGCACACACTTCTAAACCAGCCATCATAAATGATGATATTTAGATAAATATCTATTTAAATAAGTAGGCATAAAACAGCAGCATATTACTTCATGTTAACATCTACATTTTCATTCTAGTTCAAGATCTAGAGCTGCCATAAATATAAACAGAGCTGCTTAAATAAACTTAACATGAGACATTACCATATTACTAAATTTCCTCATACAATTGCTAAGAATGCAAATTGCTTTATAAATAAACAGATTTTTTTGGCCTTAACGCAAGCAAACTGCACAAAGACTGATGTTCACATACACATAATAGTGATATTTGCAACAGGTATATATTGCATATCTTTGCTTTCAGCATTATGAGCTGGCTGAGGCCACGGCCAGAGTACTAGCCAAAGAGGGCATAATATTATAAATAGGGTGATATTTCAAACCTATCATTTAAACCTTGTGTCATGGCCTCTAACCTAAAAATCCAATACCCTGCTCTGCATGACAATTTATTAGGCAGATTTCCACCTCTTGGGCCTCAGGATACATGTTCAATTCCCATAAACTCCATCTATGTTGTGGAGGGGAAATACTGTTTGTCATATCTGCTGTGGTATATGCTGTATTAGCAGTATTTATTGCTCTAACATGTTCTCCTACTCGTTCCTTTAGCTTACATTTAGTCTTACCCACATGTATGGTAGCACAGTTATAAATAGCTAGATATATTACATTAGTTGTATCAACATTTTTTTTCAATTGTTTAATCAGGAGTAGCACACTAAGCTGAAAGCTTATTTACAGGTGAGCACAGGGAAGTTAAGTGACTTGCTCAAGGTCACACAGTATGCGAGTGGGGGCTGTGGGATTCAAACCCAGGTCTCCAGATTTGCAGCTCAGAGCTTTAAACCACTGCGCTATACTGCCTTCCTTTATAAATTTATAAATCTTCTGATCGCAATTTGTTCATTTCCATTTTCAAAGAATTTTGCCACTGTAATATGTGAACAAAATTTGCAATGATTACATCTAAAACAACCAGGTGGCAGTATCGGCATCCAATTTTATTGCTTGGGGTTGGGGGTGGGCTGCAAGCTATGAGTCACCATATCAGAAATGTTATAGCCTCTCTTGTACACCATACATGGAAAAAATTGGGTCCATTCCGGAATTCTTGTTTTATTTTGAAAAAATGTACCAGTTGTCTCTTATGATATTTTCTACAACCTGTGAATGGACATTAAAAGTTGTCACAAAGTTACATCTCTTATCTTTATCTTTACCACTCTCCACCCATGGTAAAAACAAATCCTCCCATGGTGTATTGGTGGCTCTATCTAGCGCATGTTGGATGTAACTATGATTGTACCCCTTTTCAATTAAGTGTTGTACCATCTCCTCTGAATGTGTCACAAAAGATATGCCTGTGCTACAATTCCATTTGGTTCTTAAAAACTGACTTACAGGGATATTATTTACCATATGTCTAGGATGACATGATGATGCCATAAGTAAGGCATTGCAATCCATAGGTTCACGGTACAAGCAAGTATCAATCCCCCATTTTCATTTTTTGTTACCACAATGTCCAAAAATGATATTTTCTCAAGGCTATGTGTTAGGGTGAATTGAAGAAACTCTTTAATGAAATGTAAATATTGCACAAATGCCTGAAGTTGTTCTTCTGTACCCCACCATATTAAAAATATATTGTCAATATATTGACAGTAAAAACTAATAAGATCATAATATGGATTCTGATCTGAATTTTAGACATAAAGCTCCTCACACCTCCCCATATATAAATTTGTGTAATTAGGTGTGAATGTGGCACCATAGCAGTACCACTTATCTGATGGTAAAATTCCCAGAAATGTGAACGATTAGATACCAATATAAATTGGGCTAAACGCATCAGAAAAGAAGTGAGTGGATTGTCCAGTGCCTGTCTACGATCCAAGATTATCATCATTTATGATGGCTGGTTTAGAAGTTTGTGCAATGTAGTGATCAGTTTAACTGTGTTTCTATGTATTTCATTATTCAATTAATTGTGCTTGATTGTTTATGATTTATATTGAAGTTATTTTGGGTAACCAGAAACTTGTGAAAGTGAGCAAGTGTGAAACACTGAAGTCTTTTCGTGGGGGGAGCACAACAGTTTTATGGGCATTTGACTTGCAAAATAAAAGTGTTTAGCAACTTTTGCAAACTGAACTCCTGAGTGCGGTTTACTTTTTATACATTCATTTTTCAGCTGTTATCATGATTCACTGATTGCTACTGATGCTGCCCTTAATTTTTATATTGGTCTGTAATTGCTTACCTCCTCACTAATTTATTGAGTAAAAAAGCACTTTTAAAGTTGCTGAAGGGGAGACCCACTGGTACTACAAAAACAAGACAGACCAAATGCACTGGGGCATGGCTTATCTTGGAGGATATTGGCCACACAGCCACATTTTAAAGAAAACACAAACTGCACATACCCCAATAACACAAGCATCATGGGAAATATATGCAAATGTCCTTAAATTAATTTGGACTGGCTCAACTTTAAGCAGATTTGCATGGTGTCACAAGGCCTCAAAATAGCAGACACAGACATGTGTACCATCCTCATTTGGACTCATCAGTGTGCCATATCTGTATCTCAGCCCAGGGAAAATTAGCCAGCCACCCTATAGGGGATCTTATTTGTCTGGGTCATGGGCAGCCCAAAGCAGAGAGAGAAAAGAACTACAAAAGAACCTCAGAGCAAATACACAGGGGCTTGGGTTATCCCGGAGAATATTGGCCATATAGCCACATTTTAAAGAAAACATAAATTGCACATACCCCAATAATGCAAAGCATCATGGGAAAACATATGCAAATCCCTATGCATTAATTTGGACTGTCTCAACTTGAAGTAGAATTGCTTAAATTTAAAATTAAATTTAAAATTTGGCTGTATGGCCAATATCCTCTGGGATAACCCATGCCCCAATGCATTTGCTCTGGGGTTCTTTTGTAGTTCTCTCTCTAGTTTTGGCTGCTCATGACCCAAATGTGAGTCAATCAAGGAAGAGCTTTGTTTTGCCACTGCACGCTGCCCTGCTATGGAGGAGCAGGGGAAGCAGGACTACTGACTATGTGATTATTTCTCCAATGTAAGGTATGCCACCATTGCCTTAAACTTTGGAGAGAGTCAGCTGTCTTTCCAGGCTGTCTTATGTGGCATGGTTTGTTTTGTACTCTCCTTTTCTGCTGCTGCTTGTTTCTCCCACAGGTCTGGAATCTGCAAGGTGTCTGCAGGAGCCTGCCCAAGGAGAATGCAAGCAGATATGAAGAGTACCTTGTCAGGCAGTAGAAGCAGTCAAAATATATAGACTACTGAAGAGCTGTAGGGCTCACAGGAGCCTGGATCCTTGAGGAACTGAAATAAAAAGGAATTTAAGTCTAAAAGAACCAGAAGTTACAATGAAGTTGGTGTAAAGTTGCAGACTGGTGATCTGGACTTTGCTAAGGCCTTTGATCTGTTAACTAAAGAGGAGTAATTTTTAATTTGTTTTTTAATCTGCAATTCACATTCCCTTAGTATTTTCTACCTCAGTACACCTCTGGACAGTATTTGTAACTTGAAACTCCTCCATTTCTCCACTTACATTTACCCTCACTTATGGTTTCCTCGTTTTTACCCCTGTTAGTTTCAATTTCAATTTGTTTTAACTTTTAATTTTTTTTAATGTTTTTGCGCATTTGCATTTTAATATTTGCATGACATTTAAAATTTGTCTCTGCTCACGCCATAGTGATATCACTTGGTCACGTGAGAGAGGTGGTATTTAACCTCCTCCCACAAGCTTGTAACTCAGATTTTGGCTTGGTTTGGGCACAGTAGGATAGCAAATGAATGAAGTGCAAGAGTTATCTTATTTTTAGCTTTTAGCGCTTTCTGAGTTTTGAGGTGTCAGGCCTTTGTCAAGCCTGTATTAGCTCTGCAATCTATCCACAGGGTTTTTCTAGCTTTGTGGCCTGCTGAGTGCTGAGTGTGTCAGATGTAGGAACTTAAAAGAGATGTGTGCTCATTAACTGCCTTTGAGAGGTTTCTTACCATTAGCAAAGCAGCATCTAGTATTTTTTAAGTTTTTTCTTTTGCTTTCATTTGTCCTGCTATGATTTTAGTTTTTTAGGCCATATCACTCTGTGCACTGTGCTGTGTTATCGTGCTAGTATGAATTTATAACTTTGTTATAACTCTGCTATACCCAAGTAGACACTGTTTTTTTTATTTGTTTTGCTACTGCCCTGATATCTTGTGTTTTTGTTGTCTTTGACTCCCCCTGCCTCTGAACTTACTGTAGCAGAGTAATTCCATTGAAAACTGATTTCTGTTTCTCTGTTCCCACCTTTGTTTAAAGAGTTGGAAGTGACTGATGATGGGAATCAGGGCTTCGTGAATGAATGAAAATAAGCTGAGCTCTCCTTTGACTTAATACTTCAGTATCCTGTAAGTGACAAATTAAATTTTTGATGGTTCATCAGCTCAGCTAAGTTCATCGGCAAGAGGTTGTTTTGAATTTTCATATTCTATTCTAGCAGAAAAACTATACATCTCAGGATTCATACTACAAGTTATTATGAATTCATTACAAGTTTATCTGTTCTCTACAATTGATCTTTTCCCTGAGTGACTTTACCTTGTTCCACTTAATGGATTGGTATGCCATATGGATTGTTGGACTATCTTACCTTGGCTGATATTAACAAGTTTAGTTAATTGACTGGTACGAGCCTTTGTCAATGTGAGGAGTTAACTAGCATCTTCTGGGCATTAATTGTTGGATTATTTAACTTAATTGTCTTAATTGACTTAGTTGTCCATAGCTGCTCAACTGTTGCTTAATTGTTTAAATCATTTAATACCTTCTGGGGAAAATAATTGCGAGACAACTAAAAAGGAGTACCATAAGAAAATCAGGTAGAAAGGGTTTAGCAGGCACACTGAAGAAGAAGAATGCAGTTTTAGACAGCATGGAAAAAAATAAAAGTTATATTCTAGCCCCTGGCAATCAAATTGACCTTGTGGGTAAGAAGGAAGTATTAAGAATTCAGAGTACAATTCTTCCACCTTTAACTTCCTCTCCACTTAAAGGTCAATTTGAAACACAGTTTAGTGAACACCCCTTAGTACAAGAAATTAAGAAGCTTGAATCTGATCTAGTAGAAGATGAACACACTCGAGAGAAAGAAGTCTCAGTTATTAGTGAGCTAATTGTAGATCCTAGAGACAATCAGTTAACTGAGAAGAGGAACGTGAGCCAAGAAAATATGGAGGAATGGTAAAACAATACCCTTAGAGAAGAACTGGGTTACACATCAGGCTCTTTTTTGAACAATTTTGAGGCTTTCATAACACCATATGCTAACAGAGTGTTGTTGGATCCTCCCTCTAAATGTCCCCCAAACTTGACAACATATTTGAGAAAGCAGTGAAAAAGTCTCATAACAGGAACTTCATTAAATATGGAGAACAGATTTAAAAAAAGCAGTGAGAACTTATGGGAAACTTAGAGACAGAAGAGTGTAATTACACTGACTCTGGGTTATCTGGAAATAAGGGGAAACAATTTGAAGAACTAAAGGCTGAGATTGTTTATGGCAATCACCTCTTACTAGAGATTTTTGTACTTTTAAAAAATACAGTGGCTAAGGGAATGGGCAATAGTATATTAGCTCCATCAGTTTCTATTAGTAAAAAGAAACATTGGGACAAAGAGAACATATGGCAGAGGGGAATGAAGCATTTAATAATAAAACACTTACAATAGCCAAGAAGTCAGTTAATTAGATAAGGGATGTGATTGGTAGAAAAGAGGAGGAAGAAACCAAAAGCTTAGTTAAGCAACTGAGACAACAGGGTGAAAAAACAAAAAAAAACAGCGAAGAGTATAAAACAAAGTTCATTAAAGGTAGAAACAATAGTAATTCAAACAGATAGTAAGCAATTAAAAGAAAGATGTAAAGATGAACTCACCAGAAAGGAAGAAAATTTGGACCAGAATATTAGAAGTGTGTACATAGAACTGGAGGATGGTAATTTGGCTCTATTTAAGGAAGTAAATATAAATCAAGAAAATAGTTTTACAGGGGCTGGTAAAGGCCCCTTGCCAATGAAAGTGAGAGAATCAACAGTGCAGGGAAGGGAAGAAGCATCAGTACAGAGGGGATACAAGGACAAAGTTGCCTTAAAAGAAGAAAAAAATAGAAAAGGTTTAATGCATCCTACCATTTTCCTTAAAGGGATCCCAAAAAAAACAAAAAAGAGAATCTAACGTCCTTGAAGGTTGCAGCCTGTAATGTGTGTAAGGGTCTTCTGGGGAACGAATTTAATTGGACTGATATTGTGTCAGTCTATAGATATCACACAGGGAAAGAAAAAGGGTGGATATATATGGTATTCAATAAGATTGGTAGTAGGAAGCTAATTCTAGACACCAAGTCTGAATCTGAGCAAATAAGAGTGAAGGCAGAAGTTTCAGTTTTGAGTAGTGATAGCAGAAAATAGAGGACCCCCAAGAAGAGAGCAAGACCCATAGACCATCTGAAACAAGTACATTCCTTGGAGAAAGTATAGAAAGAATAACCAATTATATGGTACCAATCCAGAGAGAGAGCATACATTATTAGTGGATGAAAAATCATGGAATGAAAACAAATTTATCTGAGGAAGAAGGATTAGAGGATAGCAAATAAACAGTAGTATGGTATTAATGAGTGATAACAGCTCAGTTATTGAACTTTGCTCCAATCTGGCTGATATTCAGGCAGAGAACAATTTTATCCATTGGAACTGGAGGTAAAACTTTGCTGACTAAATTATGATGGAATGTGCACCCCACAATTTGAGTAAGATGAAATGAACATTCTATGTTGGAATGTGGCCGGTCTGGGAGACAAAATAAAAGTTACAGGTTGGAGGAATTTTCTGAGTATATTTCCAGTTGTTTTGTTACAAGAAACCTGGATGACAGACTATAATGACTGCTTTTTTGAGGGTTATGAGAACTGTTGGGGGGTGTCCCGGCTAGTAGAGCCACCAAGTTTGGAAGGCCCTCAGGAGGCATCTGTACTTTAGTCAGATCCAACATTGGGTTTGAAGTAAATTGCATATTTAAAGATGAGATCCATCATCTGCTGGCCTTGGAATTTTCTAAAGACAGGCCAGTTCTTTGCGTAATTGTCAACACTTATATAGCCCCATACCGAGGACAACAGCCGCAATAAGGAAAAAGATGGAAATTTTGCAGGCCATGGTTATTGACATTCAGGAACAATATCAGGGAGTTACCATTATTATTGGTGGGGATTTCAATGCAAGAGTAGGTTCCAATATGGAAAACTCAAGTAATTCCTGGAATTTGATGATGCTTTAGGTATCCCAATTAGAGCATCTACAGACACAAAAATGAAAAACAAGGGAAGATGCTATTAGATGTTTTGAAAGCTACTAATATGAGGATTGTAAATGGTAGATGTAGAGGAGATAAACAAGGGAGGTGTACATTTATAACAAAGAAGGAGGGAGTGTTAGATTATTTCATAATAGATGCATGTTCATTTCAGGAAGTTACTACGATGGTAGTGCTGGAAGTGTGGAACAGTGACCATCTTCTGATTGCCCTTAGCATAAGCCAGCAGTTATTGGGTAAAATATGGAAAATGAACATATGGAGTAGGCTTCTGGCAGATGAAAACATGGCCAATAGTTAATAAAAAAAGAATAAGATGGTCCTTTGAAACAATTGAAACAGTTAGACATATATTATACAATACACTATCTCAGACTAAAACCCTATGTTTAAATTGGTTTGATAAATACAATGTGTCAGACCCTGGTTCTGCCCCAGTTGCACTGGATGGAGTGGCCTGGTGTGGTATACTTGAAGAGAAGGTTAGAACTTGCCTGGGAGATCCACACATGAAGAAAAATAAGAAAGGGAGCAATATAGCAAATGGCTTGACATGGATTGTAGAGAGCTAGAGGAAGGTTGAATAAGCAGGGTAGGAGGTTAAGACAGGCCAAAACATTGCAGAATAGAATTGCTCGCATTAATTTAAGGAAAGAATATAGATATCTGTTAAATTAAAAAAAAAAGCTAAGCATTCTGCAGACTTGTGGCTGGCCCTGCAAACCTCCATAGTAGAAAAGAATGCTAAGTCCTTTTGGAATCTGGTAGCTTTTGGCACCCATAACATCAGATTTAATATAGAATCCCATATTACACCGGATCAATGGGTTGCACATTTTAAAAGGGTTTACAAATGTGAGTGTGAACCAAAGATTCCTGAAGGACTTAGTATTGAGGACACCTTGAACTGTAGTCCAAAAGAAAATTCATTATGGCAGGATTTCATAGTAGAGGAAATAATTGAGGCAATAAAAGTGCAAACAAACAATAAAGCCCTGGGAATAGATGAAGTAGAAGCAGAAATATACCACTCTGACTCAGAGTGGTGGAGGGAAGTTTTGACCCCCATGTTTAATTATTTAGCAAAGGTGGAGAAATTGCCTTGAGCTGGACCATGGGGTAGTCATGCCACTACATAAAAGTGGCCATTGGAAGTCTCAGTAATTACCGCCCATTACACTTTTGTGTATTAGTTCCAAAATCTTTGCTAGGTTACTTTTAACTAGGTTGGAACAGTGGACAGAGAAACATAATATTATCTCGACCCTGCAATTTGGCTTTAAGCAGCAAAAATTCACCCTGGACCCTATTTTTGTTCTTACCCATCTTGTAAATAAATATGTAAAAAAAAAAAAGTTGTATGTTGCTTCCATAGATATAAAAGCTGCTTTTGATAGTATTAGTAGAAACCTACTGTGGGAGTTGATGAAAGAAAATAATGTAGATAATAAGTTACTAGCCTTGATTAAATTATTGTACTTGGATACAAAGATAGTAATCAATATAGCAAAGATGGTGCATTCACAGATCCACTGGAAATCAAGTTTGGGGTTAGACAGGGTTGTATCCTGGCCACCACCCTCTTCTATATTTATATTGAGAAGGTGGTGGAGGATATACAATTAGGAGACACCTTCCCCCCAGGACTGGCAATCTCCCAATACAAATTATGCTTTATGCAGATGATGCAATCCTTCTTTCCCAGACTCCCCTGGGTTTAAAACATGCTATTAATTCAGTTACGAACACACCACTGAAAATTGATTTGGAACTTAAAGTCAACAAGATGAAGATTCTTGTCTTTGAAAATGGACACTCTACTCAAACAAAAGTCATGGGTAGTAGGTAATCAATCATTTCAAGAAGTAAGTTCATTTTGTTACCTTGGGGTGTGGTTTATGAAAAAATTATCTTGGTCATTACACATTCAAAAAATAAAGGAAAAGGTCACCAAATCATTGATGGCAATACATTGAGTTGGGAAAACTTTTGCCCTGAATTCATTTTCAGCCCAATTAAAATGTTATATGGCCAAGGTTTGGTTTCAATTGTTATATGCTTCTGAGATCTGGGGTATTCTAGGAAATGTGGGTGAGCTAGAAAAAGTACAAATAGGTATCTTAAAATCTTATTGTGAGTTTCAGGGTTTACCCACTCTGCAATGGTTCAGGCAGAAATAGGGATATTTTCTATAAAGGTTAATTGTATAAGGGAAGAAATCATGGATAGAAGAGGTAATGAATATTATTGGTACATTAAGTTGAATCTATTTTTGAATAAAATTGGCCTGGAGAAAGATTATTTGTTAACCCCAGACAAAAATATCCATAGATTTAAATCACTAGCTATACAGAGATTGTTGGATGTATTCCTATCTCAGGATCTTGTAGCTATACAGGAATTTTGGGATTGTAATCTATAAAAAATAAAAACAACATTTAGTGTTGAAAAATATCTCATTTTGTGTGACAACTGGTGCAAAGAAAAGCTCTATGTAGTTCTGAATGGAACAAATAGGCCAACTTATGCCCTTTATGAGTGGTGGGGGTCGGTTATGCTTCCTATTATTGCAATGAGAGAATAAATGTGATCTTCACACATATTATGTGAATGCCCTCTGTTGAATACAGTTAGGAACAAATGGATTTCTACATTCATTAGAGAATAGAGGAGATATTTTTTTGCAAAAACAACTGCCATTTTAACTTCACAACAGGAACCACTAATATATGCATTAGCTAAATATGCATAGCAAGCAATTAATCACTTTTGTAATAAAAAGTATGTAATAGAGGTACATTAGGTTTCAAATCAATTTGTTACCTTGGTCTGAGTGCAGTATGGAATTATTTGATTTTGTAATTCATGTGATATTAGATAGGGTTTTCTGTATTACTGATTGATTGTGATTATTTTTGTATTGTGAATAATATGGATGTAGCAAATTTTTAACATGTTAAATTTTATATGCATGTCTTAAATAAATTTGAACTTGAACTTGTATCTAGATTGCTTACAATGTTCAAATAAAAGAAAGTGGAGACATTCCCTCCTTATTTAGTAGGAAAAGAAACATCAAAGGCAATAATGTTCAGATTTTTGGTTATATGCTGAACATCATGATCTGGCTCTTTCTGAGATTAATACCAGGCTACTCATGGCCAGAAAGAATTGTTCATTGTTAAAAACCTACCTGAAGTTGTGACTTAATGGAATCCACCTGGGTCCACTGCAGTAGAGGACAGTGTCATTCACATAAAGATGCACCCTTACCTGCAATGCTGTAATGGTCATGTCAAGGATGTGCCAAGATTGTTCAAGCTCCAGATAATTTAAGGATGAACCATCAACTTTGCTAATCATTACCAGGGATGCTTGTTGCTAAAAACACCTCCTGACCAGGGTAGTTAAAGCCTCAATTTTTTGTTATTATTTTATTCATTGTCTAATTCTGAGCTACATGGTACAATATTATGAAGTTAGCCTTTGCAGAAGTCAATTTCTGGACCACAGGTAGGAGACACAAGAAAAAATGTCCAAATCAAAATTAGAATCAAACAATACATTAGTTTTTAGACATGAATGAGCTAATCTAATAAACCATAGCAGATACCCTGTGACATAACTAAATTACCATATTTACAGTTTCATGACCAGATGGTGTCACAGTATTTCCATGATAAATGTTGGTCCCAGTGGTGTGCTTAATAGAAGCATTAAGCAGTAACAGGCTACTTTTAAACTTAACATTTACTGTACATTATTTGTGACTTGGTAGTACAAACGGGTTAAGATATGTAATGGAGGTATATATTACTGAAACATTGGTCTAACTCAAAAAGTCTTGATTATTGCCAGACTATTTCCATCTTGCTGCTTTCAGCAAACTCCTTTGAAAAGGGTTGTGTTGACAACTTCAGTGGTATCTCACTGATAATCATTGTTATGGGATATTTCAGCCTGATTATGATATTCACATAGTCAGATTACCTTTTGAAGTGTTAGCAGTTCTATATGCATGGCTGCTAATTGGGGTACAATATTGTTGCTGCTGTTATTAGACCTCACAGTAGCATTAGATATTGGAGACAATGGGCTCTTTATTGAGCAGTTTGGGTCCAATTTTGGGCATAGTGGCATGCCTATATTGTTCTGACCAGTCAGAGTTTATAACGGGGGGGGGGACTGTTCTGGTGTTATATTTTGGGCATGATGTGGGTTCTATACCTGGGCCCATGCTCTTCTGTGCTTCTATGTTGCTGCTATGCAATATTCAAAACAGTGGCCTTAGTTATCTTGCTTTAGATTATTTAGTGATGATTTCTTTTTATTTATTTCAATCTAGGATTACAATGCCTTTGAGCCAAGGCTCTTTTACAAAGGTTCCACATCAGTGTGTGCAACAGTCATCATTTTTAGTTACAAACATATAGTCATTGACTTACAGACATGTAATAACCAGTACAAAGACTTGAGCTATGAGCAAGACAAGGGAAGGAGGGGGTGAGTGGGGAAGTGAGGGTAGGAGATCAAGGGGAGGAGGTGCAGGGGGTAAAGGGGAGCATGGGAGGTGGTTAGGGGTGGGGCAGGAGTGGAGATATGGGGGGAGGTGGGTGAGGGTGGGAGACAGTGCAGCCAGGGGGCCTTGTTGAGGGAATATGACAGGTAAGGTGCTAGGGGTGCAAAGACTGATTGTAAATGCTGGGTGCTGGGGCATGTGCAGCTGGAATGGTGGAAATGTTAAGATGGGCAATCGCAGGATACAGGCAGTGAGAGACACAGCTTGGACTTGAAGAGGCAGTGTTGGAGTGGTCACTATGTCGCTGCGCAAGAGAGTTGAGCCAGTTGGATGCCTCGATAGGCAAATGATCTTTGTCCTTGGCTCGTGTGACATTGTGGGATATGTAGTAGATGGGAATAGGATCTCCTTTTAGTGACATTCCTATGTCTAGGCTTAAGGAGGGCACATCCACCAGGTGAGGCAAGACCCATTATAATTTTCTTGGCCATGATGCAGGTGTGGTATTTTATGCGTTTGTCTAGTTGAAGCCATCCAGATTGGGAATAAAGGTCACATGTGTGGGTGTGGCAATGTGAGCCAGTGATGAGATGACAGGCCTTATTCAGGGAGGTCACGATATGTTTGAGAGCAGTGGTAGTTGCAGACCCATATATGATAAGACCATAGTCTATGATGCTGACGATGGAGCTTTAGATGGCCACTGACAGTGCTTCTGGAGTTAGGTGTTTCCTGTGCCGGAATAATATGCCTAACCTTGCACTGGCAGACTTTGCAACATTGCTGATATGGACAGCGTATGAGAGGTGGGGATCAAGGGTGATGCCGAGGTACTTGAACGAGTGTGTTTGCTCTAGAATGGCTCCTTGTTTGGTTGCAATGGAGAGGTCGAGTTGTTTATTTTTGTTGTGGGGGCTGCAGAAGACCATAGACTTGGTCATGATGTCTCAGTTGGCAAACAGTAGGGCTTAATGTTTACTTAATTTTATAGCTGGGAGGATTGAAGTACAGAGAGGTGAAATGCTGTGTTCAGGGTTATACAGTCAGACAGTGGTGGTCATGTGATTCAAACCTGGCACTATCCCCATGAAACATAGAAACATAGAATTTGATGGCAGATAAGGACTGCTTGGCCCACCTAGTCTGCCCATTTCCCTACCTAATGGATAAGCTGCAGATTCTAGTTAACCAACAGCCTACTTCCTCCTACCCCCCACTAGAACTGCCTTATGTCTGTCCCATGCATTCATGAATTCCCCCACTGTTTTTGACCCTATGACCTCCTCAGGAAGGCTGTTCCATGCATGTACAACCCTCTCTGTGAAGAAATACTTCCTCACATTACCTCTCAGCCATCCCCCCTCTATCTTCAAATTGTGCCCCGTGTTCTTGCACATCTCTTTTTTGAATGATGCTACCCTCTTGGACTTTGTTGATTTCCTTGAGGTATTTGAAAGTTTCTATCATGTCCCCATCTCCCTCCTTTCCTCGAGGCTATACATCTTAAGTTCCTTTAGTCTTTCTTCATATGTCTTCTGGTGCAGACCCTGCACCATTTTGGTTGCCCTCCTCTGGACAGCCTCAACCCTGTCTATGTCATTGTGGAGATGGGGTCTCCAGAACTGTACACAGTACTCCAGATGTGGTCTTACCAACTGTCTGTACAGAGGACCAACAACTTTCTGTTTTCTACTGGTAGTCCCTCTCCCTATGCATCCCAGTATCCCCCCAGCCCTCCTTACTGCCTTCTCACATTGCTGGCCCACCTTTAGGTTGTTTGATATGACTACCCCCAGCTCCCTTTCCATTTTTGTTGTTGTCAGTATCTCACCCCCCATTGTGTACTCTTCCCCTGGGTTTTTGTTTCCCAGGTGCATTACTTTGCACTTCTTTGCTTTGAATTTAAGCGGCCACACATTTGACCATTCCTCCAACCTTGCCAAGTCCCTTTTCATCCTTTCCACCCCACCTTGTGTAGCAACCTTGTTGCAGATCTTTGTGTCATCTGCAAAGAGACATACCTTCCCCTTCAGTCCCTCTGCAATGTCACTTATAAAGACATTAAAAAGGACCGGCCCCAGTACTGAACCCTGCAGTAATTCTAGTAACCCTCCTTTCTTCACTGTGGACTCCATTTACTATTACCCACTGTGTCCTGTTGTCCAGACAGTGCTTACCCAGGCTGGCTAATTTGTATATTAATCTTTGTAGGGGACTGTGTCAAATGCCTTGCTAAAGTCTAGGTAGGCCATGTCCACAGCCCTCCCTGGTGTACTACTTTGGTCACCCGTCAAAGAAATCAATTAGATTTGTTTGACATGACCCTCCTGCTGTGAATCCATGCTGCCTTGGGTCCCAGCCCAACTAGCCTCTAAGTACTCAACAATTATTTCCTTCAGAAGTGATTCCATCATTTTCCTACCACTGAGGTCAAACTGCCAGGTCTGTAATTTCCTGCCTCTGTCTTGCTTCCACTTTTGTGAAGGGGAATCACATCCACCCTTCTCCAGTCCTCAGTTAACACACCCTCCTCCCATGATTTATTAAAAAGGGTAGTCAGTGGTGTTACTAGTTCTTCCCTTAGTTCTTTTAGAATTCTGGGGTGAATCCCATCAGGTCCCATTGCTTTATCCACCTTCAGTTTTAAGAGTTCTTTCAGAACCCTTTCTTCTGTGAAAGGACTAATATCAACCCCCTATCCAGAGTGCTTCTATTGACTGGATTAGATTTCTCCCCCTGCTTTTCCATTGCGAATACTGAGCAGAAATATTCATTCAGTATCCCTGCTTTTTCACTGTCACTCTCTGCCCAGCCACCTTCCTCTTTATTCAGCCTCAGTATCCCTGCCTTCATCTTTCTTTGCTCCCTAATGTACCTATAAAAGCTTTTATCCCACTCCTCAACCAAGTTGGCTATCTTTTCCTCAGTTTGGGCCTTTGTTATTCTGACTGCCTTCCCCACTTCCTTCTGCTTTAACTGGTACAGTTCTCTGTCCTGCTCCTTCTGTGTTTCCTTATGCTTCCTGAATGCTGTCTTTTTCTCGCTTACCTTCACCGCCACTTCTTTTGAGAACCATAGTGGTTTTTTTCTTCATTTTAATTTGTTTATTTGCTTCACACAAAGGCTTGTTGCCTCTGTGATGGCAGTTTTGATGTTTCCCATTGTTGCTCCACCCCACCTTCTTGCCTGTTTGCTAGTGCTTTTCTGAGGCACTCTCCCATTTTGACAAAATCAGTCCTCCTGAAGTCCAGTACCTTCACTTTTGTGTGGCTTGACTCTACAGCTAAGTTTATCGTGAACCACACTGTTTGGTGTTGCTTGTTCCAAGATGGCTACCCACTTCAAGATCAGAGATCCTCTCTCCTTCCCCATTTGAGAGTACCAGGTCTAAGATTGCTCTCTCCTGAGTGTGTTCCAAAACTAGCTGTCTGAGGCATGCCCCTTGTAGGGCATCAAAAATGGCCCTGCTCTTGGATGTGGCTGCAGCAAAGGTGCTCCAGTTAACATCTGGCATATTCAGGTCCCTATCAACAATATCTCACCTTTCTCTGCCATCCCAAGGATACCTTCTATCATTTCCGTGTCCATTTCCTGCCCCTGAGATGGGGGTCTGTATACAACCTCTGTGTGGATTGTGGAGCCATTTCCAGTCTCCAGGGTGACCCACAGTGCCTCCTCTCCTCCCTATTTACCCTTTAGTTCTGTTGCTTTTATCCCTTCCTCTACATAGAGTCAGTCACCTCCTCTTCTTCCCTCCCTGTCCCTCCTGTTGATTGTGTACCCTGGTATGTTGACATCCCAGTCGTGGTTCTCTGTGTACCATGTTTCTGTGACTGCCACAATATCCAGGCATCCCTCTTCCATCAAGGCCACCATTTTGGGGAGCTTTTTACCTAGACTATGGGCATTGGTACTCATTACCCTCCATTTTGTTCTAGCTTTATTTCTTTTTGCCCCATCCCTGTCCTTACTGCCTTTGTCTTTTTCTTCATTTACCCCTGTCCTTATCCCTATCTACTGCTCTATCTTGGTGTTTACCTCACTAACTGCCCTAACTTTTGTTGGTGGCTAGGATTTCCCTTCTCCTTTTCAGTGCCTCCCCCCTTGGCTAGCTTAAATGCTTGCCGATGAAGCATTTAAACCTATCACCTAGGATCCTGGTTCCCCTCCAGGATAGATGCAGACCATCACACTTGTATAGGCCTGCATCCCTCCAGGTGGAGCCCCAGTCCCCAGTGAAGCCAAATCCCTGAGCTCTGCACCAGTTTTTCAACCAGTCATTGAATCCCATGGTGCGGAGTACCCTAGCCTCATCCATGCCATAGACAGGTAGCACTTCCAAGAAAGTTATCATGTGTGCTACTTATCTAAGGCCCCTCCCCAACTCCACAAACTCCTGTTGCACTGCTCTGATCCCATTCTCAGCCAGGTCATTCATCTCTAGGTGGATATGACATCCAGCTCACTCCTTCAGCTGCCACGATCCTGAGGATTCATTTCCTGTCCCTCTAAGCCATGGTGCCAGGCAGCCACCTTACCTCCCTTTCCCTTCCCTCCCCCAGTTCTACCCCCAACAATTGAGTCCCCCACCAGAAGTTGTTTCCTTCCCCTGTGGGGTCCTGTGACACCCTCCTGTGGGTCTCCATTGTGGAGGTTCTCAGCATCCTCCTTGGTCTCCACTGTGGGTGCCTCCATAGAGGAACCATGCTCCACCAGAGTGGTGAATGAATTGTAGAGACGCACAACTGGAGGTATGCACCTCTGTTCCATCACCCTCACCCTCCCTGAGCCCACCGTGGTCTAACCACTCCTCTTTCTTGGCAACCTCTGAGGTAGTGGCAGTGGCCTTAGTGGTCCCTGGTTGGGGGAGCAGGTTTTCTAAATCATTGCCAGGTCAGCATGGAGACAAGCAACCTCCTCCCTCAAACCAGAGAGGTGCCTGCAAATAGGGCAGCAATGCAGTTTCCAGAATGTCTCCCAGAAGACTGCTGCTCCATAGCCAGTACATTGCACCACTCCCCACATGTCTGTGTCCCTTCCTGTTACAGATGCTTTTCTTTTGCTGTTTTTTTGTTCTTGTTTTAGTGTGTGCAAGCTTGTGAGTGTCTCTAACCCCTATTCAGTGTGCTGTGCCTTTAAGGATATGAACAAATGTATGTTGTTAGCAGTTTTGGGGAAGTGATGTCAGAACCCCTGCTATAAAAGAAGTTATGTGCTTGGGGTGGGTGAGGTGTGGGGAAGAGTGGACAGAGTAAACCTGTGCCGTCCAACAACAATCAACTACAACTCTGACCTCCACCCCAGGGAGTGCCTTCCTTCCTTCAGACACCTATTTCACAGAGGTTAAGTACCAGGTCTAGTCACAAATGACTGCAAATATCTCCCAGCTACAGTTCCTCCCTGGCAAATTAAAGTTAAAACTAAGACAAGTCAACCCCAAAAATAGAATCAATACTAGTTACTTACACAGGTCCAAAAAGTAATACTTCAGTTCAGTGTAGTCTAGAAAATAACCTCCTTTATTTAAGGAATCTCTGGCTGCTTTCTCTCTCTCTCTCTGTCTCAGCAATGAGAAGCAATGTCCTCCTGCTTACATGCAGAACTCTAGGTATACAAAGCATTTTGATTGAATCAGTGGGCCAGCAGTGTACATGTTCTGCCAAGCAGGTACCCAGCTGCTCACATAATGCAGGATTATAGACATGTGATCATTGTATTAATCAAGCACCCCACATAAACATGTGGACAATTCCCGCACCTTCCTTGGGCCATGGAAACAGCTGCTGTCCTTTGTAACTAGGGTGTTCTGACTTCAATTAAAGTCCTCAAATAAAAGTAAGGAAATCTCACTACCAACATCAGGAGCCCCTAATACTACTGCTGAAACAGTTGCTGATACTCATCACCCTTCAACTATAGTTATGACCTTTGCTTTTGATACTGACTGCAAAATCATGATCAAAACAACCAGATCCAAGGGAGCTCTTTTCAAAATGTTCACATTCCACAATCTACCTGACATTTCACCATTATCACCTGAAAGAAAAAGGAATTCTTCTTTACATGAAGATCTGATAGAACTGGGTGCAAAAATCTTTATGCTTTACACAACAAAGTGTTTGATTTTGTATAAAGATAATACATATTTATTCTATAACATGGATCAAGTGATTACTTTTCTTTCAAACCAGAAAAAAGAAAAACAATGAAAGAGAATCAGAAGCAGGAAGAAGAAGATGATATCTAAGTTGATGACTTACTGGACATGCCTTACCTAGAAAAATGAACAAAAAGTAAAGTTTTTTTTTCATTATTTCAAAACAGAATCATGCATTAAAGAGTTAAAGGACTACTCAGAGTTATTCAAATTGGAACTAGAATCCAGCAACGTAATATATTTAGATGTCTTATTTCTTTCCTCACTCTTATATTCTTTACTATAAAAGATTATTGATCTCTCTAATGATAGACTATTAAATACAGTATATTACAATTGTACAATTTGGGGCTAACAGAAATAACCAGACTTTATATTTTTTGTTTTACTAGAATGTATATAACCACTGATACTTGTGGCACTGTAGTTCACATTGGTTTAAATTTTACTGTTAAGGGTAAAATGTTTCTCACCCCTTTTTGATCTCCAATTCTGGAGGACACATCTAATATTTATTGTTTTTCTTAAGTGATTCTTAATTGATTCAAATTTTAATACTGCATTTTTTTTATAATGACATTTGCTCTGTCTTCTGATTTACTTTATTTTTGCATGGATTGAATAAAATCAGTAAAAGCAATGTTTTAAAAAGTGCTGCCTTTATGCCACCTGCTTTTCAGGCTCCAACACTACCTTTTTCCCTGAGCTTTAAGAATCTGGCCTTATGTCTTGTTTGGATATATAAACTACTTGTATTGCATTGTCGATCCAGGCCAGAGGAATGCCTTTATATAAGTCTGAGAGCTTCCCAAGTATTATTCTGTATGCCAGGTTTGTGCCTATCTTTGGTGCACACGATGCCCTCTGCCTTTGTTCAGCAGGTGGACCAGAATATTTGAACCATTTTCTTTTTTCTTTGTTCATACAGTAGTATGACAAAGTAAGGGTGTCCTGGATTAATCCAGTTCTTGCAGGGTGGTCTCATACAAGATTTGTCTTGGTTTTTGCTTACAGTAAATTATATCTTTATGCTTAATCAGCTATCAATTACATCTTCATTATGAAGCACGTGAGGAAAAGTAAGTTCTTCCCCTATGCTGAATAATCAGCTATCCATGGTACTTAATTCTGTTAAGAAAATGTAAGTTGGTATTTTCATAAAACACAAGTTCTAAATTCCTTTTTATGCCTGATTAATTTATGGCCATTGCCTGGACTGAGCTCTATAGGTCTGTTTCTTACTTTTGTGATTTCTAGCCTCACTGGATTACGTATAGATTTTTCTCATTTGCTAATGCTAATGATTTGTCTTCGCTGGGTACCAATGTTTTATTACATGGTCCTCACTCGAGACATGGACATTTTCTGTCCTTTGGACTAATTTTTTATTAGGATTATCAAAGTTATAATTCTCTTATTTTTTTAATATAGTTTATGTTTTCTAGACAAGTGTTCATTCTGCCCCATTATTTTCTGATTAAAATACTCTGTACTGTTTAGTGTCAAAGATTTATGTTCTCTTCCATATTGTATGCTGCTTGGACTGGCCACATGTTCACATTTTACTCTGATGGATGACTTTTCTATGCATTTGAACCTGTAGATGTTGAAAACAAATGTATGTATTGAATGCATTTTTTATGGGGTTTTTTTTGAACATATGTTTTAGGGAAAGAAAGGCAAGGGAAGGAAAATTGTTTAACTAGGAGTAGCACACTAAGCAAAGCTTGTTTCAGATGTGATCTGGAAGCACAAGGTAGTTAAGTGACTTTGCTCAGGATCACACAGTATGCAATTTAGGTGGTTGTGGATTCAAACCAAGGTCCAAATCTGTAGCTCAGAGCCTTAACCCACTGTGCTATATTGCCTCCAACATTGTAATGGATTGTAGCCAATCAATGAACCTTTTCTACTAACCAAAAAATAAACAAATAATTACATAAATTTAAAAAAAGTCAATTAATATTTAACTTTAGGAAAAAACTCAATATATGTAATCTCCCGGGTCGTGACTGAAAATGGGCAGGGTTATTGCCCAGTGTACTTACCCAGTCATCAAAAGCTAATAAATGATAAATACATACAGTATATCTGAAAAAGGGCCATATAAGGACCTAGTATAATTTATTTTCCATATACTACTGTGCTTGCCAACATTATTCTTCCCTCTACTGTATATCCTGGTATATCTCTATTATTTTAATTGGACAATTTTTGTTAATCAGAATAATCACTCCATGACTTTTCCTAGATCCTCCAGAGAACAAAGTAACTCCACAATTTCCTTTTGGCTTAGCTAGGTTTCCTGTAAGAAAATTATGTCTATTTTTTGTTTTAAATTATTTTGAATTCTATGGGCAATATTCAGGGACATTACCTTCTGAAGTAACACTATTTTTCTCTGCCCTAACAAACTGATCAGGAATATCTTATGTTGTCCTATTGCATGTAGGTGAATCAGTTTAGTTAAATCAAAGTAAAATGGAATTGTTCTTGTCTTTTCTCATCCTTTATCATATATGATTCTATCTAGCCTGATTTGTTTGATTTAATTGAAACACTTTTCTGCTCTGTAAGCTATTGATATTTTCTATTGCTATTTTTCCTGTTTCCACTGTTGTCCTTCTTAGTATTTTCTTTTTCATGTTTTTTTCTTTTGTTTGTTTGATATTTGAGAATCTGTTATGTCTGGAATTCTTCGTTTGTGGTGGTGTAGAGGCCAACTCTTTCCAAGCTGTTACTGTTTATCTTTGCTTGTATGAGGTACCCTTGATTCACATCATGGAACCCTTGTTGATTAATATTACACACCATCTTCAGCCAAGCTTCCTTTAAAGTAATCAGTAAGGTCAGTTTGTGTGGTCTTGCCTGTCTTGTCTCAGAATTTTCCTCTTTAATTATCGATTGTTGCATTAGATTTTTTTCAATTTTCCAGTGTTTGATATGTATTCAAATTCCTTATTAGGCTGTTTTTCCTTTGTTGTTGCTGCTTTGCTTTACCTCATTTTTCAGTACCCTGAGTTGGTGATGTTGCTTCTTTCATGTATTATTCTTTATTTGTTCTTTTGTTTTATGAATATTTTTGTTTATGAACAAAGTCCTTCGGTCTTCTTTCAAAGTATTTATGGTCATTACATACATACTTTTTCATAGTATTTTTATCTGACAAAATCAGATATTTATTTGTGATGCTATTTGAGTCAGTTATTAATTTACTCGGGCATCAGAGCACATTCATTGTTTGATTAGAACTAAGTTTTAGCAGTTCCACCAAGTCTGACTTAACCTATCTAGACATTAATCCTATTCTAGGTGTTTAACCTAAAAGTAATTAGCGATGATATACATAGTGCTTTTGCAATAAACTTTGTGCTGAACTGAGACTTAGTTTCTTGTTATGAGTGATGCCACAGTGTGAGAATATAAGATGTAAATCAATCAATCAATCAATCAATTGTGCCGACGTCCTGGGAATTATGGATTATCTCACAGGTGCCTTCAATTCCACCTTCCTGATCCTGGATGCATACCTAACCCAGTTTATCATTACCTTTGCTGAACACACTTCAAAGGACACTATTTTATCTCCTCACTTTGCTTGCTGTACTTTGCCTTTTGCTGACAAGATACTGCTATACGTAGCATTAAATCAGCTAGGCATTAGCCTTGGGGCTCCACCACGCTATACTTATGCTCCTTATAAGTGGGAATGGACCAAGCTTCTAAAGCTACTCCAAGTACTTACAAGGAAGCACCTGCTTCTCTTACTACTGTGCTCAGGAAATGTTGAGCTGAACCTGGACCCACCAGTACCTATTGGATCCCCAGCAGATTTACCTACCCTTAAAGCATTACATTTTATGCATGTTAATGCATGCAGCTTGTTTAAAAGATTACTTCTTTCCAGGCTAGAATTGTCACACTGCTCCTGACATATTGGTCATCACAGAGACCTGGATCCACCCGGCAACTAGCAACAATGAAATAGACCTCCTTACTCTCTGTTCTGAACTGACAGGCAGTCCAGAGGTGGTGGGGTGGCTATTTATGTTAAAGTCAAATTCTTTGTCTCTATCCTGACTCAACCTCTGTCCTAAAGGAGTTTGAAAGTCTCTCCTGCTGGTTGAGATTTCAGCTGGAGTCTTGCTTTTTGTGTCAGGCTACTACAGACCTCCACCAGTGGGGTTGCAGCTGCTGAATAACTTAAGCCTTTTCTGGGGCACAGGTCCACTGAGTCCATATTACTAGGTGATCTTAACCTGGACTGGTTGTCCAGTGTATCCTCTCCCTTAAAAATGCTCTTCGACTCTCTCAGATTGACCCAACTCATCAACGAAACCACACATCCCAGTAAGACAAACCCTACTAATAGCACTTTGCTGGATATTATCCTCATCAGCAAACCTTACCTATTCACCCAGGTTGGTGTCTTCTTTCCTGATATCAGTGACCACTGTTTCATTGCCTGTGTGAGGTCCAACCACACCTACCCATATGCATCTACCTTCTCATGAGAAGGTGCCTCCGAATTTTGACCACTACGCTATGTCTCAGAGCTAAAACACTCTGTAAACTGGCCAGACTTCTATTTAGCAAAATCAGTGACCTCTGCCTGTGACATTTTCCAAGACATAGTATTAGGCGCTATCAATAGTCATGCACCACTAGTGAAAACTTGTGTCAGGAACAAGTCCTGATGGTGGTTCACCAACGAGCTGAAGGAAGCCGTGTGCAATAGGGATGTGCTGTGGGAAAAGGCTCATAAGTCATAATGCATGGGACAGACATAAGGCAATGTTTGTGGGGGGTAGGAAGAAATAGGCTGTTGGTTAAATAGAATCTGCAGCTTATCCTCTAGATAGGGAAATGGGCAGACTAAGTGGGCCAAGCAGTCCTTATCTGCCATCAAAGTCTATGTTTCTATGTAAGTCCAAACATATGAACGACTGGAGCCTATTTAGGAGTGCTAGGAACCTTTGTACCCAAATGATCAGAGAGGCTAAGGCTAATTTTTATCGCTTTCAACTTGAACTATCTGCTAAATGCTCCTCAACAATCTGAAACTT
Source organism: Neoceratodus forsteri (assembly GCA_016271365.2). Lineage (NCBI taxonomy): Eukaryota > Metazoa > Chordata > Ceratodontiformes > Ceratodontidae > Neoceratodus > Neoceratodus forsteri. Next base: position 38,076,840 of record JADMNL010000029.1, on the reverse strand, counting down.
ATTAAAGATATTGAAGGTCATCCTGCCAGGGTCTCTCTTTGCCATCAAAAATTTAGCTCAGCTCTACTATACTTACTGACAAAATATTAATCCTTGACTCCTTCAGCAATCACTTTGCCACTGCAGGGTTTACGTTTGACACCTCCCCAGCCAGTGCACTTTGCTCACAGCTTGGAGCCGATGATCAAGGAATCTCCTTCCCAAATCTGTCATTCTCATTTCCACCCACAACACTGAAGGAAGTTGAAGACCTCTTGCTTCAGCTGGATGTCAGGAAAAGCTCTGGAGCAGACCTTATTGAACCTTACTTTTTAAAGTTAGGCTACCATGTCCTTGTGGTGCCCATTACACACTTGTTTAACTTATCCCTCTCTCAGGGTAACCTTCCAACCACCTGGAAAATGGCTCATGTTATCCCTTGTTTAAGTCAGGAGATCCCAGTGACCTGAACAATTACAGGCCAATCACCCTTCTACCAACACCCAGCTCAGGAACCACCTGGAATCTGCTAAGTTGCTCAACCCATTATAATCAGGTTTCAGAGCACAACACAGTACAATCTCAGCCCTAGCTAAGGTAACTAATGATTGGCAGTGTGAATTGGATAACAAAAACTTTGTTGGTGCAGTATTTTTGGACCTAAGCAAGGCCTTCGATACCATTGATCACGACCTGCTCCTCATGACCCTCCAACACATTAGACTGGATGCTCTATCCATTAAATGGTTTGAGAACTATCTCACAGGTCACCCATAGCAGGTAAAAACTGAAGGGGAAGTCTCACCCCTTTAACCCCTTCTGAGGGATGTACCTCAAGGTTCCATCTTGGATTCCCTGCTATTTGCAATCTGTATTAACAGGACAGACTCCACTATCACAAAGGCCCAAATACACCTATTTGTGGATGACACAGTGCTTTATGTTAGCAGTCCTTCCCCCGATGTGGCATGCTCAGCTCTCCAAGATGAATTCAGTTTGCTGCAGCACCAGCTCATAAACCAAAAAGTTGCTTTTGAATGCCAAGAAAACAAAAGTTATGTTCTTCTCACCCTTCCCGAACTTACTGAACCCAGATGCAGCTGGGACTCTCCCTTAACATCTACCATCCTTGGTGAACAATTGGAAAATGTAGCTAAGTTCAAATACTTGGGGGTGTGGCTGGACAATAGACTCTTCTTCCTAGAACATATAGAAGAACTGACAAAGAAACTTGCCAGAGGTTAGGCCTTTCTTTAGGATAAAACCTCCTCTCTTCGGACACTAAGACAAGACTTGTCCAAACTACTTTCCTCTCCTCCTAGACTGTACTGATTTCTTTATAGTCAAGGACCCACCAGCACACTCTCAAAACTAGATACACTTTATCACAGAGCTCTAAGGTTTCTAACAGATATTCCCAGCATCACAATCCGCACAGGGGTTGTATACAGACCCCGCTCAAGGGAGGAAATGGACAAGAAAATGATCGAGGGCATTCTCAAAATGGCTGAAAAAGGGGAGATACTGTTGATGGGGGACCTGAATATGCCAGATGTTAACTGGGCAACATGGACTGCAGCCACATCCAAGAGCAGGGTCATTCTCGATGCCCTACAGGGAGCATGCCTTAGACAGCTAGTGGTGGAACCCACTCGGGAGGGAGCAATATTAGACCTGGTACTCTCAAATGGAGAGAGGATCACAAACTTAGAAGTCAGTAGACACCTGGGAACAAGCGACCACTGCACAGTGTGCTTCACAATAAACACAACCATGGAGACAAGCCATACAAATACAAGGATTCAGAAGGGCTGACTTTGGCATAATGGGTGAATACCTGAGGAATGCATTAGCAAATGGCCAGAAAGGAGGTGTGGAAGAACAATGGAGAAAAATCAAAACTGCCATCATGGTGTCAACAAGCCTTTGTGTGAAACAAATAAAGAAAACAAAGCAGAATAAAAAACCACTATGGCTCTCAAAATAAGTGTCAGGGAAGGTTAAGGAGAAAAAGGCTGCATTCAAAAAGTATAAGGAATCACAGACGGAGCACGACAGGAAACTGTATCAATTAAAGCAGAAAGAAGTGGGGAAGGCAGTCAGAAAAGCAAAGGCCCAAACTGAGGAAAGGATAGCCAACTCAGTTAAGAAGGGGGATAAAACCTTTTATAGGTACATTAGGGAACATAGAAAGGTTAAGGGAGGATAGGGAAGATTAAAAAGGAGAGGGAGGTGGGCAGAGGGAGACAGTGAAAGGCAGAGATAATGAATGAATACTTTGCTCAGTATTCACAAAAGAAGAAGAGGAGGAGTTACCTAAACCAAACAGTAGAAGCACTTTGGATAGTGGGGTTGATACCAGTCCATTTAAAGAAGAAAGAGTACTGAAAGAACTTCTAAAACTCAAGGTGGACAAAGCAATGGGGCCTGACGGGATTCACCCTAGAATCCTAAAAGAGCTAAGGGAGGACCTAGTGACACCACTAACCACACTTTTTAACAAATCATGGGAAGATGTGGTGGTACCTGAGGACTGGAGGAGGGCAGATGTGATTCCCCTTCACAAAAGTGGGAGCAAGGCAGAAGCAGGAAACTACAGACCTGTTAGTTTGACCTCAGTGGTGGGGAAAATGATGGAATCACTTCTGAAAGAAAGAATTGTTGAGTACCTAGAGGCTAGCGGGGCAATGGACCCAAAACAGCATGGATTCACAGCAGGAAGGTCATGTCAGACAAATCTAATCGATTTCTTTGACTGGGTGACCAAAGTAATAGACCAGGGAGGGGCTGTGGATATGGTCTACCTAGACTTTAGCAAGACATTTGACACAGTCTTGCACAAAAGATTAATAATTGTTAGCCAGCCTGGGAGTGGGTCCCAGGGTGGAAGTCTGGTAGAAAACAGGCTGCACAACAGGACACAGAAGGTAATAGTGAATGGAACACATTCTGGAAGAAAGGGGGTTACTAGTGGAGTACCTCAGGGCTCAGTACTGGGTCCAGTCCTCTTTAACATCTTTATAGGTGACATTGCAGAGGGTCTGGAAGGAAAGGTATGCCTCTTTGTGGATGACACAAAGATCTGTAACAGGGTTGATACACAAGGGGTGGTAGAAAGGATGAGAAGGGACATGGCAAGGTTGGAGGAATGATCAGACATATGGCAACTTAGATTCAATGCAAAGCAGTGCAAAGTAATGCACCTGGGAAATAAAAATCCAGGAGAAGAGTACACAATAGCAGGGGAGGTACTAACAACAACAATAATGGAAGGGATCTGGGTGTAGTCATATCAGATGACCTAAAGGTGTGTATGCAATGTGAGAAGTCAGTAGGGAAAGCCAGGGGGATACTGGGATGCATAGGGAGGGGCATCACAAGTAGAAAAAGGGAAGTGGTTATCCCTCTGTACAGACAGTTGGTGAGACCCCATCTGAGTACTGCGTGCAGTTTTGGAGACCTCATCTATGCAAGGACATAGACAGGATGGAAGCAGTCCAGAGGAGGGCAACTAAATGGTGCTGGGTCTACATCAGAAACCATATGAAGAGAGACTGAGAGAGCTTAATATGTATACCCTTGATGAAAGGGGGACATGATAGAAACTTTTAAGTACCTCAAGGGAATCAACAAAGTCCAGGAGGGTAGCATCTTTCAGAAAAAGAGATGTGTAAGAACAAGGGGGCACAATTTAAAGTTAGAGGGGGGATGGCTCAGGGGTAATGTGAGGAAATTCTTTTTCACGGAGAGAGTGGTGGACGCATGGAACTGCCTTCCTGGAGAGGTTGTGGGGTCTAAAACAGTGGAGGAATTCAAACATGCATGGGACAGACATAAGGCAATTATAGTGGGGGTTGCAGGAAATAGGCTGTTGGTTAACTAGAATCTGCAGCTTATCCAGTGGGTAGGAAATGGGCAGACTGGGTGGCCAAGTGGTCCTTATCTGCCATCAAAGTCTATGTTTCCCTATTCCACCCACCATTGTGTGCTATACACTGTAGTAGGTTGGTCCTCTCTTAGCTTCAGACATCAAAGAAATGCCCATCTGGACTTACAAAGCTATCATCAACAAATTGCCTGACTACATCTCTGGTCTGCCTACTGCTTTGTGCTTTAAGCAGGTGTGCTTTGAGAAGTGCCCCTACATTGCCTTGAAGGTATTTAAGGCCAGATCCTGCTTTTATGGGGCCTCTATTAGTCATGTGCTGCCCCATTTATGGAACAAGCTACAACAAACTGAAATTAAAGCACAAAATTAGTGTAGCAGCTTTCAAAACACTTTACTTACATCATAATAAGGAATCCTGTGCTTGCTACCCCAAACACATGATCCCCCATCCCTATGGAGCCTCCCATCTACTCTTGCTTTGGCCTCCTCCTTTGGTTACTGCTCTCAGCTACTGCCTGGCCATCTCTCTCTCTCCATCCCCCCTTTCATGCTTCCTTACCACCTGTCCTGTTCCTAGTATTGCACATGCATTCCCCTCCACACTGCCCCATCATCTAGTTGCCATCTAATCATATTATATCTTATTTGTGCTTTCATGGATCCTTATCCCCTATTCACTGCCCATTCTAATATATGCCCTACTCCCCTCTTCATCCTCTCTCTTCTCCTCTGCCCCAGTCAAATCTCCCAATTTGTTCTCTCGGATCCCAGTCAGTCTCACCTTTTATTTGTCCCTTATTCACACTAAGATTTTTTGAACTCATCTGCACTACTGTTGTTCATACCTTTTCCTTCTGTATTTTATTGATGTACTTAACCTGTACGTCCTTACATTTGTAGTATCTATGCCTGTTATTGATTTTGCCAGTGAATTGTAACCACTGTGTACTATCTTGTATTTGTTGCAGCCAGGACCACCTTGAAAATTAGTTCTGCTCAACTGTGATCGCCTGGTTAAATAAAGATTTTGATTGAGATTTTGATTGATTAAGGAGAAAACTCCACTTACAACTTCTATGGAGAAATGGCCTCACAGTTCAAATGTATACAAACTTTTAACACCCTGGAATGTGGCCTGAATAACGACAAATGCTTCATGTCCCACTGCTTAACATAGTCTTTGAACTTAGCATTTCCCTTGCTCAACTGAACTACTACATAACAAAAGGCCATATAGGTACAGTTCCTTAAAACTTTCTGCTCAGACCCTGTTTTATATAAATCAGCATTGCTAAGCTTGTTGTAGCCCTAATGTTTTAACATTTCTGTAGCTTTTTGTCTGCATGATTTTTTAAAGCAGCTTCCTGTGTGTACTTGGACAACAGCTAGAATGTAAATAGTGACATTATGCCTACTGCTTTGCTATTAATTAGCACTTCAAATTTTACTCAAGCCTTTACAGTTGTTTTTCCTTTTTTTCTTGTACTGCTAATCAAAAACCATGCTTCTACAAAGGGAAAGCCCTTAAGCCTACATTTTAATATACCTGAAGAAGAGGTGTTCAGGCCTTGAAGGCTTATATCTTTAACTTTTGTTAGCCTAATAAAGGCATTACCTTTACCCAGAAAAAGGTTTTCTTTTGCTGTATTGTGTTTTTTAATATTTCAGCATGAGGGAGTCCTACTACCCTGACAGGAAGTAGGTAGAGAGGTGACGTGTAAACATTTGCCATCCAGTACCACTGAACCTATTATTTCTTCTGCAGTTACTGGGAAATTGGGCTTACCGCTGTTTTATGCTTTAGCCATGCATGAGTGGCTGAAGCTGAGTATTTTAAAATTGTTTGGAACATAATTTGAGTGTAACATACTCGTAGCCCTTGGAAGTCACTTCTGGGTTACACCACAGTATAATTGCAGCACTGCTGCAAGCAGGGCAAGCATGTGCAGGGTGCACACATTGTGCATGCCGAGATACATGTCTCCGCATGTTCGTATGTTAAGCACAGAAAGCATAGGAAGTGTGAGAGAGCATACTAAACTAGCAATGGACCCACTAAACATCCTGCAGGTAGGCCTCACAAAATAAAAATACAGAATCTTCAACTCATAATATAGTTCATTGTATTGCCTCATCAGGTTACTAAGCAAACATCGAGCAGACATTTATAGGTACTTCTTGCATTGTAATCAACTTGATAAGCATTCATACTTATAACCATGGACTGTGAATTGCACTTTTTAAAAGGGAAGATGAGAACCAAATATTTGGTGTGTGAAATGTATCTAATCAGTGATGTCCCAATATTGGAAGAATCATTCACATATCTTAAATGTAAACAAAATGAGGAGTTAATGGTTGGATATCCTTATTTAATACTAGATTGAAAGCACTAGAAATTAGTCAACAGTGCATGTATCAAAGAATGAATAATAATTAAACTGAACAAACATTAACACAAAATCTAGAAAATAGGGGTGAAAATAATATCCAACACCCACCCAAACCCAGAAGTTTCCAACTCGAATAAAATCTTACAAAGGTACACCTAGTAAGGCCTCTCCAATGAAGTTACCTCAGATTTGCCTAAACAGAATAAAAAAGTTCAAGAAACGAGAAGGGATGACTGTTCAGAGGAAAACTGGTACCATATTCAAAGCCAAAGATCAATAAAAAGGAAGAAAGGTTGAGAAATTTATATTACCACTCCAAAATAGTTTTGACCCACATACAAATTTCTGATGAACCACAAACTATTACCCCAGATTTGAACAATACTACCCTCCCCACTGTTATTGGATAACATTACGGATACAAACCCCAAAATACTGTTACCATTTCAAAGTAATAACACTACATATTTAAACACAAAATGAATGTCCAAATACAAACATTACAAACGATCCATTGCCGGAACAAATATTTATACTAGGAGACTCTATGACCAGCTTTACTGACAGATATTCAATGAGGGCAATAAGAGAATACAGCAAGTTGCAGTTACAGTGGACAACAATCAGTGATATAACCTCCATGCTACCAGGAATTTTTCAAAAACGAACACTTCCAAAAATAGCAATTTTACATGCAGGAACAAATGACTTTGGGAGACATGAGGTTGAAAGTATTGTCAAAGAGATGAAACAGGCTATTAGGACTCTTCAGGATTTGAATGTGGTGCTGATTATTTCTGAAATCTTACTAGTACCCAGGGTGAGTTACAAAAAACAAAAAAAATATTAAATCATGCAACAACTAGTTACGAAGATGGTGCTTGGAAAACAACATTGATTGAATCAGGACCTGGGAATTATTTGACAACAAAACCAATCTACATGGGTATGATGGTTTACATTTAAGTAAACAGGGTTCTAGACTCTAGGACGATCTTCATAAAACATTAGAAAACACATTACGGTAAAAAACTAGATTCCAAGTGGCAAGGGTCAGACTAAATAATAGCAAGGACAAACTCCTGGTTAAAGACATAACTAAAAAACTACCCTCAAACATCAAAAACAAGGGAACTTACATTTTTACTCACAAATGCACAGAGTTTACACCACATTTAAATGGATGAACTTGAATTAACTTTAATAAGAGACAACATCGATATAGCTGCAGAAACTGAAACATGGTGGGGGAACCTCCAGTTGGAACACAAAAATAAAAGGTTATAACACCTACTTTAAAAGTAGAATAACAAAAAAGGGTGGGGGGTAGACCTATTCATAAAAGAGAATACAACATTTAAACCTATTAAAGATCTGACTGACAATCCCATTGAAACTATATGTTGAAATCTTAAACAACAAACAAAAAAATTAATAGTGTATGGTATAGACCCACTGACACAGATATTCCAACCCACCAGACTATACTAGAAGACATCACAGATAAAATTAATAAAGGTATAATTCTACTGGGGGACTTCAATCTTCCTGGAATAAATTGGACTGATGGTACAACTAGGAACCCACAAGAAAGCACGTTTTTCGAAATGTGTGAGTCAAATATCCTAAACCAGCTCATTTCTGAACCCACCAGAAATACCAACATTTTGGACGTACTCCTAACCAACATCCCTGACAACATTCAAAACATTGTTACAAACATTGTTACAAAAGACCCTCTAACAAACTCTGACCATAAGATAATGACTTTTGCTATGAATTTAATTGCTCAGAAAATAGTTGGAAAGACAATATTTAAAAACTATAGCTTAGCCAGTGTTGAACAAATCATGAAGGCCCTTCACAATTGAATTGGGACAATGGCTCCACTGACCCCAGAAAGATGGATACATATAAAAAAACAAAATTCTTGAATTAGAAACTAAATTTATTCCCAATAAAATAATATACAACAACAAGGGTAAAATACCCATTTGGCTGATACCAACAATTTCTAAATTAATAACCAGGAAAAGAAGGGCATTCAGAGCATTAACAAGATACAATAATACTTATAACAAATACAAATATAAAGTAACTCTTACAGAGTGCAAAAATAAAATCAGATCAGAAAAAAACATAATTAAAACTATCCTATATAAAAGACAGAGAAAGCATTTTTACTCTTATGTCAATAATAAAAAACAAACCCCCAAATATATCAGTCCCCTCAAAATTGGTCCCATGGAAGTTGCCAACCCCCTAGAAATGGCAGAGGAGTTAAATACGTATTTTTGCTCAGTGTATAATAAAGCCAGCCCTTTAAACATAAACCCAACTGCAAAACCAAACACATCATATGTAGATATGTTAGAAATAACCAAAATTAAAATACAGTTTGATAAGCTAAATATCAATAAATTACCAGGACCTGATAAACTGCACCCAGATTGATTAAGATGTTATCAAATTGGTTAATTGACCCACTGCACAAAATATTCAATAGGTCCTTATCTACCGGAGCTAAGAAAGAAAGCATTCAGGAAGTACAAGGAATCACAGAAGGAGCAGGACAGAGAACTGTATCAGTTAAAGCAAAAGGAGGCTGGGAAGGCAGTCAGAACAGCAAAGGCCCAAACTGAGGAAAAGATAGCCAACTCAGTTAAGAAGGGGGATAAAACCTTTTATAGGTACATCAGGGAGCAAAGGAAGACCAAGGGAGGGATAGTGAGGCTTAATAAAGGGGAGGGAGGGTGGGCAGAGGGAGACTGTGAAAAGGCAGAGATACTAAACAAATATTTTGCTCAGTATTTACAAATGAAGAGGGGGAGGTACATAAAACAAACAGTAGTAACACTCTGGATACAGAAGTTGATACCAGCCCATTTACAGAAGAAAGGGTTCTGAAAGAACTCTTAAAACTGAAGGTGGACAAAGCAATGGGGCCTGATGGGATTCATCCCAGAATTCTAAAAGAGCTAAGGGTAGAACTAGTGACACCACTGACTACCCTTTTTAACAAATCATGGGAGGATGGGGTGGTACCCGAGGACTGGAGGAGGGCAGATGTGATTCCCATTCACAAAAGTGGAAGCAAGGCAGAAGCAGGAAACTACAGACCTGTTAGATTAACCTCGGTGATAGGGAAAATGATGGAATCACTTCTGAAGGAAAGAATTGTCGAGTATCTAGAGGCCAGAGGGGCACAGGACCCTAGGCAGCATGGATTCACAGCGGGAAGGTCATGCCAGACAAATCTGATAGATTTCTTTGACTGGGTGACCAAAGTAGTAGATCAGGGAGGGGCTGTGGACATGGCCTACCTAGACTTTAGCAAGGCATTTGACACAGTCCCACACAAAAGATTAATATACAAGTTAGCCAGCCTGGGAGTGGGTCTCAAGATGACAGCCTGGGTAAAGAATTGGCTGGAGAATAGGACACAGAGAGTAATAGTAAATGGAGTCCACTCAGAAGAAAGGAGGGTTACTAGTGGGGTACCGCAGGGTTCAGTATTAGGACCGGTCCTCTTCAATGTCTTTATAAGTGACATTGTGGAAGGACTGAAGGAAAGTATGTCTCTTTGCAGATGACACTAAGATCTGCAACAGAGTTGATGCACAGGGTGGGGTGGAAAGGATGAGAAGGGACTTGGCAAGGTTAGAGGAATGGTCAAATGTATGGCAGCTTAGATTCAATGCTAAGAAGTGCAGGTAATGCACCTGGGAAACAAAACCCAGGGAAGAGTACACAATGGGGGTGAGATACTAACAACAACAAAATGGAAAGGGACCTGGGGTAGTCATATCAGATGACCTAAAGGTGGGCAAGCAATGTGAGAGGGCAGCAAGGAGGGCTGGGGATACTGGGATGCATAGGGAGAGGCATCACCAGTAGAAAACAGGAAGTTATTATCCTCTGTACAGACAGCTGGTGAGACCCCATCTGGAGTACTATGTGCAGTTCTGGAGACCCAATCTCCGAAAGACATAGACAGAATGGAAGCTGTCCAGAGAGGGCAACTAAAATGGTGCAGGGTCTGCACCAGAAGACATATGAAGAGAGACTTAAGAAGCTTAATATGTATAGCCTCGAGGAAAGGAGGGAGGGGGACATGATAGAAACTTTCAAGTACCTCAGGGAATCAACAAAGTCCAAGAGGGTAGCATCTTTCAAAAAGAGGCACAATTTGAAGATACAGGAGGTGGCTCAAGTGGTATTGGGAAGTATTTTTTCACAGAGAGGTTGTGGATGCATGGAACGCCTTCCGGAGGAGGTTGTGGAGTCAAAATCAGTGGAGGAATTCAAGCATGCATGGGACAGTCATAAGGCAATTCTGGGGGGTGGGGGTAAGAAGAAGTAGGCAGCTGGTTAACTAAGATCTGCAGCTTATCCAGTAGGTAGGGAAATGGGCAGACTGGGTGGGCCAAGCGGTCCTTATCTGCCATCAAATTCTATGTTTCTATGTTTCTATCCCAAGTGACTGGAAATCAGCAATGGTCACCCCTATATTTAAGAAGGGTTCCCCAAGTGATATGATGAACTACAGACCAACTAGTTTAACCAGTATACTGGGAAAATTATTTGAAACAATCTTAAAAATAAAATTAGAGGAGGATATGGTGAATAAAGAGATAAATTACCCATCACAGCATGGTTTCAAAAACCAAAGATCATGTCTGACGAGTAACTTGTTTTTTTATGAAAATGTAAGCAAACTCATTAACAACAAAATACCTGTTGACATCATCTACTTAGATTTTTCAAAAGCATTTGACAAAGCACCTCATAAAAATTTAATTAATAAAATGCATAAACTCGGGATAAACAGCATTTTGGTTAGATGGGTAAATGAATGGTTGAATAACTTGCACACAAACCATTTGTATTAGGGGGCATCAATCATCTACTGGACATGTGACCAGTGGTGTGCCACGGGGTTTGGTTTTCGGGCCGGTTCTGTTTAATGTATTTGTTTCTGACATGACTTCAAACCTATAAAACTGTGCCATAAAGTTTGCAGATGATACTAAAATATTATCTAAAGTTAAATCTGATGACAATATATAAAAAGCATTAAACATGATCTAAAATTACTTGAAGATTGGGCACAAAAAAATGACATGTCCTTCAATATTGAAAAATGTGTTGTTATGTACCTCCACAAAAACAATAATAACCAACAATACACATTAAATGGTAAAACATTAGGTACAGTTAAGGAAGAAAAAGACCTCGGAATAATTATATCTTCTGATTTAAGTTTTGGAAAACAATGTGGTCATTTGGTCAATAAAACAAATAGAATAATAGGTTGCATCAAAAAATATTTTATATCTAGAAACAGGGACTGTATATTGCCTCTGTGTAGGGCTTATGTTAGACCATACCTGGACTATTGCTTCCAGTTGTGGAGTCCATATTTGAGTAAGGACGTGATAAAATTCTAGGGAGTTCAAAGATGGATTACAAAAATTGTTGACACCATGCAAAATAAGACCTACTGTATGACCAACGATTGAAGGAATTAAATATGTATACATTGGAACAACGTAGAACAAGGGGGGACTTATTATTAATGTATATAATTTCAAGAGATATGGAACTAATGTCTGAACTGGGCATGACATTCATTTCCAGAGAGTGCAACCTTAGAAGTCATAAGTTCCAATTACCCCAACCTATCCCAAGACTGATAATAGAAGATTCTTCTTCACACAAAGAATTATTCCACTATGGAATTCACTTCCAAATTGCATAGTTAATTCAAATAATATTGAATTAAAAAAAAATTTAGATACCCACTTATTGATACTTACTTACTGAAACTACTGTAACCTATTCCAGCATGCTGGAAGAGGTATTCATATGGGTAAAATACCAAGGCCCAGATATTCAGAAGGGTTGGGCATGGCGCAACACTGTTCGCCAACCACTGATGTGCATTGGCACTATATTCAAACAAGGGATTGAGCCTGGCACAAATCTCGATGTGCGAGACACATCAGTAATGTATGCGGTGCAGGGTGGAAGCGGCCCATTCATACCTTGACATCCGATATTCAGCCGGGATGTGCTGAGCCCATGCATGCACAACCCCTACCTGTGCTGCACACAGGTGAGCCCCCCAAAAAAAGGAACAACTGCTGGCCACCCACAGGTGAGCTGCTGTATTGCAGGGTTCAACATGGTAGCTGCCACCTGTGGGTGGCCACCCAAGCTCTGGCTGCACCTTCATGGCAGCACCCCCCCTTGCCTGATCACGGGCATATGTAGAAGAACATAAATGTCCAACATCCCTGGTGGTCAACTGGACCACTCACAGCCCGATCATGGGCATATGTTGAAAATAAATGTCCAATATCCCTGGTGGTCCAGTGGACCGCTCACAGCCTGATCGCGGGCATATGTTGAAAATAAATGTCTAATATCCCTGGTGCTCCAGTGGACTGATCGCAGCCCAATCACAGGCATATGTTGAAAGGATAAGTCCAATATCCCTGGTGGTCAGTGGACCACTGTAGCCCGATCGCGGGCATATGTTGAAAGATAAGTCCAATATCCCTGGCGGTTCAGTGGTACCCCCTCCACCCACCCACTGGGCCCCACCGTCCCTCTCCCCAGTCAGCGATCGTGGCAGCACCCACCACCTGCCACCCCTGCCTGCTGACTGACACTGTATGGTAGGCTGTATGCCCATTGGTTCTCAGAGTGAGCCAATGGGCATGCAGCCCATACCACATATCTGGACTGTGTAGTATGGTATGGGCTGCATGCCCACTGGCTCATGCTGTGGACCAATGGGTGTACAGCCCTACCGTACGGTGTCAGTCAGCAGGCGGTGGGGTGGCAGGCGGGTGGGTACTGCCACCCGCTGCTGACCAGGGGGCAGTGGAGCAGTGAAGCTCAGTGGGTGGGTGGGAGGAGGGTACTCTGGACCACCAGGAATATTGGACTTATCCTTTCCACATATGCCCACGATCAGGTTGCGAAGCAGTCCACTGGACCACCAGGATATTGGACATTTATTTTCAACATATGCCCATGATTGGCTTCAAGAGGTCCACTGGACCACCAGGAATATTGGACATTTAATATATTCTACATATGCCCACAATCAGGCAGTGGGCACTCTTTTCCACGATGTGCAGGGGCGTTGGTCTTGATGGCTGCAGTCTGCAGGGCACCAGGTGCAAGTCACCGAGGATCAGTGCACCTGCATGAAAATGGGGCCATAATGACATGCAAATGGCCCCATTTGCACCTTGCATGCATTGTGGCCCCATTTGCATGTGCACTTTTGAATATCACGGTTGTTGCACCTTGCGCAATGTAACTTGCACTAACGCATCCCCCTGCTCCACTCTGGCCACTTGCACTAGTGCAGTGCCACTACACCATGCGCACTGCGGGTGGCCAGGTGGTGATATTCAGCAATGCTGTGCCATGGCACAGCTCCGTTGAATATCACCATGTCAATGCCCCTGCACAGCCAAGTTGCACTGCGCCCAGGCTTGCACCACAACAAATTTCCAGGCCCTTCTGTACATCTAACTCATCCTAGTATAACTCCTAGTATCATGAGTATGACTAGTATGTTCAACTGGGGTATCCCTTAACCAGACAGAGACTGTATTGTTTTACAGCATAAACTCACTATTATTTCTTCCACTATGTTAAATTAGCATCGTTCCATCCTGGACAAGTGTAATATTTTGTTGTTTAGCAGGACCAGGTATGCTTTTCTCCCCTTCCCTCTCCTGTAGTCTCTGACAGACAGGCTCATAAAAACTGCTGTAAATTCAAATCCTTTTCTGTGCTGGCTAACAGATTTTCATTTGCAGAACTTCTTAATATTTAGTTAAGTGAACTGAAGTGTACTATTTTGTTGTTTAGCAGGATCAGGCATGTTTTCTCCCCTTCCCACTAGTCTCTGACTGGCTCACAAATGTTTCTCTTACTAATACTTTAAATTCAAATCCTTTCTGCTGGCTCTTGACATTTGCAGAACTTATTTATATTTCTGTTTGCCTGTTCAGTGTCCCACTTAGAGATTTAATATCCTTGATGAAAGATTGCAACATTTTCTGAGGATATTCATTCAAGCAAATTTTCCAATGGCTGTTGAGGGAACAATTGCAAAATTTAAGTTTTTTTTTTCTCATTTGGCACAGAATAGAATGCATGGCAGCATGTTTTTCTTTTTACAACTTCTGTAGTTTTTGTTCATGTTTTTGCTGTTGAAGGATTGCGGCAGTTCTTTCTTTGAGTTCTATCCATGCTGATTTCTTCACTGCTGCAGGTGGATGAAAGATCTTTGGTGGCTGGAATATTTACTAGCTGCTTAGATTTCCATTTTATGAATTTATATTTATTCATTTGCATGTCTGTTGATCTATTTATTCCACTGTTTATTGACAATATTTCTGAAGCCCTCCCTTCTTTGTCAGTATTTCCCTCACCATCATTTTTCTTATGGTGTGATGTGTAGAGATCTTGTAGTTATAACATAATTATGTGACATGTTTTTGGTGATTTTTCAATTGTAATATAAATATGAACATTTAAAACAGCCTTAACATTTGTTGTAGTGATTTTATTGACCACCATAATGAAGCAAATTACGAACATAAATTGGTTTGAGCATACAGGAAAATTTGCAGGAATTTCATCCCTGTTTTACAGGGAAAATGAGAGTGCCCTACAGGAAAATGCTTTGTCCGATCTGGGAGCACTGCAGTATAAGCTCCTCCCTTCTGCTTGTGAACCCTCTAGCAATGTAGTCCAGCATTCTGTTTGCCTTGGTTGCTGCCTTCTTACACATGGCACCTGTTTAAGGTGGCTGATGATTACGATCCCCATGGGTGTTCCTCTTGCCAAAATATAATGGTGTGGGTATGGTGGCATATAATGCAATTTCGTTCTATCTCAGAAAGTACAGTAGTCCTTCTCATTTACTTTTCCCAGCTGAGCACTGTACTTTTAGCCTAAGTGCTCAAGTTTTCAAACTTGGTTCTGGGTTGTTATCAAAATTAGATTACGCTTGATGTTTTACTTTTTTTTAAATGAATGATGCAATAGAGGCTTATAACAAAACAACTCTTTGGACACATTATATTAGCTTTAGGTACATTACAATTGGGGACTGAGAACTTAAACCCTTAGGCTGCAGACAGAATAAGAATGTATAGGAATTCTGGACTGATACATCAGTCTGCAGCCCTCCAAGGGTAAAGTGTTTTTCCAATGTTACAGTTTCCCTCAAAACAATAACTTTGGGCATCAGCAGTACTTAGATTCCATACCATTCCAGATGAATGTGAATTTAAGGACCTTCCATTCCTTATTACTGAAGCAATGAATATAAAAACAGGCTCTTTGCCTCTTCCACTTCATCTGTTGCTGCTGCTTTTCTTGCCATTAAGTCATAATGATCTTCTTGTGACATCAGATAACTTTAATAATAATAATAATTTTGTTTACTAATAATAATAATATTAATGAATAATAATAATTTTATTTAATATAGCACCTTTTGAGTCATCAAGGTGCTTCACAAGTACAAAACATCACAATTGAACAATGAATAAAAATAAAATCAGTGAAAATCAGAAAATGCTTTAATCCAATGGAAGGTCTTCAGTGCCTGCTTAAAACTCCCCACAGTCCTGCACTCCCATAGCTGATGAGGTAGAGAATTCCAGAGGGATGGGGCAGTGAACATAAAAGCCTGAGCCCCAGATGACTTCAATCTAACCCTCGGAATCTCCAGCAACCCCTCATCTGCCAAGTGGAGTTCTCACACAGGGGTGTAAGGAATCAGAAGTTCTTTCAAGTAGTCAGGACCCAGTCTGTGTAGGGCCTTGTAGGTTAACAAACCTACTTTAAAGGTGATAGCTAGAGGAATCTGGGTGGTAGCACAGCAGAATGCAAGGGAAGGGATCCCATCCACAGAATGCCGGTGGGGTGGCCACAGGTAGAGCTTGAAAAATGTGTCATTGCATGGTCTGTGGCCCAGGGAGAAATATAGTGCAAAATACCACTATACCAGCTGGATGATGGCCAGTTCCCCCATAGACTCCATACCAGCAACTGGGCACCTTCTATAGTTCTGTGGCAGAGGATGATGGAGCCAGGGTAAGTCCCAAGGAAGCTAGATAACAGGACTTGGGAGGATGGTCCAGAGGGCAGGTCAGGAGACTGCAGATGCAAAACAAATTTGAAAAATAAACTCTAGGAGTTTTGAAAGTCATACACAAGAAAACATGGTGGAGAAATTGTAATCTTTATTTGTCTGAGTTGTACAACTATAATACCCTTTGATACATTTCTATGATACACAAATGTTTCAACTTACATCTTAAATATGTTGATAATGCAAAGAATACAGAACTATGCTGTGTTTGTTCATACACACTTAACAGCATATACTTTTCTAATTGTATTTTATTTGATTTATTAAAAATGAACAGGTCATATTATATGTAACTCATTGAGTTAGACAAATGTAGATAGCAATTCAACAACAATTCACTCATTCATTCATTAATTTATTTTAAAGGCCTAGTTCATAAGGAAAGGAATGAGATCCAAGATAAAAGAATAATCAATCTAATGGAAACATTTGCAGCCTGTACTTAATGCAATGTTGTCATTATCTCAGTGCAGTGTAGTAGTAAATATTGTTTCCTATAGGACTGACTAAAATTCTTCTGATCTGTCATTTAATAGAGACAGATCTATCACACCATGGGCCAGATATTCGTGTGAGTTGCGCCATGCCAACAGGGTTACATGCTCAAGTCCTAAATTGCAATTCATTCTGCTATATTCAGCAGGAGGCAGTTGCACCACTGAAAACAGGCTGAGCAACAGCGCAATGCAAATGAATGCATGCTCAACTGGAGGAGGAACCATGCATAAACTGCAGCCGATATTCAGCGGGCTGTGCAGAGTCTGCAGGCTAACCCCAACCTGTGCCTGGGACTGAGCCAAAAAAGGCTTGAGTCGAGGCCACCACAGGTGAGCTGCTGTATTGCAGGGACGCAACACTGCAGCTGCCACCTGTGGCTGGCCCCAACTCAGTCCCTGTGCCCCACAGCCCGATCGCGGGCATAGTGTACCCCCCACCAGCCCGATCGCGGGCATCAATGTGGCTCCCCCTCGTTCACATCCCTGGTGGTCCAGTGGACTGAAATGCCCAATCACGGGCGGTATGTTTAATAACTCCCCTCCCGTTCCACATCCCTGGTGGTCAGTGGACGAAATGCCCGATCGGGGCAGAAAGTAAACAGAACCCCCTGAACATCTCCTTGTGCCGATCGCGGGCAGAAATGTCGAACCCCCTGAACATCTCCCTTGCACTGATGATGGGCAGTAAGTAATTCTCCCCACCTCGATCTTCCGGTGTCCAGTGACTGGCATGCCAATCGCTGGCAGTAAGTACTTGAACCTCTCAAACATCTCTTGGCGGCTATGTCCCTTTCACCCACTCCACCGTGCTCTTCACCACCCAGCTTTCGGTAGCGGGCGGGCGGCAGCATCTCACCTGCTTGCCTTCACCGCTCGCCGATTCGATTGCCTCGGTAGGGCTGCACGCCCATTGGTGCAGAGCAAGAGTTACTGGGTGTAGCCTATAGCCGATATGATAGTCTCGATTCGGTGAATGAATCATTCATTCACAAATCTGACTGTCACGGACGGGTATAGCTGCATGCCCATTGGCTCTTGCTCTGCACCATCGGCGTGCAGAGTCTCTACCGGCAGTCAGTCGGGCGGGCATGGGGTGGCAGGTGGTGGGATGCTGCCGCCTCCGCCGCCGGGGAGCGGGTGGTGGGGCTTCATGGGTGGGTGGGGTGGGGACACTAGCCACCAGGGAGATGTTTTGGGGGTTCAATTACTTACTGCCCGCGATCGGGCATTTTGGTCCACTGGACCACCAGGAGAAGTTCAGGGTGGGGGGGTTTCAATTTACTTTCTTCCCGCGATCGGGCACAAGGGAGATGTTTGGGGGGTTCCATTTACTTTCTGCCCGCGATCGGGCATTTCGGTCCACTGGACCACCAGGGATGTGAACGGGAGGGGGGGAGTTATTAAACATACCGCCCACGATTGGGCATTTCAGTCCCCTGGACCACCAGGGATATGTGTGGGAGGAGGTGGGGGAGCCACATTGCTGCCAGCGATCGGGCTGCAGGGTGCGCCGGTTCCTCGACGCCTGCTGCCTGGCAGGGCACCAGGCGCAAGTCCTCGGGGATCGGGCGCACCTACATGCTAATGGCATGCAAATGGGGCTATAATCAGATGCAAATGGACCTCTGCACTGCAGCATGAATTATGGCCCCATTTGCATGTCACCTTTTGAATATTGTGATTTTATGCATGGCGCAATGGTACTTGCACCACCACAAGTTGAATGCTCCACTCTGACAACTTGCGGTGGTGCAAGTTCCAACCATGCACAGTGGCTTGGCTGGGGGTGATATTCAAAGGAGTTGCTCAATAGCACAACTCGCTGAATATCGCTGGCCACACCCTGCACAACTATTTGTGCAGCTTAAGGGTTTATAGCCTCAGAATGGCGCAGTTTGAATATCCAGCCCCATGTGTACATAGTAAAAATAAAACAAAATTAAAAAAAACCCTGCTAATTCATAGCCTACCATGTGAAGCTAAAAAAAAAAAAAAGTCTTATCCAAAGAACATCTTGGAAGAGGGCACCAGTAATAAAGTATTCAGTTGATTCAATAAGCAAGGTAATAGAGAAAGCATAAGACTTGGTAGTTCTAAGAAAGTTAGTCAGGTTCAGGATATTATTGTTGTGTCAGCATAACTGACAAAATCAAAAGGGTCATTTACAGTATATTATAAAATGGGTAAGGAAAATTGAACATTCTCATTGGCTGAAAATGAAATGTCAAGTATATTTTACACATAGTAAAAAAAAAAGTACTGGCAAGTAAATCAATGTGCAATTACTGTAGAACGTTTGCATTTGAAATGCCGCCATTGTTTTTTTCCCCAACTAAGGCAGCTCATCCCTATCAAAGAAACATTCCCCTTGCTAACTGCAGCTCATCTGAGGCCTGAGGCTGATCAGAGAAACCTTGGTGCTGCTCGCTAACTGAACCCTACACATGAAACCATTAAATACACAAAAATAAACAAAATTTCTGACTGGTCTAGATGCAGTAATCATGGTGCTGCTTCCAGGGCTTGCCTGCTCCCATTCATGAGTCCCACATCATGCCACCTCCACTGTCTTATAGCAAATCATGCTTCCATCCCACTACATTTAACTGAAAAAAAAACAAAAACAAATCTGTATCCACTATTCTTTTTTTTATTGCAAAACTGGTGCAACATGTGGGGGAGAACCTGTTACTTCCACTCACTCCATTGTGGTGCTTGGACTTTCATGGGAGTGGAGGAGCTACTTGACTGACCTACTACGGTGAGGGGGTACTCCAGATGGAGTTTGCACTCAACCTCTGGGATGATGAGAGAAGTATAGACCCTAGTCAGGAGGGAGCAACTTATTATTTTTTTTCCAGAAGGGTTTATGTATGTCCTTAATGCTATTTATTTTCTGAAGGAGTCTTATCTTAGTCGGCAGTGGTGAAGAGTGCATGGCAGGGACTCGCTCTGAGTGTCCCTGCCTGCTGGCACCTTGCTACAGTACCAGTATCCTTTCCCTTTGTCCTGCACAAACTACAATAACTTGAGTCATGATGACACATGCGGGCTGTGATGACTGTCTTTTGAAGAGTCACAGTCATGTGAGTTTTCTTTGATCAGGCAGGCTCTACTTGTATGCTTTTCTATAAAACTGCAGGGGATATCCCAAAAACAATGTGTCAAGAGGCAATGACATCATCACTTAGTAGGTGGAAGGACTATTTTATGTCAGATTAACACAATTATTTCATTTTTTTTTAGTTTAGTAATCATTTTTAGGATGCGAAAACTATTTTAAAAAATAGAAACCCATTTTATAATCATACTAAGACACTCCAGGGTGTGCTTAGAACAGATATTACTGCACTTCCAGGGCTGAAGACACTCGGCTTGTGGCCTCATGCCTTACAACACCCCTGGTCATGTGGTAATATCTGATCTACGCACACCCCATCGTGTCTTATTACTTACTTAACTAAGCAAGCTAGCATTTAAAGTTCTTGTTCTGTGAGTAACTAGCAAAACTATTTAATGAGCTGAACTTGCTTTCTGAATAATAAGCTGTAACTTTCGAAGATTCAGTTGATAAAGTCTTTGAATCTGCTGTATGAAGATTTTAAAAGTCCACACCTTCCATTTGTTGTGACAGAGTATCAGTACTGGTATCACTGCTAGCCATTTTGCCTTTAATAAATTTATGACATTGATCTATGTAGAAAAGCATTTTCTTTCAGTCAGTGGTATCCTACAATACCATGAGTAATTGAGATTCATTTTGCCTCCTATTTCTATAACCTCAGGCCTACAAGAAAAGTCAGGCAATGGCATTCCTGTTTTGAGTGAACTGACAAACATCATGGAGTAGAGAATCTTTGCTACTTGAAAATTAAAGGCACTATTCTTTCTCAACATTTTAATCATGTTTCCCTAGTCAGTGATAAAGACAAATGTAGGAATTACAGTGAGGGTTTTATCTGTTGTGGGTTTGCTAATCTAAAGACTGTTAAATAGGATTATTTCCTGTTCCATTGTTTTCACTGAAATTGTAAATGCTTTTCAATGGGTGCCATGGTCTGTTTCAGAAATATTGGTAGCACTTTAAGTGTTACTTTTTAATCATTAATTACATGTAACAGGGTAATTACACTGAACTTTAGTGTTTGTTGTATGTAACTACATTGCAATTGAAATGCAGTTACAGTGTAGTAATACTGTAAATACAGTGTACTTAAGGAAACGTATAGTGTTCCTGAAATGTCATAGTCTCCACTTGGAAATCATGGACTAAGTCTAAGGAGGAGGTATAAAAGTGGTCACAGTATAATAGGAAACCAATCAACCTTATTGTCAGGCATTTGTGTGCATTTGAAAAGCTGTACAGAGCACCTTTCCTGCTCTTTTAAAAAATCTTCCCCCAAAACATATCAAGTAATCTTACCTAGTCCCAAATCTAGTGCACTATGAATTTTGATTAATTGCTGCTGGTATTTAGGAAGGGACGAGATCATCATTTGACTCAGTGGAGTCAAGAGCCTGATTCCTTCCACTTCCCTATTCAAAGACAGGCCCACATGCTAGCATATTTTATGATGTAAGTATAGCGAGAACACCAGGGCGCACTCCATAGAGTCCAGTAGGGATGTTTTTTTAAGTGCTGTTTAATGTACTTTAGAGTTCTGATTATAACAAATCAAGGCCACCTTTCAACTAACAAGGACTTTGTTAGTACCTTCAAAGTCACTCTTTGGGCTCCAGCTTGTGGGGATCACACCATCCTCAGAGGATGCCATCAATGTACCCTTGTTGATCAGCCAGTAAGTTGATGCATCAGTCCAGTGAAAGTTATTGACATCATAATATAAGCATATCTTTTGGCCATCTGTAATGTCTTAAGCATTGCCTGCACTATACAAACATATTTCAATAATGACTTACAATATTTTTTTGAATTCAGCCACAACTGGTGCTCACTGTATAGGAGCCATTCATTTTCCATATGATGTCATAGTGCAAGTGATCAATAGCAGTAAAAGGTATTCAGAGGCCAGAAAATGGGTGCAATTTGAAATGTTCCAAATGTTGTTTAGGAGGTCAACAAATGTAAAGATGAACTCACATACAGTAGTGTGCATCAATACAAAGACAAAAGTCATGGTTTCCTCCCCACATTGGGTTTCAAAAGAATTATGAGATGCAAATATTGTCCAGTGGTTAAGGAGAAAATAATTTCCTAATCCTTCAACGGAAAGAGATAAGAGAGTTCATCAATTGTGACATGATCTGTGTGATTTATCTGGCATCTTGCTTCTGTGGTTATTATGTTGGAAGGATAAAATAATGTTTACAGAAAGAATTGGTGACCACAACAGCAGTTTTGCATGATAATGAGGGCTATATATTGACTGTGTACATAGATGAGGCTATAAATAAGAAGGACCATATGCTTCAATTTGTGGACACTGAACATGTCAAACTGGGTGTCTCAGGGATGACCAGGATGATGCATGAGTGAAAAAAGAGACATTTGTGATTTTTAAATTGGATACTCAAAACTGGCCAGGTCTTGATGACCAATTTGAGTCAGCTCTATTTCTGCATTAATTCTTTATGTCTTCTACAATATTAGGTGTTGGCTTTATATATTCTTCTGAAATTGTGTTCTATCCTTTTCAGATAAAAGCATTCCCCTATCTCCAATGCTATACTGTAGAAAGGATGGAATTCAGACAGTACAGAGAAGAGACCAACAAAATGGTGCCAGTTCCTAACATAAAATGTTTTTAAATAGATGTATAGGCAAATTGCTGCTGTGATATGTTCTGTACATTATGATCTGCTAGAAATATATCTGATTTAGTGCAGATATCTGAGCAAAGATTATATTGATAGGGAAATAAATCTATTAACAAGATTTTAATTTTACTGAGTAGTGTATTACTTACCAAGGTTTTTTTTTTTATTTAACTAGTAATGCATATTAAAAAACATATTCATGAATCAATGCACACAATGTATTTGTTGGGGTCTTTAGTGGCAACTGCTTTCAATCTTCACTTTAGCACCTGTCACTTTGAATGTGTAGCATAAATGTATGCTTTACTCAAGGGTCACCATTCCTTGAGAAAGCATTTGGAAAATAGTCTTGGTGTTGGAAGGCAGTGGGAGCACCAGCTTGACTTCACTATAATCATACATCTTAAGTAAACTGCACCAATAATCTTTTTTAGCACAAGAATAACTTATGTAGAACTGGATTTTTGATGAGGAGTGGACAGCTTTGTGTTGTTGTTTCCAGCAATTACTAGGTGATAGGCTGGATTTAAAGTCCTGCTGCAATATTTCCATTAGATATTCTGCTGCAGTTGTGCACAAAATGCTCACAAATGTGTCGATGCAATTTTCTAATGTCATAGGCTCATTTATGACCCCTGCCTCATTTTGTGGTAAAACAAAACAAAACAAACGACACATGCCTCTTTTTGTTGATACTTTCATTATTTTTGTGCACAACTTGTGCCACTTGCAACAAAATGTTAGACCACCTTTTATGTATCATGTCTGCCTGCATGAAGTCCATGTTCTGCCAATACCTAGCTCATTGATTTGTGAACTATATGTACTTAAAAATATTTCATATATGAACAGTTTTAGGCATAGAAACACAGAATTTGTCAGCAGATATTGACCAATTGGCCCACACAGTCTGCCCATTTTTCTCTGTATGTGCTTCACCTGCAGACCCTACCAGATCTCTGGCTATCTCCCCCTCTGCTTCTCAGCTAACATTCTCTTGTGCCTATCCCATGTATGTCTGAAGCCTCCCAGTGTTTTAACCCACATTACCTCCACCAGGAGACTGCTCCAGGTACCCATCACTCTTTCAGTGACAACGTACTTCCTCATATCCCCTCCTAAATTTTCCCACTTCCAGCTTCACTGCATGTCCCCTTGTTCTCGTTTACCTTCTCCTCTGAAAGATACTCCCCTCCTGTACCCTGTTCAACACTGTGAGGCATTTATAGGTCTCTACCATGCCCTCCACTCTCTTCCAGTTTGTACATATTGAGATCACTTAATCTCTCCTCATAGGGTCTCTGATGTAGCCCCTACACCATTTTGGTTGGCCTCCTCTGGATAGCCTCACAGTGCCTATGTCCTTCTTGAGATGTGGTCTCCAGCACTGGACACAGTACTCCAGGTGGGGTCTCCCCCATTATCTATACTGTGACAACACCACCTCCCTCCTTTTGTTGGTGAGACCCCCTCCCTATACTCCCTATGCACTTTGTATATTGACTCCTAATTAATTTATATTCTGTTGTATTTCTACTTACCCACATAGTTGATATAGGCATTTGAGAGATGTTATATGTCATGAACACTCACACTGAATCAGCACATTATTGCTCACTGACATTTGCATGACCAATCATTGTATAACCAAGATAATAATTATGTGCCTTTCATATACTGTTAAGAATGACTTCATGTATTTGATCTTGTGTGAAAGATTTACCTTGTACAGGCTTGACTTATTCCTCTGTTTCAACAGAAGGAATTTGCAATTCTGGATTTTAGAAAGCACAGTTGTTGAAAGCTATTGTCACATGAACTGGCAGGACAGTCTCTAAGCAAGAATCACTGCTCTCATAAAACATATTTAAATGAATTTGTGGTAACCTCTATGATTGCCGAAGTCCATGCTTTTAACTTTGACTGACAAAAGGTATATTAATACTATTTCTTACTTAATGAAGAAGCCCAAATCATTTGAGTGATAAAACTTGTCATGAGAGATTTGGTATGTTTTCAGTTTACATTTCCTCAGGCATTATTAGACATGCACAACCTTCAATGCTTAGCTTTTCAATCTAAAATGAATTATTATTTAACTGAAGCCTTTTTAAACACTAAAACTACTAGCACTGTAAGTCCATAGTCTTTCATTTGCCATAAAAATCAAATTTATATACTGTATTTGTGTAATTCATTCTCCTCTACTCTTTTGAGCTGTGTGCACTAATTTATCTAAACCTTTTGTATTAACATTTAATTTTCTACATAAACACAGCCTGTAGAAAAGACAGGAGAAGGTTCACTTACTGTTTGCATCTGAGATAAAATTATGCTTCTACAGAAAGTTGCTACTTGTTACGCTTTACATCAAAATGATTAGATTGCAAGCAAAAAAAGTCACATGCTAAATGTGTCTGGCATCTTCTATTTTGTGTAGCCAGGTTCTGCCAATGCCAATGGTAGGATTTTTGTTGGAAACCAGAATGTCTCTTTGTCAAAACTGGCAGTGAAATAAACAGTTTCATTACTAGTGCTGGTACAAGGCCAAACACTAATACTCCTCATTAAATTGGTACGGATCTTCTGGTAGCCATTAAAAATAATTTAAGATTTTTGCATCAGGACCTGTTTTCTGGAGGTTTTTCTTTCTTCTAGTTCTTTTCTCCATGTGGCCAGAACCCTTATTCACCCTAATGTCTGCAGAGACCTCTCATGGCTGAGGTGGATCTAGTCAGCTGTGGAATTCCAGACATGGAATTTAGTCAACAAGTCGACAGGGGTCCAATATCTGACTTTCTGCCATCCCCAGGAATGAAAGTTTATTCTCCTGCCAGTTTTTCTAAAAAGTATTTTTGGGTCTGACCAAAAACAAAGTCCATAGTTGGTATTGGCACAGGTACTAAAGCTGTGCAGAAAGTTGAATTCCACAGGTGGAAAGGTAATTACACTTTTGAAATGCTTTTCAGAATTTTTTATAGCTTCTGCAGCATTCCAAAATTGTTTTAATATAAATTGAGGATTTGTTTTCCATGGGTTACATAAATCACCAATTAGTTTTATGCAGTTTGTGGAAAACGAATCCATGGTTCATTTAAACCATGGAGCACTAGTCTGCAGTTTATGTAAGAACACATTATCAATCCACAGTTTAAATAAAAAGCCTCAAATTGCTTTCATCATTTCACTTGTGAAAAAAATCTGTGTAATTATGCATACTTTCTGAAATTCTGTGGCTTTCCATCAGGGATAGAAACTGAAAATTACACACTGCTTTAGCAGGTACTATACTTTACCTTGAGCCTCATCTTTTGGTCCTTCTTTAAATTATGTTGAGAACACTGAGGCCAGATATTCAAAACTTTGCCAGGGGCAAAATTAGCACTGCCAATGAACAAACTGAGCCGACACAAAGCAAGCCATATTCAAATGGAATAGCCCAGGGCAAACAGCTTTGAATATAGCATGGTAATGAGGCCATGCAAACTGGGTGGGAGTGCAGGGCAAACATTGCCCTGGAATAAGACAGCACTGAATAAAACAACCAGGAAGTGCAACCCACAACAACAACACAGTACACAGCAACGTGAGGAGGCGGTACAGGCGAACTCGTGGCCAATGTGTGCCAACAAATACATGGACTCGGTACAGTTGCGGGAAGCAGCAGATGAGAAAGAACAGTGATCAAACTTTACAATATTCCCGTACCATTAGCCGGCTAACACATTAGCGGCGGAGCTAAGCAGTTAGCCTGGAGCAAACACGTTGCCCAGAGCTAAAATGTGCCATATTCAAAAGTGCCATGCAAATGAGCCTACTTAGGTAGTCTCTGGGCAAACAACCGGATTAGCATCTCATTATACCCTGATTTGCACACAGTTTTGTTGAAGGCTACTGCAGGGTCCCATAGAGCCACCTGTAGGTCAGTCTGGAAGTACAGGGCAGACAAGGTCCAACCGCAGCTCCATCTGTAGGTCAGTCTGGCAGTGCATGAGGATAGCTACAGGCTACAGGTAAACAGAACAGCATAGCATAGCATAGCATATTGTACCCCAGGGGACAGGACAGCATAGGCACAGGTGGTGGTGGTGCTGCATGCAACTGTCACACTGTAGGGCATGCTACAGTGCACAGCAGACACTACGGTAGCAAGGGAGACAGTAGTGAGGGACGTAGCACTGCCTATGGTGTGTAGGGCAAGTGATGCTGATTGCACTGTACACAGTGACAGGCCCAACCTGCAGGTGTTTACTGCTGATCGACATTACTGTTACACTGTTGTGTGACCCACAGATGCTGTACCTGTGGCATGTGATGCTCACAGTGACATGTACATATCTGGCTTTGTGTGTTGTGGCAGTTGTACAGCTGTGTGTATGTGGCTGGGGGCATATAGTATCCGAAAGGCACACTAGTGTTGGGGGTATTCCTAATACTGGCCCATGTGCACTGCATGCTGAGTCCCAGCCTTGTGGCCACACCTGGTCTGTGGCACAGTCTGGCCACCATACACTCCCTCAACATCCTCCATGCCCACAGTGCTGCATGTGTGTGCTGGCATCTGTTTTTGTCCACAGATATGTGTGGTCAGCAGGTGTGTGCTGTATGGCTACACTGCCATGCTGTCCACTGGTGGCAGGGTCACCACTTACTGCCTGGCATGGCTGGGACTGGTGGCAGATGATGGCATCATTGTGATGCCATTGGTTAGCAACAAGCTTCCACTATGTTTGGCTTTCTCTATGTGTTATATTTATGTATTAGGAGTCGGCGCTAAGACCGCTAAACCAAAATCCCGCGCACAGCCATTTATGTTGCGCAAAGCTGATTGCCAGGATTTAAGACCAGCTTTTTCTGGGCGGTAATCTACACCGGCCAATCAAGTCGCTGGGCCAGGGTCGCTGGCGCAACCACTTAGCGCGCATAGCCACTGAATATAGTATTGCGCTTTGTATTCATGTCAGTTTGCCTTGCATACATTATACTTGCCTGGGCGCTAATGCAGTTTGCCCGTGCTATTTGGCCTTTTGAATATGGTAGACCAGCTAATTCCAAGGCTAAACCTCGCTAAATGATTTTTGCCCAGCGCAAAGTTTTGAATATCTGGCCCTGAGTGTCTTGACTCAGCTGATCTCACATTTGGCATTCAATTAAGTATAAGGGTCTAAAATCCACACCACTGCTGACGAGGGCTTGGCACTTTAGGGAGGTGATATGCTTAGCTCTCAGGGAGGGAAGGTGGGAACAAGTAATTTGCCCATGCCCTCTGGATGATTTAAGTTCAGCATAGGCTTTGACTGTGAAGGCAGCCACTAACCTACTCTACCAGCTAGAGAACAGATGTGCAACAGCCATGTTGACCCCAATTATTAGGATGTGGAATAGGGAAACCAAAACAGGGAACGTGGGGAGAAAAGTTATGCCTAAAACTGTTCTGTAGGCACATTCAGGACTACTTTTTTGGTTATGAGTGTAGGTATTTTGTAGGTTTGAGATTTTAAAGCTAGAGTCTTTGGCCATATATCACTGGTGTAATGTAAACTGTGAGAAGGGCAATTGGTATTGTATTTCTGTATTTGTGAACTAGTTCAAATAATAACATTATATTTCCTGGTTAGTGGTTATAAACCACTATCAGAAGTCTTAACAGCTCCGTAAACCACATATGTGGTTTATGGTGCTCCATAAACCACAAGCACACAAAAACCAAAGCAACACCTCAGAAAACCACTAGACAAGCTGTTCTCATGCAGCACATCCAGTAGCGCTAATTTTTTTTTTCAAACAGTCAGCATGAGGCATAAGCTTTTCGACAGTTTCATAGTACCTCACAATGCAATTTTTTTTTAACTTAATTAAATCAAAAAGCAGTACCATACTGGTAGAAGCAGTAACTGTAAAAAATAAAACATGGGTAAGTGTGTTTATATGGGGATTTTATGCACACTCTTGGTGTATGATGCCCATATAAACCCCAAGGGCAAAGGGGCATCACACATCTTGGGTGTGCATAAACTCCCCATAAATCACACTTATCCAGACATTATTCTATATTTCTTTACTAGTTACAGCTCTACAAGCATAGAAAGATCATACAAATAACATTTATAACCCTAATGGTTCCAAAAGTATTCATTTTCAAATATACTGGTTTTAGAAAGGGCTAACTTTGAAAGTGTTAGGGCTAGAAACTTAAAATATTTTTAAATGGAAATTTGGAATCAGGTTGACATGGACAAGTCTTCTTCATACAGTCTTCATGTGTTGATACACATCAATAAACTGTAAATCAATGTAAATCAATACAGTGGTTTTAATTAATTGTTTATGCAAACACTCACTGGTTTGGTCTGTGATCCCATTTTTCCATTATTAGCTTCTCATCCTGGATTACCAGTACTTCTCCTGGGCTCCTCTAACACAGTCACCACCATCTGTACCACCAACCTCCTTAAGATTACCACCATAGGTAAGGTTCACCCTTCTTACGTGATCACTGAACCTGGGAAAAGGTTGTAGGATTCAGCAGCAGTTTGGTAATGGTAAGGAGATAGCATAGTTACTATAGAGCACATCAATTATTCTGTGCCAATTAAGGGTAGTTTTCACCATTTAAAGACCACCCACCTTGCCTGCATTGCATGTGCACTCACAACTGCTTAGATGGGTGTCGATGCATGCTTTCACCCACACAGTCACTGTCACCTCCACCATGCCACCCCTAAGTGTGGCTCAGTGAGAAATGCATTGAGTCAGCCACCCTCTGGGAGGAGAACACCCACACAGGTGCTCTTTCCCACCCTGCGCCTCCCTTCAAGAAATTCTGGTCTTGAAGCATGAACCCAGGTCACCTGTATATCAAACCAGTCCCCTCACCAAATGACACCACAGAGCCTGCAAAATCATTAATATACACTTATAACCATAACATAGGCTAAACCTGAACTGATATTCAAGAAAGTTTAAAAATTAATTTCTATTTTTCTTCTACACCAGATTTCCTTCTTACACATTTCAAATGGTTTAACTGCAGGATATATCTATAGTTTAACATAACTGACTCCAAGTTCTCATTTAAAAAAGAAGTTACTGTTCTTAAGCCTGACAGATACAACATTTGCCATTTTCAAATATACTAAGACTAACCTTTGAACCATTAGGGCAAGAAAGGTAAAGTGTTTGTATTTCAATTAAAGCTTGGCATCAGCCCTATGAAGAAGGGTCAGAGCAATACAGTTTCCATGTAATGATATACACGCATGTATCAATATATCATTTTTAATATTGTGAATGATATAGTAACATGCCATTTTTATTTTGCCACCATATTGTATTTATTTATGTATGTATGTATGTTAACCAAGTAAGCACACTAGAAAATAAATGTCTATTTTCAGGTATGATACAAGAGAGCATATAAAAGCAGTATATCAAATGCACAAATATACACAGCATACTGGGGCAATGATGTATTAGAATAACAGCAGTACAGAGATCAGTCAAAGATAAGGTTAAATACAGTAAGGTAGTATACGCAGTATGCTATAGCAAAATGATATAACAAGGTAACAGCAGTACATAAACAACAGTCAAGATAAGGTTAAATATAATAAGGCAGTGATCACAATAACTCTAGTCTGCACAGCAGAACCAGACATGTTATCACAGGACACTAAGTTGTGTACATCTATCTAAAGATGATAGATAGATAGATAGATAGATAGATAGATAGATAGATAGATAGATAGATAGATAGATAGATAGATAGATGGATGGATGTTTACTGTAGATGGCATTAGTGGAAAAGATCATCACCGTGTGGTTTTTAGGTTGCCAGAACTCCTCAGTTCTGCTTTGAGGTACACTAAATGAAACCTCACATGACAACACTTTTATTCAGTAAGATATGCTTCAAACTGTACCAGTTAACTTATAATAAAACCAATCCAGTTGGAAACATGAGGGAGTTTAAATGTATTCATATAATTTTAGGACATATTAGTTTGCATGCTAAATTATATTGTTTTGCAGAAATCAGAGCAGCAGCCCCCCAAAGACCACTGGGTGCTTCTAAATAGAAATCGTATTTAGCTTACCATAAAAATGGAGCACTCACTTCTCTGTAAACATGAAAACAGTCCACTTCTAGAGTATTGGCATCTTATTTATAAAATTATAAAAAAAAAAAAAAACAAGAAAACGACAGCAGCAAACAGACCTCTATCCCATAAACAACCCTCGTTTGATGAGTGCTCATGTGGGAGAGGTCTGTTTACTGCTGTCATTTTCTTGTCTTTTATTGTGTAATCAATAAGACTGCAATACTATAGAAGTGGTCTATTTTCATGTCTACAGAGAAGTCACAGCTCAGTTTTCATGGCAAGCTAAGTTCTACTGCATGAGAGTGGCTTGCTTTCTTTACGATGCATATGATATAATATGTCCCCAAAGGATGATCTTCAATCCAGCTCATATGTATTTGTGATAGGACATAATTTAAGAGACTAGCATTTCATTTCCAGGAGAAGTCTCTTTCTTCTGGTCCTAGCCTGAACTGTAGTGCAACTTGGGCATAGTTAGACAAAGCAGTCGGTAAAATTTTGCAGCTCGTCACTATTAACAAATGTGTTTTGGAAATATAGAACCAATCAATTCTCAAATAGCTTTTCTTCAGGGGGGCATGAAATGTGTAATTTTTGCTCTTAGGGTTATGCTTCCATCATATGACAGTGTCAGGCCAGTCTCCTCTCTTCTGCCCTATTGTCATACTTCAGTCCTGTGGGGCGGTCCATCCCAGGGTTATCAACCCCATTCCAGACCCCCAAGTACCAATATCCCTGTGGGGAGAACTGCAATTTTTTTGGAAGATTTGCCTAAAGAAGTATGACACTGAGTGTGTGAGGCTATATACAGTACATTAACAACATGGAGAACCTGATTTCCTGCTGACAAGGAAAAATAAGCAAACTTATACTTCTTATCTCATAATTTATCAATGATCTTCCAGGGTAACCCCTTCCTGAGCAGTATAGCCACCCCCACTATCTTGTTGGAGCTATAGGATACAACTATCACTTCTCCCACCCAGTTTCTAGGTAACTTGAGGTGCTCCCCAGGATTTAATCTGTTCTGCTGCAACAGACCCATATTTCACTGCTGTCACTTTAATTCTCTTAAAATCCTGGCTCCTTTTACTACCAAGCCAAGCCCTTTCATGTTATAGGAGTAAATAGTTAACTTAGTACCCATTTATACATATAAAGCAAATCACTGGCATTTATGGCAGTACTCCTTGCCTTAATATACCCATATTTTACCACTGTTAAGAATGGCCATCGATCACAAGTAAACAATAAACACATTAAACAGGAGAAACATACTGAAACCAGAACTGTGTACAACTACACTACGGGTCTAATGGTGCAAACTCTTATAACACCATGGGTCCTCTTCTCCCCAATTGCCAGGGTTCTTAGTTCCATGGATGCACAGAGGCAAGTTTAGAAAATTCTCAGAGGGAAATTCCTCCCTTCTGGAGGCCAACCTTGTTGTGGTGGTTCCTTGCCCATGTAATGCCAAGATCCTGTGTGGTGCAAGCCCTCCAAGACACATACAGAAAAACCCACCTCCTGCTGTGGCAGGTGTGAAAATAGACTACTTCCAGAGTTGGCTCCTGTCCGGGCTCTCTTGGTCCTTAATGCATTGGATTCAGACTTTTGCACTTAAGACCTGTGTCATAATTTTCCCGAAAATACAGACTCTACTGCACCTTCTGTAACTGGCTGTTTCATGTGATGCAGGTCTGATACTCGCTTGTGTTACAACTAAAACCATGAACACATGTTTTGTGTTTCTCACCATTCCACCCCACCTCCCAACAATAAAAAAAAGGAACAAAGTGAAATTTATAACAACTTCCCAATCCTGTTTTCCCATATCGAAGTTTCCTCTCCTGACCACACTACTGTCTCCTCCCCAACCTGTACCAAATGACATTCCTTTTGCAGAATAATCCCCAAATATCTTTTCCCAGCAATGAATGTGTCAGTATGAATCTTGGGAGGCTGGACCCTCAGTCAAAGTCCAACACACTGCAGAATAAAGCAGTTTTGCCCTTCCTCTATGCTGGCCATGACTGTAACCACCATCTCACCATATACAACATGCAGCTCATCCAAGGACAAACCCTCCCCCAGCCTGTCCTGATGCCTTTGATGTGCTTACCACAGACAACTTTGTTTTCTGGGCACAGTAGTCATGTTGTCTGGTGGCCAAAGAACAAAGCAGTCAATGATTAACCAAATATACTCTATGGAAAAAATAACTTACTCTTTTAAATGTTAGCACTGAGAGATTTTACATCCCACTGAACAGGCGAGCTTAAAGGCAAGCAACAAGCAAGGACAAAGACTTGGTTCCATAAAAGGCACAGGAACTAGCTGTCTGAATTGGCAAGCACACCCTACCCTTTCATCTCATGCAAGCTTTTAATTACAATACTTATTGGGATGCAGGAATTTGGCCTTGCTTGGGATCTCATCCCCACCCCGTCATTACCTTATCAGATCTGTTCATAAAACAGTATATTGAAGTCAAGGATATGGTTAATTAGATAGGGATATGGTAGGTTCCCCTAGAGCTAAGTATAAGAGAGGAGGTCCCTTACAGACTTACTTACTTGGTAATTCCTGGTGATAATTAATGACACACACGGACTCAGAACCATTTGTAAAACTATTGTCTTAATTGCTTCTGTAACAAACACTACAGACCACTGTAAACATTCAGTAAAAATTATTTTTACAAAGAAAACACCAAAGCAGTCACACCATGACCACTCTACTCTCTTGTACTTATGAAAATGCCTGTCTGTGATTGGATGCAAATTTAAAACACTGCTGCATGCAGCCTGTTGGGGATCTGCCATACAGTCCATCAAGAATCAGTGTTTTGCCTCATCCAGCCTCTGCAAATGTCTCTGGCACCTACAATTTTCTTGTAGAATCAGTTGAGTATGACTGAGAAGCCTCAATATGTTCATGCTGACTTTCTGGCTTCCACCTGGTATTAGTCATTCAGCTGAAGCGACCCTGCCTCCCTCCCTCCCTCCTTTGGAGATGAGAGTAGTCCACTGGGAGCTCAGTCCTCTCCCCCCCATTAGCCCTTAGCAACTTGAGAGCACTACTGATCCTGTGTCTCTGGCATGGCAGGTGGCAACTCTACCGCCATGTCACCTGAGCAGCTCATGCTGCCTTTTTTAATAAACTACTGCATTACAGTACTCTCGGGAGTCATGGGGATATTGGTGTGGAGCTAAGAGGAAAAAAGAAAACCCTTGGTGGGCAGTGCTTCACAGCCAAGCAGAATGTTCATTCAGGTACTGTTTCTTTCCCGACCCTTGCAGAGCTTATTTTTGTGCAGCCTACCTGTCCCTCGACCTTCTCTTTGCCTGACAGTGACCACAACATTTGCCGAATGTCCCACTCATATGCTTCCTCTGGCTGCTCAGGCATAACCAGGTTGCCCCTGAAAAAGGGACTTCTAGTCTCAGTAGGCTTACCCAATCAAAAAAAATTCAATAACTAACTAACTAACTATATTGAGTGATTCCAGTAGCTTACCAGCCTAGAGCAGAGTCATAAGTTTTTACTCCGGTCTTCACATGAATGACCAATTTGGCCCGATACCTAATCTGTGCCTCAATCTGGTTTTCTATTAACTGTTTTATGACCTCAAATAGCAATTTCCACTTTCTTATTATGTCAGGTGGGAAATCCTGCTCTGTATAGATCGTTTCCTATTAAAGTTCAGATCTTGTTTCACCATGCCTTGCTCATCAAGTACTCTTTGATAGGGTATTTCAACAATTCAACAATAATGGACCTCAAGGGGGTATGTGGCTTGTTTGGTCTGAGAGCACAAAGCTGTGCTCTCTCATTTGATTCATGGACCTTGGAAATTCCTTTCATGTTGAAAACAGGTGGCTATGAATGAATGAATTAATGTCTGGGTGCTTTGCATCTTCTGGGAACCCAAATAATCATAGGTTCTTTTCTTGGCCCTGGCCTCCACATCTTCAGCTCTCTTGATCAAGTCTCTCATTATTTTAAACAGGTATAGTACCACTTGGCTTATGCTGGCACTTATCTCTCAGCTCTGTTACATGCTCTTCAACTGTTGTCATCCATTGCACAGTTTAAGAAGGTCCCTCTTTATGTTGGAGATATTTGCATTGATTCTTTGAAGGGTTTTCAGAATCATAGCTGTGCTGACTCTGTCAAAGGGTGGGCCATGTTGAATGCCATGGCCTCATTTTCTGCCCCTGAGCCAGTGGTATAGTCTGAGGTCTGGGAGGGTGAGTTACAGGGGTTCCATCTGCATGCAGAATTTCTCCTCTGTCTCTCCATCTAGAAGCCCAACTTCTGTTGCTTTCTAGGTTGGCCTATAATAGAATCCTGTTTTGTAATTTTTGGGAAGCTTAGACACTCATCGTCGGTAAGATGGTTTATGATTTAAGTAAGATTGAGAAGGGAGCTCAAGCTTAACCTGCCATATTTATTGTGGGTGGAACCAGAAGTCATAAACAACTTTCTTTGCACATGGCTCTGTGGGCTCTGCACAAAGCATCAGATCATGTTAAATTTGTTTTGCTGGAGGGGAGAGGGTGGGCATTATGGCTGAGAACCCAAATGAACACCAGACCACTGATCTGCTAGTGCTATTCAGAATCCAGACCCTGGGTACTCTCGTGTCACAACATATTGGTGGGGGGAGTTGTATATCGATGGAGAGGTGATGGCAGGACAGCTGCATTGGGAGTGGGCACTACAGTGTCACTATTTTTTTCAGCTTTCTTTCCCTCCTGTCACCTCTTGCAGGGCCCCATTAGTCACCCCACTTTATCCCACCCTGTTTTATCCCTCTGCTGGAATCCTGTTCCTTGAACCCACCCACAACACACCTACCTGGCACCCCTTTGTCTACCCCCAGAGGCAGGATCACCTTCTGTACCATGGCAATCTTCCTATCATACAATCCAGTACCAAGGCAGGCAGAGGTGAAGAAGGGAGGTGGTCAGCTCCCAGAGAGGAGGATCCAGTGTGGGCATGGTGGCAGGGTGACATCTTCCTCCCAGCAAGAGGGGCATTTCCTGGATTTCCATGGTTACCCCTGAGGTATGGACATGTAATGACATCCAGCAAGGGTATGAGTGTGCTCCCGCACTCCTCCCAAGGACATCCACTATCATCTCCCCCAATACCTTATGTGGTCTGGGCTGTTGCACAGCACACCTCTGTGTGGTGTTACTGCTGCCAGGGATCCACAACCCACCCCTCCATGAGAGAGGAGAGCTTTCCATTGGATGCTCGATCCTTTCTTCCTGGCCAACCCCTGGCAACCTGAGCTCACTCCCGACCCGGGGTCACCAGCATTGTAAGAGGTAAGGCACCAGTGCCTCAGCCCTCTTCACCACTGGACTGGCCCTGTGTCACTAATTCTTGGTAGAGGGTGGAGATTTCCTTTGTAAATGGCACTGAGAGTTGGACATCCTGGTATTGGCAATATAATACCAGTGGCACCAGTGGAATTGAGCATCCATCACCAATTATCCTGAAGAA
This sequence comes from Neoceratodus forsteri, assembly GCA_016271365.2. Lineage (NCBI taxonomy): Eukaryota > Metazoa > Chordata > Ceratodontiformes > Ceratodontidae > Neoceratodus > Neoceratodus forsteri. Next base: position 38,040,490 of record JADMNL010000029.1, on the reverse strand, counting down.
AGCACTGTGCATGTGCAAAAGAATACTGGCAGCAGGATTGAGCATCAGCTGCTGGTTTCTAACAATAAAATAAAAAAGTAGGAAGGGGAACAGTGATACTGGCATTGGGATAGAGTAAAGACCTGATGCCAGTTTTTTCTGTTGAAAATCTGTGAGCAATCATAATGGCCTCTGCAGCATAAACCACTTGAAAACTGGGGGAGGAGAAACAATGTTAGAATAGTGGGGCTACCAGAGAGGTGAAGGGAAATAACATGATTGTGTTTCTACAGTGCTTTTTTTTAACTATTTCCACAGCAGTGGCAGTGGACACTAGAAATATAATGGATGCATCAATTGTTAGCCCCCAAGCCCCAGAAGGTTGCCAAACCTCATCCTACTGTTGCCTATGTTTCAAGATATTCTGTGAAGGAAGAAATATTATGTCTGGTATATTATGTCTCGTGATGGGGCTATACTGGACCACTTACTCGCTAACAGGGATAGTGTGGCAGACATCAAGGTACGAGGTTAGTGAGAGTTGACCTACGTGGAGTGGAGGAACAGTGTGTGAAGCTAAAGAGGGACATATTGAAGGCTACAGATCTGTGTGCCAAGCAAGTGAGTAAAAGCCAGAGGAGAACGAGATGGTTGTGGTTCTTGAAAGAGATGGCTGAAAAGGTAAAGGCCAAAAGAGTAGCATCTAGAAGATATAAGGATATGCAGAGGGAAAAGGATAGTAATGTATATCAGGAGAAACAGAGAGAAGCAGGAAAAGAAGTAAGGATCACAAAGGCACAAACTGAATTGAGGATAACCCAAGAAGTAATGAAAAGGGACAAGACATTTTTTAAGGTGTGAAAGTGAAAAGAGGAGGACTGGGGAGGGATTGTAAGGTTTAAAAGGAATGGGGGGACTGCATAGAGGGGAACCAGGAAAAGGCAGGTATACTAAACAAATACTTTTGTTCAATGTTCACAGTGGCAGGAGAAGGGGAGGGCCACAAAAAATAATAGGAGATCTGAAAGGAGTGAGATGGACACTAGTCCATTTTCAGAAAAGAAAGGGACTCACAAATCTGAAAGTGGACAAAGCAATGTGACCAGATGGGGTGCATCCTCGGGCATTGAAAAAATTCAGGGAGGTATTGGCTGCACCTCTGACAGTCCTATTTAACAGCTCACTAGAAACAGGTGTGGTTCTTGAGTACTGAAGGAGGACAGATGTAGTCCCTCTTCACAAAAGTGGCAGCAGGGAGGAGGCTGGCAATTATTGGCCAGTCAGCCTGAACTTGTTGGTGCAAAAGTTAATGGATCCATGTTAAAGGAGAGGATAGTAGAATATCTTGAATCAAATAGGTTACAAGACCTGAGACAGCATGGATTCATAGGAGGGAGGCCATGTCAAATGAATCTGATAGATTTCCTTGGCTGAGTGACTAAGGAACTAGATCAGAGTGGTGTGGTGGATGTGGCATACCTAGATGTTAGTAAGAGATTCAACACCTTTCAACATAGTAGTTTATAAAACAAGCTGGGGAGGTTAAGAGTGGGAACAATGGAGGTAAACTGGGTAAGAAATTGATTAGGGGATAAGAAACAGAGGGTGGTGGTAAATTGAGTTCACTCCATGGAGGAGAGGGTGACCAGTGGGGTACCTAAGGGATAAGTGTTGTTTATTTTATATAACTTGGTTCTACCAAAAATGTATATATCCTTTCTTTTTGTTAGCATTTGTTAAATTGTTAAGAGTATTTTTCAGAGAGAGAGAGAAGGAATTCATTAGTGTTAAACAGAAGTTCATTTTAAAGGGTTTCTTCCTGCCAGTAATCACATACATGCAGATTTTCTGGTATTCATGAACAAGTGCACGCTTCAAAAATTATGTTTAAACTTACATAATATATTTCTTCATGTAAAAGCCATTAAAAGGGACAGTAAATGATATAAACATAATGCAGCCTTAATGGCTTAAAAGTTTCATCACACTCTGGGGTCCATTTCACATTATTTGGGAACCGTTTCTTTGGGAGTTCAGTGAGGAGTAGCTACCTCGCAAAGTTGGGAACAAATCTTCAATAATAACCAGCCAGCCCTAAAATGACCTGACATGTTTCTTTGTTTTAGGACAGGGCTGTTAGTTACAGCTTCTATTTTAGAAATCTCATAACTTCTCCATGTCCCGACACACAGCCCAAATATTTGGTTTCCTGCATGCTCGATGCACATTTGGTAGGATTAATAGTCAGACCTGCATTTTTGATAGCTTGGATAACTGCTCATAGGTGTTCTAGGTGGCTTTTCCAGTCTGAACTGTACACCACAAAATCATCCAGGTATGCAGCACAATAACCAGTGTGAGATGATAAAATTACATCCATGTACCGCTGGAATATAGCTGTTGCACCACGTAAACCAAATGGCATGCTGGTGAACTGATAGAATCCAACAGGAGTGGCAAATGCAGTTTTGTCTCTGGATTCTTTAGCTAAAGGGATTTGCCAGTAACCCTTGGTGAGATTGAGAGTACTGATATACTTTGCACTCCCAGTCTGTCCCACCAAATCATCTGTTCTGGGCATAGGATAACTGTCAAATTCTGACACTTGATTAAGTTTCCTAAAATCAAGGCAGATTCTAAAACCCCTTCTTTTTGTTTACACTCCTCATCTCTTCTATGATACCCAATTCTTTCATTTTTGTATTTCCTTAACCACGTTATCTCTTAACCGCTCTGGTAACCTGTATGTCTTTTGCCTAATAGGGTAAGAATTCCTTGGCACTATTACATGCTCAACCCCTTTTGCTCAGCCTGGTACTGTGGTAAAAGTACTGTTAAATGTCTTTAGCAAATTACAGATTTCTGCAGTTTGTTCTGAGGTTAAGGAAGCATTCACCTTTACAGCATCAGCAGTTACAGTTTGTTCCAGTCTATCATAAGCTACATCAATATCTTCTTTATCAGTTTCTGGTAAAACTAGCAAAGTAGCTTTTGGCATTTTTTCAACCCACTTCTTGAGGAGGTTAGCATGGTATATCTTAGTAGGATTTTTCCTGTCAGGAGTCTCAGTCTCATAGTTAATGGTGCCAGGACATGTAAGCACTCTATAAGGCCCTTGCCACTTCATTAACAGTTTATTTTCTGTTGTGGGTAACAGTAGCAAAACCTTTTCACCTGGCTCAAAAACATTTTCTTTTACCCCATGGCTATAATATTCCTTCTGCTGGTTTTGGACCTCTTCCTGATTACTATGGGCAATTTCAACATATTTTGCCAGCTTCCTTCTTAGGACACACATATAAGATGTTATAGATTGTTTCTGAATGGGGTCATCTTCCCATGCTTCTTTTATCACATCCAGTGGCCCTCTTGGCTGCCTATCATACAGCATTTCAAATAGTAAAAACCCTGTTGATGCCTGTGGTACTTCTCTGTAAGCAAAATGTAGGTAAGACAAGTATTGGTCCCAATCTTTCCCTTCCCATCACCTTTTGCAAACCTTTTAACGTGTTTTAGGCTTTGGTTAAAACACTCAACAATCATTTGTCTCTGGGTGATAGGGGAGGTTCTATGGCAGTGATACCTAATAGTTTGTACAGCTCTCTAAGTAATGCAGCACCAAAATTACTACCCTGATCAGTAGTAATTTCCTTTAGGTATGCCCACTCTGCTGAAAATTTTTGCAAGCTCTGCTGCCACTTTTGAAGCTGTGACAGTATGCATTGGAACTACTTCTGGGTATCAAGTAGCACAGTCACATATTACCAAGATAAATCTATTACCCTTTTTACTTTTGTCTAAAGGACCAACCACATCCATTGCAATTCTCTCAAAAGGCACATCTATCAAGGGTAGGGACACCAGGGGCACCTTGTCTTTTCTAGTGACTTGGGCTACTTTCTGACACTCAGCACAGGAATTACAATAGGTAGCACCATCTTCATGAATTCCAGACCAGTAAAATCTAAACAGCAATCTGGCAAGGGTGTGATCCCTCCCCTGAGTGACCAGCCATAGAACTATCATGTGCTATCTGTAACAACTCTGTTCTATACTTCTGTGGTATAACCAATTGCTCTGTCTGTTCCTGTGTCCAAAGTTTAACCCAAACTCTGTACAGTAACCCATTACATTTTTTTAAACATTGGTTGACCCTGTTTTAGTTTCCCCCACAGCTGCTTAAAATAACCCTGGGAGAGAAACATTGTTAGCTTGCTCTGAAACAAAATCACAATTAGTTATCAGTTTAGCTTCAGCATTTTCATATTTTAACCCTTTATGTCCATCAGACTTTTGTTGCCACTTCTGTTTCAGACATCTTCTTTCTTTCCTGGACTCCTGGATCTTGGAGCTTTCTCAAACAAGTCCAAATTAATGTCACTGAAAGGAAAAGTGTCCCCACCATTTAAGATTTTCTTTGCCTGAGCTCTTGTTACCACTGCTGCTGAAACTGCAGAGTTCAGTTCCTCTGAGATTAACTCAGTAAATCTTGGACAGTCATTTCCAATAATCAAGGTTACAGGAACTTAGGTACTACCCCCACTTTCATTTGGTGTGACACACCCTTAATGGTCAGAGTTACTTGGGTGGTGGGAGAGTATTGAGTGTCCCCATGAATGCAGATGACACCAGTACCTGATCCTTTTGCACAGTGTTTTCCCAGCACTTCAACATGCACTAGGGTCTGTCTGCTTCCCGAATCTTATCCCCACCTTTGCATCTGTTAAGTACTTGCCCCAATTTGCTAAGGAAAAATCTGCTCCAGTGTTACTCTTCTTATGGCAATTTCTTGCAATATGACCTGGCTTATTACAGTTAGAACAAATAACATCTTTGGGCACCAATTTGTTACCCCACCAGAGTTCTGAACATACCTGGAGTTTAAATGGGAAAAATAATGTCTTACCAGTGCTTGGCTGTTACCTCACTGCTGTGGCATCTGTCTGGCCATTTGGTAGTTTTGGCCAAAGAAACAGCCTTTTCCCTCTGGTTGGTGTTCCTTTACCCAAAGCTGCATGTCTGTAGGCTGGAAGTTGATGAATGCTCCATTGCAAATGTGTCGATGATCTTTTGGACTGCTTTGCCCTCTGGTTGGGGCCATTTATCAGGAGTTCTCTGAGCTGGGTGAAGGCATCTCAAGGATTGTTGACTGAGCTGTACTTCAGAGATCAAAATCTCTGCCTGTAGGTCTCTTCTGAGATGTTGACTCTTTTCAGCATTTCGCTTTTCACCAGGTCGTAGTTTTCTGACTCTGCAGTTTTCATATTGCCATAGGCAAATTGGGCTTTACCTGTCAGGTAAGGTACCAGTCTGACTGTCCATTGCTGCTTTGGCCATTGGCAGGCTGTGGCAACTCTTTCAAAAGTAGTCAGGTATGTCTTGATATCATCAAGGGCACGACTTTGTAAGTTTAATGGCTTTTAAGTTGCATGTACCTTATTGCTCTGCTGGACCAGTGCCAGATCCTTCTGCTTTCATAGCTTGCAAGGCATCCAGCCTGCACTGCTCCTGTCACTGCTCTCTTCTCTCATCTGCTGCTCCTGTCACTGCATCTCTTCTCTCCTCTGCTGCTCCTGTCACTGCATCTCTTCTCTGCTCTGCTGCATCTCTTCTCTCCTCTGCTTCTCCATCTCTTTTTGTTGTATAGCCCACCATTTGAGAAAGTCCATCAGGCTTTCAGGTTCTGTCACTGCCTGTTCTTTTCCATAACTTTTGCTGGCTATACAATCTCAGCTTGGACTTCTGTCTCTGCTAGTTTGGTTGCCATTGTACTGGTAACCACTCCTGGACTTGGTGCTGCAGAATCCATACCTTTCTATGCTTCCCTGAAACTAGGTCCAGTACCCAAGCACAAAACTCCTAGCTTAGAGTATGCATGGCATAAATCCCATTTAGGCTGACACCATCTGTCATCAAGGCATAGGTCAGGAAGCATAGGAAAACCAGGAAGTTGTAGAATTCACGAAAAGTTTTTATTATTACTAGCAGTAACATAAAAAAATTAAATTGTTCAGAATAACTATTTACAAAAGGCAGAATAAACAGAGAAGATCCATCTGAGTTTTCCTTCGATCTCTATGTGTCTCTTGCAAGAAATTGCAGCTTTGTTTTTATAAGCCATTCAACCCCCTTCTTAACAAACACTCTGTTTTTTCTACAATGTTCTTGTAAATTTCAGGCAGGTGCAGCTAGAACACAATGTTTCAGAACTGAGGCCCCTTCTCCACAGCTTCTGAAAAAGGTTAAAAAAAATGCTCTCAGGTTAACCCCTTGAGTTCCCAATAGCTTTTTGCAATAATCTCAAACTATAATTATATACATTTCAACTGTAACACTATATCATTTCTAAACAAAGGGATCCCAATATCAGTTACATTTTCACATAATGATTTGCATATATTTTATACCAGCAGATATGCAAGGAGGAAAAGACAGAAACAAGGGAAGACTGAGAGACAGTGAGAGGCAACAATTGTGAGACTGTCAGGGTGACCAAATCTTAGGTCTCACAGGAAAATTTGTTGTGCAACCAGACAGGCAAGAGACAGGAAAGGAAAGAACAGAACAGATCCCTGCATTCAAACTCTCCATATCAACTGGGACAGGGTCCTATTCAACCCTGTCACAGGGCCAATCTAAGAGATGTGAGTCTAACTGAATGAAATTTACAGCATAAAGGTAGAGACACAGCTTCACTTCCTGAACCAAAAGTACTTCAAATTTGCTAACAGCACAAGCTGCCTGCTTGCCTTTTAGTTGAGGAAGCAGAAGACTGATAGACACATCCTTAAATTACACAGGAGAGTGCCCCAAGGGGAATTGTGTTAACAACCCAGAGAGAGAGAGAGAGAATGTCTCAGAATTTTAGTGATTTTACAAGGACTTATATAGCAAAGGGAGAAAGGAAGGGATGGAGGAAGCAACTGCAGACTTCTCTTGCACAGGCAGTTACCTAAGATAAGCCAGGAACAGAAGGAGTTGCTTAATGGTCCTATCTTAGAGGTTGAAATAATGCAGATCATAAAAGATTCGCTGAACAACAAATCACCTGTAGACCAGAAGGATGTAGTACAGAAATGTATAAGGCATTTGCCCTGTATTAATGCTGGCCCTGAAATAGATTTTCCACAATATTAAAACTTGGTAAGGACCCTCTCAGCAGCAGCACAGACCTACAGTATGTCTCTCCTGAACCAGGATGCCAAAATGTGCTAAAGTACTCACAAATAGACTTCAACAGGTGGTGGGTTCAGGATCCCCACAACCAAGTGGAATTCAACCCACAGAGACACATCCATGATGATAGTAGAAGATCGTTGAATGTTCTGATGGCCATGGACAGGAGAGAGACACCCAGTATGATTTTGACTATCAGTGCTGAGAAAGCATTTTTGCTTGGATTGCCTGTTCCTGGACAAAACATTGAAGCATTTGATCCAGAGAAGAATTCTGTCACTAGGTTTGGGTTTGTATGGGAATCCCTCTGCACAAGTAAGGGTTAACGGTGCTTTCAGAAAATTTCCAAAAGAAGAGAGAGAATGCAACAGTGTGCCCCTGTTCTTTGCTCTGAGTATACAGCCATTGGCTGCTGTTACAAGAGCCTCACAGACAATTAAGGGTATCCGACTAGGAGACAGATACGATTGTGATATATGTGATTATACATCACATTTATATAAGACCCTTTACAGTGTCTACCCCACCACCACCACCACCACACATACACACAAACAAGTTCTGAGGGGATATGGCAAGGCTTCTGGGTTTAAAGTCAGTATGGAGAAATCAGAGGCAATGCACACAGATGGTAACTTACCACCAGCCTGGAAAAATTACTGCCCTTATAAATGAGTAACAAGTCACTTCAGATACTTGAACAGGAATAGGACCAAACTGAAGGAAATTAACTTTCTCACCTCACTACAAGCTATGGAGTTGGACTTATAAAGGTGAGCAGGGCTGCTTTTCAGTATCATGGGCTAAGTAGAATCACTGTGGATAAACATAATGCCAAGATTTGTGTTTTGTATGCTCTTCACTCCCACTAGATGTCCCTAAATCCACATGAAGAAGGATTTACAGATTCTTGTCAAGGTGTATCTGGGGAAAGCATAGGTCATAGATTAGCTGGACAACCCTCATACAGGACAGTGACAAGGGGGGACTGGGAGTTCCCAACCTCCAGGCTTATTTCCAGGCATGTGAAATAAAACACTTGCTAGCCCACACAGTTTAGTGGGGGAGTGGAGAATTAAAATAGGTGGCCCTCAAGGGAGCGGACTGTCCAGGATCTCAGGCATTTACCCACCTAGATGTGAGGCATTTAAAACAAATCCAGAACTCATGGGGATGACTGACACTGGGAGTAAGGAAACATAAAACATAGAATTTGATGGCAGATAAGGATCACTTGACTCACCTAGTCTGCCCATTTGCTCCTGCCTATATTGTCAGTGCAGACTCTACTCAGTCTCCAACTCCCTTCCCCCATGCTTCCCATCTAAGTTTCCCTTTTGCCTATCTCATGCATGCTTGAAGCCCGCTACTACTTTCACCCCCACTACCTCCTCCAGAAGACTATTCCAGGCATCTACCCCTCTTCCAGTAAAGAAGTATTTCCTCACATCTCTCCTAAATTTCCCCCTTAGACATTTATTGTATGTCCCCTTGTTCTCATGCATCTTTTCCTCTTAATAATTTCCCCCATACCATGTTCATCACCATGAGGCATTTATAAGTCTCTAACATGTCCCCCCCTTCCTCCAGGGTGTACATACTGAGGTACCTCAGTCTGTCCTCAAAGGGCTTCTGATGCAGCCCCTGCACCATTTTAGTTGCCCTCCTCTGGACAGCCTCCTCCCTGTCTATGTCCTTCCTGAGATGTGGTCTTCAGGACTGGACAAACTCACAATCTAATGATTTATACAGTGGCAACACCAACGTACTGTACCTCCTTCTGCTTGCAATACCCCTCCCTATGTACCCCAGCATCCCACTAGCCATACCAACTTCCCTGTCATGTTGTCTCATTGCTTCACTGCCTTAAGGTTATCAGATATGATTACTCCAAGATCTCGCTCCTGTTTAGTGACTGTCAATACTGCTTCCCCCATTTGGTACCCTGTGGCATAAATGATTTGTCTGCTCTTGAGCAATTTGATCTAGGGCACCTCACTTGTAGCTTATGCCACTCATGAGATTACCAAGGTTAAACTGCTTTTTTGCAGATAGATTACTTATGCCACAGGTCCCCACTGATATGCCTTATATCCCTGCACTAATAAAAAGTATGCACCCACTGACATTAAGTCCTATGGGACACTACTAATACAATTAAAACATCATTAGGAAGCTAGCCAAGACATTTAACAAGCTGCAAAAGAACCTAAAAGATTACTTACATAAAACCCTCCCAAACTCAGAAATTCCACAAACTCCTACATGCACTCACTACACACCATTCCCTCCTTTCTGGAAGAGATCTTTAGTAGTCACAATGTGACAGCTGAGAAATCAATTTTGTGCTGTAAAACAAAAAAAATCATGCTGGCAATCAAAATGTGTTTCCAACAGACTTTGTTTGAATTGTAAATAAAAAAACTGTTTTGTAAGTCAAATTTAGTTTCACACCATCTTAATGGTGCAACACAAAAAAGCAAGTCACGACTCAAAAAAAGCAGGAAAGACGTTAACATGGCCAGAAGAAATGTGTAAAAGATATTTATAACCATGACTGACTGAAACAAGCCCAGAGTCTGAACCAGCATGTTCTAATGAGGCAGATTCATATTTTCATTTTTTTTTATTGTGGCTGCTATAATAGAAGTTTGAATTAGCAGTTTGTTAGTGAGGTGAGAAACAAGATGGTGGCTGTCATGAAACAAAAAAAAATTCTAGTGTTGAAGGCACATCTCACAAAATCAAAAATGGCCCTGCAATGCCAAATGTTTGGTCTTGTATTAGAACGTTATCCCAAAAACCCTACTGAGCATGCTCAGAACAGAAAAACACAAAACTTGAAATCCTTACAACTCTGGAACTGTTCATTTTTTCACCTTCTAAAGGCACTGCCTTGCCACAGCACCCTTCTACCCTGAAAGTTTTGGGAACATTTTCATTTTGTGTAGGCAGTAGGTGAGAGCAAAAAAAAATCATATTTTAAATATAGGAAAAAAAATAAGACATGTAAAGGAAAATGACATATGCAGATCTCAGAAACTGCAACAGCTGTCATCACAAAACTTTCCACAAATCTAGACCTTGCCTACTAGATAACACATGCAAATTTCAGCTAATTTTGTCAAATGCTGCCAAAGCTATTAAAGTATAAAGTTAGAGGTTTAACATTGAACACCCTATTCAACCCTAACTATGGGGACAGTACCACACCCCTATGAGATACAGATAGATAGATAGATAGATAGATAGATAGATAGATAGATAGATAGATAGATAGATAGATGGATGCACAGACAGACATATATTAGGGCACAGTAGCGCCCCTATATTTAGAGCTGAGTAAGGGTTTCTATGTTAAGCCTCAGATTTTGAACTTTAATATCTTCACAACCATTCAATGGATTTGCATGACATTTTGCATGCACAGTCTTGTGGGGTAGTTCTCTTGAGATGCTAAGTTTCAAGCTGGCCTGGTGGCACTGATGGTTTATGCACTGGATTATACACATCACCTCACCTCACACCGGCAACCCAGGTTCAGGAATGAGCCTGGGTCATCGTGGGTCAGTGGGGGGGAGGGAGGAGCAGGACTGAGCCACCATTGGGCAGCTCTCTTCTTCTGAGGAGGGTTAGGCATCATCCTGACTACTGAGTGGTGTTTGGGAGGGAGGGAGGTGCTGTTTGATGCTTGATGAAAGCCATGTTTCCACCTGGCTCCCTAACTGGATTTCAGTTCATTACATCAGCATCCTCACGGGTGGGGTTGAGGGACTTATGCAGCTACTATAGTAATCAAGCAAATATTCCAACCCCATGTTCATGCAGTGTGCTCCCCTGTAGGGTGGATGGGCATTTCAGATTGGCAGTATGCCACCACTGAGCCTGGGCTGGCCATGGGGTGAAAAAGTATGCCATAACAAAAAAAAAGAGTTGCTGTTTTGTTCTTGTTGGATGTGCAGATGCCAAGATGCGGATAGCACAAAAATATAAACAATCACTGTTTTTGCTGTGTTTTTGTCATTGTCTTCCATCCAGACAGTCTGGAATTTTGGTCTGACATTTTCAAGGTAGAAAGGGATTGGCCCATAGATGTGCCTTTTGCTTTTTTGGTTAAAAATAGTAATCTGTTCCAAAGTTATTCAATTTTAAAATGTTGGTTTCTGAGTATGCTCTATACAGTCTTTTGGAAAGAAGTTTGGGGGGTGGAAAGAATTTGGTCCATAAGAAAAATGATCTTTTTTTCATTTGGGGCCAATCCTTTTTGGTTTGGAAAAATCCTTTCTAGTTTGCAACCATCTTGTTTTCTGTTTTCTCTGAAAATAAATTCAAAACCCACAAAAATTACATCCATAGAGACAAGACATGTACAGTATCTTGCTCATCAGGACTCTGTTAGGTGGTTTCTGCAGTTAACTGTTGGAAAACTGGCCCAAAATGTGTTTTCCCCTTTGTAAATCCTTTTTCATTACTTGTTTCTCCTTTTTCTGTATGGGTTTTTCATTCAAACAAAAAGATCCCTTGATACAGAAAAATATTTTGGACATATGTTTTTTTCAGCATTTTCTGTATGACCTTTTCATTAACACAAGAAAGGATCCTTCATATAAAAAGATTTGGGACTTAGTTTTTTCCACTTTTTCTGTATGACCTTTTTGTTCAAACAAAAAGGATCCACTCATAGAGAAAAGCATTCTGGACTTGATTTGAAGGGATCCTTTTTGTTTCTTTTTTATTTGATACAGAAAATGATTCCTGCAAATGAAAAAAAGTAGTATTTGAAAGTTGCACCTAATTACATGAATTTTCCCTGGTGTCTAGTGGCATCCCCCATCCTGCAATCGCCATTCCTGTAATTTTTACTTTTCCCTGGTATCTAGTGGCACCCACCACCCTCCAATTGCTGTCCTTGTAATTTTAAAATGTTCCTGGTGTCTTGTAGGCATCCCACCTCCAATTGCCATCCCTGTATTTTTTATATTTTTCCCTGGTGTCTAGTGGTGCTCCCACCCGTTGATTTCCATTCTCATAATTATTTTATTTTACCCTGATGTTTAGTGGTGCCCCCCACCATCTGATCAGTGTCCCCATAATTATTATTTCCCTGGTGTCTAGTGGCACTCCACACCCTCTGATCACCATCCCTGTAATTATGGTATTTTTCACTGGTGTCTAGTGGCACACTCCACCCTCTGATTGCATCCCCATAATTATTAAATATTTCTCTGGTGTCTAGTGGCACTTCCCACTCTCTGATCACCATCCTCATAATTATGGTATTTGTCTCTGGTGCCTAATGGCACCCCCACCTTGCAATTGCTATCTTTGTAATTAGTCAACATTTCTCTGGTGTCTAGCAGCACCTCCCGCTCTCCAATCACCATCCTTGTAATTGTGGTATTTGTCCCTAGTGTCCAGTGGCACCCCACCCTCTAATTGTCATCCCTGTTGATTTTTTTGTTTCCCTGGTTTCTAGTGTCACCCCAACCCTGCAATCACCATTCCCAACTGAAATAAAGAAAACAGTCCCAATATGTCTTGTCTTAATGCTGTAAAAAATAAAATGGTCCCTTGCCAGTCACACCCTCCCACCCTGACCTCCCACTCAGCACCCACCATCCCACACTCCCCTAGACACCCCACACACACTCACTCACCTGAACGGGTCACAGGGTGAAGATCCACTCTGCTATGGGAGAAATGTCTTGCTACTGGAACCAAAACTGCAATATGAGAAACTAAACTAGGTGCAGTTCAATGTATTTGAATGAGGTTCTCAACTGTGATGCATACATTTGCCATTTTTGCATATCTGTACACCAGATTTTCAGCATGGCCTTATTGAGATCCCATCTTATGAACAATGGTGCTGGAACTACACAAATCTGGCATGAAAGGTGATTAAGTACTCGCTTGGTGAAATCATCTTTCCAGTGAGATTTGAAAATCTTTGCCAGTTTTTTCATGAGGTGGGGTCATAAGATGGGGATGTTGAAAATCTGGGATCAAAATATGTAAAAATGGTAATGTTATGCACATACATTAAAATGTTGCTATGCTCACTCGTAACTTTGGTAATTTCTACATATTTTTACCCCAAATTTTCAAAAGGCATTTTGCACCACCTCAGAATGTAACAGCTGTCATGCACCAAGCAGGAATGGGATCTTTGGGTTAACATCTCTGATGACCTCAAGGTAGGGAAACAGTGTGACAAGGCAACAGGTAAAACAAATAGGATGCTGGGATGCATAGGCAGGGGCATCACCAGCAGGAAAAGGGAGGTCATAATTCCACTATACAAGACACTAGTGAGGCCCCACCTGGAGTACAGTGTACAGTTCTGGAGATCTTACCTGCGTAAGGACATAGACAGGATAGAGAAGGTTCAGAGGAGGGCAACAAAGATGGTACATGGATTGCATCACAAGTCCTATGAAGACAGGTTGAAGGAACTGAACATATACTCCCCTGGAGGAGAGGAGGGAGAGAGGGGATATGATAGAGACATACTAGTATCTTACAGGGAGGAACAGGGTGCAGGAATACACTATTTTTAAGCAAAAAAGATGTTCCAGGACTAGAGGGCATGGGATGAAGTTGGAGGGAGGACGATTCAGAGGAAACATGAGGAAGAATTTCTTCACTGAACTGGTGGTGGACAAGTGGAACACCCTGCCAGAGGAAGTGATGGGGTCTGAAACAATCACGGGGATTTAAGAATGCATGGGATAAACATAAAGGAATTCTGGAGGTCAGGGGTAAGGGGCAACAGACTTCTAGGAAAACGTAAACTGAACTTACAAGCTCAAATGGGCAGACTGGGTGGGCCATAGGCCCTTATCTGCCGACACTGTCTATGTATCTATGTATCTATGTATTTTTCAAATCTTGCCCAAACTGTGTTTTCCATCTGTGGCATGAAATGATGTTGTAGTGGCACAGAATCAAGATTTGGAGGGGATCTGAACATTTTCAGTATTTGCTACATGAGGAGGGTAATAACAAGGCTATCCTGAAAATGTGGTTACTATTGTGTTACAATGAAGCACAGGGCCCAGAGGGCCCTGCACTTCTACAGCAACATACATAGATGCATCTATGGAGAAATGGGAGCACAGCACCCTCTGGGCCCTGCTCTCCCACAGGCAAATGAGGAATACAATTACACTATGTCAATAAGTATAGATGGATGGGAGCAACATGCAAATAAGGATATGATTGTACTATCTCAAAAAGTAAGGCTATTCTTTGTAAAAAAAACTGCATTAATGCAACATATAGGGTTCAGACTAAAGTGATAAAAGTAGGGAAATGTGGTTTTAGGGTTTCCAACATTAAACCCCATCCCAACCCCTAAAACAAATCAGATGTGCAGTCTTCCTTGGGAATCAACCTAAAAGTTCACCCCATTTTATACACTCCAGAGTGAGCTTTAGGGTTGACAACTAAGGAAAATTGCACTGCTGATTGTTTTAGAAATGAGGTGAGGTTTTAGGGTTGGAAACCTAAACCATTTCTCACTCCTTATCACATTAGTCTAAACCCTAATTTTGCATTAATGCAGTGTTTTGAAAAAATATTATACATATATATTATATATATATATATATATATATATATATATATAGTTTTGTTGACTGGGAAAGGAGGGCTAGGCAATTCTGCCTATTTTCAATCTCATCCTGGGAAGGGATATAGATGGTAACTAACCTAAATTGATTCAGATTAAGCTGTTGGTGATATTTTTACTGCTAGATATAGATATATACTGTGCAGCCTCCCAGGATGAAAACTTCTCATCACAGTTTCTGCCAGTATTATCTTGAAGGATCTTGCAGAAGCATAATGCACTGCAGTGGCACTCAATCTAATTTATCCCTTAGGAAATTATGGGATATCAGTATCAGTGCTTCCGACTAGTTAACTGCACTGTTAAGTACTTCTTCAGAGCAATTAATTTATACACATTTTCATGAAGGCAGAGGGAAGAAAGTTTATAGAGCATTGTCCAAAAGAATAAGAAATCAGAACCATCTTTCAGCCATTTTTTTTAACATGAAAGGTTCCCTAGTTGTTCTGTGAGCTTTAGATGAATTATACTGTCTATTTAACATAGCATTACTGTTTGACAACATTAGATGAAAGCAACACAATTAAGCATGAGTTACCACCCTTTCTCATTAATAACTTGGTAGGATTATGGGATTAGCTCTGTGGGTTTGCAAAATTGTAAATAAGAGTCGCATTGCAGATGACTAGCAAGCCTAACAACCACAAGTATCCTAAAGTGGAACATCTACTTAACCAGAACATTGCAAAAAAAGGTTATGGTTTGCTTAGATAACTGGAATAGTAAATACTTGTCAGATGTGCCTAATGTTTTTCTTTCCCCTAGGGCCTAACATACAATACTACCTCAATAGAACTTTCATAAAATCAGAAATAATACTCTAGCTTAGAAATACAATACCCCTGCAGCAATGAGATCAGCCCCATTTTTGCCAGTTGAAACAAACTTCATAGCCTGACATGATGAGCTGACCCTGGCCACACAGGCAAATGGTCTTCTTATTAACAGAGCAAGCAGATTCCCAGGGGAAAGAAAAAAAAAGCGTTAAGCCCTCTGTGATCATAGCATGAATTGCATGGTCAAAGCCATCTCTACCATAAAGAGGATTAGGTCAATAGTGAAACCTTTGACCTCACTACCCTTAATGCATGAACAGAGATCACTGGGAAATGAACAGACACCTTGATGAATAAGAAAGGGGTTAAGTTGGGGGTAATCTAACTAAGAAAGAAAAGAGTATTGGCAAAGGACCCTATAAAAAAAAACTTGCACTCAGATTCAAAAACTGACATTTTAGTAACCTCTGTAGAGTTTAAGGAATGCAGCATGATTCACAAATAAAATTGGTAATGTGCAGTAATCATTAACACTTCAAGTCTCATTTTTTTTTCAACAGAGTGGTAGCCAAATGGTAATGAAATCTCAAGGGTGAAATGTACACCATGCCTGTACTATGCTTTTTTAAACAAAGCCCTATCATAATATGAATAATAGAAACATTCAGAAATTAGCAAACATGATTTATTAAAGAATTAATAGAAAACGTATGTGTCATAATGTAAGTTTTAACTGTACCAGGCATTGCTGGAAATGAGAACATATGACACAGTCAATTATCCAAGGGGTTACCGAATCAATCAACCAATTACATTCTGCCAAAGTTTAGTGAGGACCTGTCATGGAGTGCTGCAGTGCAAGAATAACTGCAATTTTTTCTGCAAGTTGGAGCTGTTTGGGCTGAGTGTGGTTGCTTGTATGCTACAGGGATCAAAACCACCACAACGGGAGAATACATATCACTACCAATGCATGAACCTTATTATTTGGGTAGACCCTAAATGGGTTTTTATCTGAGTACAGTAGACTTACCCATAATTTGTTTTGCATAATACTTTGGAATGGTGTTTTGTCCTAGTGTTTTGTGTAGTATAGTGGTTTTTGTGTTTCAGTTTTTGTTGCTTTGTATTCGATGGTGTAAGGTACCTCTATACAGGGGAGGCTGTTCAACCTGGACCACTGGATGTTAAGATGTGATATGATAGCACAGTATGGATTCATAAGGGACCCATAGTTCTGTGTAAAACTGGGTTAAAATCAAAAGGAAATAGATGACATAGAGGCCAGCACCAGCAAATCCAAGGGGAGCAATTTATGGGTGATAGAAGGATGTTTTATTTCTCACAAAGGGTGTGGGAGTATACAATGGGCTACCAAGTAATGTGATTAACTCAAGTGACTTAGAAGGGTTCAAGAAGGGGAGAGATAGTTGTATGGGAAGGTGCACTTAAACATATGTTAATACTGAGTACATATGGGACAGTCTTGATGGGCTCAAAACCTTCTTGCAGCTTACTCTCATAAGTGTGCATGTTTGTAATTTCATTTCTCAAGCTAGTACTATTAACTGACATGCTTTTCATAGTGATGTTTATCTCTAGTCAAAGCTTGCAATTATAGAAAATGTTACTTACAGCCTGATCCAAATATTGGCCCACATGTTTATGTATGTATGTATGCAAGCATTTATTTATTTGTGCTTGATACCAAGTAAGATACACTACAATTACATAGACCTATTTTCAGGCATGACCATGGAGAGTTACAATAACAGTCAAGTATAAACCTTAACTGACACCATCAATCCAAAGAGATGGGGGTGACCAGCTAGGCCCTGCAGCGATCAGTGTTTGGACCAGTCCTCTTTAATTTCTTCATAAGCAACACTACAGAGGGCTGCAAAGGAAGGTGTGTCTCTTGCAGATGATACAAAGATCTGCAACAGAGTTAACATTTCATGAGGGTAGAGAAATGAAAATGGACCTAAGCAAGACTATGGTCAAGGATGTGGCAGCTAAGATTCAATGTAAAGAAGTACAAGATCATGCACTTGGGGCACAGAAATACAGAGTACATAATGTTGGGATACTGATGGCTACCAAACAGGAAATGTACCTGGGAGTAATCATATCTAATTATTTAAAGGTTACCAAACAATGTGAGAAGGCTGTCAGGAGAGCCACTGGAATGCTGGGGTGCATAAGGAGAGGTATCTCCAGCAGAAGGAATGAGTAGGTGATTCCACTGTATAGAACATTAGTGAGACCTCATCTAGAGCACTGTGTCCAGTTCTGGAGGCCATATCTCCAGAAGGACATAGTCAGAGTAGAAGCAGTTCAGAGAAAAGTGACAAAAGTGGTACAGGGGCTGCACTAAAAGTCATATTAGGGGATACTGGAGGTTCTCAATAAGTATTCCCTGGAGGAGAGGAGAGGAGAGGAGAGGAGAGAGTGGTGATATAACAGAGAACTTTTAAATGCCTCAAGTGTGTAAATAAGGTACAAATGGCATCTTTCACAAAAATGGTCAAGAACAAGGATCCATGATATAAAGATAGACGGGGGTAGACTTAGGGGTAACAATGAGAAAGTATTTTTTCATGGAAAGGCTGGTAGATCCATGGAACAGCCTCCTAGCATAGGTTGTAAGGGCAAAAACAGTAGGGGTATTCAAAAATATATGAGACAGACATGAAGGAACTCTAGCGATAGGAAAGAGAGACAAACCACAGATCATTTAGGATCTGCAGTACATGAAACAGATAGGAGGAAAATGGGCAGGCCGGCGGGCCAGCGGTCATTATCTGCTGTCAATTCTGTGTTTCTGTGTTTCTATCAACTACAAAGCAGTAACATTTAGAAAACAACAGCAAGGATTACAAGCTTAGCAAAAGGAAAGTAAAAGGAAAAACACAACAGTGCACAAAAATGATAGCAGCAAGAACATCCTTGGTAATAAAATAAACAGTATAAGTAACAAAAACATAATACCAGAGACTGCAAAACATGAGTTACTGTAGTTCATGAGATAAAAACAAGAGTATTAGCTGCAAGTTTACATTTAGTTAGTTTATTTAAGCCTGCAGAGGTAGGTGGTCTGAATTAATTAACAGAAACTTTAGTAAAGAATAAGTAATGGAAAAAGTGTGCAGTGCTCGGCCGAGTTAAGCCATATTGAATAGCTGTTTAATGACAAAGAGCAGAACCTGCAGGGTATAGAGAGTCCTTCAGAGCCTTGCAGAACAGTGAATGAGTGGGAGAATAATGCATGTTTGGGGAAAGAGTTCAAGAAATTAGGGGCATAGACACAATGGCCAGTTGTCAAGGCCCATGTAATATCTGTATTCTAAGAGAGGTTAAGAGTCCATTGATCTTGGTGAGTAGGTAGGAGAAGGGTGCTGCAGAAAGGTGGCTTGAGAAGATGGGGAGCTTGACCTCAGGAGTTTAGCAAAACAGCCTAGTGCAATGGAACATTGGCCAGCTGGGGAGGCCAACCCAGGCTCGTGTAAAGGTAGCAGTTGTGCATGAGACTGTACAAGGCAAAATGCTATTATTGTATGTTGTTACCTCCCATATAGAAAGCATAGTTTTACTTACACCAAGGAAATACCAGCAGCTCGTAAGTAAGCCCAGTTAGGAGTACCCCAAGTTATGGAGAGTCAGGCAGCAATACTTGATCCTAAAGACCATGCCCAGCTTAGCATATCCTGTTTTGCAGATTGAGAAGTTATGTGGGAGAAGTCAAGGAGGAGGCTATCAAAACTACCGGTACTTGAACTACTCACCTCCTCCAGTGGAGATCCATCAACAGAGGTGAGGAAGAGTGTGAGAGGTTGTATGGAGTTTAATTTGCAGCCAAAAAGCATGTTTTTGTCTTTTTCTGTTTAGAATTAGTTTGCTGGTTGATAGCCAAGAATGAGTAACAGCATAGGAGTCAGAGATGTATACAGATATTATGGATGGCAGCTGCATTGTGGTAGAGGACAAGGGTATTTGCATAGAGCAGAGCGTTGAACCGGATGGCTACATCTGACAGACTGTTTATAAAGATAGAGAAGGAAAGTGAGCCCAGAATGGGCACTTGCAGGACATCAACAGTTATGTCCACAAGGTTGGAGGTAGTCAAGTGTGGGAGGCAGACACCAAGGAAGGTCGGTTTGCTGCAAAGGAGTGAATGACTGACCGCTCAAATGCCTTGTGAAGTCTATGAACTCTGCACCAGTTAGGAGGCCAGTATCCATGGCTAGGCAGATGTCATTAGTCAGTTTGACCAAGGATGTGGTGATGCTGTGTTTTTTCCTGAACACACATTTATTTATTTATTTAAACATCAGTTTAATAACCTTTGAACCAGGGCTCATCTACAAGTACCTCGTCACATAGAGGACAACAGACAACAGCACAAGAACAACAGTTAATACAGATTCAAGAAATATACCGTTCAGGGTTACAGTAGACTCAATACATATGATAGTAAATAAGTTAAATGTTAGGGTTGGGGGGTGAGAGTAGGAGAGGAGGGTAAGAGGGAGAAGGGCTTGGGAGCAGAAAGAAGAGGGAAGGCCAGGAGGAGGTGGTAATGGGAGGAGGTAGTAGGAAGGGGGTGGCTCAGCATTGTCAAGTTTTTTTGTTAGCGGCAGCAGCACCCTGCGTGAGATGAACAGGTGGTTTCTTGAGGCTGAGTTTAAAGCTTGCTAATGTGGGGAGTCAGAGATACTGGTAGGGAGTGAAGTTATACCAGGTAGGTGCTCTGTAGGGGAATGCCTTGGCTTTGTGAAGTCCTAGCTCTTGGTATGACCAGAGTTGTTTTGGATGAGCTGCAGGTGTTCACAGTCAGCATAGTTTGGTGAATAGAGCCAGATAGGCCAGTGGGAGATAGGCCATGCAGGGCTTTAAAGGTGAGCTGGCAGGTTTGATACATGAGCTGCTCATCCAGGTTGAGTAGGGTTGCCAAGGCGTACAGCTGACAAGTGTGTGTATGTCTAGGTGCACTGGTGATAAGTCTGCAGACTTTGTTAAGTGTAAAGCGCAACCTTGCTGAGGGCTGACTGATCTGCTGACCCATAGACCGGGAGGCCATAGTCGATGAGATATGATAGAAGAGGTGACACTCCAGGCGAGGGGCATCCAAAGGAGCCATTTTTGTGCCGGTAGAGAATGCCCAGCCGCAAGTTGGTAGCAGAGTTCAAGGTGAGATATGGTCATGGAAGAAGAGGGCAGGGTCAAAGATAATTCCCAGATATTTATAGGACTGCACAGGTTCGATGGGGATTTTGAGGGTGGAGTGGACAGTGAGGGAAATTTGCTGAACTTGCTTTGGGGGTGGGAGAAGAGCATTGTTTTGGTTTCTTTAGGTTGATTGTAGTCGATGTCGGAGAACCAGGTTTCAAGCGGAATCAAAAGCAGTTGGAGAGACTCTGAAGCAACGTGGGTTACTATCAGAGGCAATGAGTACAGCATCGTCAGCATATAGCAGGATCTTACCCGCATTTGGGTAGTGAGTTGAGGAAGAGGGAGAAGAGGGAGAAGAAGAGGTCCAAGAATAGAGCCCTGGAGGACTCCAGAGCAAATAGGGCAGGTGCTGGAGAGTTCCACTAACTTTCACACATTGGGAGCGGGCTGAGAGATACTAGCGCACCACCAGGAGACTGGGTCCCAGGGCAAAGCCTATGTGGTCAAGGGTGGTTAACAGGAGTGGATGCGATACAGTATCAAAAGCTTTAGACAGGTCAATGAATACCACGCCAGCCAGGGCACCAGTGTCAAGGAGGTGTGGAGTTAGCAAGCTCCAGGGCGCCGTGTTGGTACTATGACCAGCTCTGAACCCATGTTGCCAGGGCAAAAGAACATTGTACTTGAGAGGTAGTTAGAGACTTGAGTGGCAACAATTTTCTCCAGGGCCTTGGGGGGAGGATTGAGATGGGTCGGTAATTACCTGGCAGAGTCCTGTCACCACCTTTGTGGACAGGAGTAACTGTAGCAACCCTCCAGACAGCAGAAAATTGTCCGAGGCAGAGGTTTGTTAAAGATGCATGTGATAGGTGCGATGACCTGATCCAGGACCTGACGTGAGAGCGAGGGATCAAGGGAATTGTTATCGATATGCTTACCTTTTAAGGCTTTAAGCAGATATGGCCTAGTTTCTTGTATGGTGACACAATGCAGGTGGAACAAGGGCGGTGATGGGTGGTGCAGAACTGGGGGTGGAGGACTGAAGAAGTTGCCAGGAGTACTGAGCTAAGGTCAGTAGAGGAGTTATTGAGGTGAGTGGCAATGAGGGTAGGATCAGTGGAGACAGTATCATTGATGTTAAGAAGTGAGGGAGAGGGGGACCGGGAGTGACCATTCAGCTGCTTGATGTTGTCCCAGAAGGACCTAGGGTTCCCCCAAGAGGAGGTAAGGGAGGCTTGACAGTAGTCTGCCTTTGCTTTATGGATAGCCCAGGTGCACCGGTTTCAAGCTGCAGCATAGGTCTACCTGTCAGATGGTCGGCCAGAAGCAACAGCAAGGTGCCACAGATTATCCCGCTGCTTAAAAAGCCACCTCAGGGCAGGGGTGAACCAAGGGGCATATCTTACTTTGGACCTATGGGCAGTTATAGGAGCGAAGATGTCACAGGCAAAGTTGAATGTGTTGACAAAGAAGGCCAGAGCCATGTCAATGTTAGTTGCATGTATCAGTGGAGACCAGTCTGTGTGAGCAAGGTATACTTTGGTCTTTCAACCTTAGGGTCTAAGCCACCCGAAAGGTGGTTTTGACTGAGGGTGTGGGCTGAGAGGTTACCCAGCTGAAGAGAACAGGGAGTGGTCACTAAGACAGTCAGGGAGGATTTGTATATTATGGACACGGCTTGGCCTGTTAGTAAGGACCACATCCAAGAAAGTGCTAGTGCCCCTTCTGGGGTTGATTCTAGTAGGCTGGGAGACTAGTTGGGTTATATGAGTTGCAGCAAAGGCCTCACGGGAGGAAGAGGATGAGGGGCAAAGCCAATTAATGTTCAAGTCGCCCCCCAGAATTTGGTCAGCGGGGTTGGGTAGGGAGGTAAGGTAGTCAATTAGTGGGCCCAGTGCCTGAGATTGGTTTTGGGGAGGTATGTAGGCCGTAGTCAGGAAGATAGGACCCCTAGAAGGGTCAGGAGATAGTTTTAGTGTTAGGGCCTGGGCATAATGGTCAAGGTCAGGGGGAGGGAGGGCTAGTCCAATGAGCGGGTCCTTTAAGTAGAAGGCACAACCCCCACCTCTCCTACCGACCCGGTCCAGCCAAGGGTGCTGGAAGATGGTGAAAGCTGAGGGGGCTGAGAATCAAAAGGGCACCTATGAGGATACAAAGGGCACTTTTTCTATATTAGTTTTTACCATGCAGAAATAAAAAGTGGAGGGGCTACTGCCCCTTCTGCCCCACCGGTCGGTAGGAGGTGGAGGGTGTAGCCAGGAGAGAGAGACCTGGGAGTTAGGGTGCAGTCAGACAGCCAGGTTTCAACCAAGGCAACCACATCTGGTTTATGAACCAACAGCCAGCATTGTAGTGAGTCCAGTTTTTCAGGAGGCTACAGATGTTCATAGATGCGTCTGAAGTCAGAGGAATTAGAGAGAGGGCTAGTGTTGCCAGGCCCAGGATTGGGATGGATGTTGCCAGACAGAAGTAGGAGGAGGAGGATGCTCTTGGAGTGAGCGGCAGGAGAGTTTACAATGACTGAGGTAGGGGGATGAGGGGGTGTAGTGGTGCAAGGGATAGGAAGCGTAGAACAGACAGGAAAAGCAAGCATGATGAGATGCACAAGGGGCAAGGAGGGTGAGTGAGGGGTGACCATATGATCGGTGATAGATAGAGGAGCATGCTGGGTGAGTGAAAGCCGCGGGGGGTGGGGCAGGGTGGGATGAGGGGT
This sequence comes from Neoceratodus forsteri, assembly GCA_016271365.2. Classification (NCBI taxonomy): domain Eukaryota; kingdom Metazoa; phylum Chordata; order Ceratodontiformes; family Ceratodontidae; genus Neoceratodus; species Neoceratodus forsteri. Next base: position 38,017,041 of record JADMNL010000029.1, on the reverse strand, counting down.
GGGTTGCAGGCAGATCACTGGGGCATAGGAACCACTCAGCAGTGGGGATATAGTACCCTGGGAGGTAACTATAATTAGAAGTAGGGAAGGAGAGGAGGAGCAAGGCGTAGAGTGATGACTGTGGCGGTGGTTGAGCCCTATTTTTTTTTAGGAAGACCTAACAGGGCTAGGATGATAGCTGGGGAGGAGAAGAGGAGGGATAGAGCCTATATGGGATGCGGGGTGACAGCAGTAGGATTGCTAGGTGGGGAACAGTGCCCACTGGTGGCCAGCAGGTATAACCTGCTAATGGGAAAGTGGGGACTTAGGTTCAGGTGCACAGGGCGTGAGGTCACAGGAAGTGGCGTACACAATCCGAGCCAATAAAGCTACGGCCGCCTCTGGGTGGGTGGGTGGTTGGGGTGGATGGGGCAGATGACGTAGCGTCATGGGCTAGCACCCACAGCAGATGTCCACGAAACAATCAGTGGACTGTGGGGCAGAGAAGCCAAGAGTCCTTTGGTTGCACGGCCGAAATGCCCCAAGGCCGTCTAGGGCAGGAGTAGTTTGCAGTTTAGCCGTTTACCTGGATGTGCAGCCGGCGTATCGGTGAGGGCTCCAGGTGGGAGCAACTTTCTTCCGTCCCTGCCGCGGTCGGCAGCATTCTGTGCATGGGGGAGGTCTGCCTGAAAAAAGGTAGCAAGCAGGGAAAAAATTAGTATGCAGCGGGAGGATCACAATAGCTGATCTCTGGTTTCACACTGCGCATGCGCAGATACGGTGCCACGCCAGTCACACTACACAAAGGGGCACCATTTAATTATGTCTGCTTAAAATAGATCTGCACAGCATACCAGCAATCCTCCTACTTTAAATTAATCTGCACCATTTTACTGACTTACTTCTGCTTTAAATTAATCTACACACGGATAGTGCTACAAGGAGAGCCTAGTTTGTACAACAAACGTATTGACTGTAGATCAGGCACCTTGCTTAAACATTTACAGGTCACAGGACCCTACAGCCAGCACTGACAGGCAATTCACTATCATCCAACATGTCTTTCCAGGCGTGCTAGTTGAGCAGCTTTATAACATCTGTGCACCCCAGAACAATACTAAGCACTAACAAGGCTAACTAGTAATGCTAAAAGATACAGCAGTCAACTTGCACATAAATACTCATCTAATTCCACATTAGCTTGCCCATCAAAATGATCAACCCGAGTCCCTGACCACCCTCTCAGGTAGCACCCCACAGCAGATGTCCGCCGAAACAATCAGTGGACTGTGGGGCAGAGAAGCCAAGACATTTGGCAAGGCACCGGAGATTATGTTTGGAAATGTAGTCAGCGAGGTGAGATGGAATGATCCTCTAAAGGATCTTTGTGAGGATGGTTATGGAGCAATAATGTTTCATAAGTTTGGGATCACCTGTTTCAAAAATAGGGCTAACCATGGCAACTTTCCAGACATCAGGGACAATACCAGAAGAAGAGTAGAAAGATTTAAGATTTTAGTGATAGGCAGTGCTATGGAGGGGCTGCCAACTTCAGGTAGCATGTCTTTCACACACTGCTGACTGGTGATGGTGCATACCTCCAACAGACCAGACCTCTGCCTGTACTCTAATCTGCTGGTCACATTTCCTCTTTCCTTCAACAGATATAGAGTTTCATGGGAGGGCAGGAGGTGGCCAGGGACCAGGCATCCAAGGGACATCAGCAGCCTGTCTCTGGTGACTACCCAGTCTGCACTATGCAATTGAACTAATGGGACAGTAGGCTATGGCAGTGAGTATTATATACCTTAGACAGTGTCATGATATGGCACTTCCTTGCTGTGGCTCACCCAATCCCCCCCAGTCCTTGAAACAGAGCAAAGGTGCAAAAGGGATTTAGGCAGGCTATCGTCACATATCATTCATTAGAGGGTGTGTAAGAAGTATGCCCAATCTCTGGGTTGCAGAGGCTAAGTACTTATGGAGCTGCATATAAGGGGTGAAGTTAAGACTGTGAATCTCATGTAGTGTGAGTCTAGCCCACTCTTCACCCCTCCAGCCAATGTTTACCTGCAGCTGCGCATGTCTGCATAGGATCAGGTGCAGAGGGCAAGGAGCACAAATTTGTACATGCTACAGAGGCTTTACCATATTTACAGGGAGACTTCATGGCATATGGAGTCCCTACATGCCACCACATGAGTGCATAGGGCTTCAAATCAAAGGAGCATTGACAGAAATGCTAATGAGGTGGTAAAGGCATAATGCATGACAGGGTGTGTGTCGTGCTGGGATAACACCACACCTGGGGGGGCATGAGGCCGTAGGCTGAGTGTGTCCAATGCCCCAGGTGTGGCGTTATCCCAAATGACACACACCCTGGAGTGCACTATTCTTATTATACAATGGCTCATTGTTACACAGAATAAAAAAAATCATTTTAAAGATGTTTTTGTGTGGAAAAATATTTTTGGTTTTTAAGAGAAGATGAAACAATCAAGAAAATGCTCAATCAAAGGCTCCATCAAAGGCTACATAAAATGCTCTATCAAATGCTCCATCAAAGGCTCCATCAAAGGCTCCATAAAGTGCTCCATCAAATACTCCATAAAATGCTCCATCAAATGCTCCATCAAAGGCTCCATAAAATGCTCCATCAAATGCTCCATCAAATACTCCATCAAATGCTCCATCAAATGCTCCATCAAATGCTCCGTCAAAGGCTCCATCAAATGCTCCATAAAATGCTCCATAAAATGCTCCGTCAAATGCTCCGTCAAAGGCTCCATCAAATGCTCCATCAAATGCTCCGTCAAAGGCTCCATCAAATGCTCATCTACAGGTTCACAGTGAGGCTGAGACTAGACCTGTGGCATCGTGCTGGGATAACACCATGGGTCCAGCCCCAAACTGACAAATCACAGTCCAAGATTCTTTCTTGCCATTGTATAATAAGGCATAACTGATGCCTACTGATGAATGAAAGCAAGGAAGCAGAAAGTATTTAATGAACATGGGGATTATGACCCTTAACATTCATAGCCTGTTACCCTGAAGAAGCGGTTTAGGGCACCCTAAACTGTTACTGGGTACCAGGTCTTTAATTAGCGCATGTGGTCACACCAAAATAAAATATAGAACTGAACTGAATGATGTGGAGAGAATCTCATTCAGTAATCTGAGATAGCTATACAATACACAGTATGCCATGGCTGGAACAAGCTAGTCCCTAAAAGCAACTTTTTCTGAACCCATAATTTTGTTTTGTTTTTTTGACTGGTAAGTGCGCTAGACAAATCATGCCTAAAAACAGAATGCTAGCAGAAAAACAAGTAATTGTTCTTATATCTCTGTAATATGAACAAGAGCTCCTTTACTTCTCTTATGAGATTTTCCCAGGCTTCTTCCCTTCGGTTACCCCGACCCCCATCCATAGGCATGTGGGCATCAGCGGTCTCCCTCTGAGACCCCACCAAATCCCACTTATATTTTAGCCCACTCAGGATCTTTAATAGTACTATGAAGAGCAGCTTTGGAAAGCATTGCAGTTACTTCCCAGGCGGTTATAGAAAACTAAATATAATGTTGCTTGGAATTTTCTGAGTATTTTAGAGAAGTGAGTGGCTTCCTGTTTTATTTCACATTTAAGTGTTAGTAGAGCAGTCAGTTAGTTAGTTAATGAGTTAGCTCAACAACTTTAATGTATATAGTGTGTCTGGTGGGAAGTTCAAGGTAAAAACTTCTAAAAGCCTTTCTGGAAACAACAATCCTAAAACTGCAATAAATAAATAAATAAATAAGAAGTGGGGATTCCCATGAGTCAATATCAATTAATCAATCAATCAATCTTTATTTAACCAGGCGATCACTGTTGAGCAAGTTCATTTTTGAGGTGGACCTGGGTTTGTTAACAAGGAACAAGGGACAATACACATGGGATGCAACACACAAGAAAATAGTAATAATACAAATAAAGTGAGATACAATAATACAGTATATACAAAGTATCAGCAGGTAGCATTGACAGTAGTTTACGTTTGGAACAGAAGATACAGCTAGTTTTGGGTAGGACACAATTTTTCCTAAAAGTAAAGAAATATACATATCAGGTGCACCGAACACAAATAAAACCTAATATAAAAAGATATATAGTGATATGGTATGGAGAATTTAGAGCTGGAACCAGGGTCAAAGGAACGTGGAAGGGACAGATACGGGGTAGAAAAAGGGAGAGGGAAGAGTCCATTATAGATGGGATCAGTCCTTTAACAGTAGTGATTAAGTGTGCTTGGACTTATAGGAGTCACTATTTAGGGTAGACAGGCACAGGACTCCTTATTATGATGTAGATATACAGATTTAAAAGCTGCTAGGCTGATGGGGTGAGTTAATTTCAAAGTTTTAATATATGTTTTTTTCATGGCCTAAACAGAAGTGTCATCTGTTCTGCCTTGTCCTCATAAACAGCAAATAACAAATCTATTACAATTTCAGTATGTGCGCTTTTCAGCCTAGAAATGTACAGTATATGAATCCTTTTGCTCTGGAGGATACAAAAGAAAATTAAATATGGGAGATTACGTAAATGTCACATATAATCATGAGATTTCATTTGTATAATGCTATTTTAACCACAAATTGTCAGCCTTCATTTTCTTTACAAAATATTTTATGTAAGACACGACCTTAAAACCTAGTTCCAAGACAGCTTTTAAAAACTTGGGCATACATGCAAACTTTAAGCCAGGCTATAATATAATAAATACTATATTCTTTTTTTTTTATAAATGTAACATTACTCAACATGTATCCTCAACACTGTTAATACATTTTCATTTCTAGAAGGTTTCAGCTTCACTGAATTTTGACAAAAGCTGAATTACAGAATTACTATGGTGCTGTCATACAATGCAGCAGTGTTTATCTTTCTAAGAAGTGAAGATAATGAACCAATAATGAAGTTACATGAGATGCTCTAAAGTTTTACATTGAACAAGGAGCTGCAAGCTGAGTTATGTTTAAAAAGAAATTGGCCATTATTCTTTGCTCAAGGCATACAACAGTTAAGTTTTAATTTCCTTTAACACATTTCTACCAAATACTGTAAGCATTTCTACAAAAGAGGACAAAAGAATCCTGGCATTGCCCTACAGGTTTCAGCATGGGTGTGCTGACTTAACCAATGCTATTAGAAGCAGCTCAAAGGCAACTGTTCTATGTCTGTCAACACAACAGAATGCACACGTGTCTGAGCTCAATAGATGAACAAAAGACAAGTTGCATGAGGTAGAGATGGGAAGCTACATGATGCACTTTGCACATGTGACTTTTAAAGTAAATGTATTCAGGCTTTTATTTGGCAGGGATATATCAAAATACTGTCAGATTATATAACTTTTAATATACAGGTTCTTGTTATAAGAAAGAAGCATGGCCACGAGATCACCAATCAATATGCACGCCTTTAAATTCAATTACAGAGGCACACTTCAACTGTGTTTTAGCTCCTGCAAATCTACACAGTGTACATGTAGCATTCTAAGTGACTCACAGACAAGGAAATGTAACAAACAATTTGGCTCTTTACTGAGAAAGCATTTTATAGCTCCAGAATGTTTTGGGTCACACCTGTAAATGAGCCTCAGCTCTTCATCATTATCATTTGCAGTCAAATTATAGCCCATTCTTGGGTAGCATACCGCTATCTCATATTTTCTGCCCCCTAAGGTGCTTTCTAAGATATTTGTTTCTGTTCTGGATGTATCCCTAAGACCCACCACCATACACAAAGATCTAAAGGAGAGGCTAGTGACACTACGGAGGTGAATGGGGTGCAGGACAGGAGGCAGCATGGATTCATCAAGGGCAGGTCATGCCAGACCAACCTAGTGGAATACTATGACTGGGTGACTAGGCAAATTGACAGGGGCCATGCGGTGGATGTCCTGTACCTAGACTTCAGTAAGGCCTTTGATTCAGTACCACATGGGAGACTTGGAAGCAAGCTATGGGGCATAGGGGCAGGAGAAAAACTGATGGGGTGGGTGGAGAAGTGGATAAAAGATAGGCAGCAGAGGGTGGTGGTAGGTGGGGAATACTCCTCCCCTAAGCCTGTGACAAGTGATGTTCCACAGGGGTCAGTGTTGTGCCCAGTGCTGTTTGGCATATTTATTGCAGACATCTCAGAGGGCATCAGCCGCAAAATCAGCCTATTTGTGGATGACACCATAATGGGAGCAGTGGTGGATGACCAGGTTGGGTGGCAGGGTCTACAGGAGGATCTGACAAGGCTAGAGGCATGGTCTGACAGATGGCAGCTGGGGTTCAATGCAAAAAAATGCAAGGTACTGCACTTTGGGACAGAAAATCTGAGGAGAAACTACCATCTGGGGTGTGTGCAGCTGGAGGCAACAGAAGAGGAGAAGGATCTGGGGGTGCTCATCACAGGAGCAATGAACAATTCTGTGCAATGCAGAAAGGCAGCAGCAATGGCTAACAAAATGCTGGGGTGCGTTGCAAGAGCATAGCTTGAGAAGAAGGGAGGTTATTCTACCATTATACAGATATTTGGCTGGACCCCACCTGCAATATTCAGTGCAGCACTGGTGCCCATACCTACAAAGGACATTAGTCTGCTGGAGGGTTGCAGTGTAGGGTAACAAAGATGATTCAGGGCCTGGGGAATTGCCATATGAGGTCCGACTAAGAGAGTTAAACATGTACACACTGGAGGAGAGGAGGGACAGGGGACCTGATTGAGAGCTTCAAATACATGAAGAGGATAATCAAAACAGACACAGAGGGTCTATTCAGGAGGGTGGGGAGAGACACTAGGAGCCATGGCATGGGATTGAAGGGGCAGATTCAGGAGGGAGATGAGGAGGCATTTCTTTACGGAGAGGGTATTTGCAAAGTGGAATGAATGACCGGCTGAAGTGGTGGCATGTAACACAGTAGATTGCTTCAGAAAAGGGTGGGACAGGGCAAAGGGAGGGTAAAGGGATGGAAGGGGACAGCTGCTGAATAAGGAGCTAGCTGCAATCTCGAGCAGCCTAGATAGGCCAGGATGGCCTTTTGCTGCTAAGCAACTTTCAATACGTTTGTGTGTTCATAAAGGAACTACACTGCATCCTACTATCCTAGTTCATGAAAAACAATACCTTTGTACCTCTCTTCAATAATGGTTACCTGTTTTGGCTGCAATCTGAACTGAGAGGCTTCAACAGAGTTCTTCTCCACTCATGTGCATCAAGGCCTGGTGTACCAAAGACCTTCTGGGCGTGAGGTGAGATGCTGTGCAGGCATGTCTAATGTTCTGGAGTACACTCACAGTATATGATTCAGTGCAAGCCTTTAACTCAACTGATGTCACAAATTCCTGAACCTGATCAGCCATTATAAAAATGAATATCAAGTCAAAGAAAGGAAGTATCAAGTTTAAAGGAGTGCAAAACAAGAGAAAAAGATTATTTCATTGCTAACAAAAGAAAACATAAAGTAAGGATAATAATGAGGCTAGATACTATAGATGCCCAAGTTTTATGGCCCTGTTATAGTGTTGAAGAAGTCAACATCTGCCATCATATTGGTCTTTCCTACAGTATATTCTGCTCAGCTGCAAACAAAATAAAAGTCCTCCAAAACAAGGGACCCCTAATTAATGTACAGTACTTTTCAATCCTTCCATACTACCTTGTCAATCTCAACCCTCTCTTCAGGAGATCTGTAGAAGTCCCCTAATAGATTATCTCTGCAGCCTTCATTTTTTACACACAGTGATTCTGACCTGCTCTCATTTTATCTAATACCCTGAAGTTCTTTTGCTTCTATGCCTTGCCTTACATTAAGAACCACCCTATCTATCTCAAGCTCCTCCATTCCTTCCTGAAGAATCTATACCTTTCAGATAGTGTATCCCGTTCAGCTTTTCCTCCCCACCACATTCCCTCAATCTGTTTTTACATCTATGTTATGTTTACTAGCTAATCCTTCTAATTTACCAAGTAGTTTGTTTTTCATTCTACGTGTGTGCATATACACATCTCAGTTTTCACTTCTCTCAGCTAATATTTTATAAGGTCAATGTCCCTTGCTAATAACCTCACAGTGGTCCCATCTCAAACTACCACTTTCATTCCTTGGGCCTTAGTGTCCTTTTCATCTATTAAGGCTTTCACTGCAAGAATAGTTGCCCCCCCTGCATCTATAATCATATCCTTCAATATATTTTTCTGGTTGACTTGGTTAGCTACAACAACATGTACCCATTGTTCCTACTTTAATAGTTTTCCGATGATTCTATCTATTCTCTCCACTAGTCCCACTTTTTTGTTTAGGTGGATCCCATCCCAACAGTTTAGGCTTCCACTATCCCATGAGGTTTGCCAGTGCCACAGAAACCTTAAATCCTGTTCCTTCACCAACCTCTGAACCACACAATGAACTCCCTAATTGCACTTTAATTACTCTGATCTGCACATGGCAGGCACAGCATTTCTGAGAATATTATCATGATGGTCCTGCACCTCAACTAGTTACCTAATTTTGCTGCAGCAAAGCCTAGTTCTGTAGATGTTTAATGCAAGACCCCCAGCATTGTATCATCTATGTAATCTGTAGTAACAGCGATGACTGGTTCCTCCCCCATTCCTGCCATGAACTTGTCCACCTGCAATGCAACATCCACCACTTTAGCATCTGGCAGGAAACAGATCAGCCAGTTCTATGGATTACAACTGCACAGCTTTCCATAAATCTAGAAAATTAGTTTCAGTACCACCACTTGATGCTTTTTTTGCACTTGACTCAGTCCTTCCAGTGTGGCATCCATGCCTCCATGTACATGAAGATCTTGTTGCCATGCCTTCATCCCCTTGTCCTTTCTTGTCAGGTTCTGTCAAGGGGGAACACTCGTTTGGCTGGATTAGTGACAGAGGATTCTCTAGTGTAGGTGGATCATGCCTCTGTCCCCTCTGCCTCCCCACTGTGATCTATTGTCCATTCTTTCTACCCTCTCTACCCCATTGCCTTCTTTTATGGTCCCCGTACGTGTGATCACCTGTCCATGAGGCTACCTAACAATCTGTCCCCATCTATGATGTCTTGCAGCTTTGCCAATTACAATTTCAGATCCTTCACCATGTGTTTGAGGACAGGAATTAGCTTGCATTGCTCAAAAGTATATTCATCCTCACTCTCTGAGAGAAAGGTGCATACTGAATGTTTCAAAAAAACAATGCATAGGAATTCCATCCATCCTAATAAATAGGCCAGTTGTTAAATTACACACCTATTTGCATTTCCTATTGCCTCTCTCTATGAGCCCCATACATTGAGTAGCTGTAACCTGAGTCTTAAATGTGAGTTCATAATCAGTATAATCACCAGGTTCTTCATAGTTTCACAGTTTGAGGAATGAGTCAGTAGGCTTTAGCCTTTAATGACGTGCCCATATATTTATTGAGTTCTTTTTTAAATTCATCCATCATACTGCTGTATACCATGTTTTCAGGTAGAGTGTTCCAGGCACATACCACCCTTTGACTGAACCATTGACTCCTTTTGTTGGTTTTTGCTATTTCTCCCCTCAGTTGCATTCCATGGGACCTTGTCAATTTTTTAATTTTCATTTTTACACAGCCCTGTGGTAACCCATATATTCTCATTATGAAATGCTTTGAAAACATAACACAGGTCACCACCCAGCTTTCTGTATTGTATTAAGCAAAGATCTAGAGTATTTAATCTTTCTTTATATGCCAAAGCTTTCAAATTATGTATTTTTTTGGGGGGAGGGCCATTTTCCTCTGCACTCATTCTATAACCCTCATACTGCCTAAATTATAAGCTGATACAAAGGGCACTGCACTCCAAGTGTGGTCGGACCAATGAGGTATATAGTGGAATAATAATCTTGCTTTGTCTACTCCTGATATTTCTTAGTATAAACCAACAATTCTATTCCCCTTTTTGACCATCTCCCTAATATGGTTATCAAAGGTTAAATTGTTGGATGCATATATTCCCAGATCTTTTTCTGGTACTGTAGTTGTTAATTATTTATTGTTCAATTTATATTGGGCTTTAATATAATTGTGTCCTAAGTTAATCACTTTACACTTTTTTACATTAAAGACCAAGCCATGATTCTTCGTCTATATTTCTAGATGTTCGAGATCTTGTTGCAGATCTGACACAGCCGCTGAGTTATTCATTATTTCCCCCATGTTTGCATCATCTGCATATCTGCAGATCCATGATTTTTTGGATGTTTCCATGGGTGACATGAGGACATTAAATAATGTCAGCCCTAACACAGAGACCGGTGGGACTCCACTAGTAATCCTTATCCTTAGAACTGTTCCCCCTAATGTATACATGTTGGGATCTATTGTTTAACCATGAGTGTACCCATGATATTACACTAGGATGGAATGTTTGCTTTATTAGTTGATTAACTCATTCTCTGTGTGAGACCGAATCAAATGCTTTCAAGTAGTCAAGGAATACCACATCCACAGATAGTCCTTTATCCAAAGCCATGGTCACTGTTTCAAAAAACCGCATCAGATTTGTCAAACACGATCTGCCTTGGCTAAAAGCATGTTGTGATATGTCTGTTAGCCCCTTATCCACAATATGTTGTTCAAGGATATCTCTGACAAATCCTTCCATTACTTTCCCTATCACAAAGGTTAGGCTGATTGGTCAGTAATTTGTGATGTCACGCCTGTCCCCTTTTTAGTGTATTGGGGTCACATTAGCAATCCTCCAGTTTTTGATTGTATTGCTCTCTTTCAATGATTTGTTAAAGTGCATAGTTAATGGCCCAACTATCTCTTTTGCAAGTCCCCAAAAGCTTTGGTACCTCCATCTGGACCGATGTATTAACTTTTAACTTTCGTTAACTTTGTATACATACAGCAAAAGATATGTTCCCAACATTTTCTTCATTATTTATTATGTTTTTTCAAATGACTGCTGTTTTCTTTGCTGGTGAAATTACTTACAAAGTATGTATTAAAATATAGCAGTCATTTGCTTTTCATGGATATTTCAAGTTCTCCCACTTTAATAGGAGACAGTATAGTGCAGTGGCTTAAGGCTCTGAGCTGCAAACCTGGAGACCTGGGTTTGAATCCCACAGCTCCCACTTGCATACTGTGTGACCCTGAGCAAGTCACTTAACTCCCTGGTGCTCCCAGGTTGCAACTGTAAACAAGCTTTCAACTAAGTGTGTCTCTCCTGGTAAAACAAAGATAAAAATAATTGTCCCACTGTGTTCTGTCCTCCTTTTAGACTACCTATATAATAGAAAAAGTGTTGCACACAGGCTCTACTGAATCAAAAACATACCCATCTATACAGGGAGTTCCAGAGAGGAGTGCTATTACCTTCCATCAGTGTCCCAAGCCAACCAGTGGCACCTCAGACTTCTCCCATCTCAACATGAAACAACTACCAGTCATCTATGCCTCAGTCTCAATCAAACATCAAGACAGCTACACGACACCTCCTGCTGAATCAGATGAACAGGAAATGAAATAGTGCATCTCACTGAAACAGCAGTCAAAGTCCTTTCCATGCCTCCTGATGACATTCTCAGTGGCAACATTTAGATCCTCAAGAACAATGAGGCCTAAATTGAACCTTGAAGCCTGCCATAGGCCAAGTGACCAAATGTTAAATAGCAATAAACCATCACCACTGCCTGTGTATCATTCTCCAGGTAGGGTAAAAAGGAACCATTTTAAAACCATTCCAGAATTATCTACATATTGCCATGACTGGTCAATCAATGTGACATGATCAATGGTATTAGAAGCCTTGTAATATATAATATTAGTAGTAAGAGACAATCAGTCTTTAACTAACAAGTAGGTCATTGACCACTCTAAATAGGCCCATTTCAGTACTGTACTGCACTGTGGAACAGTCTGTCAGATGGAAGCTTTTCAGTGATCTCATAATGACTAAGATGACACAAGCTGCATTAACACCTATAAGAAAAGGAATATTGGAGATAGTGGTAGTTCATTAGTATGTGTGGATTTGGGAATGGCTTTATCAGGAGGGACTGGAGCAAGGCCTACTTTAGACTGGCAGAATAATCTAAACGTGGGTAGCAATGTGAGAAGTCAGTAAGGACAGCCAGGGGGATACTGGGATGCATAGGAAGGGGCATCACAAGTAGAAAAAGGGAAGTGGTTATCCCTCTGTACAGACAGTTGGTGAGACCCCATCTGGAGTACTGTGTGCAGTTTTGGAGACCTCATCTACAGAAGGACATAGACAGGATGGAAGCAGTCCAGAGGAGGGCAACTAAAATGGTGCAGGGTCTGCATCAGAAACCATATGAAGAGAGACTGAGAGAGCTTAATATGTATACCCTTGATGAAAGGAGGGATGGGGGGACATGATAGAAATGTTCAAGTATCTCAAGGGAATCAACAAAGTCCAGGAGGGTAGCATCTTTCAGAAAAAGAGATGTGTAAGAACAAGGGGGCACAATTTAAAGACAGAGGGGGGACGGTTCAGGGGTAATGTGAGGTCTAAAACAGTGGAGGAATTCAAACATGCATGGGACAGACATAAGGCAATTATAGTTGGGGGTGGCAGGAAGTAGGCTGTTGGTTAACTAAAATCTGCAGCTTATCCAGTAGGTAGGGAAATGGGCAGACTGGGTGGGCCAAGTAGTCCTTATCTGCCGTCAAAGTCTATGTTTCTATGTAACTCCACTCTTGATGAAATATGGGCTATGACTATTAAAACTGAGCCCATAAGCCACACAGTTTACAACAGGAAACAAGTAGGACATGGATCCAGATTACAGTAAGAATACATTTTTCCCAACAAACCCAGACAGCCCAACTCAGATTGGGATAAGTGGTGCAAAAAAAAAATGTGCGGGCTTGGAACAGATGATGTCCACATCCCCAGCTTGGCTGCCTAGCCTGCTTCTTCCTCACAGGCTCCTCTCCCTCTGATATCCTGGGCACATCGAGCAAAGTATTCTCCTTGGAAGCCTCATCCTATCTCCAAGGTCCGACATGTGGAAGCAAACCACAGCTTACTCATCCGGGGTCCAGAGTCAGGAGTAAGTGAAGGTAGGAATGGTGTCAGAGCCCAGAGATTACATGGGTGGGAAAGAGACACTGACAGTGATTGAGAAAGCTTCCCAGGTCAGGCCCAGGAGTGCTAAAAAAGAAAGTATTACAAAAGCAAATTTTACCATGGTCGTTAAACTAGAAGTGCATGAACTGTTGGATGATTAGCTACATAACATAAACAACATTATCTCCATAGATTTTAGGATTAGATTTGAAGGTGATGCTTCATCTCATAAATGGCCTTGGCTTCACTGAAAAACTATACATGTCTGTGTTAGTTCACATTCAGTCATTTGAATATCTATAGTTCCTTGTACACTTATTTTCTTATTCTTATTTTGCATTTATTTACTTGTTCATTCATTCATTCATGAATTAATTTATTGGATTTCTTTATTGGGCCCTCAGTTTGATTTTCATATGCTAAAGTACAGTACTGGTGGAGATAAATGTACATTTGGTAGGGACAACCCCGTGTTTTAGAAGCTGAAGATTATGGATCAAGATGTCTATTGAGGTTGAAATTCAAAGTGTGCTGCTATAAGCTATCTGAGTGAAATCTATTTTATTCTATAGTGTAAAATGAAAACATGGCAGTTTGACAAAGGGAGATGAATGAATCTAATACTATTTTACCAGGAAGTGCATGAGAGGGCTACCAGTCAATCCCATGGATGTCCTGAATAGACAAGTCATGTCAGAATGGACTGAAGTAGAAAACAGTTCTGGACAAGATAACCTTCTTAAAGTAGTAGTACACCCTCATATCTTGTAAACGTTAGTTGTTTCCTTGTCAACAGAGACATCTTTTTTGTCTAGCTGCTGGGGATGTATGTGTTTGTTTTAGTTTGTTTTCACTGTTCATACTAGCCCCTGTAACTAGCCTGTTTTGTTGTTGTTGTTGTTGAACTATAACTAAGCAGACAGGCTTACTATGGAGTCTAAAGGATGCTGACACATCATGTTCTCATATGCTAATGCAGCTCTAAGGCACAATGAGATTTCAGCAACCATTAAATCGAGACCCCCCCAGGATAGTTACAAGGACTGTACAAACAGTGAAAACAAACTAAGGCAAATGCATATATCCCCAACACCTACATGGAAAGAGTTGTCTGTTAACAGGAAAACAAAAAAACATTTACAAGATAAGAGGGTATCCTACTCCTTTAAGTAAGTACAGAACTGCAAGGTAGTTCTCAGAAGACATACTTATTTTAAGCATGACTAGGTTGTGAAGCATGCTTTAGACTCAAGTTAAGGTTGCTGCTACAAAAGGCTACAATAGTCTATTTCTTCAATGGTGTTTTCAAAAACCCATATATTCCATTATTGAATTTAAAATGGCCACATCATAGAGTCTGAGATAGAGAAGGGGGTTACAAGACACAGACATGTGAATCATGGTTGAAAATTACCCTTCATGGAATAGGTGACAACAATGGACATTCCTTTGGTTTGTTGGTGGTCTTTTATAAACATGGTCTGCGGCCTAACCACAACTTCCAAAAGAAAGTGTAACTGATTCTTGGCAGTCTCCCTCATGATGTATTACTGGTTTAAATTACTGTCATATTTTTGCTGCCTAGTAGAGACCATGTCTTTTTTGTCTAAACAGTATAGCATTTTCTATAAGACTAATATTGTCAGTTACTGCTAAAACATATCAGAATCTCCCTCACAGTCTCACAATTCCCATAGTCTCTCAATCACCTACAGATAGTTTCTTCCATTAAAAAGCTTGCTTAAGTCTTACGCCATAGCTTTCCTGAAAGTTTGTTTGTAGGCAATCAAGTCAGAGTTGGTTACCCCGCTAGTTGTTATGAAAACTGATTGCAGATCCCAACAACCCAGAAGGCTCAATAGTAAGGAAGCTAGCAGCATAGTCGGTGATACGCATTTTTATTCCAGAAAGACTACAGGGATTTCAGAAACAGTTTCAGCGTAAACAAATCTTTCATAATCACCCACATAATGTAAACCTATAAATTTAAAAACAAAGTTCATTTCTCTGGATTTGCAAACATATTGAAAAATTATTTTAAAGGGTTTAAGGATGTACAGTACTAATGTGCTAATTTTCTCTTCAGATATGATCACAGAATCATGTCACAGAATCATAGAAGCTTAACAGCAGAAAAGGACCATACCATCCCATCTAGTCTGCCTTTCCCCCTACTCCCTCCCCTGCCAGTCCCCACCCTCCCCGATACTCAGCCCCATATGCTTGTCCATGCCCTCTTGAATTCTTCCACCAATTTAGCCCCCACCACTCTGTCTGGTAGTCTGTTCCAGGGCTCCACCACCCTGTCTGTGAAGAAACGCCCTCTCACATTGCCCCTGTATCTTTTTTCTTGCAGTCTGAGGCTGTGCGCTCTAGTTTTGACCCCCTTCTTCCTCGTAAGTAAACCCCCTTCTCCCACTTTATTGAGACCCTTTACATATTTAAACATTTCAATCATTCTCCTCTTTCCCTCCTTGTCTGCAGTGTGTACAGATCCAGCTCCTTACACCTCTGCTCATATGACTTTCCCTGCATACACTGCACCATCTTGGTTGTCCTTCTTTGAACCCTCACCAATGCATCTATATCCTTGCAGAGATGAGGCCTTGAGAACTGAACCCCATACTCCAGGTGCGGCCTCACCATGGCTTTGTAGAGGGGCATTGTTGCCTCCTTCTTTCTGCTAGTAATTCCCTACCTATGCATGCCAACATTCCATTGGCCTTTCCCACTGCTCTGCTACATTGGATTCCTACCTTAAGGTTCGAGGAGACTATGCTCCCCAGATCCCTCTCCTGTTCTGTTACTTTAATTTCCTCCCCACCTAGGGTGTACCCTGCTCTTCTGTTCCTACTCCCCAGGTGCATCCCAGTGCACTTCTTGGCATTAAATTTCAGTTGCCACATCCCAGACCATTTTTCAAGCGTCTGTAAGTTCTCCCTCATATCCTCCACCCCCTTGGAGTGTCCACCTCATTACATATTTTTGTTTCATCAGCAAATAGGCACACCCTCCCCCTCAAACTCTCAGCAATATAACTGATGTAGATATTAAAAGAAGCAGACACAAACTGACCCTGGGGCACTCCACTCTACACCCTCACTGTCCCATAGTGCACCCAATTTAGCACCACCCTCTGAGTTCCTCCTGACAGCCAGACCTTCACCCAGCACGTTATTTTCTGACCCAACTCAGGCTTTCCATCTTGCTCACCAGCCTCCTTATGGGAGATGGTGTCAAAACCTTGTTGAAGTCCAGATAGGCCACATTCACTGCCCCAGTGAATCAACGAGTCACCAATCAAAGAACTAAATTAGGTTTGTCTGGCAAGACTTTCCCTTTGTGAAGCCATGCTGTCTGCTGTCCTGCAAGCCACTCTCCTCCAGATAATCTTCCACCCTCTCCTTGATTAATGCCTTCATTACCTTCCCCACCACTGATCATGATGTTCCAAGTTGAACTAGCCAGCTCACAAGTAAGCGTCATAAATTCCTAGAGAGTTCAGAAATTCCATTGTAATTACATAAGCGATAAGACACAATGGGGTTTGCATTGAACACATCTGACCACATACCCAGTGGTGCACTGAGAGCATGAGCTGCAATATGAGTACCTTCAGCCCTTAGAAAGATGGTCAGATCTGTTCAATATACACACACATAGTGTCTTATTGTGCTTATAAAATGCACCTTATGTTTTCAAATATCTTTCTAAAAGTAAATACGTTTGCTTATATAGGTAAAACAGCTACAATTACCTGAATTCATTGTAAAAAAAAAAAGTCCTTCCACCTACTAGAAAATCCTGATTTTTTTTTGTTTTGCTTGAGGACATTTGCCCTGTTGTGGTATCCTTACCTGTTTTTTTGAAAGTGTGGCCAAGTGACTGCCTTCTCCCCAAAACACATGCACACACACACTGTTCAGTACTATTGTGGAAAGCAGTGAAAATCTGCACACTTTATTTTTTCTTTCAAGTTTCTACGATTTTAATTGTCTACAAAGTTCCATCAATAACTACCGCAACATCTGGAGACAGACAGTTGCGTGCATGCAGTGGATGGAGGATAGCACTGGAAGACAGACTGTGAAACAAAGAGATGTGTGTCTAGTGTGAAGGATTGTGTTGCAGTATGGAATTATGGTGGGAAACAGCAAGCATAGTCCGAAGGAGCGAGCAAGCAAGTGGTGGGGAGTGGTGAAATGGGAAAGTGGGGAACAGAGTTATGATGCATAAAATAGGCTAAAATGATACAAAACAAAAAACGGTAGTAGGAATTTTGTTGTTTCGCAGTTTACAGGTTTTTAGTTTGTTGAGATTTGCTTGTCACTTTTCTGGTTTTCCTTGCTGTCACAGAAAAAAAAGAATGGTGGCATTTAAAAAACTGACTGTTCTGATGGCACGGTGATTTTCTTTCTTTCCTTTTTTTTTTTTTCCATTGCAGACCTGCATTTCAGTACTTTGTACCTGTGCATTGAACAGATTAAATTTTAGTACTTGTTTTTACCTGTGCATTGAACCAATTCAATGTGCAGGTAACAACCAGTGAGGATGCAGGAATTTCTCTGCCCAGTTTATAAGTTCACAATACACTGTAAACAGCTTGTGACCCACTGTTAAGTCATCAGAGAAGAATAGCTAACTAAGTCATTACGATATATACCAGCTTCTTCCATGTTTAATATTGTAACAGAGAAAGTTATAGTGATCTAACTCTGATCAGAAGTAAGCTTTAAAAACTTAAAAATAAATAAAAAAACAGAAAAATGGAATCAGTTCATGTCTATGATGAAGTTTATCTCTTTGAAATATTTATAAGGTATATTGGCCATCCCATTGTTAAGTTATTCATACATTTTTGTACATGCATAAATCATAAGACCCAGTACATGCACACAATACACACAGACACACTGTGCATACACACATGCATACATACGTGTATTCTGCACTTCCAGAGTCCCTAATATCCCATATATTCATATACTTTAAAATACTTCGTCTTGTACCGTCATAGAAATTCCTTCACACAGGTAATGCTGGTAAAGCACTGTTAATAAACCATAAAGTGGTAAATGTAATTATACAATGGCAAGGACATTTCCTGTATTCTGATTGGTCAGTGGGTGCCTGAGACAGTGATGTTATTACACAATAACGTCACTGTATTGTTTTATTGGAGCTTTCTATCGCTGTTGTCTCTTCAGAAACCCAAACAATCTACTAAAAACATTTTTTAATTATTTTTTTTATTTTCTATAACATCGAGCCATTGTATAATTGCAATAAGGCACTCCAAGGTGTGTGTTATGCCACTACAGAGAACACCCACGTAACCATACTGTAGACAATAAACTCTAAGCTGGCCTAACTGGTTCTCTAAAGCTATTGGGTCTCTAGCTGATATCAATGAACCCAAGTTGAATATGCTTATGCCCTTTGAGCAATTGTAACTATTTATAATCAACCACATACTGCATTCTATAGATTGTTTCAAGTTAGGAATTTATTGCAGAGTATTTTAGAGCCAGGACTGGAGATGCCTTGCCTATCTTTAATGGATTTCATTTTCCGTACAGTGCAAAAACCCAGCAATTTGTTGTACAAAACTATACTTTGCAGAATACCTGATCTTATCTATAATTAAGTTCCCATCAGAAGCAGGCAGAGGAACTTAATGAAGACATCATCGAGGAGAGATGGGCAATATTCATTACAGTATTTAGTTTAAGTTGACCGAGAAAAGAGGACTACGCAATTCTGCTTATTTTCAGCCTCATCCTGTGGGGGTTACAGGTGGAAGCCAACTGAAACTGAACCAGATTAAGCTGTTGGTGGTATTTGTCATGAATATTTTAGAAAACAACCTTGCAATCATGCAGAGAAACCAAAGGCAAGTTGACACAATTCAAAGTTTTACACAAATGGCACTTTACTCCAGCTAAACTTCATAAACTTAAACTAGCACCTATACCAAACTTTTGGAGATGTGGAATGAGAACTGGTACTATCCCACATATCCTGTGGTTATGTGCTCTCTTAAAAAAATGTTTTTGGAAGGCATTTTGTTTTTCTTAGTCTTTTTACCCCACTGTCAGACAGCTCTCCCTCAGCTTGACCCCCCAGCCCCATCACCCCAACATCCACTGAGACTTCCTCCAAGCCGATACCCCAGGGCTTGCCCCATGGGGCTAACAGGGTCCCACCCACCCATCTGAGACTAGATCCAGTATGAGGTCTGGCAAGCCCAGCTAGCCAGGTGTGTGGTCTGTGAGGGTCAAGAGCCATTCTGCCACTGGTGTTTTTTTTGTCCCTCCCCCTTTTTCCCCCCTGGTGCAGAGGCAGTGGTGTGCAATGATGCCAATGGCTGATCTGCACTCACTTCTATACACAACATGCCAGGCATCTGCTCCCCCACCACCAATTATGGTCTGAGTATGCTGACCTCCAGCTGCCACTAGGGGCCAGGCAGACACCAGTCACTGGTCCCAACCCTTCCCGGAGAACAGTCCCTTGGATGCTTGATCCTCCACCCCCCCCAGGGCCAGCTGTCCAACTCCTGAGCTCACTACCAAACTCAGGTCATCAGCATCATGAGTGGTAGCACTATCGCTGCACTGGCAGGCCAGCTGGGAAAGCACTTTTAATACCTGCTGGAAAATCTTAGAAGCAAAGTTCCTCAGTCCCTAAATTAATCTTACTGGGTTTATCCACAAGGATTTCTGGCAATTCATACCAACAATATTTAAGGATAAAGAACCTCTGTACGCAGGCACTGAGGCAAGGGTTACCCCAAAGGGAATTTGGCTGGGAAGCCAAGTTTCAAAGAAATACAAAGTCACACATGACCCGACAATGCAAAGCATCATGGGCTGCCTATGCAAATCACCACAGAATATTATGCTGGTTCAACTTTAAGCAGAAATGCATGGTGCCAAAAGGCCTCTCACACAGTTTGCAAAGGGTGCCAACAGAGACATAGACACGTGTTTAAGTCTACCAGGACCAATATTTAAGGATGAACGCTGCCTTGATAACAACAAAAATATAATGTTAAGATACTGGAAGATCACAGATTCCCCAAAATGACCAAGTAGAATTATTATTTGTCCTTTTGTGCCAGTTATGAGTGACTAGCCCATATTAACTAAAAACAAACTTCAGAATATACAGAAATTGGGTCCCATTTCTAAATTCTGCCATCTCTAAATGGCAAATTCATTCACACATACAGGTGTCTCACTAGATGTGCAAGATGCAGCATAACTCTCAAATCATAAGATAAGTAATGCAGGAAGTACTTTTTGAGGTGATCTTCCTGTCATGCTCTCTGTTCCAGAAACATGATTATAAGTTTTGGTGTTTGATAATATTCTAAATATTAATGTTTATGATTCTGATTTTTTAGTGATGTTTCTGTTGTGATTCTGTATATAATATGATATGGTGATTCCAAAATTCCATAATCTCCTGACCTGTCTTCAACATTTATTGTTACTAGCACTGTCAAATGGCATAAGATTGTTTATCTTCATTCAAGATATATATATGCGTGTGTGTATATATATATATATATATATATATATATTCATGGCAAAAACTCTGTTTAATGCATCAGTTAGGGTAGTTCCACAGTGACAAAAGTGAGGACATTCGATGTTGGGTTGCTACCCTCTGCAGCCACCCCTCCACCCCACCAACAGGCATTGGGGTGTGCGCTGGGGTCATCAGTCTAACTCTGTTTCCCCATCCCATGTATAAACAAGCTGAGGTGGTGCAGTGTAGGAGAATGGGGTGAGAGTTAGACCAACAACCCCAACGCACACCAAATGCCTGTTGGTGGGGCAGGGTGGGTGGGCAAGGCGCACCCTAACATCAAATTTCCTCACTTTTATCGCTGTGGAACAACCTTAACTGATGCATTAAACTGAGTTTTTGCCATGAATTTCCTCTTTTTCAGAATGAGGACTATAAATAATGAATGGAATGTGGTGGTGCTGACATGGCCTGAACATAATGTGACGTAACAGTAATGCAAATGCAAGCACAAATGGTAGTAGCACATGGTGACACAAATGTAAATGGCAATGCAAATGGTAAGAGAAATGCAAGTGCAAACATTAATGAAAACAGAAATGGTAAGGCAAACGGTAACGGCAATAGAAATGCAAATGTTAACAAAAACAATAACGTAAATGATAACGCCACCGGAAATGCAAACGGTAAAAGAAATGCAAATGGTAACAGAAAGGCAAACAGAAATGCAAACAGTTAAGGTTACGGCGCTGGAGAAGGGAACAGTAATACAATCGACAATGGAAACACAACCGAAAATGCAAATGCTAAGAGCAACAGAAACACAAATGGTGATGAAGACGCAAACAGTAAAGATTATGAAATTGGAAATGCAAACAGTTACAGTAACAGCAATGATGACGGGAAAGCGAACAGTAATGCTAATGGAAAGAGAAATGCAAGCACATAGGGAAATGCAAATGGTAACACACACAGTCACGGTACCGCAATTGGAAATGCAAATGCTAATGATAACAGCAAAAATAACACCAAAGGAAACAGAAATGGAAATGTAAGTGCAAGCGTGTATGGAAATGCAAACCATAACATGCACAGTGACGGTAATGCAATTGGAAACACAAATGGTAAAGGTAACAGCAACGATGATGCCAAACAAACGAGAAACACAAATGGAAGGGCAGCCACAAATGCAAATGGAAATGCACACAGTGATGCAAATCAAAACACAAACAGAAACAGTAGTGGAAGCATAAATGGTAACAGTAACGCAAATGCAAGCACAAACAAAAACGCAAAGGGTAACACACACGGTGGCATACACAGGAACGCTAACGCAAATGGGTATGGAAACACAAGTGGAAATGCTAACTGTAACAGTAATGGAAGCGCACACCCTGGTTTTCCCCAACAGCTCCATAGAGAAACACAGTGAGTACAAAGAATGTATGCATAATAATGGGCCTTGGAGCAGAAAATAAGCACTTGGAATACTAAATTGCTTATATCTCAGGAACCGTATGAGGTAGAAAAAAATTTAAATTTCATATTATTTATTACTTTCCTGGCTAGTTGTGTACTTATCGAACCATTTCAGAAACAGCCCGAAAGGCGCAGTGGATGCGCAATGTTAGTCTATGGGAAAAGTGTCAATTTCAGAGTACTATAACTTTGCATTCCTAAAATATTTTGTCAACAAACCACCAAAAGGCACTCTGTGGGATGGTGGCTTTCTTCCCTCAAATTTCATCCCAATAGAGCAAACCAGTGTTTTGCAGCAGGTGGCAAAAATTCCTGTTATTTTGGCCATAATGTGCATAAGTAGTATCATAAAACACGACACTTTCACAAAAAATCACGAAAGTGTCACAGGTGCAACACTACTTTGAACACTACTTTTCCCAAACATTTAAAAACATATTTCTGGGTGTTAACCCCCAAAAAAAAAAGACATGGCTAGCATCCTCAGGGCTCGACTAGGTAAACACAAAAAGAATTGTGTCCCTAGAGGGTCTCAGTTTTAAATGCCAAGCATTTCTGTGATCAGTAACTGAAAATAAAATGGCTGATCCATGACACTACAGGGGTTATTTGCGACACTAAAAACTGCATTTGTGACACTGTAGAACTTTTTGTTAACTTTTCCCATTGACTATAATGGGAAACTTGTTTTTGAATCACTTTTGAACCATTCAATATTTTATCATGAAATCTTCAAAAGGCACATCAGGGACCCCGGCTGCATGTTCCCTGAAGTTTTCAGACCAGTCGCGCAAACCGTGCAACCTGTAGGCATGGGCAAAGAATACGCAAAAAAGTGTAAATGCACTACAGAATGTCACTTTATACCTCTGCAACCGTATATCTGACTGGTATGAAACTTAGCAGATCCCAAGATCTATGCTACTACTCTGTGCCTGCCACATTTCAGGCAAATCCATTGTACGGTGGCAAAGTTATTGTGGTGCAAAATTTCACACTTTAACCTTAAATGGAGTACTCAACCCTAACTATAGTGGCACTACCGTGCCACCATAATATATATATATATACACACATTATATATATATATATATATATATATATATATATATAAAATTAATGGGTCTCCCCTTTTGCCATTGAGAGACCGTGGCGTAATTTGCCATTATAAAGGAGCGTTTATAACGGCAAACACGGGCTCGGTTCTCCTCCCTCTGCGCATGTGCCTACAGCAGTGTCTCCCTTCCTGGCTCGCACTGCCTTATAACTCACAATGGAGCCACCAAAGAAACATGGCAGTGAGTAAATTTATAAAAAAAAACAAAATCAGAACTAGTGTTACAGATAGGGGACTGTGAAAATTTTTTTTTTTAAATACGAGAAGCCGCCGAAAATCAAAATCCGACCAGTGGTAAAATAAAGTGAAGCGTACTCGTAGCCACACCAAAACTGCTGATATTTTATATAATTGCTGTGGCCAAAAAGGGGAGACCCAGCAATTATATAAAATAAAATACGGGATGGTGTGTTTAAACTCAAAGTTTACACACACCCTCAGGGTTAGATGCTTTGCACAAACCCCTTGAGCTTCGCCCGGGGTTTATGTAGCATCTAACCCCTCGGGTGTATAAATCTTGTTAAACACATCACCCATACTTTATTCTATATATATATATATATATATATATGTTTGTAATGATGTGATATGCATTTCTCATACCTTCTAATTGTGACAGATTTATTATAGTGTACTTGAATGTTGAAATTTAATAAAACATTAGTTACAAGAAAAGAAACTGAAATTTAAAAGTAATAATTTAAGAACGCTCAGATGAGACTTGAGCTTTAACAATTCCTGTTGAATATTAAAGTGGTGAAGATTTTGTTAACTAATCTAGAGGAGGTGTCAGCAGTAGTACCCACTGAAACACACCTCCTTGCCATCTATTGCATAGTAAATATGCTGTGCTCTTCACTGTTGCACCACACAGGGTAGATGTGTGACTCAGATTCCTCATCCATATGTGTGTACTGCATTGAGTGCATTTCCCCATATGACATAAAATCCCCCATTTCTTTGTCTATGCCCTTAACGTGTTTAAGCCCCCCCCAGAAATGCAGCCTCTTCCTCTGCTGTGTCCACTTTTCTTGCCAATTTAGTGTCATCTACAAACATCAGCAGCCTGCTATCTGCCTCCTCTAGATCATTAAAAAATATGTTGATAATATTCTGGTACAGTACCACTGGTTGAGTTCAGATGGTTGTGTAGTGGTAAGGATATCCACCCACAGCTTCAGAGTCCACTGTGGCTAGCATGTATTGTGCACCTTCAAATGTTTGTCATGACTGTCACTTTAAGATGATGCACAGGCCCGTGCATTGGAGGAGGGATGTGATGAGGAACTGGGAATATGGTCACTTATTCCACTGTGTCACAGCCAGCCAGAAGGATGTGGGAAATGAAGACACCAAAGCCCCTGCCATCCACTTGTTTCATTCTGGATGCCCCAAACCCTGTGAGTAATAGGCACCATGATGAGAAGTGTTGGTGTTGGAATGCGGTCAACACTCTCAGGGTAAGTAAACTGATTTGCATGCCTTTGTGAATTTGTGTATGCAATGTAACTATGCTGCTTCACTGATGGCAACCTCACCATGTCATTGCAGGAGAGTATCAGACATACTGGGGCCCTGATGTTGTGCTGGAGCCAGGCCAGGCAGCCAGAGGAGGAGGATCCACCACAGCCTGATGACAAAGAGAAGGGAGAAGATGATCCAGTGTGGCCCTGCCATGACAACAGAGGATCAGGGCCAGAAGATCAGAGCTTGCTTGACAGAGCATCCCTGGGAGCAGAGGCTGGGGCACAGCACAGTGGAGAGGGATCCAGGGTACTCTGGTGCACATCTAAATTGTGAGTTGTCATGGGAGGCTGTTAATGCCAATATATTAAAGGACTGTGATGTATACTGGTGACTACTCTCCTCTTCAGTAACAGACCACCATGCCATGCTGTGGGTTACGTATGGCACCATGCAGAAAATAGGGCTTAAAAATGTAAATATTTTTGCAGTTCCATCCTGGCTTTGTGTCATATTTTGTATGGTGTGCTCCTGTGTCAGTTTCTGTGTGCTCTGTGACACAGCATGGTCCAGTTGGACTACACACACTGTGCTGCTGTGGTAAGGGTCTCCTGGCATTATATGGGTATGAGACCATTGGTGTATAGATGTGTGGGTTGTGGTGTATATGAGGCTTGTGCCTTTGTGTATGTCAACAACTGATTGGTGTGTTCTGACTATTGTTGTGGACGGTGTAGGCTGTGTGTCTGTGGGCTGCTTAACTTTTGAGTTTCTGTTTATTTTTTATTTTATAAGTTATTGGTATTTGCCTTCACTACTGCAGGCCCAGGGGTAGGGTAGTACAGGGTGCAAGGTCCATGCATCTGGATTTGCCTCTGTACACTTGAAATGCCAAAATTTAGTTGCTGAAAATGAGTGTAAATGCTTTACCTGAATGTGCAATGTATGTATGTTAATGTAACTCTGTATATTATTCTGTGTTGTTTTTCATCATAAATGTATGTATTGTTTCTATGTATACTGGCTGACCATGAAAACGGGTCTTTGGCCCATAAACTTTCCAGTTTAAATAAACAAAACAAACAAATAAATGTGCATGCAATATGTCCATTTGACACGCTACCAATTGGCTCACTGCGTGTTAACTGCAGGCGACGTGTGCAAGCCACTTCCACACTTTGCATATGTACACTATATATGTGGTTTTAGCTGCATGTTGCTTTTTTCCACAGAAGTGCTTCTGTGGTCACATTATGCGGCCCTTGGGCAGCTCCTGCAATCACTGTGGATTGGGCCCTAAGCTGGCATTTTTAGATGTGAAGTTGGAAATTCCTTCCAATACTCATGCAACAGTGATATTACATGATCTGCAAACATAATACAGTTATTATAGAGTCACACATTCTTTTATGCAGCATCTTCCATACAAATAAAACAAGATGTTTTTATGAAATTAAGGAACTGTAAGTGCTGTATTAGCGTCCCAATATGAAACATTTTAAAACACAAATTGAAATACAGAAGAAATAATGCATGAACATAGAACACATGAGAAGTGTCAGCAGAATAAGACATAGCAGTCTATCAGTTTTGCTCACATTGTGGGTCATAAGCGGCAGCTAAACATTCCACCCCCCCCCTATTGAAATTCCCTCCTTTCCTGACATTCCACTTTTGGCCCTGACTTTACCTTTTATCCTGTCTTATCCCCTTTTGAAGCCTTCCACTGTTTATAGTGATATCACTTCTTCAGGGAGCCCATACCACCCACCACCACCCTCTCCATGAAAATATGTCTCCTGGACCTCTCCTCCAGCATAAGGCAATGCCCCCTTTGTTTTATTTCCACTGAGCCTGAAGAGGCTCTCATTGTCCACCTTGTTAATGTCCTTCAAATACTTAATGGTCTTATTCATGTCCCACTCTCCCTCCTCTCCTCATATGTCCTGCTCTGCTGATTTTTAGCCATCTTTTTTGTCCTCCTCTGGACTCTTCCAGCAGGTAAATGTCCTTTTTCAGGTAGGCGTGCCAGTACTGCACACTGTACTCCAGGTCCAGCTGCACCAGTGACCTGTACAATGACAGTATGAATTCCTCCCTCCATCCTGCTGCTGAACCCCCTGGTAATGCAGCCCAACATTTTTTGGCTTTTGCCATTGCTTGCCTACACTGTTAGGAGTGCTTCGGGTCACTGTATGTAATGCATGTAATATAATATTCTGGAGGCCATGGTTCAATTTCCAGTTAGATCATATTATTTTTTTTTTCTTTATAAGAGGTCTTATAGTGTATATACAGAGGTAGAAATGAAAGAAGTATGCAGGAAACAGGACTAGTGAAATCTAAAATTAGAGCACAGCTAGAGTTCATTTCAACCTACAGTAAGAAGCAAGGAGCCAGTCTGAACAAAGGGAATGGTATGATTTCTAGGTGTTATCCTACTTTTAACTCATTTTCAAGGGCCAACTAGAATTTCCATCCTCAGAAGAAGTTTGAAAATGAAGTTTAAAATGTTAGCTGAAATAATGTCAAATAATGATGTAATCCTTAAGGAACTACTGTATATACATTAGTAGTGACTGGACCAGTTTCAACACAGCTATAGCAAATTAAGAACTATGTTCCTGCAGATGATTGTAAATTTCCCAAGAATATCCCAATCAACAAAAAGTATATATAGCGCCATTCTCTGCAATGATTTCCTTACCCTTTCTGGAGTCAAGTTTCTTCACATAATTGTCTTGGTGTCTCGTGATGGGTAGTTGGCCAGCAATGTACAAACTGTTGAATACAGCTAAACTCATCAAGCAGCTGGCCATGCCAGAAACAAGATCAAATCAAGTAATCATCAAAGGGGGAATGTGCATCTTTTGAGACTAACATTTACACTTAATGAGACATATGATGTACAGTGTGAATGCACTGTAATACACTGTAACATACATAAGCAGTATTTCAAATATGGTACAGTTAAAATGGCAAGTGTGCATTTCCATGGCTTGCATAACAGAAGTTAATGAAGCCACTTATTATAATTATCTGCAGCTAGCTGAAATAACAACTGAAATCCACTTGATAAACAGACAAATTTTAGTGCCAATCTGAAAGGGTGTAATTTATCTTTATAAAATAAGTAAAAAAAAAAAATCAGTGATTCAATCCCATGCAGTTAATAGACCAGAATGACACTGGCTCAAAAGTGTTAGAGTCTATTTTTAAAGCAGGGAATCTTAAAGGGACTTTCATGGGCCAGTTTATGTATGCAAACCAAACATGGATTGCTCTGAACAGTGGCTGGTACTCACAGTATGCAAATCACTTAACATCCTCTGCTCCCAGGATGCACCTGGAAACAAGCCTTGGTTTAGTGTGTCTTTCCAGACCAAAACTTGTAAAATTAAAAAACAAAAAATCATGAGGGATAGAATATTTATTCTTAAATTGAAGGGGGGGGCTTTATTTTTGGGGCCTAGTTGAAGATTTTTAGTGAGCAAAGGTAGCAACCATGTTTGTAATGGCAATCGGGCATACTTAAACTGATTGAAAACAACAAAACTGGGCTGACTTCAGCCTAACCTGAGAGAACAAAAAGTCATATGCTCACTTATGGTGAAACAATAGAGCTTACTTAGTACATAGTGCAGGAGACCAGACAGGTGGCGGTCAAGCTGGGTTCAAACTACTGATCATTTGCCTATCTAGTGAACACACATTTAGTGTGCCATTGAGCAGCAGGTAAGGGACTGCATTTCCTGTGGTGTAGATGTTAAGTTACATCCTGCAAACCAGGCAAATGGGATCTAATCCCAGGTGGCGATTTACCATTGCAAATTGTTTTCTTAACTAAATTTACTTCTCATATAATTTACTATTCCATGCCACACCACTATGAATCACACTAAAGTGAGTTTCCATATTACAAAAAACAATTAAAAGAAATGTTTAAGTCCCTGCCAGAATTTGAACTGATGATCATTTGCCTGCTAAGCAAACACGCATTCCGTGTGCCACTAAGCTACAAGTAAGTGAATCACAGTTCCTTTGGTGCAGAGGTACATCACAACCTGTAAAACAGGCAGCTAGGGATATAATCCCAGCAGGTGATATATCTTCACAAATTTCTGTACTTAGCTAAATTGTCTATTCCACTACTCACCACCATAAATTGCTACTCAACTGAGTTTCCATCTTACAAAGTGGTGAAACAAATGTTGAAGTCTCTGCCAGGATTCAGACTATGTCTACCTGAATTTAAAACACTGATTCCGTGCCTGATAAGCAACACACATTCAGTGTGCCACTGATCTGCAGGTAGTGAGTTGCACTTCCTATGGTGTAGAGGTTACGTCACAACCTACAAAACAGGCAACTGGAAAGTAATCCCAGCAGACAATTTACGTTCACAGATTGTTGTCCTTAGCTAAATTCTTCTCATATAATTATAATTTACTATTCCATTTCCACACCACCATGAATCACCACTCAAGTGAGTTTCTCTTTACTAAACAAATGTTTATGCTCTGATAGAATTTAAACCATTGATCTCTTGCCTACTAAGCAGACACATATTCAGTATGCAACTGAGCTGCTGGTAAGTGAGTTGCAGTTCCTATGATGTAGAGGTTATGTCACAACCTGCAAAACAGGTAACTGGGGATCTAATCCCAGCAGGTGATTTATAGTATCTTCACAAACTGTTGTTCTTAGCTAAATGTACTTCTCATATAATTTACTATTACAACTCCATACTACCATTAATTGCTATTCAATTAAGTTTCATTTTTTTTTTTAATGCTGAAGTCCCTGCTCAGATGTCAGCCAGTGATCCTTTGGCTGCTAAGTAAACACTCATTCAGTGTGCCACTGAACTGCAGATTAGTGAGTCACATTTCATATGGTCTAGAGATTATGCTACAGCCTGCTAAACAAGTAACTGGGGATATAATCCCAACAGACAATTTACCTTCACAGATTTTTGCTCTTAGCTAAATTTACATATCCTATAATATGCTATTCCACTCTGCACCACCATATATAACTACTTAACTGAGTTTCCATCTTACAAAAAAGTTGAAAAAAATGTTTAACGCCCTTCCAGGATTCAAACTATATCTACCAGAAGTTTAGCCAATGGTCCTTTGCTTATGACAAACACATATTTAGCGTGCCACTGAGCTGTGGGTAAGGGAATTGCATTTTCTGTGGTGTAACGATTATGTCATAACCTGCGAAACAGATGACTTGGGATCTAATCCCTGCAGGTGATCTACCTTCACAAAGTGTTGTCCTTAGCTAAATTTATTTCACATTTAATTTACTATTCCAACTCCATACCACCATAAATTGCCACTCAAATGCATTTCCATTTTACAAAAAAAGTTCTAGTACCTGCTAGTTTACCTCCTAAACAAACACACATTCAGTTTGCCACTCAGCTACAGGTAAGTGAGTTGGAGCTCCTGTTGTGGAGAGGTTAGGCCACAACCTGCAAGATAGGTGACTTGAATTGTATTCAAACTTAGGCAACCATCAGCTGGGACTAATTGAATTGACTACAATATACTGTAGAACTAAGTTCAAGTATCTGAAAGTCTGCTATTGAACTCTGTTGAAACCCTTCATTACATCAGCAGTGACATTTAACAAATTCTCTCATACAACAAAAGTTACAGTGAGAAAGAAAAGATGTGCAATACAAGGTATCAAACCCAGGCTTGTGTGGGTCTGAAACCCTATACCTAGACCTAAAAGTCCCATCACTGACATCATCAATGACATCATGCAGCTGAGTCACTCATGCTGAATGTAACCTTAAACTTGACTAATACACAAAGAGTATGAATGTCTACAATAGGTGGAAACAGCTATGCTGTTGGCACCTAAAAAGTGTATTACAACTCACAGTTTGAATTTCCAGTGTTTCTTTGCTGACCATGAAAAATCCTTATCTTATCATTCCCTGCTTACTAGGGGAAACCTATGCTACTTACCCTGCCTCAGATAAATCTGAGGGTCTGTCTCTAAATGAGGCTTTTTATTTTGTGCATGTGTGTATTGGGTGGGGGCAATAACTACACACCTCAGGTGTGTTGTGAATTTTTGAACATTCTGCCAGTGGAATGCTGCAGAATTTTAAATTATTGTATTGCGGGAGGAAATGATAGAAGGCATCCTTGGGATGGCAGAGAAAGGGGAGGTATTGCTGATGGGGGACCTGAATATGCCAGATGTTAACTGGAGCACCTTTGCTGAAGCCACATCCAAGAGCAGGGCCATTCTCGGTGCCCTACAGGGGGCATGCCTTAGACAGCTAGTTTAGGAACCCACTCGGGAGGGGAGCAATCTTAGACCTGGTACTCTCAAATGGGGAAGGAGAGAGGATCTCTGATCTTGAAGTGGGTAGCCATCTGGGAACAAGCGACCACCAAACAGTGTGGTTCACGATAAACTTAGCTGTAGAGTCAAGCCACATAAAAGTGAAGGTACTGGACTTCAGGAGGGCTGACTTTGTCAAAATGGGAGAGTGCCTCAGAAAAGCACTAGCAAACAGGCAAGAAGGTTGGGTGGAACAACAATGGGGAAACATCAAAACCGCCATCACAGAGGCAACAAGCCTTTGTGGGAAGCAAATAAACAAATCAAAATGAAAGAAGAAACCTCTATGGTTCTCTAAAGAAGTAGCGGGGAAGGTAAGGGAGAAAGAGATAGCATTCAGGAAGTATAAGGAAACACAGAAGGAGCAGGACAGAGAACTGTACCAGTTAAAGCAGAAGGAAGTGGGGAAGGCAGTCAGAATAGTAAAGGCCCAAACCAAGGAAAAGATAGCCAACTCGGTTAAGAAGGGGGGATAAAACCTTTTATAGGTACATTAGGAAGCAAAGAAAGACTAAGGCAAGGATACTGAGGCTGAATAAAGAGGAAGGTGGTTGGCCAGAGAGCAACAGTGAAAAAGCAGGGATACTGAATGAATACTTCTGTTTGGTATTCACAATGGAAAAGCAGGGGGAGATACCTAATCCAGTCAATAGAAGCATTCTGGATGGGGGGTTGATATTAGTCCTTCCACAGAAGAAAAGGTTCTGAAAGAACTCTTAAAACTGATGGTGGATAAAGTAATGGGGCCTGATGGGATCCACCCCAGAATTCTAAAAGAACTAAGGGAAGAACTAGTAACACCACTGACTACCCTTTTTTAATAAATCATGGGAGGATGGTGTCATACCTGAGGACTGGAGGAGGGTGGATGTGATTCCCCTTCACAAAAGTGGGTGCAAGACAGAGGCAGGAAACTACAGACCTGTCAGTTTGGCCTCAGTGGTGGTAAAATGATGGAATCACTGCTGAAAGAAATAATTGTTGTGTACCTAGAGGCCAGTGGGGCACAGGACCCAAGGCAGCATGGATTCACAGCAGGAAGGTCATGTCAGACAAATCTAATTGATTTCTTTGACTGGGTGACCAAAGTAGTAGACCAGGGAGGGGCTGTGGACATGGCCTACCTAGACTTTAGCAAGGCATCTGACACAGTCCCACACAAAAGTTTAATAAACAAATTAGCCAGCCTGGGAGCGGGTCCCAGGGTGGTAGCCTGGGTAAAACACTGGCTGGACAACAGGACACAGTGGGTAATAGTAAATGGAGTCCACAGTGAAGAAAGGAGGGTTGCTAGTGGGGTACCACAGGATTCAGTACTGGGGCCAGTCCTTTTTAATGTCTTTATAGGTGACATTACAGAGGGACTAGAAGGGAAAGTATGTCTCTTTGCAGATGACACAAAGATCTGCAACAGGGTTGATACGCAAGGTGGGTGGAAAGGATGAAAAGGGACTAGGCAAGGTTGGAGGAATGATCAAATGTATGGCAGCTTAGATTCAACACAAAGAAGTGCAAAGTAATGCACCTGGGAAACAAAAACCCAGAGGAAGAGTACACAATGGGGTGTGAGATACTGACAACAACAAAAATGTAAAGGGACCTGGTGGTAGTCATATCAGATGACCTAAAGGTGGGCCAGCAATGTGAGAAGGCAGTACAGAGGGCTGGGTGGGATACTGGGATGCATAGGGAGAGGCATCACCAGTAGAAAACATGAAGTTGTTGGCCTTCTGTACAAACAGTTGGTAAGACCACATCTGGAGTACTGTGCACAGTTCTGGAGACCCCATCTCCACAAAGACATAGACAGGGTGGAGGCTGTCCAGAGGAGGGCAACCAAAATGGTGCAGGGTCTGCACCAGAAGACATATGAAGAAAGACTAAAGGAGCTTAAGATGTATAGCCTCGAGGAAAGTAGGGAGAGGGGGGACATGATAGAAACTTTCAAATACCTCAAGGGAATCAACAAAGTCCAAGAGGGTAGCATCTTTCAGAAAAAGAGATGTGCAAGAACAAGTGTGCACAATTTGAAGATAGAAGGGGGATGGCTCAGAGGTAATGTGAGGAAGTATTTCTTCACAGAGGGGTTGTAGATGCATGGAACAGTCTTCCTGAGGAGGTCATAGAGTCAAAAACAGTGGGGGAATTCAAGAATGCATGGGACAGACATAAGGCAGTTATAGTGGGGGGTAGGAGGAAGTAGGCTGTTGGTTAACTAGGATCTGCAGCTTATCCGTCAGGTAGGGGAAATGGGCAGACTAGGTGGGCCATGCAGTCCTTGTCTGCCATCAAATTCTATGTTTCTATTCCATGGTAAATGTTCCATCACTTGTGAATGTGTAGGGAAAGACAGAAAAAGGTGGGAACAGCAGGAAACTATGTAATTTATTTATTGAAATGTTTCACCAGGAAGGCACACTGAGCGATAAGTCGCTCATTTCCTGGTGCAACCTGGAGGGAAGGGGTACAATAGGAGTAAAACATTAAACATTCAAGTTACAAGATCAACATTAACATACAGTTCTAAGGCAGGTGTTACAAGCAGTGGTACAACAGCGTTGCGCATAATAGGTAGAAAGAGTGGTCAATAATAAGTGTCGGGTTAATAGTATACAAGTGCTTACATAAAAGAAAGGAAAAAGGAAGTGAGAGGGTGAATGGAGAGATAGGGGTAAGGTGGGAGAGGGAAAGAGTTATGTTCAAATTACATTCAAGTTACAAGATCAACATTAACATACAGTTAAGGGCAGGTGTTAAAAACAGTGTTAAAACAGAGTTGTGCATAATATGTAGAAAAAGTGAACAATAAGAAGTGCTGGGTTAGTAAGTAAACAAGTGCTTACATGAAAGAAAAGGGTGAAAGGAGAGGGAGGGGTAAGGTGGAGGGATGTAGGGAAGGGGAGGGGAGTAGATGAGGGATTAAAGCCCCTGGGGGGTAGGAGAGGGACCCATGGACAGCATTTGGTGTCCCTTACAGCCTGTGAGAGATGAAGGGAGACCAATAAAGGGGAGCAATTTGGGGGAAGGGGAGAAGAGCTAGAAAGTTAGGGGGTGAGAGTACATAGGGTAAAATGAAAATGACAGTAGAGGGGTAGAATTTATCCAGGGCTTATAGGCGTGAATTAGGGAGGGACATGGCAGGAATAGCTAGGCGCAAGGTAATTTTTGAGGGCACAGCTGATGGAGTAGGCGGAGGATGACTGCCAAATTTGAGGGGGAGTGAATTCCAAATTTTTGAGAGGAGGTAAGAGTAAGCAGATTGGCTGATTAGGGTGGATCTGTGGGGTACTACCAGGGTGCAGGAGTCAGTTGATCTAAGGGAATGAGAGGATGGGGGAGTTGTTATAAAGGAGGAGGTTATGTAGGAAGGGAGCTCACCCAACCAGTGCTTGGAGGTGAATTTAGCACAGTGGGAAAGTCGCCTGTTTATAAGAGAGGGAAAGGATAGGCCATGATAAAGATCACAGTGAGTAATGAATGAGGCAAAGGGAATGGTGGGAGATATGCAAGTTAATGCTAAACCAAAACTGCTTTAAAAAAATCAATTTCTTAAAAGCACATGTATTGGAACCAGGGAAGTGTGAACCATTTAGGTCAGGGCATGTACTGTATATGTGATTATCCATTCACATTTGAGCTAATGTTTTAATCTAAGATGCTCTATGTATTTCAAGGGCACTCAGAGACAGAAAGATCAAGTGTGAAATAATCAGCAGAGAAACTCAGAGAAACATCAGGATAAGAGGGCAGGCAAACAGGAAGAAAATAAAACAATACTCTGGCTGGACACACTGAGAGTATAGACAAGAGAAAAGTATATGAATAGGGCAGGACATTTGCAGACCTATAGGGGAGAAAACATAGAATTCAATATAGATATAAAATGGGAATCAGAGATTTCAGAACCTATTGTATGAAAACAGCATAATGCCTCAAAAATGGTAATTGTTACTTTGTTAAGAAGAAGCATGCAGAAGGACCAATAATTGCAAACATTTTATCATTTCAAATTTATCACGAGTCCAAGCTAAGGTAGTGCACCCAACATATTGATCCACAGCTTTTTCTTTTTGTTTTGTCATAATCTATCACCGATCCCTTCTAACATGTTCAGTAGTGGCTGACCTGATTATGTGCTTCCTTATCAACAGCCTATATTATATGTGCTGTTATTGTATATACTACATTGCCTTTCTGAATAGCCTGAAGGTGTTCTCATAAGTGCCATTTGAATTTATGTTTTGTGTGTCCTACATGAAGAGATACCACATAAACATTGAAATAAGTAAATCACTCCTTCAGTATTGCATGTTGAAAAGTCTCAAATATATAATATATATATATATATATATATATATATATATATATTCCCATTGTTATGGTTAATAAACTGAGTAGCTTCCACAGCAGCTGAGCATACCTTACAGTTAAATATCTAAGACAAGTAAGCCAGTATCAACTCACCAGATTAAATATATGAAATATAGACAATGTCATTGGAAAAAGACCATTAGTCCATCCTGTCTACCTGTCTTACCCTACTCTGACCCATAACCTATTGTCTGCACAGTTTCTGTCTGTGCCCACCCCTCTGCCTTTGCTCCATGCCTTACTTCTACCCCCTGAGTAACTATTAAGCCACTTACTGTCTCCCAGCTGTGCTTGAACCCACTAAGCCCACCACATCAGCCACTAGGGAAAGGGGAAATTGTTTAATCAGGAAAGGCACACTAAGCTGGAGGTCTTTCGAGGTGCAACCTGGGAACACAAGTAAGCTAAGTGACCTGCTCAGGGTCACACAGTATGCAAGTGGGGACTGATGGGATTCAAACCCAGGTCTCCAGGTTTGCAGCTCAATGCCCTTAACCACTATGCTAGACTGCCTCCTGTTGGCTGTTCAATATTAAATGTTTTATTCCTTTTAAATATCCTTGGGTGCCAAATGAGCAGCCATGTTTCATTGCTAGGCATCATCATAATGGAATTAATTAAATTAATATTAAATGAAGTATAATTCTGTGTATTACATCATAGTGAACCATTCTGTGTCACTAAATAATGGTCACTAGACAGTAAGTGCAGGCTGTTGGTAACAAACCTATATCTTACTAAAATACAAGTAACCCTATCACTTGAGGTACTTCTGTTCCATTCTGTAGGACAATTCTGTCCTAATTAAATGACAGAAAGAAAATATTTAGAAATAATAACTGATGATAGAATATGTATTAAATAATCTAGACATGTTGTACCTTAAAGCAGTCTTATTCTCCTTTAGTTCATGCTGATTCACTATTTCTAAAAGTCAGCATTTATGAGAAATAAGTAAAAGGGACAATATTAATATATAGCTAAAGTGTAGGCATAAATAATTCTCTTATGAAGTATTTTAGTTCACATTTCACTATTTCATTATTGAGGTGTGGTAGTGCTCCTATAGTGAGTGTTGAGTAGGCTGTTTAATGTTAAGCCCCAATTTTTGCACCTTAATAACTTTGGCACCATTTAACAAAATATCACAAAAATTGGCATGCATGGTCAGGCTGCAAGAGTCTCAAGATGTGAAAAGTTTTGTGATGGTATTGTGTTCAGTTTTTAAGATACAGGGCACCAACAGACAGAAGAAAAACAAGTTTGGTTTCCCTAGAACTAACAGTGGGTATTTTTTGCTGTCACCTGCAGCCTAGATGGTGTGGTATTTTTTTATGACATCTTCAGGGTTGAAGGTGCCCATGCCAAGGGTATGCCTTTGGAAGGTTTCGTGAAAAAATACTATGAGGTTTGAGAATTATAATGATTTTAGAGTTAACATCCTGACAAGAACAATAAAAAAAAAATTATCATGACTGCTTATTTCCATGGTTTACCTCTTGTGCTGAAAAAATACTGATTGTGTCAGTCTCCATTTTATTTTTTAGTTTAAACTCACAAACACTGTGAATGCATAACAATAATATCTTTCCAAAACAAAACACCTCCACCTAGCTAAATGGGGCCTGTTTAGCTAAAATCTGCTGTTTGTTTTAAAAATTTCCACAAATATGTTTTATGAGTACCCCAAAATGTAGGGTGCCCAGCTTAGTGAGAGGAGTCACTGACCCACATTCTCTGTATGGAGAACAATGCAACATCCTCGGTTCTGTTGCCATAGCTCAAACCAGTGCTGCAGGTTGCTATGACATCAGTGAGCTGCCACTTTCCTGGTGTCTAGTGACACCCCCACCCTCTGATTTCCATCCCCTCCTGCATATTATGTTTCCCTAGTATCTAGTGATTCACCCAATCTCAAATCATCATCCCCTCATTCATATTATGTTTCCCTGGTGTCTAGTGGCACCCACCCAATTGCCATCCTCACATTCCTATAATGTTTCCCTGGCATCTAGTGGCACCCCGCCCTCTGATCACTGTCCTCTCATTCCTATAATGTTTCCCTGGTGTCTAGTAGCACCCCCATCCTCCAATTGTTATCCCCTCCTTCCTATACTGTTTCCCTGGTGTCTAGTGGTGACCCTCATCCTCCTATCACCCCCTCATTCCTATAATGTTTCACTGGTGTCTATTAGCAGCACCACCCTTCGATCCCCTCCCCTCATTCCTCTAATATTTCCCTGATGTTTAGTGGAGCACCCACCTTCTGAACACCCTCCCCTCATTCCTATAATGTTTCTCTTGTGTCTAGTGGCACCTCCACCCTCCGATCACTGTCCCCGCAGTCCTATAATGTTTCCCTGGTGTCTAGTGGTGCCCCAATTCTCTGATTGCCATCACCTCATTCTTTAAATGTTTCCTTGGTGTCTAGCGGTGCCCCCCAGCCTTTGATTGCCATCCCCTTATTCATATAACTTTCCAATGGTGTCTAGTGGTGCCCCACCCCTGATCGATGTCCCGCATTAATGTTATACCTGTAATAAAGAAAACTGTCCCCAATGTTATTTTCTCTTAATCCTGTAAAAAAGAAAATTGTCCCTCACTGATCCAACTCCCCCACCTCAACCTCCCACGGATCACCCACCACACCACACTCTCCCCACACACCCTCACTCACCTGAACACATCCACGGGTGAAGATCCACTCTCCGATCGGAGACACATCTTGCTGCTGGAACCGCTGATTACAATGTGAGAAACTGTGGTAAGTGTGGTTCAATGTATTTCAAAGGGATGTTTAACTTTGTTGCATAACTTTGCCATTTTGGTATATTTTGACTTCAACATTGCCTTTTTAGTACCCACCACATGGCCAATGGTGGTGGGATTATGCAAATCAGGCCTGAAAGGTGAGTTTGTGGTAAACGGCAAAATCACCTTTCAGGCATGATTTGAAAGTTTCACCACCCTTGTTCATGAAGTGGGTCATAAGAAGGCTATGTTGAAAAGTCGGTCAAAATATGTAAAATGGCAAAGTTATCCTACCTTTGAAATTTTGCTATGCTCATTTGTAACTTTGGTAATAAATATTTTAACCACAAATTTTTAACATAGCCATTTTTTCACACCACCCTCATGAATGTGACTGCTGTTATTTTTCATATACTGGTCAAAATGTTTTTCACACCTGTTGAGCAGAATGACGTTTGGTGGTGCAGAAAGACAATTCAGAGGATTTAAAATGTTCACCTTTCAAGTTCATGAGGTGGGATAAAAAAGGCTATGCTGAAAATTTGGTAAACAAATACAGTAAATTGCCTAGGTTGAGTGAGCATTGCAGTACTTCAATGTTCACTCATAACTTCACTAATTTAAAATATTTTGACTGAACTTTCAGCATAGCCATTTTTCCAAAAACATGGCATGTGTCATGTTTTAAATCCTGAATGAGATGTGTTTTCAGATTTCTGGTGTGAAATGACATTTTGTCCAATATACTATAAATGGTACATGTCATGTTTATAAGGTGAATCATAAAATGAGTATCTTGAAAAAAAACCACTTGTTAGCAAACTTTGTGTGAGTGCCAGTCTTGACCCCAGTGGGTCTGCCTTGTGGGCACGGGGTCATAATCTCACACGGCAGAATGCCGTTATGCAATTTCTATTTATTTTATTTTCTGTGGGAGTTTCTGCCCCCCCAACACCCCTGTTACGGGGGGGGCTGCACCCCCTGGACCCCCCACTTAGAATTCTAACTCCAGGGGGTCCAACTCGGAGAGTGCACAGATCCGGGTTTCACCATAATGCCATATGCTATTAAGCATATGACATTATGACCCTGGTACGTGCCTTGTGATCCCATGCCAATGAGCTGAGTTTGGTGGCGAGATCAGTTACCCAGCTGGATTGGGTGAGGATGGGGGAATGGTGCTCTTATGTGGCACCCCTCCAATCTGGGAATGAAAGGTGCAAAGTTGTCTGCATGGGCCCAGCTACCATATAGTGAAGACGACTATCCCTTGGCACAGAGCCCTGCACCTCTCCACCCTTAGGTGTTAGAGGGCCCTGTGCATTGGCTGACAGATGTACTCTTTGCCCTGTTATCTATAGCCGTAGCCTCATAGAAGTGCAGAGACCACAGGGCCCGGCACTTCCATAGCCCACCAGACAGCCCATGAATTCTTCACATATGTCATTGCACAGAAACTGCAGGGTCCACAAGGGCCCTGCACTTTGTAGTGAACAGAGTCTTCCCTTGGAGCAGGCCATCTGCATCTGTTCACGCAGGTCCCAAAGAGACCTGTGTGAATGAGAATATGATTCCACTATCTCAAAAGAAAGGAAATTATTTGCAAAACAACTTAATTAATTCACCAGTTAGAATAACTTAATGACACAAAAGTAGGGAAATGTGGCATAGGGTTCCAGCCCTAACTTCCCACCACCCCAAGCAGCAAAAGGAAATAACATTAGGGTTTTGGGTCTCCAGGTCTTAGTGGATCAGTGGAGTCTTCCTTGGGGTTGTCAACCCTAATGTCCACCCGTTCCCTAGAAAACAACATCCCACATGATCTCCATGAAGAAAGCTACAACAAACTGTGTTGGCAACATGTGGTGAGACATAATTCTCTACCTTTGAAGAGTGTATCACTATGAGCCACTGGCTTGGAGCTGTTCCTTGTTCTTTGGACTACAGGCTATGGGCTAGGGGGAGGGGAGATGATTAGTTTGACAACCCCAAAGAAGACCCCACCACTGATTCACCAAGACTCTGGAGTATTAAAGCACATATGTGGATTTGCACTCTAGAGTGGAAGGACTAAAAGTAAGTGAATAGAGATTTTGAGGAAGAAACATTATAATAACTTCATTTGCAACCAATAGTAAAAATATTATTTTTAATCTGTTTCAGTGAATACAATGCAAGAGAAGCATAAAGTAAAATTTCAATACTATCCGAAGTGGAATCATGTTATGCTCAAAACTCTAACTGCCTGAGCTAGAGATCTTCTGGTGCATAATAGCAGGGAAATTTAATAGTGAAATATGAAGCTGCACCACAGTGAAGCTGTTCTGTTTACACTCAGACATACCAATGGATCCTGGCCATTTCTTAACTAAAAACACTTTTATTAATATGGTAAACTAGCATTCCCAGAAACCAGTGAAGTGTAGCATAATCCTTTTCAAAAACTTCATATAGGCAGTTTAGCCCTTATTTAATTATTTATTTGGTCATTTACAAAACTGTCAGAAAAAATCAGTCACTTTACCACATTAATGTTAATTTATTCTTAACGGCTTAGTTGCCTAATCCTATGTGATCTGAATATTCATTGCTATATGATATGTAGTTATATATTTATATATATTGGTACAGATTCTAGTTTTTGGTTGTTGATATACCAAGTACGTTGAAGTAATTTAGAATTTCCAAATACAAGGATTTTGGTTTTGTCTACATTAACCAAAAGTTTTAAATTAGAAAAAATGCTTTCAGTTACCTTAAGGCCTCTTTGTAATCCAATACAATTATGAGAAAGATGCACTGCATCATCTGTGTACAGTAAAATAGGGATTATTTGTTGATTAAATTTAAATGGAAAATAAGATTCATACATGGCAGAGGTTAGCTATGTACACATTACATAAAAAGGGGTCAATAAGCATCCCTGTTTTATACCCATCTTTTACAGAAATAGGTCTTGCTAGGGAACCATATTTGCCAGTCTAACTCTTGCAATGACATTTTTGCAAAAGCTTAATCATTTCAAGTAATCTAGGGTTAAACATACTGTAGCATCACTAAGTATTTTCCATAATATTTTCCAATCTACAGAATCAAATGCACTCTTTAAATCTATGAAGGCAGTGTACAGTTTATTATTATTTATCTTAGGGTACTTATAGATAAGTTAGTAACGTAGAAACATAGAAGTTGGTGCAGATAAGGACTGCTAGGCCCATCCAGTCTGACCATTTCTTTTTCTACCTTATGACTGTGCCATCAGCCTTTAAGAGGAACAGCTATGTTATCAAGGTTTGAGGTGTCATATCAAACCAGACTGGGATTAAAAAAAATTATCTGTATCATCCTATTCTTCTATGTTTTGGGATATGAACCTACTAAATATTTTTGTGGTATGCTTAAAAGAGATATAGTTTGATAACATGTAGGGTCTTGCCTATTCCCCTTTTTTAAACAAAGGTACAATTGAACTAGTAGTCCAATACTTCAGAAGATGCAGAATTATATTTATTCCAGTAAAGAAGACAGTAAAAAGTTTAGCCCAGATTTTGACCTGACTAATAAAGACTTCAGCAAGCAAGAGATCAGCCCCAGGGACCTTGTTTCTTTTCTGTTTGTGCAAATGTTGTAAAACAATGTTTGCAGATACAAGACACCAACTGGGAATGACTCCTGTATTTCACCTCTTAGAAGGCATAACTGGCTTCTTAACATTCTCCACCGTACCATAAATCATTTGAAAATGAGAGACCCAACTCTCCGCTGAGATAGCTCCAACTATTTATTTGCTCTGTCAGTATTCAACTCAAAGGCTACTAAGCTCCAAATTTCCTTTGAGTTTCTAGTGACAACTACATTTTATAAATGTTGTTAAATTTGTCTTTGGAATTCTTGTTTCTTGTATATTAATAGATCATTATATTCTCACCTTAGCTTTTTTGATTTTCAAAGTTTGGTTACTTGTAAGCCAGGTTAGTAAGTTATACACATACAAAATTAACATTCTCAACCATACCATAAATCATTTGAAAATCAGAGACCCAACTCTCTGCTGAGATAGCGCCAACTGTTTATTTG
The DNA here is from genome assembly GCA_016271365.2 of Neoceratodus forsteri. Classification (NCBI taxonomy): domain Eukaryota; kingdom Metazoa; phylum Chordata; order Ceratodontiformes; family Ceratodontidae; genus Neoceratodus; species Neoceratodus forsteri. The sequence continues at coordinate 37,974,779 of JADMNL010000029.1, read as the reverse complement.
CTCTGTCAGTATTCAACTCAAAGGCTACTAAGCTGCTAATGTATATTTGCTGTATATACATGTACTGCTAATGTATATTTGTTGCATATCGTGTAATTACTGTTCCATCACAGCCTCTGTATTGCATCTCTGAACACTGTTTTGTACTGTTTGTAATGTGATGTGGAGCTTTTGTAAATGAGTATTTGACTCAAAGGTTTGTAATTCCGATACCTCTAATAAATAAATGAATAAAATTCATCCCATGTCTCATTGCTGATCTGTGTTTTTAACAAACCTATCCACTACCATTGAGTCAATAAATTTCCTAGTCTGTTCTTCTACAGGGGGCACCAAACCAATTTTCTTAGAATTTACACAGGTCATGTGAATTTGCAATAGAAATGGCAGATACAGTACATTCATGTCCTTCATAACCCAGCATATGATCACTTTCTGAATGACAAACCACCTCAAAATGAGCGATTTCATGATACATAAAATGTCAATTAAACAGAATACATAGACATATCAATTAAACAGACACTAATAACACTGCAATTTTCTTTATAGGGGAAAGTTATTCTGCCTGTCCATTCACCTTTGGCACTACCTTTTAAGAATCTTTAATTGTGTTCTTCTGCTATTGTCACTAAAGCTTTCCCCATGTTATTATAAACAGTTATCCTGTGGTCTTCTACAAGAGATTGGAAGAAAATCATCCAAGTTCCAACCCTGTGTGTTTATTTCATTTACCCCACCAATCCTTGCATTAAGATTACCAGCTATTATTAGTGGGGCACCATAGTGATTAATTTTAACAAAATGTATTATAGTATGTCAACAAGCAGAGTGGAAATGTCAGAATAACCTTTCCAGAGTCAATGGAATATATATATTTACAGTGCAAAACCTGTAAACATTCATATCACAGCATGTTCTGCAATAAACTGCTTCCAATGGTCATCCACAAGTTTAGATGTTAACTCTGCTATATTCTAGAATGATATTTCTGTCCCTTTGTTTGATTTACTTTGTGTGCCTACAGATTAGCTGGCATTACATGTTGAAAAACAGCAAGAAAAGATGAGGCCTAAAGGGAGAGTAGACTGTTTCCATACAAATGTCCTTTGTTAAAGAGACTTAGGAGAAGATGACAGAAGGAAATGTTAGTACTACAGCTAAATGCATAGATAATTTCCAAAGTTATCCCATAGGATCATTAAAGTGTTCTTAACCCAAAACCCTCTACTGTTGGTCCTCTTGCCCATTCCTTTTCCTCTACTGCACCTGCTCTGAGACAGCCTCCTCATATCTCTTGAGCTACTTAATATTCTTCCACTATTTGAATCTCAGCTGAAAACATATATTTTTCCTTTGCTTCTCAAATTGATCTCCTCTTCCTCAATATGTGACTCTTTTCTATTTTCAGCTTTTTCTTTAAACTTTCATCATGATCTGTCACTGATGCCATGTTGTTTCTGTACTTTTTATGTTATACTTTAATTGACAGCTGCAAAGTATTTTGTGACACCACACAAAATGAAATAGCTGTGTTTTTGTGTTAACCATATATACAGCTGAGCATTCATTTTGGAGTAAATATGAAAATAGTTCCATACAACTATGATGGGATGCTTAGTTGACATGCCAGGAACTGTAACAATGCCTGGTGTGGGAGGTATGGATTCAGGGTGAGGCTCAACATCAAGTTCAGTATGGCTGTGGTACTGTACCTCTAAATTATGCATCTCTTACTCCCGTTTCTCATTGTACTTAGCTGCTAATTTCCAACAAAGTGTGTGTTTTTTCAGTTCTTTATTTTTTCTTAGGGGCTTTACAGGGACATCGTCAACCTTTTTTTGCATCATATTATTTCTAGTTGAAAACTCACATTTTATGATTGCTTTAACTTCTCTAAAATGCATTGGTGCTGCTGGTTGTTTTATCTGCTTAATTTCTTAGTAGAACTGAAATGCACGCTAATGGTGTAATTATTATACCCAACTTTGTTCTGATTCAAGTCATTGATCTACTCATATTCCATACTTCTTAAACATTACAAACACCCCCAAACACTGCAGTCACTCATGATGCAATAGTTTCCTCTCCTCTTCTCCCACTGTGTCATGAGTGGTTAGACTATGCTAGGGTGTTCCCAAGTCCAGAAAGATGCAGTGGGAGTTGACAAAGGAATGTAAACAAATATGTTTTTGTGTGGTAACAGCCAGTGTTGGAATTACAGGGTGGGGGCTTGTAAGGGCTCAGACCCCCTAGCTCTGTAGAGAGCCCTGGTAGCTCCCAAATCACTGCCATTGACATATAATGGGAAAGTGGGCTCAATTTATAGGTATGACCCTTATGCCCCCCAGGTCCCAAAGCTCATGAAGTTTAATTCCAACATTGGTAACAGCAGTGTAGTGGGCAGTGTGTTTTTTCACATTTAAAAGGAAAAATGGAATCAAAATCAGACTACCAGCTATATCAGCAAATTCTATAGAATGTGAGCAATCATTAAATTTATTTTTTAAACTAGGAATAATTTGAGGCATAAGGGTTGACAGTGTCATGCTAACATACTAAGAAGCCAGCAGGTTAGGCCCTATGGTCTACTGAGTCTGCTCGATGATCAATGCCTTCCCAGGGCATCGTTTTTAGCCCCCCCTCTCTCCCTACAAGGTCTCCCATTCCCCAGCAGGGCTCTGGGATGCACTTTCCCCTATACCTATCCCAGCCTTTCTTGAATCCCTCCACAGCTGTAGCAGCCACCAACTCTCCAGGCAGTGTATTCCAGGGCTCCACCATCCTCTCAGAGAAGTAGCATCTCCATGTTTCCCCCCTCAGCCTGCCCCGTCCAGCTTCATTGAGTGCCCCCTGGTGGCCCCTACATCCTTTTAAATTATTTTTACACTATTTTGTTTTCTTTCTTACTTCTTCTTCCTGGGCACCCTGGGAGAATCCTCGCCCTCATCTGGGTCATATTATCCATAACTACTGTTGGATGATAATGATTCTGAAACTTCACCAATTCCTCTGCAGAGTTCTTGACAGGTTGCACTTAGTTGATGGAGAAGCTACATAATCAGTGGAGTGTCATGTCTAGTGGTCTCAGGTAGTACCTTTTCTTTAATTATTGCCTTGTTTTTTTGGGGGGGGGGGGTTAATGGTTTAGATTTCTGTCCAGTTAATGTTTTCTGGTATACAGACAGTAGGAGAAACTATTACAGATACAGGACTGTTAGAGTGGATTTTAGGATGCACTGCCCCAGTACTTTTTTGTCACTTGCACATGTGGCAAACTCATATCATAATTGTCACTGAAACATCAGAAGAACATTTACTTTCCTTTTCTCTCACAGAAATATATATTTTAAGTATGTTTATTGCAAATACCACCGTTGTGTTCTGTCACATCATCTGTTCATTTCTGGGGTATATGTCCATTGACACTAGTTGTGAAAAAGAAAACCATTTAAGGGGAACAAACACACAGGTCAGACTCAAGGCATGCACACAAAACACTGGCATGGCTATACATGGCAGTGCTGAAGAAGAAGCATGTTGGGGGCTGGCAGTATAACCTAGAGGTTAGAGTAATGAGCTGTGAATGATCCTAGTACTTTCTGCAGACCTGGGTTTGGTTCCCACAGTCTCCACTTTCAAACTGTGTGACTGTGCAATTCACTTAATCACTCCATTGCTCACAAGTTGCCCCTTAAAATAGGAGCTTGTGCCTAGTGGACTTTACCCGGTTACCAAAGAATACCAGTGAAATCACAAGGTTACCACCCAATGCTAGACCAAAAAAAAAACAGAAATAATGTTCTAATTACTTTTTCATACTTTTTACTTTTTTTTGATGTTTCCTGACTCTCTTCCCACCTTGTCACTGACCACCACCAAACTCCCATTACTATGCCTTCAATCCTTATCCTCAGTACCCCCATTTTCTTTTGTTGCCATCCTGTCCCTAAAATATCCTTTTACACTTTTTTTTGTTTCTGTAATTTTCCCCTTTTTATGTTTTTATCTTTCAGCTGCAGAAAGAAGACATGTTCTCCCTGTTGGTTAGCTCCCACCACTGAGCCAACTGTGTACATATTAATACCCCACTACTTAGTGTTGTACTACATCATGCATTTTGTTTTCATACACCAAGTGGTATATGGCGCATTGTCCTTCAATTCCTGATTGCTGAAACCTTGTTTTCAGCAGCCAAAAGTGTGAAAACTATACAAGCTGGGTTAGTTGCAGATCTGAGCCAAACCTTTACAACGTTCTGTACTGAGCAGCAAAGGGCTTTGTTCCCCCTGCAGTGAATTCCGTTGACCTGCAGGGTGCCTGGCACAGGTGTGGGGCTGGTCTGCGTGAATAGCCAGAAATTGTCATGGGAGAACACCCCTGAGGAGGCCCCTCTCTCTTTACAACACTGAATAGCTTTACACACATCTGTTTCCGAATTAAATGGTATTTTTTTTTCTGATCTCTAGACGTTAGTACAAAATGCAAACAGAGAGTATACCAAACTGAAGTCTCATGCTGATGCAGACTGTCAGTCTAGGACCCCCGAAATCCACGTTTCAAGTGGGCCCTGGTACACGCATTCTCTGTAGGCCCACGTCAGCACAGTTCACTGCTGTCCGGGTCCCTGTAATCGTTGGTTCGCCCATCCTTCAACCCTCTTCATCTATAGTGTTGGCTCCAGAGCGACGTGCGGAAGGTGGTGGTACAAAGAAAGATGTGGCCCTGGAACCTCAGACTAGCCAGCTGACGTTGACACTCACCTGCTAAAAGCACCTA